>JARHVA010000195.1:1092500-2292500 GCA_037957365.1 Torreya grandis
TGAGAGCCATCATGCCACACATGATTCCCCCTATATCTAGATTCTCTAATAAAAATTATACTAAAACTTTTGATTCTAAACTAAAATATAATTGAAAAAACTATAATCGATCTTACCTTTCTATTTGCTTCTAGAAATTCTAGATTTTTTTGTTGTTTGGATAGGAGCACCAAAAATAAGACACTTTGATGTCTAGTGCTATAGTCCAAGTATGGCGCTCTTGTCTTTTGTTATTTTTTATCACTATTATGTGTTCCTCACTATTTTCTTGGTCTACTCTACCTGGTTTGGATTTTGAATGTTGTTCTAAGTGTTTTAAAAATTGGTTTTTGACTAATAAAAGGCTTTTATCTCTATGATAAAACCCTTATTTTTTCCCCCTCTTCTAAGGGTAGGAATGAAGACCCTACAATGTCTGCCCTTAGAAGAAAGATCCCTAAAAGTGTGTTATGATATGAAATAAATGATATAACAATGATAATCAAAAATATATCTCAAGATATAGCATAATTTGTATTGGAGATTATTATATCAATAGGGATGTGCTTGATAGATGTAATAATGTAATAGCATGTGTATTATACTGAATTGAAACTAGAAATGTTAGTTGTTATATGTTAATTGTTAGTTGTTAAGTGTTAGTTTCCAAAGAGGGTTGGAGCATGATGTCCATCATGGCATCCAAGAAATCAAGATAATGCATGATATGATTCATGGCATTGCAAACAATGATAAGAAAACAAGAATTAAACATGCAAGTCAAGAAGCAAGAAGCACACAAAAAGGGGCCAAGCATCCAAACAAACAAGGGACATCATCACATGTCACTCAAACTAGGAAAGCAAGCATACAAGGCATGTTCAAATGCCCACATAAACATATAATTGAAAATAAAGAATATTGGCATGAGGACCCATAATCACATGGAAGAGTACAAGCAAAGGACATTGGCAAATATCCTAAGGCACACACAAAAGATAAAACAAGAACTAAGAAATGCAATCACATCTAGCTACTCAAATCAAGAAAGGAAAGCATTTAAAATATGGAAATACTATCTCATTAACTAATCAAATCAAGAAGTGAAAGTATGCAAAACATGGAGTACAAGACTAGGTAGATGCTAAGGAATACACAAGTGCTATATACTAGCCAATGTCGATAGAGTAATCTATGCAAGCTAGTAAGTAATGTACATCAATATGATAAATAGAGTGTGTGGTGTAGGAATGACATAACATGGATGGTGTAGTCATGTAGAAGATGCCCTTGGTGAGTATATATATCAATGTATGTCTCAAATGTATGAAGTAGGATGCCCCCTCAATAGGTATAGTGAAGCAATCAAGGATCTGGATGTCACTTCACACACTCAAAAAATATCAAGTGAAGCATGGTAATGTAGATAAATTGACATACAATAACATAGAACAACAAAAAATAATTCTAGCATGGTAATATATATGTCAAGCATCGATAATGCATATAATTGAAATGTTTTTGGTGTTTTGAGTTGTTTGAATGTTTTTGTATTTTGAAATTTTGTATTGTTTTTGTATTTTTGAAATAATATATGTAAAATAAATCATAAGGAAACTATTTACAAGTAATTTGGAAAGAAGTTATGTATAAGTAAGCTAAGAAGAAATGATACTAACAAAAGAGTCTCATGAGAGACTCCCTATTATGGTGCCCTGTATCAAGGAGAGGGATCATGCATGATCATGAAGCATGATGGAAGGGTTGAGACTATGGATATAAAATTTGTGTATGTTTTAAATTCTTAGAAATCTCTATAGTGGAAATCAACTGTGGGTTCCCCCTGTAACTCTATAAAGTGGATGCAATTGTGGGTCTTTTAGGGACCCATTTGGTACTAAAAGCTCTTTGAACATGTGCTTTATGTGTAAAGGCATGACAACTTAATGATACTTCCTTGGGTGTGAATATTGTAATTGGAAACTATATAGAGTCCTAAAATTATCATTGATGTAGTGGTTTCTCTAAAAGAGGCCTCTATGGAAGTGTATGAACTCTCTGTGTTGGTGAGGAAGGCCTTGGTTATGTCTGAATCTAAACCGAAGGAAGAACTATAACTAGTGGAGGAAATGAAACTAGTGACTGGACAAGACATGACTCTAAAGTGGGGAGTGGTAACTCATATGAAACTCCACCAACTAAAACAAACTGATTAGCATGAATTAATTTATTGCATCTGTGAATTGTAGAAGGAATTGTGCAAAGTTTTTGAATCTATGGTCGACCAAGTAACATATCGAAGACTCCTACACTGGGAACAATCGTAAATGGTGTGGCCATATGTGTTTTACCAACATGTAGAGTAAGTAAAATCTCACCTAATGAACTCTGTATGTTCCCACTGAATCCACTACTAACTATGTCTATCAGGGTAATATCATGCTTTGAATATCCTAAATGCTATAGTCATATCATAGTGCACATGTTCACAATGGATCTATTATCTATGAGAACACTATGAATGGGATGATGATCAATGTAGGCTCTAATAAATAGTTCATGGTAATTTTAATCATCCTCAATGATCTCTTACTTTGAAAAGGAGATGGAAGGTCTAGCTAGAACTCTAAAATTATACACACTAATCATGTTGCTCAAAGGATGTAAGTCAATTGAAGGTACCTCGTATGTAGTTGGTGGAGGGTGTGCATGATATACATGATAAACACCTGATGTATCCCCTATCTCTTATTTAGAATTTGTGGGAAAGGATTTGAGAAAAAATTTAGAGCCTTGTCCTATGTTTGCTTTACCTAATGAGGCTCAACTAGAGTGCCAAGATCAATAAGGTTGTCATCTATCAAGTCTTGTATCTTGTGTCACAAACTAATGTATTTATTCATTATGTGTCCTATTTCCCTATGAAAATCACAAAATGCATTTTGATCATATCCATGTGGAAGAGGCTTTGTTGTATCAACTTCCCATATAGGAGGGAGAGATGATATTTCATTCCAATAGCTGTTGTAAGACTTTGGCTAGAGATACTGGTAGATTGGTAAAGGATCATCGAGGAGGTGCTAATAGAATCACTCATTGAGGCAGATATGAAGCCACATTAATAGTAGGTTGATTTTGACTTTTGTTATCATTAACATTTACTTTTTATGGGATTTTATTGTTACTCTTGTTTATCATTTTTGATATGCTTGTGTACTTAAGTTTGCCCACTAAAATTAATTTGAATTCCCTTTCATTTAGTGTCTGACATAACTTAGTAAAGGAAGAGAACATTTTAAACATTATTGACTCATGCAAAGCTGGCAGAAGACTCTATTTGAAGAGATCATATAGTTTTTTATAGGCCATGGGGCTAGTCATTTTAGCTAAGATACTCTTATATTGTAGAACATATATTGTGAGATACTCATTTGACCTTTGTTTCTATTATGCAACTTGGTTATAAGAAACCATGTCACCTATGTTAATTCTAAAATGAGCTAGGAACATGTCAGCTAAAGGATTAAATGTGTTGACTGACTAATTTGGTAGACTATAAAATCATTGTAAAGCATAATCCTTTAGACTCCATGGAAATAGCTTGGTTAGTAACTAGTCATTTACCACATAGTCCAAGCATGTTGCATTAAAATCTCTCAATTGTGTTTTTATATCACCCTTACCATCATATAAAGTGAGCTTGGGTTGAACAAAACCTATTGAAAAGGGTGTAGAAGTAATATGACGTGCCAATGGTGTATGAAGTAGAGCAAAAGAATCCAAAGCCTATGCTGGTCTAGAGGCACTTTGCTCAAGATGTAGCACCTTTAATTGAAGATATTTTATCTTTTACATAAGGGCAGCCACATCAAGAGGCAAATATGTACTAGCTATAACTGGTGGTGCCTCATAAGAAGGTTGGGCTACTATAGGGGGTTGTTGAGACATAGTTACCCCTGTAGTGTTATTTGCAACTAGCTATTCTATGGTTTGAGAGGATTGACCATTGTTTGCTCTTTTTTATTATTCTTATAGTATTTTAAGCATATCATATTGTATATTAGGATATTTAGTTAAAATTTCTTGAAGTTCCCTCTTATCATTTTCATCAAAACTGGTATATTGGGCCATTGTTAAAGTAAGAAAACAAATCAAAAATAGATTGATTTTTTTCAATAAGTTGTAATAAGTAAAATACAATGAAAGGAAAGTACTGAATAAAATAAATGTAAGGTCCTAAAAATAGAAAACTAAAATATGCATAAAAAGGATATGAAGCTCACAAATATGTAAGGTGATACCTCAAGAAGTAAAGGGATCTAGTAATTTCAACTAGGGTTTGAAAGAAATAATTTTTAAAATTACTAAGGTAAATTTTAAAAATTAAATGTGCAAATCTGATTTAAATATGCAAGAAAAATCAAAAAAATATTATCAAAAATCAGCAAAGAATTTTCCCTAGGGTTTTTAGGGTTTTTATGCATAAACGAAGTAAGTTGGGTTCACCAAATAATTTAAATTTTTTGGGAATACTGGAGTTTTATTCTTATTTTAGTTAAGGGTATGGATTAATAAATTTGTAAATAATATTATCATAATTACAGTCTTAGTTTGTATAATTTATCTATCTTTTTTTACCTTTTTAAAAATAGAAATAAATAAGGAGAAATATAATTTAGCTTGAAACTAGACTAAGACAGTTGAGATAGAGGCTGAAACTAGCTATGCAAGACTAGAACAGTGTTGCAAATCAAAATTTGGATTTCATTTGGTGAAAGGATAGGAGCACCAAAAATATGACACTTCAAGCTCTAACATTTTTTTCCACTCCTATTGTTGTTGTCCAAACTAGTCACAGAGACCTAAATTTTCCAAGTTCTTTGCATTGTTCCTATGTGAACCTACTTGTGAAATATTGAGAGTTGAATGTTGATAAAACTCATTATAGAGATGTTTTAATCTTTAAACCCTAACCCTTCATCATGTTTGATAAATGGGATTTGAATCACTTGAAAAATGGGGGTTAATGCGTGTAAGATGCACTGAATGTGTGATCCGCCCCACTTATGTGGGCATGTTGCCTACATACCAATACTTTGAAGAGGGATCAAGCCATATGTAGTTATCCCACCTAATGTGCTTTGTGTAATAGTGTGATGTAGATGCAATAAGACCAAATTGAGAGTGCTTGAGGTGGTTAGGGATTGGTATGAGAGTTTGAATATGTTTGCAGCTATGTTGGGTAACTTGCAGAGAATAGGGAAGTTTGCCTTAGTATTTTTATTATATTCTTGCTTGCTTTATAAGATTTGTCACCTCCCCTTTGTAAATTAACTTTGAATGGACTTTTATATGGAACATTTAGTAATGGGTTAGATGTATTCATGGTAGGCTAACATAATGAAGAATAGGATTCGGATGAAAATAAGTATTTTGGCTCAAATTGCAAAGGGATAGGAGGACCAAAATGGGACACCCTAGGGTCCAACACTATAGTCTAGGTTTGGTGCTCTTGTCCTAAAGGCTCAGGACTTAGGGGGATAGGATTGGCCTAGGAAATAAAGTCTAGCTGAGTTAGAATGGTCATTTGGAAGGCTACAAATGACTGGCAATGAGCAAAAAGGTGTCTAGAAGGGTCACAAGAGCATGCAAGGACCTATGGATTGGGTGTCATAAGCCACACTCAAACTATAAATTTGGACATTTTATATGACTACAGTGTGAGATAATGGTGGGTTATGACCATATTTATAATTATAAGTCATGTGTGTTAAATGTATGTCAAACATATCATTATCAATTACTTAATACCAAATTTTAATATCTACAAGTGTGTTTATTTTATTATAGTAATGGAATTAATAAATTAAAAGCTAAATATGTACCTGAGTGTCTACAACACACTTTATATTTAATAGGAAGCTCCAATTATGTAGTTACTCAACAGAAAAACTTGAAACCAACATGTGGTACTCATTGTCCATAGATAAATAATTTTAATTTGAACTTAAACTATGAAGTTGAAAGAGCAAGGAAGGAGAACAATTGTGTGTTGGTGAAAACCATGTTGCCCTTGTAATTTTTTGGAGATGATGCTTTCTTATTGAACTATTGAATAATTTATTCTTCCTTGATGAATAACAAAGAGAGTTGGGGTAACATTGCCCCAAACTTATGTAACTATGTAGACCCTTGGGTTGAGAAGACAACATGTCCTAACCCTCACAAATGTGGGAAGAAGTACATGTTGTACTAACCCAAATAACTAATCATAAAATAAATGGGAACCACATGATGGGTTGGCTAAAACAAAAAACTAAAAGAACCATTGTATATTTATTATATATTCAGTTGTAAATTTTTGATCCAATTTGTTCCATGTAAAATAAAATGCATGATTAAAAGAGAATGAACAATGTTTATAACCACATATTTGATTATATAGTTTTTTTCAAGTTTGATCAATGTAAAATAAAATGCATGATCGAAAGAGAATGAACAATGTTCATGCCCACATCATAACATTAGTGTGAACAAGTGTTAAGTTGGAAACTGTATTATTTTATATAATCATGAACCAATAGCATGCCTCATGAATCTGAAAATGTGTATATGTGCATGAACTAGTATCAAGCCCCTTTGAATCTATACCAATTGATAAATAATTTTATGCATATATTTTTTTAATATAATAACCTACATCTTAAATGTATGCATATGTGGAAACCTATATTTCATGTTCTTTTAAACTAGTGGCCATATATATGCACCCTATTATGTATGAATATATACTCAAGTCTCTATAAAAAGAGTGCATATGCATGGAATGTGTCCCCATACTATATATTGATGTGACAGTATCTATCATGTGACTGAACTATCTAATATCCCTATATCTTAAACGTATGCATATGTGGAAACCTATATTTCATGTTCTTGTAAACTAGTGGCCATATATATGCACCCTACTATGTCTGAATCTATACTCAGGTCTCTATAAAAAGAGTGCATATGCATGGAATGTGCCCCCATAATATATACTGATGTGACAGTATCTATCATTTGACTGAACTATCTAATATCTAAACCATTTTGAATCTCTAAAATATATACTCTAAAATGACTTTCTATTCATGGAGGCTTATGACTCTATGACAATCCCATTGTAATGCCCTCCTCTTAAGATGAGGGATGTGTCTTATAAGTCACCATCTCAACATAAGAGTTAATTGTATCATGTCAAGTAAAGATTGCATCATGTATAATCATGTGAACACATGGTGAGTTTGTCATCATATTAATGTATATGTCAATCAAAGCATGTATGTATAGATGTAATTTAGGGCATGTAGGTGTCTTGTCTAGATAGATGTATCAATACAAAACACATTAGGAACCATCACTGAAAAGATAACTAAATGACTACATAGTAAATTTTCATGGTATGGATCATGGTACTCAATGTTATAAATCTCAATACTCATAACAAGCTCAAGAGTTATTGTCACACATAATGCCAAGGGCTGCATACAAGGGACATGAATATATCACAATTAACAAGACCAAGGGCCACACACAAGGGACATGAAAATATTGCAAATAACGGACATAAAGATGTTTCATAACATAAGGTCAAGGGCCACACTCAAGGGACATAAAGATGTCATAATTAAGGGACAAAGATGTCCTACCAAACAAGGACAAGGGCCACACATAATAGACAAGCACAAACTAGCATATCATATAAAAGAGTAACAACATCAATGAAACATATACTATGTAAATACTAGTCTACACCATCCATATGTATTAATGTCACATCATAATAAAAGAGCATATCTAATGTAGCATTGTGTAAGATATGAATAATTAGTAAGACATGTGTAGTGAATCTATATAGATCAACATGGTAGAACATTATAGAAATATATAACCTGCAATAATGAAACGTATAGAATAAGATGCCCCCAATATTGGCATGGGTACTAGGTAGAGAAAATTCTAACATATGTATGTTGATGTGTAACATGTATGTCCTACATCACACTCATATTACATGAAATGCATGTGTATGAAAATAATATGCCATATACCAAACATGTGATAAATAACATGTGTAAATAATGTAATATAGTAATCATGTCATGCTTAGGTTTTGATTTTTTTATTTTTGAACATTTTATACGGTTTTTTTTTTTTTTTGAAGTTTGGAAATGCTAATTAATTATATCATCAGTGAGATGACCATGGGGAGTGTGTGTATTGAATAGTATAAGGAACCTATGTCATAGATGAAAAGTATGAGACATGGCTCTATCATAATATGATAAGTAATCACATGTTGTTTGGTAACTGTCATGATCATTGCTCATAGAATATTGTGTATGATGGGAAAAACTAGAAGGCACATGACTATGCAGGATATGTTATATAGTAGGAGGATTTCTCACTACTAATGTTCATTATCAAACATGTTAAACTATGCATGGTATTAACATAGTACCTATTATAGGAGATGATGGCCTCTATGATTCTTGAATAACTATTGATGTGATGGTTATTGACTAATTAGGTGTCTGGTAGACCTAAATTATTTCTTATAAATTGGGTGTATAGAAATATCTCATATATGTGTAACCACTAGCTCTATATACTAATCTTATATGGGTGTATCAACCAACTATAATGGTGGTGGGGGTGGAGGAGGAGATACCACTAGTTGTAGAGGGTACTCATATCATACACATGTAATTGTGACTACTTTGTTTTAGTGTATGTACTTAATACATTGATGCACTATATATGTTATTGCATAAAGAATTTGCATCTAAGGGCATCATAACAAGATGTTGAAGACCCCATTACTTTGTAAAACTAAGAATACAGTGGCTAGTATTGGTGGAGATTGCCTAAAGAGATGGAAATACGCATCCAAAGACATTTTTATATCTAAATAACCCATTAACTACTCTTGATGTATTTTATATATCATGTTATGTTTACCCAAGGGAGTGAAAAAGTATCATCATGAACATGTTCTCACTTGACCCATTATCAATCATGAAACTATGTATGGATTGGTCATTGTCTTGTATGAATAGTACATGAAAATCCAAATCATCATTGATATTCTCACTATCATCAAATGTGATTGTAGGATATTGGGGTGAGGTTATGATGAGAGTAATAATAATTACATCTATTTGGTGATCGTATGCCATGGATAGAGGATGTATATTTTATGCATAGTGTAATTCTAAAGTATCTTTAGTCTCTATCATCTCATGTTTTAGAAATGGATCATTAAATATTTTCAACTTATGACTACCATTTTTCTATGGCCTAGATTCTTTTGTAGGGGTGTTTAACTCAATAGTGTTAACATCAATAAAGTCTTGTATCTTATATCTTAATTTAAAGCATTTGTTCATAGAATGTCCCACAAATTGATGATAGTCATAATATGCATTGTTGTCATAGTTCCCTGGTGTGTCCTATTTGGATCAAACTTTTATGGAGGAAGAAGATTGATAATATTGCACTCAAGTAGCTTATTTAATAGTATATGAGGGGGTGATGGTAATATGTAAAATTACCTATTCAATGGTTTTATAAATTATAGGCAGTTTGTAGGTTGCAATACTGCATTAACTATAATATTTGTCTCATTATTTTTCTTAGTAGTTTTGACCTTGTAGCTTGGTTTGATTTGAAATTTAATTGTTGAAGTAGATATATGATTAGGTTATATTTGAGATTTTTCAAAGCTATGAGCTTAACTTCTTTGTCACCTATTGTGTGGCATATCTCATCAAATGATTTGAATCTCTTGAAGATAATTGACTCATGGAGTGGAGCAAGAAAGCTTTTCTTAAATATGTCATGTAACTCATTGTTAGCCTTAACATTAGTCATATTAGCTATCATAGTCTTGTACCAAATTACATAATTATTGATTAGCTCATTGGACCCTTGTTTGAATTTATCAATTTGAGCATAAAATATTTTCTCATCAATATTGATAGCAAAATATGCAAGAAATTAATCTACTAAAGGGTTGAATGCTCTTATGTATTGGAGGATAATGTCATAAAACCATTTAAAAACATCATATTTGAGGCTTCTTAGGAATATCTTGGTTAATAATTTTTCATTGTATGTGTAGTCCAAGCATGTTATGTGGAATGATCGAAGGTGTTGTTTTGGATCACCTTTACCATCATAAAATGGAAGCTTAGGAGCTACATAACTAGTTAGTAAAGGATAATCTAATCTCTCATGGGATAATAGGTTATGAATCAAGGCATGAAAATCCATGGAATGACTAGCTCTGGATGCACCTTATTCTAACTACAACACCATAGCAAGTAAATTTATAACAATCTACTCAAGGGAAGGTGTAGTAGTCGAGGTTTATGATGTAGCATGTGTAGTCACCATAGGAAAGGTAAAGGTTGTATGTGTATAAAAATGTATGGACATATATTCTAATCCTTTTAATTCCACACACCTTTGGTAGATGTCGCATATGTCATTAGAGGTGTTGATATATGAAAACTACTAGTATAGGTATGAACACCTAAAATGGTAGTGCTAGATTGGAAGGATTAGTTGATAATAGTATAGGGATCTTGTTGTTGTGCCTGAGAAGCAGAAAGCTTAGCTTGGTGTCCATACTTAGATGTTAGGATCAATTTTACTATTCTACCCACTTTTGGATATTGACGGATTCCTTGATAAAAATTAGATAGGGTTATAACTTGGTCAAGATCCACCTTATTAATTTCATTGGGAGTAATTCTAGCTAGGTCTTCATAATTATATTGATTAGTATGTTCATTGTGATTATCTTGATTATCATGTTATAATTTCATATAATCATGAATAATTGCAACATTAAATGAATAAAAAACATTCATTGTATCCATTTTAGATGAATTAAAATGAATCTAGTTATGCTCTATATAGGACCCATTTAATCTAGCACTACGCTTTAGAAGGACAAGGGAACTAGCCTTCTTAGATGGCACATGATGGAATAAAGAAATTATGTAGAATGGTAGGGGTAAAGGTGAAAATATTAATTATCTTTTGTATGGATAAATCAAATATCATACCTAAAACCTTAAGACAAAAATATGAAACTTTAGAAGAATGAAACCCTCAAGGAAACCTAGGGATTTGACATAGTTCATTCAGTGTATAGGTTCACAAATATGTTTTACTCTAATTTAATTTTAGAAACCCTAATAAGATATAAACTAGTATAATAATTTAGATTGAAAGATATGCCATTCAAGCATACATCTAAATGTAAAATATTAAAATTGTTTGCTATTATTTGACAAATGGCATATGCTAAATATAATAAATACAATAAAGAGATGTGTACTTATTTTTTGGTCAATCATTTAACTATGACTGTATTTTATTAGTGTAAAATAGACTAAAGTAGGCCTATGATTCATTTAGTTTAGGAACTATGTTTCTATTTGCGTAGGTTTAGTTACATCAGAAATGGGTAAGTATCAATTGTTGATACTATTGACACCTAAAACTCTCACTTCAGATTTAACATCTTCTATGGGAAGCTTTATAGACATGGGACTGAGTGCAATCTATAGAGTAACCTCTAGGATTTTAGAAGCTAGCTCTTCATTCTGATTTGGGGGTGAAAAGGGATAGAATAAAAGGAACTAATAACATGAAAAGTAAATCTAGTCTAAGGTGATACGTTGAGAGGTTTAAAACATGTATTAATACTTGCATAAGATAACATAAGCCTTTAACACTATAGACCATAAAATATCCTCAAGCATGAATTAATATATATAATGTGAACAAAGATCTACACTATAGAAGCAAAAAAATAGAAATAACAGATAGAGACAATTTTCCACTCCAAATTAACACAGAGCATCACATCCTCTTCATTGATAGATGGGGATCAAAATATAGAAGGCCACAATGGGCACATGTAAATCATTCACTAAAATCTATGAGGTACACTTCTTAAGGTTTTAGAATAGAGAAAATTCTAACTACTACTATTCTAGTCTATTATAATGGCTACAAAAATGACAATGCAAAAAACAAAATGATCGCCTGCCAACCCCTTCTAACAAGGAAGAATTATGAATAAATAGGCCAAGATAATGTCAATAAAAGAGACACCTAGAGATTCCCTCTCCTACCCATGATAGTTTTATTACAACTGAATGGAAGTCTCAATTTCATGAGTGTATTTGGCCTTTGAATCCCGAATATGGTGCAACTACATCATTCTGTTGTGACCACTACACTTTGGGAGGATTTGTTTGGTGCCACATGTATGGTCCTAGATACATATTGCCTATGATTCATGTAATATCTTTGATCCTTTCAAAACTCAAAATCCTTACTTGAAAAGGGGGCCCACATCATCATCTAATGATGCTCTATTGCATGTTGATAAGACAACATGACTCCTAGGTGAGCGCAGGGGACCCACGTGTTGAGATCACACTTCTTCGAAGAAATTTGGGCAATCACCTTCTAAAAATGGGTATGAGGGTTACATGTGTTGATCAATGTATCATCCCTTTACAAACCATTTAGTGGGACCCATCCTTCTTTTCATCAACCAATGGTACTGTTTAGAGGCCTGACTCAAAATAAAAAGATTTGGAGAGTTCGGGGCCTCCACGTGTTGATATCACACTCCTCTTGAGCAAAAATAAAGTCCTCTCGAGTTGGATGGGCATTGAGTTTCTAAGTGTCAAAAGTGAACGATGATAGAGACTTTGGCAAATTTGAGAAAAAGGGACTCGAAGAAGGAAAAGCCTAAAAGGGGATCCACCGGAAGGTGTTAAAAACCACTTATCTAATGAGTGAGATTGAAGAAAAAGATGTATTAATCCTCAATATAAAATGTTTATTATTAATCCATAGTTCTTGGTGACTCACAAGGGTACCCACCTATGGGTAGTAGAACCCAAAATCTCTGGCACTCAGACCAGTTGAAACAAAATTACAAAAATAAAGGGGAGGAAGGTGCAATAATTATATTTTTTGAAGGGTCACCTATAATGGCACCCACTCTTCCTCCTTCAACTAGGTTTTCTTGCTAAGATCCTTGAAGGCTCTGTCTAGATAAATTATCTCCTTGAAGTAGATATTCCTCAAGCCCTTAACCACTGCTAGTGTCTGAAACTCTAACTAGGTGAGTGGATCCAAAATTTTCTCCACCTCAAAGACATCAGGTGATTGACTAAGATCTGTGAAGATGGTCTAGTCATTCTACTTTTGCTCAATCAAAACTTTGATTTAGTCCTAAGGGAGGACACTGTTATCAGACAACAAAGGGGAGGGGAGTCCCAACTAGACTAATTGTTCTATGTGTCCCTACATTTCTTAGGCTACCTACTCTAAGGCATTAAGGAATGCCTTGAATTTATTTTATACCTTATTGTAGCCTAGGAACTCATTCACCTTCATCACTACTAGTCTTTTATTAGTCACCCCTACTACTGTTAATGCTTTGAGAGAAGTGTTGTATATATTTTGTAATGAAATTACTTAGAAATTTGCATAGAATGATTTTATATTTCACAAAATAAGCAAATATGAGAGATCACACAGTGATAATTGATAGTAGAATAGAATACTAGATAATATAGCAAAGCCACTTCGAGGGGGAAATAACATCAATGCACTAATAGTAGAATAATTAACATAATCAATAAAGACGAACCACAACCTCTTATATATAGTCTACCTAGCCAAGGCTATTCCATAGGCTGACCTATCGAAGAACATAGAGAAATGTAATAAGTAAATAAAAGAGTTATGTAAGCCACAAGTCAGCCAGGCATATCCCTAGACACACCAATGGTTAAAATCATAACAAGCCCCTCCCCTTCAAAATAACATTATCCTCAACATTGTGGCAACTCTAGATGTTGCTGCACAAATGCTTCATCCTCCCAAGTGACATCTTCACATGGTAGATTCTTCCATTTGATCAAGTGCTCTATAATTACTTTGGAATGCAGTAGCTTGGTGCACCTTTTAAGGATCACCTTAGGATCAATAACAACTCTACCTTCCTCATCCAATTATATTAATTCTATTTTAATGTAAACTCTATGTCTAATGACTTTCTTCAGGCATGATACATGAAATACTGGATGTATATTAGTGAATGAAGGAAACTTTAACTTGTAGGCCACATTGCCAATTTTTTGCAAGATCTGATAAGGCCCATAATACTTAGGGGACAATTTATTATCCTTTGTTTGTTGCTTCAATCACATTTGTTTATATGGTTTTAAGAAAACAAAGACCCAATCACCAATGTCAAAGTGCATCTCATTTCTATGTTGATATGCCTATTGCTTCATGAGATTCTAGGCCATAGCTAAATTTTCACATAAACTTGTAAGGACTTCATATTGATGGTAAATATGTTCTTCAACTACATAAACCTTAGGATGGACCTTCAAGGTTGAAATGATGGATTGAGGGTGGTATCCATATAGTGCCACAAAAGGAGGCATTTTGAAAGAACTATGAATAGTATTATACCACCATTCAACAAGTGACAGCCAATGAACTCATTTATCATATTTATCAGAAATAAAACATTGAAGATATCCTTCTAGACATTTGATGACTACCTCAATTTGTCCATTAGATCGAGGATGATAAGATGAACTATGAGCCAATTGGGTGCCCAAACATGTAAATAACTCAGTCCAAAAATTATTAGTAAAAATGGGATCTCTATCACCGACAATGATCTTAGGGGTCCTATGCAATTTTTGAAATGTATTGAGAAAAGAAGCAGCTATTGTACCAACAATAAATGGCTAGGATAATGAATAAAAATGAGCATACTTACTGAGACAAAATACAACTATGATAACATTTTCACCATTAGATATTGGTAACCCTATAATGAAATCCATAGATACCTCTTCCCAACGCTAGCTAAGGATGGATAAAGGCTATAAAAGACTTGGGGTTTTGATGGTTTCACCTTTATTTTATTGACAGATCATACATTTAGCCACATATTTCAGGACATCCCCCTTGATACCTTCCCAAAAAAATCATGCTTGATTCTGTGATAGATTTTCAAAAATCCTAAATGACCTCCAATTGGAGTGTCATGAAGTTCTTGAAGTATTTTTTGTTTAAAAAGAGAATTGTTACATAGGTTCAATTTGTCTTTGTACCATAATAAATTACCTTTCCATGTGAATTTTTCAAATCCACCTAAACCTTGCTAAAGATTTTGAATCAAATCATGGGCAACACTATCATGTTCCCATTCTGATTGTGTTTCCTCTAACCAATCTGCCTGTAAAATGGTTATGGCACACAACAATGCCTCCACTAATTCATCTTTTCTAGATAGTGCATTTACCACCACATTGTCCTCGCCTTTTTTATAAAGTATTTTTAAACCATAGCCTAACATTTTAGTTACCCATTTTTTTCATTCTTCAAATGATAACATTTGTTCTAAAAAATATTAAAGACTATCATGATTAGTCTTTACCTGAAAGTGATGACCCATCAAATAAGGTCTCCATTGTTTGAATACATGCAAAATGGCCATCATTTCCTTCTCATAGATGGGCTTGTGCTATTTTTTACCCTTTAGTTGATGACTTTCAAATGCAAGTGGTTTACCTTCTTGCATGACTAAAGCACCCATACCATACCTAAATGCATCACATTAAACCATAAAAGTCTTATAAAAATTAGGAGTGGCCAATACTAGAGTAGTGCATATAGCCAATTTTAATTGTTTAAATGCCTAGGTAGCTACATCAGTCCACTGAAAGGAGTCTTTATTTAACAAAGAGGTGAGTGGGACTACAATACTACCATAATTTTTGGCAAACATGTGATAGTAACTAGTAAGCCCCAAAAATCCTTAGAGTTGCTTGAGTGTCTTAGGAATTGGCTAGTCCACCATTGCTTGGATTTTTGTAGGATCCATTTTCACTCATTCATAAGACACTAGATGACCCAAATATTCAACCTCACTGGCCCCAAAAGTACATTTGGAAGGTTTGGCATATAATTGATTTTGCTCCAAAATGGAGAGTACCTATTTCACATGTTGCAAATGGTCTTATCAATTTTTATTATAAATGAGGATATCATCAAAGAATATCAGATAAAATTTCCTCAAAAATGGCTTAATAATAGTATTCATAAAACTCTAAAAATTAGATGGTGCATTTGTTAGACCAAAAGGCATAACCAAAAACTCATAATGGCCCTCATGAGTCTTGAAAGCAGTTTTGGGTATGTCTTCATCATAGATCCAGATTTGATGATACCCAAAATGTAGATCTAACTTGGTAAAATAAAGAGCACCATTAAATTCATCTAGCAAATCATTAATGATAGGAATTAGAAACTTATCTTTGATAGTGTACTTGTTGAGTTCTCTATAGTCAGGGCACATCCTCCAGGTGTCATCTTTCTTTCTCACCATGACAAACAGTGAAGAGTATTCACTTTGGCTATGGAAAATGATTCTTGCATCTAACATCTCTTGTACCATCTTTTTAATTTCACTTTTTAAGGCATAGGGATACCTGTATGGCCTGATGTTGGGTGGTGTACTGCCAAGAATAAGTGTGATAACATGATCATGCATGTGGCTAGGTGGATTTATTTTTGGCATGTCTCTAAAAAAAATATAATGAGCATCAATTATTTATTGTAGATCAAGAGGTGGAGATGGCTGAGTCAGTTGTACTTCCATAGAAAACAATCAAGCTACAAATCTTTTAGCACCCTTATGAAGAATCTTTGTCATTTAATGGGACCGAACAAGTTGTGGAGATTAGCCTTTAATATGCTTAACTCAAATGCCATTTCTTTATAATGAAAATGCATGAATAATTCTTGAAAATTCATCTCAATAGTGCCCAAAGTGGTGAGCCACTAGACTCCTAGAATAATATCAGCTAGATAAATGAAACAGTTCAAACGAGTAGCCAACTTACTGTGGATGAAGTTGTGTGTACTCACAGAATCAATTAAGATAGTGACCTTCTATTTCTTAAGGAAACCCATCACCTTAAGAGTTTAGGGAGTACTAATACATGAAAGGGCATGACATGAAATAGTAAACTGAGAGTCTTCAGATTCCTCCTTAGGAACTTTTACATCCCCATCATGTACTTTTTCATCAATCTCATCATCATTGGCAACTTCACTATAAAATAAATTCTTTTTAACACAATGATAATCTCTGCTCCATTTTTTTTCATAACCATAACACAACCCTTTGGCTCGCTTCTTCTCAATTTATCATTGTGTTAATATGGTGGGCTATGGAAATGATGGTGCTAGAAAGTTATGATCATGACCAGTAGTAAAATTTTTCCTTTTGACCATCTCTTTTTCTTTTATCATATGTGCCTTAGGGATAGCTTCTAATACATATGTTATGTTAAACATTCAAATCTCAAATTAGATACTATCTTTAAGACCACCCAAAAATAGATTAGTCAAATTTTCCTCAGTGATATCTTCCACCCATAAAGAGAGATTCTAAAATTGATGAATATAATCCTTCACAATTTTTGTTTACCACAGCTTGGCTAATTCACTAAAATAGTTCTCAAAGACATTATTCAGATAATGAGCTGACAACTCAGTGAAAATATTCCATGTAACAAGAGAACCATTATTTTTCTTTTGAGCACATAACCAATGATACCAAATGAATTCCTCAAGTTTCAGATACAGGGACACCACTATCACCCTCTGAGAACTAGGGGTTTGATGTAGCTCAAATAAATTTTCAATTTGGGTAATCTAAGTGAGAAGATCCTTACCATCGAACTTATGCATGTCCACTTTTAGCAACATCAATTTCATACCAACATGGAAGTTGTTGAGAGGAGGATTTGAATGCTGAAGTGGAGGGTTGTTGGGCTAAAATTGATATATAAAGGTAGTTAATTGCATAGTGATATGCTACAATTCATTTTGAACCCTATTAATCTCTTTGTGCATCCCTGAAACATCATCTTGGACTGCAACAAAGTCATCATGCCTCACCAAATTCTTTGTTTGCTTCAAGCTGAGAAATCATTGGATCTGAAGTTCCAGATTCCATGTATCAACAGGAGTCTTAGGAGTTTCTTGCCCCCCTTTTCTTCCTTGAGACCTGGACCTACCATATACAAACCCTAGGAGGGTTTTGACCCCAAAAAAAGTGTACCAAGAATTGGTACCATTGTGATCACCTTATCAAGATGAATCTAATGACTACCTTTGTGTATTAGGGTAAAACTTTTGGTACCAAAAAAGTGTATCGACAGAATATATCATTACGATCATCTTACTGAGATGAATCCAATGACTATAATTATGCAAGGGGAAAATATTTTTTTCCAAACTTTTTTTTTAATATTTTTTTTCAAAACAACATTTCAAGCAATAGTATGTTGATAAAAAAAATTAATTCTTCCCAAATTACAACTTATGTTTTTTCACTCTCACCGCTCCCAAAAGCCACGCCTTACCAAATCCAAAAAAAAACACCATAGGAAACTTGCCTAAATTAAAGCTTTAATACCACTTGTAATGAAATTACTTAGATATTCACATAGAATGATTTTATATTACACAAAATAAGTAAATATGAGAGATCACACAGTGATAATTAACAGTAGAATAGAATACTAGATAATATATCAAAGCCACTTTGAGGGGGAAACTTCCACATCAATACAGTAATAGCAAAATACTTAACATAATAAATAGACTAACTACTACATCCTATATATAGTCTACTTAGCCAAGGTTATTCCATAGGCTAACCTATCAAAGAACATAGAGAAATGTAACAAGTAAATAAAAGAGGTATGTAAGCCACAAGTCAGCCACACATATCCCTAGACACACCAGTGGTTAAGGGTGTAACAGCTTTTGGACAAGGCTTTGTGACTTTAGGCACTTTGGGGAGATGAAAGTTATTATTTGGTCAATTGATTTGATTACCTAAGAGGATAGCTTTTGCACATCTATGATGAAGGTTAATGATGTCTTCAGGTTTTTTGCTATGATCTTAATCCATTCCCAATATGACCTATAAAGTTGATGGACTATGGGAAGGATTGTGGTGGTTTGTGGGTGAGTGGTGAGGTCATTTTTCCACTTTTTAATCTCTTAGTCCTTGAATAAGGAGTCATGTAATGCTTGGTACTATAATTGTTGATAGGCCCAGTTCACATCATAGAGGTTCTAGCACATCTCATCTAATTCCTTCTCCTTTTCTTCAAGTTTTAGCTTGGCAGCTAGGTGTCAGCCAACTTTTGCTTGGAATTTTTTATTTAGAATACTACCCTTGAGGTCATTGTATGCCTTGTTAACATTAGTGTCTTTTGCCTTAACCTCAACATTTAGGTGGTTGACCATAGCCTTTAATTTTGAGAGCTCCAACTTAGTCTTTTCTAGTTGATGGACCACCTTAACATAGTCTGTAGTCATGGACTTATATGTTTCTTCCATGAGCTAAACCCTATCAGTGGGCTGGGATTGACTAAGGTTAAGGCTAATGGTTTGTATAGAGCAATCCCCCAGCTTCATCTGCTCAAGGGGCTTGACCACTTAGGAGGTCAGGTAAGTAACCATGAGAAATTTTTGCATAGGGTCATAAAATGATTGCATGTGATCCTAGGCATCATCCTTGGCTTGTTTTCACCATTTTTTCTCCATTTGGGATTTTTGGGCCACTCTTTCTACATCTACCTATTGTTGATACTAGTTTTATGCTTAAATAATTTCTCTCATGAATGGGATTCCCTATGGAAGCATAAATAGAATAGCCAATTACTGCTATAAAGCAGTGAACCCTACTCCTATATAAGTGAGTGAATGAATGGCAAGGGTTGAAGGGGAGAAAGGTGGGAATCTACAGGGTGGGTAAAATGGGGATTGCATCATAAGAGAGGATGAGGTGTATGATGAAGGTGGGGGGTGAGGAAAGGCATATGGGAAGAAATGGGGATAGTGAAAGAGAAAGGGTTGAGTATTGAGAGGTGCTATAACCTATAGTGGGGCCACCAAGGCTGGTGAATAAGTGACCAAAGGAACCAAAACACTTGTTAAAGTAGTAGATGGGGATGGGGTAGTAGAGAAAGAAGTAGAGGTGGAAAGAATGGGATTCATGAAGTGAATCTTCTTCTAGGAAGGAGTCAATGGAGGGTTGGAAATAGGTGTCTCAATGTGCTTAAGCTAAGAGGATCCAGTGTGAGGTGCTTAGAGGGATTATGTTATTGTTATGGGGATATGGGGTAAGGAAATAGTAGAGGTGACCATGTTGAAGGCACCTGAGTGGTCACAGCCTCTACTTCCATTACCTACTTCTCCTAGGGTGAGTCCCCCATCTCCTCTCTAGGAGTGTCTTATTCTTCTTCATCATCTCCTCCCACTTCAATTTTGGGAGTGGATTCCTCCTCTGAGACATCCTCTTCTAGGTGAAAATCATCCCAAAACTTCTCAAACTTCTCAACCTGGTCCTTCTCATACAAGCTTTTGGTTGGCTTGTTAATCTCAAACCCATATTTGGTGAAGGTAGCTTTCTTCTTTGCACTTCAATCATTTTGGGCTAGTTTTTCCTTCATCCTTTTTGATAATTTCTTGATCGAGTCATAACTTTATACTTTGGCTTAAAAAAACTCCCATGGTTTAAGGATATCTTTTGATATTTGAATTAGGGCCACATAATTTTGGGGAACATCCTCTGTAGGTGACTTCCTCTCCTCCAAATAGGGCTAGGGATGATGCTTGATGGCTATGATCTTCAGGTTGGCTATGTATCTTATCATATCATAGTCCCATTAGTCAGTTATAAAATCAAGGCTGAGCTCTGCTACTTTGGTCATGATGAAGCATCTCTAGTGCCTTTGTTGCATTGTGATGCTATCTCTTGAGAAAGGAATATCATAAACCCATTTTTTCCTCTTACCTACCCCATAGATGGAGTCCACTATATCAAGTTGGTGAGCCAACTCTGGGGCAAGTATTATGTCAGTGAGTGTGTGGGGAAGCTAGAAAGCCTCTCCATCAAATCCATGTGTTCAAATGAATGAAAAGTGAGCTCCCTAGAACTAGTCAATGGGAACTTTGCTATGTGCAAGCCAAACCTATTGCCAATCTATCATTCGGGAGGTAATAGCCTTATGGCTCAGGTCCATGAGAATTAGAGCCATGGACCACTTTGATAACTCATAGTAATCTTCAATCTTAGATAAGATATGAGTCTATATCGTGACAAGGGCTACTACATGGGGAAAACCTCTTTATCAGAGGTGTTTATCTGGAAGTACCTAGAAAAGAACTAGGCATTCTAAAATAACATTAAATGTGCAAGAAAGGATGGGTACCTAAAGGTACTCATCAACACAAAATTGTCCAGTTGATCCTCATGGTGGAGGCAATGGCTTCGATTAAGTCCATCTTAAACTCTTACCCCTTATCAACTATAGTCATCAATTAGAGGGCACCCAACTAGAAGTTACCAACATTATCATCAACATCTATGCCCAGGATGAAAGCCAACATGGCCAAGGTGTCCTTCAATTGTTGTGTTTAGAAGGTCAATAGGGGTAAGGGAAAAAGAGGCATCACTATGACATTTTCTATGAGGAGAGCTCCAAGGAATCATGCCTTATCATTCCTTAAGAAATCCTAGATGTTTTAGAGGCTCTTTATGTTGTAGACAGTGGCCTTTGCACTGTATCTAAGATGGAACATCTCCTTGATGTGGTCTACATTGATTTTTACCCTTAGATGGATATTATTGGTGATCACTTCAGTGTTGGCATCATATCTCTCTACATACAGAGAGATAATTTTGTGGTATGGGTGTACATATGGCACCATGTATTATGCCAAGGTATAGTCTAACATCTTGCATCCTAAGGAGCCATACTCTTTCCAGCTGATCATGTCTATCATTCAAGCATGCATGCCTTCCCTTAGATTCTTGGGATTTTGGGCTAACTACAGGTTAAAAATGGATCCATAAATTTAGGTACCAAATCCCAATATTTGCATGGTCCCTTAGTCACTAGTTGGGTATTCATCATCTCATCCCTTGCTTGAGTAGGGGCCAAAGCATCAAACTTGTTTATGGCATATTTGGGGGGAGGATCTCCATCACTGCTTGAACTATGAGCTCTCTTCTTTGAGGACTATCTACCACTTGTGGATGAGGAAGTAGAAGCCTCGATATCTCTATCTACTTCTATGATCCTTCTCTTTCCCTACTTGAAATATTGAACTGATGCTTGCAACTTCATTTAATTTGCCAACTCTCCTTTTTGCCTCTCATAATTACTTAATGCTCTCTCCAAAATCACAAAGTGTCAAGTGTTTATCTTGAAAGGAGAGGAGGGATATTTATGCACTAGTGTTACTAGGCTGGTACATCATGGAAATTCAAAAAAATGAGCACCCTCATAAATGACAAGAGTGGCACACATGCTCAAATAGCCATTAGTAAGATGTTTGCAGCGATTATTATGGGGAATCATGTATAATGGATTGCCTGACACTAATGGTAGGTAAGGTGGGTAGATAACCATCTTTTAAAGAATGTTTTGAATATTTTGGGATGATATAAGGGTAGGAAACATTATTAAAAATAAGGAAATAGTAAAAAGGAGAAAACAAAGAAAGGCAAACACAGAACAAGGAAAAGGGAACACACAACAGAAAGGAAACTAACTAGTTATGCATAAGGGGAAGATAGGAAAGTTAGTTGAAATGCTTTAAATCGATCCTATTAATGGGGATCTTCAATGTGTTTCCTTCTTGGTCTTCTAATTCAAAATCATTACCCTATATGTCATTAACAATGTGAAACAGTCCTCTCCAAATGGATTTAAACTTCATGTGTTGTCCTAGATTCGTGGCTTGGTCGTATTTGAAAACAAAGTCTCCTTGTTTAAATTTGAGGTTCAATGATCTTTTGTCAAATCATTGCTTCACTACTTATTGTTATATGATCTTCACATTGCTTGTCTACTCCCTTGTCTCTTGGAGTTTGAGTAATTCAATGAGCTAAACTTCCATTGCTCCATTTTCTTCTATTTCAACTACCTTTAAGAGCTATCACATAGGGATTTCTGATAATATTGGCATAATCACTTCCTTCTCATACACCAATTCATATGAGGAATTCTTCAATATCTATTTGGGAGTGATACGATTGGCCCATAAGGTCATATTTATGTGCAATTCCACTCCCTCTGCTTATCATCGCTCATTCTCTTAATCAATCTAATTAATTTTGTGTTTGTAGACTCTACCAACCCATTCCCTTGTGGGTAATAATTAGAGGAAGTATTTAAGAATATGCCATTTCGAAGCACAAACTCAAATATTTTGGATCCCAGGAAAGCCTTCACATTATCAAAGATGACCTTTTTATGTGGGCTAAACCTCATGATGAGCTCCTCTAAAAGGTTGAAGATTACATTCTCGTTTACCTCCCTTAGTGGGGTTGCTTATGTCCATTAGGTAAAGTAGTCGATGGTCATCAATATCCATTTATGGTTCATATTGGAGACTGAGTTGATCATCCTGATAAATTATAATCTCCATTGATCGAAGGGCTCATTAGTTATGATTGGATTGAGAGGCATGGCTAAATTCTTCCTCTTCCCAATGAAGAATTGGCATTTTTAACATTTATTGATTGCTTGGTGGTAGTTCATGAACATAGTCAGCTAGTAATACCCTACATGCATGATCTTCATCATGGTGGTTTTGGTTGAGAAGTGACTATCAAGGCAATCAAATTGAATATCTTAGAGAATTTTCTCTACTTAGGGCTTATCCACACATCGAAAGAGATCTCCATCAAAAATTCTTTTGAAAAGGACCCCTTGAACTAGCATATAGCTAGATCCTTGTAGTCTATAAAAATGCATTTTATTCATGGGGAGGCTATTGAGATACCTACTAGTTTGCATAAAGTAAACTCTATAATTCACCTAAGATCTGCTTACTTCTAATTGGTTTACTAGGACTCTTTCAAGTGTGTCTTGATTCTCTATTAGGACATCTACGCTCTAGATTAAGTACTCATAGATTCTCCCCCTTTAATTATCTTTGTCAGTCTGACTTCAACATCATATTCTAGGATCATGGTGATCTAATTGGCCCTCTCTTTTATAATCTCTCCTTCCATGATGTACTCGTGGACACTAGAGTGTGCCAAATACACCATTATTTTATTGTCTACGACTAAGTGCCTAAACTTCTTAAGGCCTTTAATGATGGTGAAGGCTTGTCTCTCTACAAAGTTGTATTTGGTTTCATACCTATGTAATGTTCTATATTATAACACAATTGGGTGATCCTCTCCTCCTTTCTCTTTCTTTTGAGTTAGCACAACTGCGAGGCTATCCTCACTCCCATAAACATACTATTGACCAATTTTGACTTTAAGGTCAAAATAGGGCACCCTTGGTAAAAAAAATTAAATTTTAGGCATATTAGGGGACATAATATGTTGTTATAAGGTGTTTCATAGGTCAAAAAATGTCAATTTGTGTTATATTAACTTTGGTCAAATAGTTTCTAGGTCTATGTATCATTTTAAGTCATCTTGAGGGGCCTAAATGGTGCATTTAATGCTTTGCAAAGGTTTCTTTGGAAATGTA
This sequence comes from Torreya grandis, assembly GCA_037957365.1. Classification (NCBI taxonomy): domain Eukaryota; kingdom Viridiplantae; phylum Streptophyta; class Pinopsida; order Cupressales; family Taxaceae; genus Torreya; species Torreya grandis. Next base: position 1,117,175 of record JARHVA010000195.1, read on the forward strand.
TAAGTGTAAAATAGTTTTATCATGTGACATGTGTCTTAGGAGGTATTTAATAACTATCACTAATTTAAAATTATAGTTTGTTTAGACAAAAGGCAGTTTTCTTGGCCAAAGAGAGAGAAATAGACACTTATATGAATTCTTGGGAAGTGTACCACTTAGAAAACATGTAAATGTGAATCTTCACCTTCCAAATGTTAATATCCATGTTTTTAATGATCTGAATCTTCCATTTCTTGCTCAAAACCATTATATCTCTCTTTTACCCTCTTGGCATAGAAAAGTGACCTACAGGTTCTTGCTTAGTACGGTCATCATAGAGGTTTTTAGGAAAAAAACTCTTGGTGAAATATTATACACTATGATAATTTAAAATCCATATAGCAATTTTAGTAATTGGTTAAGTTTTCTTCATGAACCATCCCTTTAAAGTGGATTGTGTAAAGCTGCCTATTAATCTATGCACCCTCTAGATTTTCCTTCATTTTGAGAAATTCTATATAAATTGGTTGTTGATATTAATTAAAAAAATTATTTATTCATCTTATAATATTTAAGACATTTGTTTTCATGTTTAAATTGGTTTTGATAAGCTAACTAACCCAATTTGCAAGAAGGTACATCAGTTTGCATTATGAGGAGTTCTTCTCAATTTCTAAAAATTTTGTGCTTTGTAATGGATACATAGGGTTATGTTAATATATTTTCCATGTTTTCAAAGTGATATTAATTATCCATTCACTTTCAAACCTTAGTCTCCAAGCACATTCTCCATGGATTGCACACATATACACAGTCCACCACTGAAATTTGTATGTACAGGTGTTTGGAGAGATTTTTCAAACTTGAATTAGAGTGAGAAATATTGAATCAGGATCATTGACATAACCATCCACCATTTTAATCCTTTAAAAGCATAGGGTCAATGATAAATATACATGGCTTTGTACATCACTTTTTAAAACTCATTGTCTATTTGCATTCAACTCAGAAAGTCACCTATAAGTGACATCAATAGAGAGATGAAGGATCATGTTTAATCATGGAAACATGTTTGAAATGCCTTTTTAAGGTCCTAGCACATAATTTTTTCATGAAAACCCCATTTTAAGTGGTATAAACTTTAAAGGGGGTCAAAATATTGTTTTAGGTCCTCAGTCCCTAAAGTGGCCAAACAAAGGTTAGATGGATTCTTATGAATAACATAAAACATGATTGGAGGATGTTTGAGGCATCTATTTTGATATGTATTATAGCCCTTATTGGGGAGAAGGATTATGGAAAAGATGAGAGTCTAAATGAGGGGAGGAAGATCAAGTTTGAACACCTTCAAATTTGTCAAATAACCACTGAATTTTGACAATGTTGTCTACAGGAAATGAAAGGAATAATCATATTTGACCTTTTGAGAGGCTCTTGAAGAGAAACTCAAGCATGGATGGGAAAAATAGTATGATAATACAACTTGAAACCTTTCATATCATAGTAAAGGTGGAATTTTATGTTTTAAGTGCCCCAAATAGTCTTCCTTGTCCATATAGGGGACTAAGAATAATTACCTACAAGCAGAATAAGAGCCTTTGTCTATACAGTGACCTAGTTGCAAACTTGAAGGGTTTCAAGGTCATTAAAGTTATGAATTAGTAAAGACTCATCTTGTTCCACCCAAGGAGATTCAAATAGAGGTTTTTAGTCACCTCAACCAAATTCAAAACACCTACAACATGCCTAAAATACACAAACATAGTCAAGGCAGGGTATGTTGGCAGTGAGGGAGAAGTTGAAAGTCTGGACTTTGTATCAAGCCTTCAAGGTGGATGCAAGTGAAATTAAGGAAGGGTGACCTTAGGGATAGTAGGAGTAGACCCTATACATTAGTAGGCCCAAATATTGCTAAGGACTCACTTATAGGGGCAAAATCTTGACTGTGACAGTCAAGGTAGAGGGGTACTAGTTAAGGACTTAAGTATGAAATGATGCTAGCTGAAGGGTTCCAAAAGAAACTCAAACATGAGGATGGTATTATTACCTAAATAACATGGAAATAAGGTCCATAAACACCTCAAAAAAGTCTCAAATGAACCCACATGACAACCTACAGCCTCTCTATAAACTAAGACAGAGGTCACCCTCTATGGATTGAGACAAAGGTCATCCTCTATAAACTGAGATAGAGGTCACCCTCTATAGAATGAGATAGAGGTCACCTTCTATGGACTGAGATAGAGATCACCCTCTATGGTCTGAAATAGAGGTCACCTTCTACGGACTGAGACAGATGTCATAGGAAATTAAGGACTAAGCTAGGACCATAATGGTTTTAACAATATAGGGTGCATTCAAGATGATCATCAAGTTGAAATCTTAAATAAGAATCTTAGGAAGGTTCCATCTACCTTATGGCCCTAATCAAATCAAAATATTGACCTACATCCAAGCAAAGGAGACTGTGGTAGGTAGTAGATGGAGATGAGCCTTGGAAGTGATAGGGAGGGTCAAGAGCCTATCCAATATATGTGAGGACTTCTAAGTAACTCCTACTCAGATCAATCATCAAACTTGATTAGTTGTAGAGTTAAGGTAGTTTTGGAAGACCAATCATGAGAGGCAATTTTTTATGGATGGAAAGGAGTTTCTTGACCACCTTACAGGTCTTGGATGATTGGAGATGACATTTTTAACTCTTGACATGACATGGTTCACCCCATACCTCTCTCTCATGCATTTGTAACTAATATTCACATTGTTAACACATTTTCAAGTGACCCTTAGACTCCCCTTCTCTATCTCTTCCCATTTATTCTATAAATTGAGCCTTCTTGGCTATTGTATTTCCACTGGGGTATGGTGAAGCCCTGCCAAATTTTTGCCTTGAATCAATAAAGATAGCTACTTTTTACCTCATTAAATTTTTTTATAAGTGTATGTGATGGTTGTGATCTTGTGCAAGTGTATCATAGATCCCCTTCACATGTCAACTTTCTTAGTACCTTGTGAGTTTAAAGACTTCTCTTTGTAGGTCAGCAAGAAGTGTCACATGGAGTTGCAGGTGTAGTGAATAGCTCATTCAATAGTGTGTTTTAGAATGCCTATTGTCTAAGTCTTCCTAGCCTGAGCCAATTTCAAGACTCCATGTTAAAACATTGATAAAAGAGGGAAGGCTATTAATGGATGGAGTGTATGTTAGGCTTATATTGGTTTAAATTGCATGTCAAAAAGTGTGAGTAGAGCAAACATTTAGTGTATCACCTCTTTAGTATAGTTTCCTTTTCATGCAAAATTCTAACCCTTTTCCCATAAATAAGCATTAGATTAGGTGATAAGCACTTAAAGAAGAATCTATGGATTTAGCCCTCATATTTTAGAGATTCATCTCGCTTGCAAGCTCACCTAAAACTTGAGAGATGATTCAATGTTGCATCAAATTGTAAGATCTTAATAGAGTGTCCTAGGGTGCATAATTTGATGACAACATGTACATGATGAAGTCCTTGGAAAATTTATGATTAACAAGTATGGGTGTGGCATATATTATGATTTTTATCTCTTCAAAAGCTACCCTCCCTTCAGGTGTCCATTTAAAAACTTTATCTTTCTCCATCATTAGGGTGATTAGCTTAACCAACCCAACAAAGTCTAATATGAATCTACTGATGAAATTGATTGTTTTGAGGAAAGATTGGACCCTTTTTTTGTTTATTGGTAGATCCAGGTATTTAATAGATTTTATCCTCTCTGGATCAATAGCAATCCCATCCTTAGATACCATGTATCTAAGTAGCTTCCCTTGGGGGACTCTGAAGACACACTTCTGGGGCTTTAAGGAAACCCTATATTCTTGGTACCTCTAGAAGACCCTTTTTAGGTGATCAAAGTGGTCTTATTTCTTCTTAGAAAATATAGTGAGATCATCTAGGTAGATGAGGATGATCTCATTAATTATCCCTTTGAAAGCTACATCCATTACTCACTGAAATCTTATGTTGTCATTGGAAAGACCAAAAGGCATCTTTGCATATGTGAAGGTTCCCCACTTTAAGGTGAAAGTGGTTTTGTATTAATCCTCTTCGTTTACCCATACTTGGTTATGTAGACATCTAATTCCTGACGCCATTTGTGTTAAAATTATGAATCTTACTTGAATTACACTCAAATGCACATTTTAGGTCAAAATCTATAAAACACCCAAAATGGTTCAAACTTGTCACTTGCAAGTGCCAGTTTAGTTAAAAGTATCCCTAAATAGGGTAATGCATTTTATAGGTCAACTAACTTTGATCAGATTATTTCAAGTCAAAATGACAATTTTGCCATTTACTGCTTTGGATCACTCTTTTCTTCTAATTCATCAATATACATCACATACCTTTGTTATTTGGTGTTGGCAACATCCTAAATGGGAATACAACTCCAACACATCTAACATTGCCTTCCAGTTCCTCTCCAGTCAAATTATGACCCAGTAATATGACTTTCTAACCATTTTGATTAATTGAGGGCCAATTTTCAAATAATTGCACAAATGTTTATTAACCTTGTTTAATGCTAATTAATCCAAATCAAGAACTTAAGTGGATTTTCCATGAGAGTTTTTGATTTTTTTTTTTGAAAATTGATTCCTATTAATTTCATCATCAAGTGAAATCATTTCTTGGAAAGACATCCCTTGGCCATAAATGCCACAAATATCAAGATTATGGATCACCCATGCCTAGTTAATGCCTCCCATGCCTCTTTAATACTTATTTATAATGAGGATATTTATGATTTTAATTACAAATATGAGGATTATTCATGGCCATACATCTCACTCTTGAGATGGAAGGTTATGGTTGATCCTGACCAATCTCAAAAATCTATAAATAGAGAGGTCATGGACATGAATTTTAAGCATAAATATTGCAAAGTTATAATGTTAAATTATTTCCACAAGGTTTTGCATTTGATCATAGATTTTTATTGTAAGCTTTATTGATAGGATAGTTTAATGATTTGGAATCAAGAGCCTAGGTCTTATGGAGTGTTATTAAGGCATTGGAGGAGTTTACCACCATTGTTTACAAAGACAAGGATGCTTGATCAAGGGAGAACATGTTTTTGAGCCACATGGGTATGGTGAATCCATTTGGGAAGGTAATATGGTGCTACTTTATTTCATTTATTTCTTTCTATCCTTTGTAATTCCCATAGGAATAGACAGGCCTGGTTAGTTGGTTCTTTATGCATGTTTCATTATTTATGGACTAATGCTTGACTAGCTTGTTTTGTAATCTTCTCTACATCTTGACACACCTGATGGGACTAGATGCATCTCAAACCTGAAGGAGATAATTTTATAACTCTAAAATATTTATTTGGACCTTTAAAACTCTTGAATATTGATTTTCTAACTTTATTTTGTCACTTTTGGTTGCCACAGTTTTACACAGTAACTGATGTCAGCAGGTAATGTTGACATCGATTGTATAGCTTAACTAACATCAATTAGTAAAAGTAACCATCATCAATTGTAATAACTGACATTAGTCACTATGTTTTTTTCCAAAAACATAGACCTGAGAGCTATTTTTCCAAAGTTTATTGTTTCAAACTAAAAAGAGCTTCAAAGCTAAAGGACATGCTAACATTTTTGCTGTAGGATCAAGCTTGACATTTGATAAAAACATGTTTAAATCACCTTTTGCATGCTTAAAAATTAATTATGAACTTTGTTTTGGTGTTTTAACAAAGAATTTATATGTTTTAGTGAATGTTTTCAAAGTTTAAAACTAAGACCAAGGGTTCAAATGAACACCACCAAATATTGCATTTGGGCTTAAAATTGAACACACTTGTCAATTCTTGTTTACAATAGTTGTTAATTAGGTTTTGTTTGTCAAAAAGAGGAATGTTACATGTATGCTTTTCCATTTGTACCCTTTAGGTAACCTGTTAACCCAGCGGATTGCACCGTTGACAGGAGGCTGAGCTCTTGTCTTCCACGCATCACAATGGAAACTCCTCTCTTGCCTGTGATCTGGCAAAACTAAGGGGAGAGTCTCTAGATAAGGTCTAGCTCCCTTTGATGCATCTGAGTTATTCCAGTAAGTTGCTAATACATATACATATAATAGGGGTGAAAAGGGAGAAAGATTACTGAAAAATAGAACCTAACCTAATAGGGTGATGCACCAAAAAAGTTTGATCTACTCACACTCACACTCAGAATCACGAGAACACATACATACACTTTAACTGGTAAAAGGACCAGACTACAGGGAGCTTGACAGGGAGGCTTTAATGGAAACACATAGAAAAGGAACTTACCATAGGTGCTGTAGGGAAAGCATACTATTTGATAATCTCCTTTTGCCTCTGCACTCTAGATACAGCTCTTCTTGTCACCTACGGGAATGGCGCTTTGTATATACCAAGTGCATTGGTGTCAACCCTATGAAAGCATTAGGAAGTAATGACTGGACACAAGACTAACACTCAAACACACTTAGAGACATATCCAACCAGAATAGAGGTAAAAAATGTGTATCTACTGATTCCAAGTGAAAAATGGTAGGGCTTCACCTTACAATGTGAGAGATCGTTTCTCAAATGAGAAGTTATAATATATATAGAGAGAGGAAGTAAAGGTGCCCCTTTGGAAAAGACTTTGGCACCTTTTTATAAGTTGGCCCATGTGTATTGAGAGCATCAAGAAGAGGAAGTTGTTGTTGCTTATATCATCCTTCTAAAAGAGGCCTGCTAGAATCGAGCTGTGTAATCACTGATCTTGACTTTGGCATTCAAACATTAATGTGGAAACATGGGTCGTGCCTCCTTTTCTATAAACAAGACTACTCCTTTAAGATATTCACGTGGTTTTTCTACTCATTAATGTAAGGTGAAGAAAACAGGTCATGTCGTTCACTATTTGCACCCCTTGATGACCACTTGCCAGATAATGTGTCAACCGCTAGAGTAACTCCTTGAGTCGACACCTTCCTTTGCCACTTGGACTATTTTGTCCATTTTTGCACTTTATCTCTTCCTGGCTTTGTATTTTTTGGCTCCTTTGACCCTCAGGGGCTATCTTCCCAACCTTGGTGGCTCTTTGGTCTCTTCTCTTAACAATTCTTCCTTTTGGCCTTAAGGCCTTTGAATGCATTTGGGTCTACACTCAAGCCTTTAAAGATAAATAGCTATTTCATTGCTGTAAAGTTGACATTCATGGGCCCGTCACCATTTGAAAGCCAATGGCTAGTTCATGTGCCCAACTTTGACATTTGCGGGCCCGTCATATCCCCTTTGGCAATTTCTTTGGCTTTTTTCCTTTGCTTCAGCTTTTGAGAAAGGTCATTTTGGTAGCTGAGAGTCCCCCGCAAGGGCACCTACCCTTCGAGGTCCTTCGGCAGTCTTGCTCCTCAAATCTTTTGGACAAAATGTCTAAAGGAATTCCTTTAGACATTTTGTCCGAAGGATTTTTTTCTTGTCTTTCCCGCTTATTCCTTTTTCCATCAGTTTTTATTTCAACCATTTTTTCCATGAACAAAATGTCCACAAGAATTATTTCTATCACTTTGACTTTCAAAATCCTTCTTCAGGTTTTTTACCACGGCTCTTTCTCTAAATTTCTTCAAACTTTTTGTCTGAAGGAATTCCTTCGGACAAAAGTTTGAAAGAAATCATTTCCTGCTTTTGCCTTAGTCTTTTTTATTTCTACAGGATTTTCTTTCGAAGGATTTCTTTCGACAAAATGTCTGAAGGAATTCCTTCAGACATTTTGTCCAAAGAAATCCTTTGCCTCTTGCCATGAACAAATCTGAAGGAATTCCAACTTTTTTGCCTTGTTCACTTTTCTGAAGAAAAACTTACCCTTTCAGCCCTCTTTCCAAGTGCTTTCTTGCCCTCTGCAAGGGTTGTTTGGCCTCTAAAATTGCCTTTCAAAAAAATTTCAAAGGTCCTTTTGTCACCTAAGTGCCCTCTGCAAGGGTACTTATCCTTCGGGCTTTTGGAAGACTCCTTTAAACTTTACGATTGAACCATTGCTTGAACCATCCATTTGAACCAAATGTTGAACCAACTTGTTGAACCAAACGTTGAACTAACTCGTTGAATGAAATGACTAAACCAAGCCTTTGAACCAAGTCATTAAACTAACTGAGTGAACCAACCAATTGAACCACCTGATTGAAACAACTGATTGAATGGTTTAATGGTTCACTAGTTCAATGGTCTGAAGAAGCTTTGTAAAAGCCCCTTTCATTCTTTGAACTGGTTCATCTTTTACTAAAAGACTTGTGCAACCCAAATTCAACTGGCCCAAAATAGCAAGGGAAAAAGGGGACCAATTTTGGCCTGCTAGACCAAAAATGGTCAACAAATTGGTGACTCCCAGGGGAAGCATGCCTGCTATGATTAGAAACTAGTTGCCTTAAATTCCATTAGGCACAGAGTCAGAATGAAACTTAAAAAGTTAGCAACAACCTGATAGATCTAAGAACCAATCATGAAGCTTTTACCCCAAACACAAAGGAAAACACACACCAGGCTAAAAACATTACTTGTGAAAACAGCACTTAGGGAAAATAGCAAAAAAAAACTAAAAACAAACTACTATATATAGCTAACCAGGTATATTTGCCTCCCTCCTGGGTCAAATGGAAAATTTCTTAAGTCTCCTTCATGGCAAGGAAACTTATGGTGCCAGACAAGTGGCTGAATGGAAAGGAGACTTGGTGACCTGCTCCTCTTGCATGCCACCTCAATTGGCTTACATCTGAGTGGATCAAAATCAAACATGATCCCAACATATATGTAATTTTCTTGTTCTTGGAAGCTTGTCGAATGCTGGTCCTTCATGCTGGTGCATTTTATCAAGAAATCAATCATTGTTGGCTCATCACCATGAGCCCCTTGATTTGTATCATTGATTGGCTTGTCTCCTTCAAAACTGTCCTCAAGATGGGCAGGCCTCTCCTTTTCCTACTCAAGGATTAAAGTCTTTAGTTATTCAAAGACATCCATCTGATCCTCCTCTAACTCAGGCTCCTCAACATAGTCATCCTCCTCATCGAAGCAACAAGGAAGTTCATCAAACAAAGGAGGAGAGAGCTCACCATGCTTGCGTTCCTCCTCATATTGCTAGAACATTCGCATGTATGCATGACCTACATCTTCTCCATTACTGATGATATCTTCCGAAGGAGCCTCCATCATGATTTCATCTTCATTATTTCTCATGATAGCCTCTTGGACAACTATAAATTGGATCTTCTCTTCCTCACTCGCCTCCTGCAAAATAAGTTCCTCCTTGAGAAGGGATGAAGTGGAAGGCTGATGATTAAAACCATGTGAAAGAGGAGGCAGTCCTTGAGCTAGAATCAAATGATTCTCCTCTTTCCATTTGGATAGCACTTCATCTATATCAAGCATGGCCTAATAGCTCTCTTGGAGGTGTGTAGATGGGGTGTGTCCAGACATAGAATCTGATGTTTGGTCTGAACCGTCCATCACACGTTGGCTGAGGAATCTCATTCTAGACTCCAACTCTGTAATTTGCATGTCTATATCTTCTTGGAAGAGCCTTTCCTGGAGGTCACAAGCATCATCATGATGAGTAGGAGCAACTTTATCTTCTTCAAGGTCCTGAGCAAAAACTTGCTTTTCCTCTTTCCTACCCCATGATTCCACAGTTTGCTTCCAACTCATGACCTTGAGATTAGAATTTTCCTTTTGTGAATAGGGAGCAACGTTATCATCTTCAAGGTCCCAAGCCGGTTCATGATATGCACTCCTCTAACTCAAAATTTGGACATCATGTTGAGATACCTGAGGAAGTTGAGGAAGACTAGGAAGGGTCCGCTCATGCACAGGAAGAGTTGCTTCAATTGAAAATGTATTTTGGTATGTATAATCCCATTTCTCAGAACCATGGACCTTGTCTTCCTTCATATAGTTTGATTAAGCTCTGGTTATAAGAAGGAATAAAAGACCCACTATCCTGAGCAACGGGATTATACTTACAAAAATTGTGATTTCTTGATAGCACCAGGACTGCTTAACCAACTGATTCACTTTGGAGTCGCCATTGGTGTTGATAAAAAAGCCTCCAAAGGTTGGTCGGTTGAAGACATACCAAAATTATTCAACTCTTTTGGACAAAACTTGTCCCATAATCACCTAATTAAAGGTCAGATGTTGTATTAGTGGTTCATTTTGTTGTAACAGGACCAACACCAATCTTGCAACTTTTTTGCATGTTAAAACATGGTCCCACCGGGCGTGCCAAAAATTGTTGATGCAACGGATTGCACCCTTGACAGGAGGCTGAGCTCCTATTTTCCACACATCTTAATGGAAACTCCTCTCTTGCCTGTGGGTCTAGAAAAATTGAGGGGAGAGTCTGTAGATAAGGACTAGCTCCCTTTGATGCATCTAAGTTATTCTAGTAAGTTGCTAATACATATACATATAATGGGGGGGTGAAAAGGGAGAAAGATTACTAAAAAATAGAACCTAACATAATAGGGTGATGGACCAAACAAGTTTGATTTACTCACACTCACACTCAAAACCATAAGAACACATACATACACTTTAACTGGTAAAAGGACTAGACTACAAGGAGCTTGATAGGGAGGCTTTAATGGAAACACATAGAAAAGTAACTTACCATAGGCGTTGTAGGGAAAGCACACTATTTGATAATCTCCTTCTGCCTCTGTGCTCTAGATATAGCTCTTCTTGTCACCTACAAGAATGGCACTTTATATATACCAGGTGAGTTGGTGTCAACCCTGTGAAAGCATTAAGAAGCAATGATTGGACACAAGACTAACACTCAGACACACTCAGAGATATATCCAACCAGAATAGAGGTAAAAAATGTGTATCTATTGATTCCAGGTGAAACATGGCAGGGTTTCACCTTACAATGTGAGAGATCATTTCTCAAATGAGAAGTTACAATATATAGAGAGAGAGGAAGTAAAGGCACCCCTTTGGAAAAGACTTTGGTGCCTTCTTACAAGTTGGCCCATGTGTGTTGAGAGCATCAGGAAGAGGAAGTCGATGTTGCTGATATCATCCTTCTAGAAGAGGCCTATTAGAACTAAGTTGTGTAATCACTGGTCTTGACTTTGGCATTCAAACATTAATGTGGAAACATGGGCCATGCCTCCTTTTCTGCAAATAAGACTGCTCCTTTAAGATATTCATGTAGTTTGTTTACTCATTAATGTAAGGTGAAGAAAATGGGTCACATCATTCACTGTTTGTGCCCCTTGATGACCACTTGGTAGATACTGTGTCAATCGCTGGAGTAACTCCTTGAGTCGACACCTTCCTTTGCCACTTGGACTATTTTGTCCATTTTTTCACTTTGTCTCTTCCTAACTTTGTCTTTTCTAGCTCCTTCGACCCTCGAGGATTATCTTCCCAGCCTTGCTGGCTCTTTGGGCTCTTCTCTTAGTGGTTCTTCCTTTTAGCCTTAAGGCCTTTGAATGCATTCAAGTCTACACTCAAGCCTTTAAAGATTAACGGCTATTTCATTGCCATAAAGTTGACATTCGCAGGCCCATCACCATTTGAAAGCCAATGACTAGTTTATGTGCCCAAATTTGACGTCCGCGGGCCTGTCATATCCCCTTTGGAAATTTCTTTGGCCTTTTTTCCTTTGCTTCGGCTTTTGAGAAAGGTCCTTTTGGCAACTGAGACTCCCCCGCAAGGGCACCTTCCCTTTGGGGTCCTTCGGCGGTCTTGATCCTCAAATCCTTCAAACAAAATGTCTGAAGGAATTCCTTCAGACATTTTATCTGAAGGATTTTTTTTCTTTTGTTTTTCCCGCTTATTCCTTTTTCCATCAGCTTTTCTTTCGGCTATTTTTCCCATGGACAAAATGTCTGCAAGAATTATTTCGATCACTTTGACTTTCAGAATCCTTCTTCGGGTTTTTTCCCATGGCTCTTTCTCTGAATTTCTTCGAACTTTTTGTCTGAAGGAATTCCTTTAGACAAAAGCCCAAAAGAAATCATTTCCTACTTTTGCCTTAGTCTTTTTTATTTCTATGGGATTTTCTTCTGAAGGTTTCTTCAGACAAAATGTTCAAAGAACATTTTGTTTGAAGAAATCCTTCGCCTCTTGCCTTGAACAAATTCGAAGGAATTCCAACTTTTCTACCTTGTTAACTTTTCCAAAGAAAAACCCTTTCGGCCCTCTTTCCAAGTACTTTCCTACCCTCTACAAGGGTTGTTTGGCATCTAAAATTGCCTTTTGGAAAAGTTGCAAAGGTCCTTTTGTTGCCTAAGTGCCCTTCGCAAGGGCACTTGTCCTTCAGGCTTTTGGAAGACTCCTTTGAACTTTTTGATTGAACCATTGCTTGAACCATCCATTTAAACCAAACATTGAACCAACTCGTTGAACCAACTCTTTGAATCAAACATTGAACCAACTCGTTGAACCAAACGTTGAACCAAATGACTGAACCAAGCCTTTGAACCAAGCCAACTAAACCAAGCCTTTAAACCAAGTCGTTGAACTGACTGAGTGAACCACCCGATTGAAACAACTGATTGAATGGTTTAATGGTTCATCAGTTCAATGGTCTGAAGAAGCTTTGTAAAATCCCCTTTCATTCTTTGAACTGGTTCATCTTCTGCTGAAAGACTTGTGCAACCTGAATTTAACTGGCTCAGAACAATAAGGGAAGAAGGGGACCAATTTTGGCCTGTCGGACCAAAAATGGTCAATAGAACCCTTGGAATTAAAAGCACCATTCTTGTTGCAAATATCCTAGTCCAAGGCTTAGAAATAATGTCACCTAAAGCACTCCCCAAAAACTTGCCAAAGTTTGGGTGATCTTGAAAATGACCTTAAAGTCTTTCTATTTTATTCTTTCTTTATTTTCATGAAAACTTGGCTTATGAGGGGGATATCACTACCTCCCATGAGTTATTTAGGGAAGATTTGACCTGAGGTTTCACCTCTCAGAATTGACTTCATTTGACTCATTTAGAGTTGCACATGGGACGTATCTGCATTTGGACATCACACTACACTGAGAAAATAACAGGATGTAGTGGTTGTAAAAAGGACTAGACCTTTTTACAACTAGTTAATGCCATGGTCACCCAATTTTTGTGCTTGTCTTTTGCATCATTTGATGTGAAAGTCATTGTGAAATTGATTCCCTTAGAACGATCGAAACCTTGCTAGTTTAGTAGACCCCACTTTTCCATACCTTGTCAATTTAGATTTAAGATGTTTATTTTTTGTCATTAGCTTACTTAGTCTTGATTTGTGTCTAAAACTGCTTGTTAACTCAAAGAACTTAACCAAATCACATTGTCCTCAAATTCTTGAGCAAGGGAGGCATTACGCTATCCAAATGGAAAATTCACCTTTCCCTTGTTCAAAATGTTATCAAAAGCTTTGTGTCATGTCATCCACTTTGGCACAATCATGTTGCCCAATTGAGTCTAGATCTTTTACCCAATTTGTTTAAATCCTTCACTTATAATCCACATTTGAAATTGAACCTTTCTAAGTTCTAAGGGTTGGTGTGTCAAAGTAGGTTCACCATTTGTGCACTAAGCTTGTTTTAACTTGGGTTCAATTTTCCATTTGGATTGAAGGTCATTTATTAAGACTCAAAATCACATTATCATCTTGGTGGACTCAATTCATCTTGTGTATCACTCACACTTTGAATCCTAGAACATATTTTATCATATTGGAATCATGTGGTGACATTGTGCTACCTATTTGGTCCTAGATTTATAATTAGTGATTCACATATGTTTTTACATCTTGAGTTTCTTAGTTCATTTTATCTTCTTCGTAATCTTGAGGGCTTCCATCTAAACTTCTAAGGTCAACTTGTCAAAGTTGAAACTAGCTTTTACATTGCAAGCGTATCACAAAGATCTAGGCTTTGGTGTACTATTTTTCACCTTGGGTCTTTGAGTTACCTTACTCTCTTCCAATCTATATGATTTCAAATTTACCAAAGGTTGAGTAAACTCATGAACCAAATCTTCTAAAAATTATGTGTGGTCTTAAAAGACCCTCCCTTATAGTCTCATTGGTACCTTGGTTATTTATTTAAGAGAAATCCAAAACATACTTTGATTAGTTATTGAAGCATTGGTCCAAAGTTAGTCAAACACACAGAACAACTCTTTTTAGACATGACTCAAAGGTTCATTCATAGTGGGGCCTCTTATGGTCTTAGTTATAAAGATGAGCAATTTTATGATGGTCAAGATAACCCTATTATTTTTTATGATATCCCCACAACAGTAGGATATAAAGATGATTACAATGAATATCAACCCCAAGAAGATCAAGATGAAGCCTTTCTTAGATGGATAAAATCCAGTGCTAGACTACCTTCTAACTTTCCTATAGAACAATTGCATACCTTAGTTAGAGAAGGAAAACAATGATGGTAAGAGAAAGCTTTTGCATAAATAGACATACCTTCTTCATCTAAAAAAGGAAAGGAAATATAAATAGAGTCAACACCCATAAATCTGGATCTTCTAGCTAAGATCAAGATAATAAGTCAACGATACACAAATCAACTTATCACAGACTTAACTGACTCCCTAGTTACCACTTTAATTCACAATAATGCTTTGAAAGAATAAAGAAATGTGGTCAAAAGTACATATCAAATATTGGATGAGGATATTACCATAGTGGATCAAGGTAATCTAAATGAATAGTTAAAGTCACAAGAGACCTTACAAAGTGTTCCATTTGACATGGAATATACGTTCTTCAATCATCAAGAACCTCTTGTTACTTTACAAACTCAGAAACCCAAACATTCAATTTGAATTGAGGAAATCCCTCAAGACAATTTGGCTAGTTCTTTTCAACCAACCTAAAGATTGGTAAATAAACATAGAAATTTCCAAAATCAACAAACTATGAAACAACCAAATTTAAGGAATGTTTTACAATCCAAGAATCAACGGCCTATGTTTTCAACTCAAGCAGTAAATTAGAACCAAATCATAGATCAAAAGGTATACATTCCCTATAGATTCACACAAAACCAGGGGCATATTCCACCCCAATAGCAATAAAACCAGGGCTCATTCTACCTGAATAGCAACAAAACTAGGTGCACATTCCACCCCATTATGAACAAAACCAGGGGCACATTCCACCCCAAAAACAACAAAATTAAGGGCACATTCCACCCCAACAATAATAAAACCAGGGGCACATTCCACCCCAACATCAACAATATCACGGGCACATTCTACCCCAACAACAATGAAACCAGGGGTACATTCCACCCTAATAATAATAAAAGCAAGGGCACATTCCACCCCAACAACATCTTATCCAATCCACAAATGCACCAAACATACAAGAATGGAATTCTATAAAGGAAATTGTCTAAAGATTGGAGATGAATAATAGATTGAATAATTATCCATTTGACTTATCTATTCTCCAAAACCCCTTTCCACCTCATTTTGAGGCACCCAAATTTGACAAATACAAAGGGAAAGGAGATCTGCATGAACACATACAAACATTCTTTATCTTGTGTTAAGAGGTTGCTTATAGTAGTGAGTACTTACTATGATTATTTTTGTAAAGTTTAGCAGGACAAGCTCTTGATTAGCTACTTAAACTACCCAAAGGATTAGTTGCAGATTGGAATGACTTATCAAAAAAAATTGTTAACCATTTCTCATACAATATAGAACATGAATAACCCTTGTTGACTTATGCAAAGCCAAACAACGTGATGGTGAAATTTTCACTGCATATCTATAAAGGTGGAGAGCATTGGCAGGCTTCTTTCAACATAATTTATGAGATAAACAAGTGGTTGATATCTTTGCATAGAATTTGCATCCTAAAATTGCACATAATCTATGGTTAGCTTATGCTAACTCATTTAAAGAAATTATTGACAAAGGAGTGCAGATTGAGAAGGCTCTTATTGTTAAGGGCCTTGTCAAGGTTTTTATCCAAGGTTAAGCATCTCAGATAGTTATGCAAGATAAGCCTAACTGCTTTAACAAAAATAAGAACATGGTTGAAAATGGGGTGATTGAAACAAGACATGTACAAATGGTACAAGTTATACCTCTTCCAAATGTACAATTAACTCCCCCAAATCCACTACCTAATTTGCAAAGACAACCTCCATGAAGGACATTTCATAACAATTTTAGAGTCTTTAGAAAGTTGGGAGAGTCAATTGAAATAGTATTACAAAAGCTCATTATAGCTAACTTAATTATATGGCCAATATCAAGGCCATTTCCTCAAGATCAGCCAAAACCATATTCATAAAAAGAGAATGAATGGTGTAACTTTCATCATGTTGCTAGTCACAATATATATTATTATGTTTAATTATGACATATTATTGAGGAATTTATTGAAAGTGGTGAATTGGAAATTAAGTTGGCCCCTAATTAAGACACTCATCAGGATATGGGAATCTACAAAGACCCATTTCCTCTACATGATCCACCACCAACAAGAAATAATCAAAATGGTCACCATCAAGGACAAAGGTAGAATCAGAACCAACAACAAGGTCAAAATTGTAATGAGCATAATCAAGATCATAATGCCCACACTAATAATGTGGCTTATAATAATGAACCTTACAACTATAATAACATTGTGGGATGCATTTCTGAAACCCACATTACCACTGTTCGTTGAAGCTGCATGGCCAATCTCATGTTCATCACAACACGAGACCCATCATTATAGGGTCAGCACCCTCTCACCCTAGTAATACCATGTCGAGTTCACATCATCATGTTGTTACTCTGTTTGCATAGGTTGCTAATCCTGAATAACAACTTTCTTATAAAGGCTCCTCACTGACCCAAACTTATCACAATATTGTTAACGGCCCATGAGTCACTATCATAGGCCCTTTGCCTCCCTCTTCTAATTATAATAACTCCTTGCTACCTCTAGGTTGTGCAGTTAAAACTAGACACCTGTGAATTACCATCCAAGGCCCTTCACCCACTTTTTCCATAAAACCCAATGAGAAAGTTATGCCAATGGTTCCAAAGTTGAATATTATCCCAACAAAGACCAAATTAGTTCAATCCATAGTTCAAAGGCCTTATAATCTAATGGATCAATTAGATAAAACCCCTGCATAAATTTCCATATTAGAACTCTTGTAGACATCTGATGTTTATAGAACCATTTTTAACAAAATTTTATAAAGAGTCTATTGTGCCTAAAGATATAAATATTGATCAGTTCCAAAACATAGTTGGACATCTATCTTCATTTTGAAAAATCACATTTAATCAAAATGACATAACCACCCTCATCCCAAACCACAATAACCCACTATACATTGAGATAATCATTATGGATCACAAGATCAAGCAAGTTCTTATAAATAATGGTTTAGGGCTGAACATCATATCTTTTAAATTGGTGTGACAATTGGGTTATATGGATAAAGACATTCAGCCAAAAACTATTACAATCAAGGCTTACAATAATGCCGAGAGGGAGTCATCCTATACAATTTGGTTACCAGTCATGGTTAGGTCTATTTCTCATCACACATTATTCCATATTGTAGATATTGTGCTTCCTTATAACATATTTCTTGGTCATCCTTAGATCCATAAAGTATAGGAAGTTCCATCTACTCTTCATTAATGCCTTAAATTTCCCCATGATGGGATCAAGGTTACTATTCTCATTGATCAACAACCATACCAATACTACAAATATATTGAAGCAAAGTTCCATAATTATAACTATTGCCTAGGTTATGAATTCATTACAAAGAAGAATAAAGCCATCATTCCTCATCCATCTCCATCTAATTATATAGACCCTAGTGATCTAGCCTCCACTTTGACTGATCCATTTCCTAAAACTCTAGCCAAATAGGTTATTATTAAAGATGCAGGCATTTCCACGTACCATCTAAAGGACATCCTCCATATTGTAAAATTACTAAAATCCCCTAAAACATTTGGTAAGCCTAAAAATTCCTAGACTCCTAACAGACTTGATTAGATTTGGCAACCAAAGAAGAAGCAAACAAAACCTCCTATGGTTTTTGTACCTAAAATTGCACCAAAGAAAGATCAAGAGGCTTTTACTGAGGGAGATTGGTTATATTCTAAAGGCCTTGCTAATTATTTTTAGAATCCAAAGTATCCCATCCCTAATAGGATAATAGATCATCTTGACTATACAGGGAAAGTCTTTGGCCCACAGGCGCAAGGAATTTTATAACCTTTATCAGCTGGAGTCATTAATTAGATTCATGGTCTCAGATTTAACCATGAAAGGATGACCTCTTAACATTTGGTAGTGACTCTTCTGAAATGACTAGTAATGAGACTCCTAAAGGTGACACAACATCCCATTATAGCATTTTCCATGAGCTTGTTGACTCATATTTATTTGATTCAAATGGCATATTGACCATAACACCTATTGGAGCTTCTTGTCCTGAAGCAAAAATCCATCCTATTGAAGCTTCTCGTCTTGAATAAAAAACCCATCCTAGTGGTGCTTCCCTTCCTGAAATAGGACATTATATCTTTACCATTGGTGCTTCCCATCCTGAAGTAAACCCTCACTATAACCTATGCCTTTGCCATCCTGAACTCATAGATTGGGATCAATAAAATTCGGTAATATGTCTCGATGAGTTTCAAAATGAAGAATGAATTGAAGAATACATGGGCCTATGAGATGCATTCCCCATTAGTGATCATAAGCAGGGTTTTAATTTTTCATTGAATTCTTCTACCTACTTTGGAGAGCAGGAAAATATTCTTGGTCATAATAAAGAACAAACATCGATATCTTTAAGTGAAAACCTCTTTGAGACACTTATCGATCAGGGAAAAAGTAAAGAAAAAGACAAGCCTTTGAGTGAAAACCTATCTCAGGTGCTCCCAGGCAGGAAAGTTTGCTCATCCCCTCAAGATGTAGAAATTCCATCTATTCCAAGTTACATAGCTAGTACAATTATCTCTTCAAAATAACATCAAATATTTTAGCATCTTGCTCTTGAGTTTCCAGAGGTTTTTGCCAATTGGCCTTTACTTGAGAAGGTAGATTCTGATTCTTCATATTATCCAAATCTTTGGGAAGAACAACAAGAAGATATAGCAAAAGAAAATGATCATGACCATACACTGCCTACAATTCTATAAGATGGATCCACACTCCTTATGGAGAGCACAACAGAAGTGAATTTGGGAACACATGAGGATCCTAAAATTGTTTATCTTGGAGATTCTCTTACTAAAGTAGAACATGAACATATTATATCCATTCTTAAGGATTATATAGACATCTTTGCATGGGCATACTCTGACATGCCAGGCTTGGACCTAGATTTAGTTGTGCCTCATCTTATTATTCACCCTAATGCTAAACCAGTCAAGCAAAAATTGAGAAAGATGCATCCATGCATCACCCTTTTGGTTAAGGCCAAGTTAGAAAAGTTGTTAGAAGCAAATTTTATTATACCACTGGACTATTCTAAATGGATTTCTAATGTAGTACCAGTAAGTAAAAAGACCCCAATCATACGTATTTGTACTAATTTTTGTGGTATCAACAAAGCATGCCCCAAATATGATTTTCTTCTACCCAACATTGACATGATTATTGACTCAACTATTGGGTATGAGATGTTATCCTTAATATATGGATTTTTTTATTACAATCAAATCAAGAGAGTTGCTAAGGATCAACATAAGACCACATTCACCACTCCATGGGGGACATTTTGTTACCAAGTCATGCCATTTGGTTTGAATAATGTTGGGGCCACATATCAACATGTAATAGCTGTCACCTTCCATGACATGATGCATGACATTGTTGAGGACTATGTTGATGATATACTAGCAAAATAAAAAATACCTGACATTCTATGAAGAATATTTGAGAGGCTTCATGCATATAAATTCCATTTGAATCCTAAGAAATGTGCACTTGGAGTCACATCAGGAAAATTGCTAGGGTTCATTATATCACAACAAGAGATTGAAGTCAACCATATAAAGGTCACTGCTATTATGGAAATGCCTCCACCAAACAATCTTAAATATTTGTGAGGTCTACAAGGAAAGGTCCAGTCTATATGCAAGTTCATTTCTCAATTGGCAGATAAGTGCCACCCATTTACCCATCTCTTAAAGAAAGGGGTAACATTTTAGTGGGATGAAGATTGTCAGATAGCATTTGCAAAGCTTAAAACATACTTGCCAATCCACCAGTCTTATGACCTCCAACACAAGGAAAGCCACTACTTCTTTATATATCAGCCACAAAACATGCACTGGAGGCACTTTTGGCTCAACATGATGATCATGGTAAGGAACACATAGTTTATTATTTAAGCTATAGATTAGTGGCTTATGAACATAATTATATGCCTATTGAAAAGGCATATTTAGTTATGGTGTTCTCCACTCAGAAATTATGACATTATATGCTAAATAACAAAACTATTATTATCACCAAGGTAGATCCTCTCAAGTTCCTCTTATTTAAAGCAGCTCTTCAGGGATGCATGGCTAAATGGATTATGCTCCTTAGTGAGTTTGATAGTGAGTACCAAAATTAAAAGGCAATCAAAGGATAAGTTCTTGTAGACCAACTTGCAAAAGATCCTATTACAACCACTCAACCTCTCAACTTTGACCTTCTAGATGATTCTATCATGATGATAGAACAATCATCACACGAACCTAAATAGTGGATGCTCTATTTTGATGGATCCTTCACATCTTGAGGGTCTAGAGTTGGCATATTATTAATCATGCCATAGGGGGATCTGATCTCCAAAGCCTTCCATATATAATTTTAGTGTATAAACAATATGGTCAAATATGAGGCATTGGTTGCAGGGTTCTATCTTACTATACAATGGGACATTCAAAGCTTAAAATTCTATGGAGACTCATATCTAATCATAAATCAGACAACTGACCAGTATCAAACAAGAGATGATAAGCTCACTCCTTATAAGCAAATTTTCAATAGCCTCAAAAGACATTTTAAATATCTAAATTTGAGCAAGTTCCATGAGTCAACAAAAGATCTGTCAATGCCATGGCAAAAATTAGTTTCATGATTCAAATGCATGACATTGCTAAAGAGTATCAGTTTTTGATTAAAAATATTCTTTATCCAACACATATTCTATTAGATTTAGAAAGGATATGCACCATTTCTAATCCTAATCCCTCACTTGAGCTACCATGGCACCAAGATTTTTATAACTGTTTCCATAGTCATGTATTTCCTGTCAACCTTTCCAACAACCAACAAAAACTATTCCTTCATCACCTAGCACATTATATCCTCCTTGGAAACATGTTTTATCAAAAGGGCTATGATGGAATGCTTCTTCATTATTTATCTTTGAGAGAATCCAAACTGGCACTAAAGGAGGTTCATGAAGGAATGTGTGGGGCACGTACCAATGGTGTAGTCCTAGCAAAAAAACTTCTCAAAATAGGCTATTATTGGCCTAAAATGGAGATAGATGCTTGTAATTATGTAAATAAGTGTGTTAGCATCATGGCAACTTGATACATGCACCTTCCTTAGCATTACAGCCAATTACAACACCATGGCCATTCTCAACATGGGGTCTCGATCTCATTGGGAAAATTAACCCAACATCTTCAAATGGCCATAAGCACATTTTGAATGCAACTGAGTACTTTACCATGTGGATTAAGGATATTCTTCTCACTTATGTTACTAGGAAACAAATAGCCAAATTCATTCATTACCATATCATCTATCGATATGGCATCCTGACTCACATTATATCTGATAATGGTGGATCCTTTGTGAACCAAGATATGAAATCTCTTTGTGCAAAATTCAAATCAATCATAAGAAATCCACTCCATATAACCTGCAAGGCAATGGATAAATTGAGGCATCAAATAAAACCATTCTATCCATCTTAAATAAAATTGTCAATGATGTTGGCCATAATTGGCACTTACAACTCTTTCTTACCCTTTGGGCTTATAGAACCAATCATCGCACCCCCATTAGAGCTACTCCATACTCCTTTGTTTTTGACACTGAAGCTATCATCCCAATCGAGATTAAGATCCCATCATTAAGAATATCACTAGAGCACATTAAAGATAATGAAGATTATAGAGCCTCACAACTACATGAATTAGAGCTTCTTGATGGTAAGCATTTAGCTACCCTATAAAACTTGTAGGCCTATCAAAACAGATTATGAAGAAGCTACAACAAATGCATTCTCCCTTGATAATTTGAGATTGGTGACTTAGTTTTGAAAGAGAACTAGAAGAACATGAATTCTAAACCCAAAAAGAAAGGCAAGTTTCAGCCTAATTGGTTAAGACCATATATTTTCATAGCAAACTATGAATCAGGAGCATATCTACTAGCTAAACCTAATGGTGAAGAAATTTCAGAGCCCATGAACATCGTACACCTTAAGTGGTTCTATGCATAGGCAACTTTGAATAATTGTCTATAAGACCACTGACTTGGAGGCAGCTTGTGCTATCATAATTTTATTTCACCCTTTTATCTTACCTTGAACACATTTTATACTACCTTGGTCCACTTTTCATGAATCTTGATAGTAAAGGCTTTAAACTCTTGGCACTATGAACACATTCTTCATCCCATTATGGATTAATCTCTTCTAGAAGTATATTATTTATTATGTCTAAGACATGTTATAAGCTTGAACACTTTTTGTCTCTTGACCAATTATGATCTCGATTATGTCTCATGAATATTATGAACATCTTTAGCAGTGGTTCTACAAAGCAGTTCAGCTAGGACAGTCATGTGCAGCTTCAAACAAGTGAATAGTTGCATCTTCTCAATTCCCATATTGTTGTTCTTTCTTTTTTTATCAAGAACCTTGCTCTCATTAATTTGTGAGCATGGGCCCTTGCAGTCGGCTTAGCTATCTTATTGGAACCTCTACTCTTAGGATGTGCATCTCCTCGACTAGATGGTACCACCTTGTGTATATTTTATCCCAAAAACACTAAAAACATTAGAACATGATTCAAAAAAGAACAAAAACATTGTCTCGTGCTTTTGTACATTTGTACATTCCCATTCCACCATGCTACCCTCTTACCATTTTTCAAGCACAGAAACACTACTTCATTTCATCTTGTCCCATGCACTTTCCATTTTGCAAGATCATTCTTTCTTGTCTCATCAGCTTCTTATTTTCCAGACCATTCTCATTTATTTTTCATATCTTCGATTTCTTCTATAACATTAATCATGTTGGTCTGATCATCATTTTTCTTCTATCTCATTTCCTGAGAGAACTAAATTTGGCCTAAAGTTCATGTTGGAACATGCATCCATAGAACTATGTAGGCAACATCCATTTGTCTTATACATCTGGAGCTAGCTTGACCAACCCCTTCCTTTTCTTCTCTTCCCCCATTTCTTCTGTCATTATTCCTCTTTAATTAGGAAACAATTGTCATGTCATTTTTCTTTGTTATGATGTGGTGGAAAGTAACACCTCTACTGCATATGCATGGATGTTTGTCTTTAAATCAAACTAACTTGGTTTTTATTTGTGTGTGTTTATTTGAGTTTTCTTGGTGTTTTCTTGTGCTTTTGCACCTCTCCTTTTATTTCTTCTTCTGTTTCTTACTTCTTGTCTTATCTAGGTCTTGTGTTTTTGTGATTATTTTTGCTTTTCTTTTTTGTGTTTCAGAACATCTTGATGATTCACATAGATCTCGATTGTTTATATCTCGATCCTATATTATTACATTGTTCTTGGACCATTTTTTTTATTTGATTGTTGTTGGTGTCTTTTTTTTGTTTAATTTTGCTTTTCTCTTTTGTGTTCGAGAATGCCTTGATGGTCCACATGGATCTTGATTATTCATATCTTGGTCTCATGTCGTTAAGACATTCTTGACTTTTATTTTTAAACATTTTGGTTCCTACTTAAAATCATATATTAATTTCAAGTTAGGTTAATTTATGTTTATCTTTTTCTTTGTTTTTGATTTTTTGTTTAAATGTAAATTGTTGGAACTCTAGTTTTGTTCATTATTTTAACATTATCCTTAGTTATAGATATTCACATTTGAACTATCTTAGTGCGACTGGAATCTTATGTCATTCTAAGTTATTCATACTTATGATGCCTAATTTCTTTTGCTATAGCAAGAAATTTGTGCTCAAGTCTCAAAGTCTTAACATCAACATCAACTTCGATGAATGATTCTCAAGAACATTTATCAAAACTTTAGCTCATGATATGGAATTAGGCTTCTAGGTAAACATGCATGTCAGGCTTCTTTATCTATGCTTAGACATGCATATCTTTACATACATTGTAAGTCTAATCAATTTGTGTTCATTTTTCATCATTCCTCATTCCATTTTCTTCCAAACTTGGGTGAACTACATTGGCTTGAAGTTCATGTTAGAATGAGTCCATGGAACTATGTAGGCAGTGCTCAATTTTTATTGAGGTCAGCTCAATTATCTCCATTCTTATTTTCATTGCTCTCATCACTTTGTGCATTATCATATGCTTGGTTTTATATGGCTTTCTAAGCCATTACACCATCACATATACGTTTACACCTACTCACTTTAAACCATCTTTTGTGTTATATCCTTGAGCTATTTTGCTTGCTAAATTGCCCATGTTGGGGCACAACATCTGAACCACATCTGAATCAAATTATCTCTATAGGGCCAAATCATTATTTATCCTTAATCAATGATCAAGATTCACCCTATTGGGGCAAAACTATTTTATCACGATCAAATCTACTCTACTGGAATACTTATTATATTCTCTTTGGAGACCCCATTCTAGTGGTGCTTCCCTTCCTGAAGTAGAACGTTCTCTCTTTTCCTCTAATTCTAAGCTCTCCAAATTAAATCCCATGATGGAAATATTTTAGTGTGCAATTTGTCTTGGGATTGATCAATGCCATAAGCACGTAGCTTGTACAATCAAATTGGGTCATTTAAAGTGTGTCCCTTACATTTATGGATTATATCTTTCCCATTACCCCTATCTCTGGGGCTTATTATACCTCTAATTATATTTTGATAATTTATGGTAATCACATGTGCAAGCATTAACTCATCTGGATGTGATCTATTTCATGGGTTAATCACTCACTTTCTCTCTCTTTTTGAGAGTCCATCCTTTTCTTCCATTTGAGTATGTCCTCTCGAGGGGGCATCATGGGTTTGTTCCAATTTCTTCATGACAACTCTTTTCTTTGAAAAGATGTTGTTTCACGTAAATGTCTTGCTACACCTTCTCAAATAGGAATAAAATGTAGACATCCAATTCCTAACACCATTTGTGTTGAAATTGTCAATCTTACTCAAATTGCACTCAAATGCACATTTTAGGTCAAAATCTATAAAACAACCTAAACGGTTCAAACTTGTCACTTACAAGTGCTAGTTTAGGTCAAAGTATCCCTAAATAGGGAAATGCATTTTATGGGCTAGCTAACTTTGAGCAGATCATTTCGAGTCAAAAAGATAATTTTTCCATTTAGTGCTTTGGATCACTCTTTTCTTCTAATACATTGGTACACATCACGTACCTTTATTATTTGGTGTTGGAAACATCCTATATGAGAATACAGCTCCAACACGTCTAACATCACCTTCCAGTTCCTCTCCAATCAAATTATTACCCAGTAATATGACTTTTTGAGCATTTTGATTAATTGAGGGCCAATTTTCAAATAATTGCATAAATGTTGATTAACCTTGTTTAAGGCTAATTAATCCAAATCAAGAGCTTAAGTGGATTTTACATGAGAGTTGTTGAATATTTATTTTTGAAAATTGATTCCTATTAAGTGCATCATCAAGTGAGATCATTTCTTGGGAGGACATCCCTAGGCCAAAAATGTCACAAATATCAGGATTATGGGTCAACCATGCCTAGTTAATGCCTCCCATGCCTCTTTAATGCTTATTTATCTTGAGGATATTTATGAGTTTAATTCCAAATATTAGGATTATCCATGGCCACACATCTTAATCTTGAGATAGATGGTCATGGTTGATCCTAACAAATCTCAAAAATCTATAAATAGAGAGGCTATGGACATGAATTTTAAGCTTGAATATTGCAAAGTTATAATGTTAAATTATTTCCACAAGGTTTTACATTTGATCATATATTTTACTTGCAAGCTTCATTGATAGGCTAGTTTAGTGATTTGAAATCAAGAGCCTAGGTTTTATGGAGTGTTCTTGAGGCATTATAGGAGTTTACCACCATTGTTGACAAAGACAAGGATGCTTGATCAAGGGAGAACCTATTTTTGAGCCACATAGGTATGGTGAATCCATTTGGGAAGGTAATATGGTGTTGCTTTCTTTCATTTATTTCTTGCTATATTTTGTAATTCTCATAGGAATAGATAGGCTTGGTTAGTTAGTTATTTATGCATGTTTCATTATTTATGGACTAATGCTTGACTAATTTGCTTTGTAATCCTCTCTATAGGTTATACCGAGAGAAACTATCCAGTAATGAAAACATTTATGCTCTAGCTATCATTTGGAGGATCTGCTCCATAGAGGGGAGAGGGTAATGGTCCTTTAAGGACACTTTGTTTAGATCTCAAAAATATATGCACAATAAAATTTCTCTACTTTTACATAGGAACTAGGTTAGATACCCAAGTTGAATGCTTGATTGGGTATATGATCTTTGATTCAATAAGCTTCCTTAGCTCTTAAGACATAAAAGAATTGATATTCAAGTTCACCAACCTTTGTTTTCATTAGATCAGCTTAGATCCTTCTATGAGGTCTATGGTGTGCTAAATGACCTCTCGGTCATATCCTTTCAGGTCATCATAGGTCTATGCGATGACACATTTGTATTTATCACAAAAAGATACCAATCGCTCCTTGTCTCTTTGAGGAACCTCCTTTTCAACCTTCAGTTTTCTTCCTCTCCCAATGTTGATCTTGTAATAATTACCTTTATGCACAACAAACTTACATTTGTCCTTATTTGCATCATCAGAATCAAAGAGATTCTCCAAGGTGATGAGACCCTTCAGGAGCTTGTTGGTTTTCAACTGTATAATTTGGTCTCCATAGGCTTCCTTAATTTTTGGCTGTAACTACTTCATGAACTTACATAATTATTGAAGGAACATCATAATCTAAACATCATTTTCAAATACTTTCCAACTCTAGTCATTATCTAGGATAGCAGGTTTAACTATTACCCACACTGCTTGCTCATTTGTGAATAATTTCATTATCGAGTCAAATTAGGAGCCCACTATTACCATCATATCAGCCTCTACTTTTACAATTCTTAGGATGATGTAAATATTGAAGGATTCAAAATATTTAATTAGGCCCCATACATGGTGGTGATAATATCTCATGCATACATTCTTCATGGTAGCTACCTATCTCACCTTTCTTACCACTAATTTGGAATTGTTAAATACTTTCAATTGTTTGATGCCCATTCACTCAGTGAGGTTGAGGCCATGATTAGGGCCTTGTATTTGGACTCATTTTTTATGTAGGCAAATTGGAAATGAAAGGCCTAGAGGATTTCTTTTCCTGAAAGGGACTTTAGTTGGATGTCAGCTCCAAAGCTGATCTTGCATTTCACACCATCAAAATGTAAAGTCTAAAATTTAGACTCATTTTCAAATATTTTGCTTCAGTCTTCTTACTTATTTTCAACCTCGAGGATGACTAGTATTTATCATGGATAACATAGGTTTCAAGACCAGTGGCGTCAAAGTTCACAAATGGGTCATTCTCGATGAACTCATTGATTAGGGATTCCTCTTCAAGGCTTCTGTTATCAGCTATCTTTTGTTCTTTTAGCATTTTGATGTAATGCATCTCCATCTTAGAGAAGGAGGTATGTGTTGATTTGAAGTTCATCATTACTTCATCCACTATATGTTTCAAATGAAGAGTTTCAGATAATGCCTTTAACTTAGACCCATACTTGGATCTTAAAATCAAGTGAGACCTATTTAATGATAGGTAACCACCAATCTTGGTAGTAAAATCTATGGATAGGCATAGCCCAAAAATAGGTGGGATGTCTATCACCACAATATTTTAAGGTATGATGATGTTTGGGCAAGAATACAACATGAGGGGAAGGGCTCAGATGATCCCTAATGTCTAGATCTTCTTCCTATCTAGCTGCATTACCCCTTTATTTAAGGGCTCATATTTCATTTTTAGTGCCTTAGCTATTTTTTTGAGCATCACCATGGTTCTCATGTCAGAGTTGATCATGGAATTATGCAACAACCTCTTACCCATAATTAAAGTCAAGTAGAATGAGGTGGGTTTTGTTTTACTGACCCCTTCCTTGGTGTTGATGAAAGTGGAGGGTATTTGGGACTGTGAGGGTATGTTGGATTCTTTCCCCTTTTCCTTTGTAGACTCAATGGTTGGTTTAGTTTGCATGGGTTTTTCTTTCTCCTCTAAAGATTCCTTTAGTAGAGTCTTCTATTTGGGGATAGATAGGATGTCCCAAAGGGAGACATTAGCCGTTGCTTTCTTCAATTATTCAACCACATTATATGAATTTGGAGGTAGGACCTCGAGGTCTTTTGCCTTACTCTGTACTACCTTACTCCATTTCAGATAGACGATGGGTGGAGTTTGTGGTACTAGACTTTTTTCAAAAGCTTTTTTGGGCCTTGCAGAAGCATTGGGGTTTTTGGCCAATCTCTTCCTTAAGTGTGTATAGTAGTCTGATCACACCTATGGGCATTTATACATAGACACTTCATTCACAAAGACCATATCTTCACCTTCCATCTAGGATAAAATCACATGGTCTGAGGCTATTTTTTCTTCTTGTTCTAGGGACATACCTTACATCTGTGCTATCAACATGGCATCCTTAACTCTTGGGGATTGATATGTATAGGTTAAGTCTGGTACATTCCTTTGTCACCTATGCTTGATAATCTTTTGTTATAAGTTTCCCCTTGGATAATTTTAGGGTCTATGGGGTTCATTTTAGGGGAAACACCATGAGTTAGAATCATCCACTAGGTTATTTTGGCTAGCCACTAACTCTCTATTTACACTTGGTGATATTATGTAAGGGGTTAGGGACCACAACCATTTGATTGGTGGGTTGTGTCTGATGGTTTGGTATTTGGTGGTTTAGATCATGATTATTTGGCCTCTACCATTCTTGGTACTGGTTTTGCTAGTAAGGTGGCCTTGTTTCTTGATAGTTATTGTAAGAGGGCCTTGAAGGCATGGCCTATTGCCTCTTGAGATTAATTATCTCATTTGATAAATTCTTCAAAATTTTCTTCATATCATTCATCTCGACTGCTAACGATGATGAACTAGAAGCACTCACCTAAGGAGGCATATATATGTACATAGAAGGAGGTAGGGCTCCTAAAGTGCTTAGGATCTACTCTTATGGGGGCATATATTTTTTAGGGAACATCAACATCAATGACCAAGGAGTTAGTCTTCTTGCATCTATCAACTTGTTTTTGATCCTTACCATGATGTCATATGCATCTGGCAATGTTTGACCTCTAAGTGATTGGATCATGACCGCAATATCTGAATTGAGGGCTTTGAGATATAAAATAATTACCATGCCTGTAGATGGTCATGTCACCAATGGGATCCTTTGCTAGGTTTTTTTAAACTTGGTATTAAAATCAACCATGACCTCTTATGGGGCCCTCTTAATGGTTATCAATTGTTGTAGTAAGGATGATCGATCTACCTTCTCTTTGAAATGTTCAAAGAACTAGTTACCCAAGTCATCCCAGGTTCTAATCGAGTTGGTCAGCAAAGACCATTACTAGTCAAGAGCCCACCCTTTGAAATAAGTTGCTAATAGCCTTAAAGCTACATTCTACATGTTGACATAGTGCACAGTGCACACATTAGCTACATCTTGGAGGTGTTCAGCCACCATCTTAAATCTTCTCTTGAAAACTTGGGAAGTGCCTTTAGAGCATTTACAGGAATTGGATCCATATGGCTAAGGGTGTTGGGGGTATAAGTGGGATACTACTATCTTACGACATAAAGTTCCTTAATGGGCCTAGATGTGCCATTAACTATTGTTTTTGTGCATCAAAAGACCATAAGGCTCTTTGGTGAGCAGGATTTCCCAAAGGTGAAGTTAGTATATTCAGATTATTTATAGTCTATGATCTTGTTATGGGCCTATGGCTTATAAACTCTGACTTCTAATCATGTGATTATGGGTTCATGTCCCATCACTCATGCTAGGATTTTGATTTTTGAGAGGATCAAAGCCATTACATGAAACATAGGCAAGATGTCTCTAGGAGAATACATGTGGCACCACCCCACTCCTCCCAAAGCATAGTAGTCATAACATAACGATGTAGTTGTGCTATATCTAGAATCTAGAGGCCAACTACACTCATGAGCTTGAGACTTCCATTTAGTTGTAATAGTGTCATCATAGCAAGGAAAGGGAATCTCTAGGTGTCTCTTCTCTTGATATTAGCCTCGCCTATTTATTCAAAATTCTTCCTTTTTAGGAGGGGTTGGTGGGTGATCATTTTATTTTTCGTAATCTATTTTTTGTAGCCATTTTAATAGACTAGAATAATAGTAGTTAATTTTTTTTCTATCTGCAACCTTAACATGTGTACCTCACAAATGTTAGTGAACTCTTTGCATGTGCCCGTTGCATCCTTCTGTATTTTGTTCCCCATCTATCAGTGAAGAGGATGTGATGTTCTGTGTTAATTTAGAGTGTAAAATTGTCTCTATCTTCTATTTCTATTTTTCTACTTCTATATTGTAGATATGTGTTTATGTTATAGATCATAATTCATGCTTCAAGATCCTTTATGGTCTATAGTGTTAAAGTCTTATGTTATTTTATGCAAGTATTAATACATGTTTCAAACCTCATGGCGTATCACCTTAGCTAGATTTTATTTTCATATTATTAGTTCTTTTTATTCTATCCCTTTTCACCCCCAAATTAGAATGAAGAGATGGATTCTAAAATCTTAGAGGTTGCTCTATAAATTGCACTATACCACATCTGTAAAGATTCCCATAAAGGCTATTAAATCTAAAGTGATAGTTTTAGGTGTCAATAGATACTGACATGTGATACTTGGTAGTGACATGTGTCAAAATAAGGTATGTGATTGTAGGTTACATTTGTTGTCTCTATAATAGCTATATATTTTATGTCAAACCCTAATGATGCATGCAACTAAAAAAATATACTTCCTTTGCCTTAAAACCCTAAGTGTGCTTGTAAGGGCTAGAAACTTGCAAAAACTAAGAAAGTGTAATGTACTGAGTTAACCCTGACCACCCTCATTTAATGAGTGAAGTTGCCTATATATTTGATACTGAGAGGAGGGAAATAAATCCACACTTAGTTCTCCCACATAATTTGATTTGTGCAATTGTGGTCCTTTGTTATGTGTATGTAACTATTTATTTGGATTTGATAGTTAACAATGCTTACTTTGACT
Source organism: Torreya grandis (assembly GCA_037957365.1). Lineage (NCBI taxonomy): Eukaryota > Viridiplantae > Streptophyta > Pinopsida > Cupressales > Taxaceae > Torreya > Torreya grandis. Next base: position 1,148,710 of record JARHVA010000195.1, read on the forward strand.
TGGATTTGGAATGATTTAGACTTGGTTTATGAGTGCTCGTAGTAATTGATTTGAAATTTGAGAAGAATAGGGGAGATTTTCTCAATGTGCAACAATGTATATATATGTACAATATAAGTGCCAAGTACCCATTTCAAATGAGGCTTTGATTTGTATATATATGAGTCTAACTGGGAAATTTATCATGCTACTAACATGCTAAGAAGATGGGTTGACCCTGAAGAAAGGTTTAATTTTTAAAATTAGTCATTTATAGGATAAGGTCGGTAATGTCACACTTGATCAATATTGACCCAATTTGTCATTACTAACCCATGTATAGGTAGATTGAACTAAGGATATAGAGATGCTTATGTAGGATGGTAAGTAGGTTTGAAACAAACAATCATGTTCTTATAGGTTTGTTACATAAGAATGAAAGGATCAAACTCATAAAGTAGTATGTAGGTGTGAGAGAATGGTGGGTTATAACCATATTTCTATGTGCATGTCATGTGTGGTAAATGTATGTCAAGGTTATCATTGTTAAGTACTTGATACCATATTTTAGTATCTACACAAAACAAGGAGAAACTACCTTTTCATTTCCTCGTTCAAGCCTTTGCACTCATTTTGCCTTAGTGAATATGTGAGTTAAAAGTATGTATACTAATACTTTTGTTAAGGATTTCATAATTACTTCTTATATTTATATTATTTCTCTTTGTCATCATAATGTAACATCAAAAAGTCTCCAATATTACCTTGTAAACCTTTTACCTCACTATGTACCCCAAAGATTTTAATTGGGCATCCCCTTCTCAATAAGACATTCTCCTTTCTTATATTGAAATTTCTATGAAATAGGTTTGCATATATTTGGTCATCATTTTAGGGGAAAAAAATATTTGAATCCTTATATTTGATCATATAGCCTTGAACTGTGTTGAAGATTGAGTTCACCTCACATTTTATTCCTAAGTCCTATATTTCTTGATGACAATTATTTAGAAAAAGAACACTATTTTCATCTTGAAATATAGCATGCCCTTTGCCAAAGATAGAGAATAATTTAATCTTGGGGTTAACTTTGGTTTCATCCTTTTCATCCTAATGCCTATGATGAATGATTGCTTGTTCATAATCCTCATTTTCATTCTCAAAATGAGAAGATGATTTTTTTCCATGATTAAAAATAATAGAAGCTTCAAGAATGGAATCACATTTCATTCCTAAGTACCCTATTTTTTGATTAGTTATACTAGAATAAATTTCCCTCTCAGTCTCTATGGGTTCCTCAAGCATTCTCTACCATGTGATTTCTTTGGGAGGGGTTTGTCTAACTTATCTTCTTTGATCAGCCTTTCAAAGTTTTATAAATAATTCATAGTAAAATTGTTATTATTAACATTTTAGTATGAAATTAAGGACTCTTTGGAATCATTTTTTCTATTTTTTCCCCCCTTTTAATAAAGGGAAATCATTTTTATTGTAAAGAGTAAAATAAGTATTGATTATTGGCAGAAAGGGTGTGGTCATTGAGAAGAGAAAAAAAATTTGTATTGAAGAATATCCTCATCAAATAACAATTTCATTCCTAAGTCATTCATATGTTGATCATCTCCTAAGGTAACAAATAACTCATGTGATGTCCACTTCTTCCAGTGATATATCCTTGTTTTGAAAATGATCCACCTTTGGTTCTTTGTCAGCCAAGGTCTTTTATTTTGGTCTTTTCTTTTTATTTCCTAAATTAGTTCATGTTGTTATCTTAGTATAATAATTAATATCTTCCTCCCTTAGATCCTTTATTCTATACTCATGTTGGAGGAATACCATATCATATATCACTTCATTGTTGAAGAAGTAAGTTGGGTTTCACACCCTTGCTTTATTTCTCATTTCAAAGACTAAGGCATGGGAAGAACATGGGTTAATATAACATGAGGTATTTTTAGGTTGTGGAGGAAGTATCAAAAGAGGCTTGGGCATTGAATAAGATTAAGAATTTTCATTACCATCATTAAAAAAAATTATATGTCTTAGATGATTATTTATTCTATTAAAATCAAGACCTTGTTAGAGACCTTCGTGATAAAGCCTTTTATTTCAACCAATGGGTCAATGGGTTCATCCTTTTGTGTTTGGGATTTTGGGGAAGCTAAGGAAGGGATATAAGGCTAGAGAAATAATATCCTTGCACATTCACAATAATTTTTCCAAATTGTATTATGAGTTTTTCAGTTATGATAGCAATAGCATATGCTTATATAAATGTTTTTTCCCCTAGTGTTTGTATTATAACATTACTCTTTTGAATCAAAAGATTTTAAATAATATAAATGAGTAGTACCTAATGAAGGCCTAAATTCATTAGGTATCTTTTTCCAAGTCCATTTGAAGATGATATTAAATTCAAGCATTTGCTCTTCAACAAATTTTTTAATTATGGTTAGATGCCCAATAAGAGCTAGAGTGTCTACCCTTTCTCTAAATTGATTGTGTAGTTTCTCACCCAACTAGTCCCCTATTGAAACTAAGTTTGTAGTTAGGCCTTTGAACCACTTTTGATTTTTTCCTTTTAGGTAAAAATTCAACTACTTGAGATCCACATCAAGCTATGTGAAGTTATGGATTATGCACAAGTTCACCACATCTATAATGTGATCTTTTGGACTAATAGAACTATCACCAAAAAAGGGGGATAATCTTTAATTTGATTCTAATAATATCATTCCCTTAACTAATAATTAGTGGACTAGAATAATTACAAGGAACAAAGGGGAGAATCCTTGGATTGGCCATATTAATGATCTCATCATAGCATTTATCAACTGAAGTAGGGGAAAGGTCTATATCAACTAGAGATTGAAGGGGCTATTCATTGAAGTCACAAGGGATTTTAAAATTGATTAAAAAATAAGTATGTATAATATTCTCACAAAAATCTTAGTGGTAAATTTAAAATAGTCCCTTTGGGTGTGTCATACACTTCTAATATCTCAAAATGTACACTTGATATGTGGCACCCACATTTCAAACATAACATGGGATGCTATACTAGTGCCAAATTAATATTATAGAGAAACCTATAGAGCCAATTGGTTTTGATTCCTACTTTAATGCTAATCTTGCAACATGTAAAAAAAAAAATGGAGGGGAAAAGGAGAGAGAAACATACAATCAAATGTGGTGATGCACTAAAATAAGAAATTGGAGGATACCCTCTCTATAGGTACACAATGTTGTCTAGTATCTAGGAAGGGAAATAAACACAACTTGAACAAATGAATGCAAGGGAAAAAGGTAATACAAGGTTAACAAAATAAGATAAAAACTAGGGGCCAAACAAAAGAGAGCCAAAAAATCTTCTCACTTGCAAAAATTATGTATAATCACATTATATTTTACAAGATGGCTAACAATTTTATTACAAAATATAAAAACAAGGGTTTATACCTGGAATATAAATTTTAGGAGAATATTTATAGCCCAAGAAATCAACCTTTTTCTCTAAAATGAGTTATTACAATATATAAGAGAGTGATGAAGAGAAGAGAGAGGGAAAAAACATTCAAACTCTAATAATTGAGTGCAAGAATAGCCAAAAACTTATCAACACGTCTTATTTGTCATTTATCCAAGTGTTTTCTACAAAAATGATGGCTTCCTTACAATAAATATGGGCATGTCTTCCAATTAATACCTAGTATGTTCTTATAGTGCACCTACTTGTGTACCTAAACATGTTAAGAAAGTGTTCCCATAACATTATGAAAATTTAAAATTTTAAGGTTTGTCCTACTTTCCCATGGATTACATCTTAATTGTAATTATGTAATAACTTTCAACCACCATATCTACAAAAAATTTATGTAGCTAAGCACAAGATTTATGAAAGGAATTGTTCATGCATGCAATCTCACTTGCATATATGTGTAGTTGAGTCTTTAACTATGGAAGCATAATTCTCAACGTCTTGGCCTTTGGTGTATAAATGAATGAAGATCAGTGCCAAGGAATGTTGATCAAATGGCACGAGACATTTTATTAATCCTATATCATCCTTTATTATAAAAGAGGATCGAACCATTGGTTACTCATTGATTGAGTGGCTTGAGATCACTCATTGATAAACAAAGCAATTTCAATTGTCAAATATAGTTGAATCAAATGACTTGAGATCATTGAAATAAGGATGATGGGACTCAAAGTGCATGCATTTGAATAATTTGATGGCTTGAGAATGATGTCAAATGTTATGACCATCCTATTATTTCCACCTCTTCTTTGAATTTTCTAAGGTCTTAAAGGCTTTGATCTAATGGCTAAAGATTTTTACCCAAAAGCAAATTATTTAAAAATATAAGGGAACCTTAAGGATGACATCACTAATTTTATTTAAAATTACTCATGCCATTGGATATTAGGGGATCCAACAGCTAGAGATCTTTCCTAGGAAATAAAATAACTTGTACCATTATATTTAAGATGATCATACAGTTTAGGGGTCATTTATAGGAGAATTACACTTAGTCGAAAGATAACCGAGGTAGTAAATAATATTTAATTGTTCCACCATGACATAAAGTATTCCATAACTACAATGCAACCGAGGCTTGTGATTCTAAATATGTCAATCACTAAAATATAAGGAGAACTCAATTTGATAAATGATTTAGAGTGAGAAATCATATTCATATCACTTTTTATATCTTATGAAATATGTGTTTACTTTTCAAAGTAAAAAATATTTAATGTAGCATTTTGAATCTACACCTCTCACCTCTAGTCCATAGGGTGACATACATTATGGAAATGAAAGTTTGTGTCATTGTCCAATACCTTTAACTCAAGGCCTATTAATCTTAATACCTGACAATATTTTATCTAACATTGGTATACTATTGGTGTAGACATATAAACTCGATGATTAAAATTTAAGTGATCACATTGATAGTAGCTAGTGAGGACATAACTACCTCATCTCTCTACCCAGCTCTCTCCTCAGACATCTGTGGTCAGGAAGCCTCACATTTATAGATGCGTGTTAGTGCTTATGTGAGCTATGTTCTTGTATCTTCTACCTTAAAATATTTTTTAGACACATTTTCCTATTGTTTTTTATTGGATCAAATAGTGAAACATGTCTTATTTCCTTAAAGTTAGCTCATTTGATCACGCTCATAATATTTTTTGGTATGTTTTGATTTATACTCTAAAACATGATTTTGATGATGATGGTCCAGTCATACACTATTATGATTTCACATTAATTGAGTATTAATAAATAAGATTATAGTCATTAATCAAATATAATAAAATTAGTTTTTTGACCTATCCATGTGGATATACTTGCTATAAACTTAAGTATCTTGTACCTCAAATTAGAGAATCCATTAGTGGTTCCCCCTTCACACCCTATAGTCTTGAATTTCCATGATCCTATTCATCTTGTCCCTATTTTTCATAAGGCCACTCCTCATAAAATTCCCTCTTAGGATGATCTTCCTCTCTATTTGGTGGGAATAGTGATGTTGGGTGAGCTCCAACCCACCATGCCTTATATTCCTATGTGGTTCCTACATCATCAAACCTAGAGTCTAGATGTCATTCATCCTCTTCATAATAATTTGTAGGTGAACCAAGGTAGTGCATACTCTTTGTCCCTATTTGAGCATCTTTATGTCCTATGCTAGATAAAAATGGCTAGTGGCATATCATGTCCCAATATTATCTCATACTAAAATTGTTCAATAGTACCTAAGAATCAACACTAGTACCATTTTAAAAGTGTTCCCATTGTAACCCCTCTCATGTGTGTCTCATACATGATTATATAAATGTATTGGTACAAGTGGGTGAGTATGCATTGCCCATAAGAATATATAATTCACCTCTAATTGATGTCTAACACTTTGTGATAAAGGTCATATGAGTATAAAATAACCCTTGTGCTACCTGCCACTAGGAAGCTCAATAATATCCTTAGGTCCTTGTGGAACTATGGTGTGTCTCCCATAACCATGTTACTCATTAGGATCCATCCCCTAATATCAAGACTCCTATCTCTCCTCATGTAATACATATGAAAAAATTATTTCTCCTCTTCTATAAGTTCCCTTTATTGAAACTTATCTCCATCTAATAGGAAGACATAGTATCTTGTAGACATCTTTTAAGGTTAACTCCATCTCTCTTGTCTATAGATATAAGGTACATGTGCCACTACTCTACTACTTGGCCAAATCGGTATCCATTTCATGGTTTGTATCATGAGAAAACATACTACATGGTTTAAGCTAATAGCATCCAAATATGCCCACTTAATCTCATCTAAGCCTAGTCCATATATCATTTTCTATATTGTGCCATGGTAAAACTTTTACAAGCATATGACACCTTGCATCACAGTAAACAAAGATAAAAAAAATAACATCTCTCACAATAAAAATATTTTTTAAATTTTTTTTAAGTTGTAGGAATCTAAAAGATAAAAAATAATATGCAAAAGTTTCTAAGACTAAACAAATTATTATAAGATCATATAAATACCATAAGGACTATATAATGCCTTCTAACTACATGTTAGTCCCAGTTTAGGGACATACTCCCCTCTACAAGATGCACACTTTTTAGATTTTTAAAAACAAGCCAAAAATTGAAATATTGGGGGAAAAATAACTTACCATACTCAGTTCCTCAGTAGGCGTGATGGTTATCCTCACACATTCTACTTAGTGTGCAACAAGGGCTCTCTAGTTGGTTATGTTATAATTATCTCATAGAGATTTATTTTTCAAAAGTAAAAGGTAAGAATGAGGTGAGTTATATTTTCACTTTTACTTTATATATGTTGAGGCAAAAACCCTAAATTGTTATTACGATTCATTTGTCACTATGTCACATGCTTTACAAAATTGTTAATGATATGATATAATTACGTTGGTGCTTTGAATCATGACATCGTAAGGTAATATATAACAAAAAAATTCTATAGTTATTAATCATGTTATCTCTTTTATCTTGTGATGTTGTATATTTATCGATGATACATGATGTTTATAACATTGCCTCATAGGGGAATGATCATTTTTTCTTTCTCAAGTTTTTATTTTTTTAATTTCATATGGTCTTCTCAATTTTGAAGGGCGGGGTGATATATTTTATATTTATATATCTTTTTACTTTGATGTTGATATTTTAGTACAAAGAATTATTCATTATGATAGGGATTAAAGGCTAACATCTAGCTGGGTGTCTAACTTCAACTCTCAATGACTTAAAATAGATGTGGATTGTATTCAGATTCTACTCAAGTATGTGTACATATATTTTTCCTATTTTATTATAATTTATTTTTATTATTAATGGTATTTCACTTTCATTAATTTAGGTTTTTAACATTTTTTATGCATATTTGGTGTTGATACACGTGTGTAGAAAAAAGTGAATGGTTTTACATGTTCTTAGGTGCATTGGTTTCCATCATAGAGATATGGGCATGTGGGATTTTATATCCATATCTGTATTCTTTTTATACTTTGAAATGTATGTATACACATACTTCAGCATGGAAAAAATGTAGACACCTAAAAATGTTCCAGGGATTTATTAGTCATTAAATAAAATAATTCTAGTGTGCATGTCTATTTATTGATAATTAGTCTGGATTAGATGTTATTGGTGCATTTTTTATGTTTCATCATGTTCCAATCTTCTATAGATATCAAACAATCACTAAAAATATATGCCTATAATTCGTAAAGCATTATTGAGCACTCACCTTCTAGAGAGATCAAACAATCATTAAAAACCTTATCATTTTTTCAAGCTAGTACTTCTCACATAACACTTTTGGTGCATGACCTAGGGTTTTATAAATCACTAGAATTGTTACCATTCATGCAATTTACTATTTTTGGCATACTTTTTATTGAGTGGTTTCCACTATTTGGGCCCTGAAAAATACCAAGATAGTTATGTTATTCACTCAATCTCACTTTGTTTTCCTCAAGTTCACAAATTATTTCCATTCAAGGATAAGGAGAAGAATGTTTTTCAAGTTAGGTGTCACAACACACTATTTGAAGCAAGAAACTAGGAGATTCAGACCAAGTGAAAACAATCATAAATTTATTTTTTGCCATGCACGTTAGTTGTTTAGAGTGCCCTCAATGCTTTGTACATTTGTCACCAATCAAATTCAATTTTTTGGTTGAGGTCATAACCACTTTTACATGCACATTTTATCATTAAAATTTAGATGAATGCCACCAAATTTTGCTTAATTAAATGCTAAGTATTGAAACCTTATGTGAAGACCCTACTTTTAGATTTGGAATTATTAAGCAGGTCTCAATCTGTATGCATTGTTTTACATATATTTTTTTAGCCTAATTAATGTAGTTAGATAAGAGTGTGTCCCATTTACTTGTAATATCTTTATTGTTATTATAAAAAGATATATCTCTTAGAAACTTGGATTTAAATTAAGCAAACCCAACAAAAAAATATATTGATAATTTTAAAAAATAAGCGTAATATCCCTTACTTTATTCTCCTCATGGAAGCACATATATGACCGATTAAAATTGAAGCCTTAAATTATTATAAAATTATGAATCAACTAATCTTAATCAAAATAAGTATTTAGACATTACCTAACAATTATATTTAATCTATATACCAAAAAAAAATATTGAAAAAAAGACAAATAAATAATTCAAACATTAATATATCTAATGACAATCTAGAAAAAAAATAAATAAAATGAACATTTGAGCTAAAATGATTAATAACATCTAATAAACCAAAAAAAAAATTGAAAAATAAGAAGAAACTTTAATATTATAAAAATATCACTCTAAAGTAATCTCACTTGCTCACATAAGGTAACTAAACTTGAAAAGAAATTATGACTACAAAATTAAGAACCAAATCAAACGAACAACATAGTTCAATTAGTATATGGACTCTCCCAAGAATACTTTAAGAACAAAGATTACATCATGTAATTTGAAACAATATTTTTAAATTGCTTAACATACACTGATATTAGTCACAATTACATAGATATTTAAAATTATAACACAATAATAAAAAAAAAGTTAAATGAAAACAATTAAAATAATTTACTTTTAAAAGTCATTTTATTTCTACTACCTATATTAAAACATGCAATCATTTGAAAAAAATGTTAGTTCTCTCAATCAAACCTATGTCTCTCTACAATTAATTTTTTTTCAAGATATTAAAAATTGAATTAATCTAAAATTTGGAGTTTTCTCACCCAGTAATACCAAATTTTCAAACACATTAAATGAAACTAAATTTTGGAGCCTTCTTACTATACCACCAATTAAACTATTTTACACTCTAGATTCATTCTTCCCACATGCATGGAAAGCAAACCTAAATCATTATGAATTCTATTTCTTCCAAAGGCATCTAAGACCATATGACCCTAACCATTGAAACCTTCATACTACATGTACGACCAAATTTCCCTGAACTCTAGAGTTAATCTTTCTACTATGTCAAACAACCCAAATCCCTTTCAACTCTAAGTTTTTCAAAGACAAAAAAATTGAATTGGCCTAAAGTTTGAAGTCTTCCCACCACATCAATAACCATTTTTTTCTAAACTACAAAGTTAACCATCCCACTATGTCAAATAAACTCAAATTCATTTCAATGATTTGAATATTTTTATGACACAAAAAATATATAAGTCCCCTAAACTTTAGAGTCTTCCCACCACATCAACAACTAAAGTGCCTTAAACTTCACAACCATTCTTCCCATCATGCCAAGGAAACCCAATTCACTCTTATCTCTAACATTGAAGACTGGATTTACATAAACTTTAGAGTCTTCCCACTATGTCAATGACCAAACTATCCTAAGTTTATGTCAATCTTTCCCCCATTAAGTGAGCCCAAATCTCTTTAAACTATTTAAATCTTTTCAAGACATCAAATATTAAATTGATTTAAACATTCAAGTCTTCTTACCACATCAAACAACCAAATGACCCTAAACTTTATAGATCTTTCCAACTTGTCAAGTAAACCCAAATCTATTTTAAAATTCGAATGTTTTTAAGATATAAAATACCAAATTGGCTTAAATAAAAGCCTTCAACCATACCAACAACCAAGTCACCCTAACCTATAGAGTCACTCTTCCCACCCTCTCTAACAAACTAAAATCCCTCTCAACTCTTTGATTCTTTCCATGCCATTAAAGACTAAATTAGTTCAAAATTTAAGGCCTTTCTATCACATCAACCACCAAATTTTCCTAAACTTTGATTTGATGTTTCCATTATGTCAAGAAAACCGAAATCCTTAAATTAACTCTTGAGGTCGTTCCAAAACATCTAGGATCAAATTGGTCCAAACTTTGTTGTCTTACTGACACATCAATGACCAAATCACCATAAACTTTAGGTATCTTCCCACCATGCCAAATAAACATAAATCATTCTCAATTCCATGTATCATTCAAAGAATCGAAATATAACATTCTTTGGAGTCTTCCCCCCACACCAATGACCAAATTACATAAACTCTATGAAGACTTTTCTCACAACATAACAACCAAATTGCATTAAACTCTAGAGTTAATCTTCTCACCATTTAAAATCTACATTGCCCTAAACACTAAAGTCAATCTTCCCACCTTATCAAACATTTACCAAACTTAAATCCCTATGATCTCTGTGTTTCGAAGACATCAAATACCAAATCACCCTAAACTCTAAAGTTAATTTTCCCATCATGTCAAAGATTAAATCATCCTATTATTGATCTTTATGTTACATGACCGACCTAATTTCCTTAAAGTATTGAGTCTATAAAAATCTACTCAATCATCCTAAACTATTGGGCCTTCTCACAACGTCAACAACAAAAGTGCTTTAACCATCGAGTCATTTCAAATCTACCGAAATATGTTAAACTAAACAAAATCAAATAACTCCAACCATTAAATCTTTAAAATTTTTCCTTTTCAATCTTTACGAAAAAATGATCTCATAAACCATTATTAAACTCTTAAATCATTCAAATTCAAATTCAAACCTCCATCTTTTAGCTAAGAAATATCAGAGATAAAATGGTTAACCCAACCTAACAAACCATAGCTTTACAAATTTACTTTCACATGAAGTGGATTTCTGAGTAGATACCCAACCTCTCCAACCCCACATGCCTACAACAGCAACACTACAACAACATATTCCACTAAGAACCCAAGGAAATCATCATCCACCTTGCATTACTCAATTTTGTCATTATAATATCCCTTTGGTCTTATCATCAAGGCGTTAATACTAAATACTTTTCTCTTCCTATAAAGGAAAAAAAGTTGAAAAACTAAATAAATAACCAAATCACAACCCACTCTCACATCCGTCAACCCAATTTAATCTCCACTTGAGTTCCGCCGTATCGAAAGGCCAACCATTAACACTGCAACAACGAACAATGGCGGAACGCGATATGGTGGGCCGTTAGCTATAAAACTCCGCGTGGACCGTATGGGCGTCAATAGGCGAAAAATCACAGAAAGAACGCCAAAAAGAAAAAATCCTTAAACCGAGTCGAAAAAAAATGACCAAAATCGGCCATGTATCGTTGGATTTGTAACCCTACGAACCCTAAAAACCCCTACAAGAGAGATTTTCTCTCTGTTTTTCTTCTCGTATTGAATTGCAATGGGGCAGGTTGCTTCATCTGCGAACACCCACTGCGAAAAACGCGAAGAAATCGATGAGGTTTATGGAAAAGATTATACTTTGAACCTTCCTGATGAATGCCTTGCCTGCGTTTTTTACACTTTGAACTCAGGGGACCGTAAAAAATGCTCTTTGGTCTGCAAAAGATGGTTCTACGTCGAGGGTTCGAGTCGCCAACGCCTCTCTTTGGATGCGCGGTCAGATATATTGACGGCGATCCCTGGGCTGTTCAACAGATTCGACCATGTGACCAAGCTGGCCCTCAGGTGCGAGCGCAAAATGGTAAGTATAAACGACGATGCCCTCATTAAGATAGGAATTCATTGCAGAAATCTTAAGAAATTAAAACTGAAGGCATGTAGGGAATTATCTGATGTTGGGGTTGAAGAATTTGCGAAGTGCTGTTATAATTTAAAGAAATTGTCTTGTGGGTCTTGTACTTTTGGCGCTAAGGGTATGAATGCAATATTGAAACATTGTGGGGGGTTGGAAGAACTTTCTGTTAAGAGATTGAGGGGTTTGACTGAGGGGAGTGTGGAGGCTATTGGACCTGGGTGTGTGAAATTGAAGAGGATCTGTTTGAAGGAGCTTTATAATGGGCAGTATTTTGGACCCCTGATTGCTGGGTCCAAGAACTTGACTACGTTGAAGTTGTTTAGGTGCTCAGGGGATTGGGATAAGTTGCTTGAGGTTATTACTGATCATGTTAGTGGGCTTGTGGAGGTACATCTGGAGAGGTTGCAGGTGAGCGATAGGGGGTTGGTGGCTATTTCTAGGTGTGTGGGGTTGGAGGTCTTGCATTTGGTTAAGACTCCGGAGTGTACCAATGTTGGACTTGGTAGTGTTGCTAATGCTTGTAAGAATTTAAGGAAGTTGCACATTGATGGCTGGAAGACAAATAGGATTGGAGATGAGGGGCTTAGTGCAGTGGCGAGGAGGTGTTTGAATTTGCAGGAGTTGGTGTTGATTGGGTTGAATCCGACTGCGATGAGTTTGGGGCTTTTGGCTTCGAACTGCCAGGCCTTAGAGAGGTTGGCTCTGTGTGGTAGTGATACTATTGGTGATGTGGAGATCTGTTGCATTGCTGCGAAGTGTGTTTCTTTGAAGAAGCTCTGTATCAAGGGATGCCCTGTGTCAGATCAGGGGATTGAGTCTTTGATTGGTGGTTGTCCTAAACTTGTGAAGGTCAAGGTGAAGAAATGCAGGGGGGTGACTTCTGAGTGTGCAGATAGGCTGAAGGCCAGTAGAGGGTCTTTAGCTGTTAACTTGGATTGCTCTGCATCGGCATCGACGAATTTGATTGTTGGGGAACCTTCAGAGATGGCTGGTACTAGCATACAAGGGGGCAATGTGCTGAATGCGGCTTCATCCAGTAGAGCATCATCTTCCCTATCCAAGGCTAAGTTTTCATTTTTTGCTGGAAAGAACTTCGTAGCCTGTGCCTTCATGAGGTTGTCCAATGGATCTAGTGGATCTTAAGTGGGTACCTGCAAGGGATTCAATCGTTTGTGTTGTTGGATGCAGAAGGCTGGACCGTGTGTTACTTTTATTTTTCTGGAATTGCCAAATTGGGCAAGCACGGTGAAGCTAGTAGGCTGGCTATAAACTGGGTGATTGTACAGCACAGTAACTTGGTATTTGCAGTGGCTAGTTGGCATGATGTTCTGAGATGCAGGGTGTAGCTGTTTTTCTCTCTTGTAGAACATTTACCCTGAAGAGCAGAAACTATCTGTTTGCATCAAACATCCACACTTTGGATTAATGTTACTTAATGGATTGTGCAGTTTGTTTTTCTGGTTGTAGAGAACCTATATCTGAAGGATAGGAACATTATGTTCACAGCATTCATGTTGACACCAGGTTCCCAGATATTTTTTTTTTCAGATTGTTAAAGCAACATGTAGGTAGTCTTCTATGAAAGGAATCTCTTCTTGTCAGCTCTGGATTTCATCAAAGGCTTGATCAAGTCTTAATTTGAGTAGATGCAATATAATTATTGCAAATGAGGAGTTGCTTTGTGGAATGCTTGCAGAATAATGGAAAAGTTTATTTGTTATATTCAATGTTTGAAAGACCCATGTTTGTGAATTGGTTTCTTTCGCAAGCTCTTAAAGTCAATTTTCTATATTTCTATCATTTTAGTGTATTTCCTTTGATTCTGGGTGCCTTATATATGGTTTACAAATTTTACACTCCATACTAAATGGTTCTGAAAGTGCATAACTTTGGCAAATATGGTCCGCTTATTTTTCTGGAGTTTTCAACTATTAATAATTGAGCTTCTTTGTCTGAATCTGAACCTATAATCAATTCTTAGGAAGTTCCTGTTGTCACTGATGTTCTTGATATGATTCTGCTGTTATATGGTGTTATAAGGCCATTTCTCAGGGTTGTATGGTCTTTTAGTCCTTTTTTTTATTATTATGATGGGCAGATTGAATAATGGAGTGGTCAATGTGCTCTGCATCTTGCTAAGGGAAAGCATTGCATCCAGTGTCTTTATGAATCATTTACTTAGTTGATTAGCTTAACCTATGATCATCGCATTCAGCATGGACAATTTTACTAAATGCAGCAAGTGAACCTCCATGGAAAAGGGGAAAACGTTCTGCATAAATAGTGATTTCAGGTGACAAATTTAATTATCAGACACGAGTCAGAACTGGCATCTAGTTCATCGTTGATGATGATACAATATACCATTGGATACTTCTGAGGCTAAAATGATCAATGAAACTAGATGAAGAAATTATATTTATGGTATTATTTTCTAGTGCTTTGTATTCCAAGTTACATGAGAAATTCATCTTTGAGCAATGAAGTTAAGGATTTATGGGTCTGTCTTTGCACTAACTTCTGTATTGTGCAATGCCTTTGACATTTGAAACTAGAAAACAAAATAAAATATTGCCGTTTATCCCATGAACAATATAGTTTAGTTTAAAATTTGAAATCAACAAATATAAGAAGGCTGAATAACTGTCATGCTATTTTCTTTGTGCACATATATTGTTGAGCCTTTGTAACAGATGTTAACATTTGCTAATGTAATTTTTATCTGAATTTTATAGTATTTATTTCCTGAATGGATCATGATGCATGCGTATTGTGAATTGCCAGCATGAGGTTGTCGTTCTCAACTTGTCCCTTTTTCTAAACTGATGATTTATGTTCTTTACGCTTTTCATAAGATACTACATTATCCTGTTTGGTGGTGCTGTCGGCATCATTTCATGAGTCTTAACAATTTGGATATCATCTCTTGTACCCCACTTGGGTCACAATTAAAATTATTTTGTGTCATTTCCTTTTAATTTTTGAGGTTTTTTTTTACGAGCTAGATTTTTTCTTCATGCAGATTATATATACTTCCGATTCTTCCTGCATATGTTAGAATGCTTGGTAGTTAAGTTGTGTTCTTGATTTGTTTGTTTGAACTCGAGAATTAAGTCAAGGTGGTTCTCATTCTTAGGAGGAAATAGATTTATCTTTAGTCAAAACTTCAGACTTTCCATAGATGGCCTTTCCAAGTTTCATATGTTTTTCTATCAGAAATCAGGTAGGAAGGCAAACATGTTTTTTTGGTTCTTTTATTAGTTGAATTTTTTACTCATTTATGATGCTATTTGTATCATATTGCTTTTGAATGCTTCTTTTTTATGCATTGAATGAATATGTGAAACACGTGAATCATTTTTTTATAGAAGTTGTGGAATGTACAGCTAACACCCTTGACTGGAGCTTGCTTCTTCCTGTGCTGGTTTTCTTGAATTATTTCTTAGCAATTCTATTAGACGAGTGCATTAGAATGATTCTTGTTATTTATCTATTGGAAAAAGCACCCAGCATCCAGGATATAAATAAGAATGAAGAGTAACTGTTTTAAAATAAAAAAATTGGAGTAAATCCTCTTGCTCACTGCTACAGACAAGCCTTTCACATCATTCCCACACAGAGAGTTCAAAGGCTGGCGGCATTCCTGAAACTGTTGTGTTTTTTAAATTGAAGTAAATCCTCTTGCTAACTGCTACAGAAGCCTTTCACATCATTCCCCCACAGAAAGTTTAAAGTCTGGCAGCATTCTGGATTTGTGTCAAATGTGAAATACTTTCTGCTAGTGCTTTTAGCTGATAAAAATAAAAAGTGATGGTACTCTTTTGAGAGTACCTTATTTCAAAATTGATGGTACTGTTTCTCGAATGCCAAATGACAAAATTATGGGTGTGGCTTGTCATGGTACCGTTTGTCAGTATTGGGTGTGGTTTGTCAGAGTACTGTTTCTCGAATGCCAAATTTCAGTGGAGAGCAAAACCCATTGTCGGCAAAGTAGAGCTGAGACCAGATGTCAAGCTTGAGTAGAAGCACACGTAAAGTGGTGCCCTTAAGAAGACTAGCATTTGCAGCAATGTTTAGATGGTGGTCATACAAATTTAGGAATGGAGAAATCCTAAAAGAAGCTTGAATTGAAGAACCATATGCCAAAAAAGAACAAGAGGAAATAGTCCTAAAATGTTGAGAGCTGGTATAAATAACAAAAAATATGAAAGGCCATTAACAATGTACTATTCTTAACAATAATAATGAACTGCTGAAGAGAGGGCTAGGCATAAAGACGAGAAGTAACTTGTTGGACGTGAGTATTGCAAATCTTATACTTCGCATACAAATGTGAAAATGTAAGAACTATGGATTGAAAGGCTCTAGACAGAGCATTGGCCTCATGTTTGGACTTGCTGGGTGAAAGCAACATTGAAGTTGATAGTCCGGAAGGGTTTAAGACCCAAAATGCCAAGCAGAACTGAAGCTCTTGAACAAGGAGTTGAGAATAGCATATTAATCAATCTCAGCAATGGTGTGTGATCCACAAGAGATCAAGTTTATCAAAATCCCAAATGACCACAGGACACTCTTTTTCAATATTAGAGTAATTCTTTTTAGATCTAATTTTATCATCACCCATTTCTTGTACCATCTCTGTCCCTCACACTGTTTGGCCTTCAATTCGATACCATACTGCTGAAGTAATTTCAGAACTTGTCAAAGCCAATTGGAGGTAGACATGCCAAGCAGCTGTAAAAATGAGCGAATCATCAAGATCCTCTAAGATGGTGTTCAGCAGTTGCTGAAAAGTGCTACTGGCATTACATAAATGGGATCTTCACAATATCCCGAAGTTCGATCCAGAGATGTAAAAGATTTCAAATTACCCAACCAATATAGATTATCAATAATTTGAGGCAGGCGATAAATATTGTTGAGAGATGTTAAGATGAGAAATGCCAAACAAAAACGTCGACAGGTTAATAATCCCCTGCTTTATCATTCAGATGCAAATCTATTGGTAATTGCTGTGTCTACAGGAATAACAACTTTGGTAACAAAGCCATGCGAATCTAATAATTGACTTGAAAAGTAGTACAAGCGAATAAGGGTACATCAAACATGGAAACTTCGTAGAAGACATTGCATGTGAAACAAACAATTAGTTGTGGAAAGAGTTACATCATGATCATTGACAAGGATTCACCATTCGATAGGGTAGACGCTGAAAGGATCCTGTCAATGACTAACAAGAACTGACAAAAAGCAACCAATCACATCCCAATGTAACTGGAAAGTTTGTGTCCGTAGAACCAAAAGTGGCATTTCAAAAGTACTACAGGTTAAAATCGCGAGGACTGTCTAACTTATAATTATCAAAATTGTCTAATGCCTCAAGTTTGCGGGTATAAACTGAAGCAAGAGTGGTGAAGATGTAATGTCCATTATTGGAAAAAAAAACAACAATTCTGATTTTTTTTGTAAACCCTTTAATTCACTGGCATTCTTTTTCAACACTGGAATATCAATAAAATACTAAACAACAAACGTAATATAAGTATTGGAGATCCAATTGAAAACTTCATTGAAAGTTTTATTTTTTTGAATGGAAAATACAGATGTTTACATAAACTGATCATAAACAAGAGAAATTTCTTGTTTGATATGAAACCCTAAGTTTATTATAAATATTAAACAACATAACACTTACAAGAGTAACGTAGGATGGCACAATTAGACTGAATTTAATGTTATGACTGCTGTAAATGAAGATACGATTGATTGCAAATGTGTTCTAACATGCAATCGCTGGAATGAAAGAAATTGTTGGTTACGAATGAATTACAACATGGTGCGATCATTGGAGTGGAAAGATTGGTGGCCAACAAAGTGGATACTACTGTAACCCCTCACCAAAGTCTGCACAACAATCGCAAACGGCTGCAATTTGAGGCGCATCAGTCTCGAAAAGATATGGCAGCCTCTTCTAGGGCACAAGCACCCTATGACAGTAGAAAGCCTTAATTCACTGATCCAATAAACCTTCATTTTTTTTGGAAATTGTTAGTACCTTGCAATGAATAAAAATCTCAAAATACCTTCAGTGGTCTGCATAATTGTGATATTTGTATGGAATCGCCTCAAAGGATATGAGGGTTTTCACTTTCAGATCTTGAATTATGGAAGATGGAGGTTTTCGTCTGCAGATCTTGAATTATGGAAGATGGAGATTTTCGTCCTCAAAACAATGTTCAACCAATAAGGGTTTTCATCCTCATGTTAAAAAACTGAAAAATCTATGAAGCTCAACAAATTGAGAAAATATATTGATCATAAACTTAAATGGATACAAATGAGAGATAATTCTCAATATAAACTCAATTGTCACTTTTAGAGTTGGGTACACTTTTCACTTTTACCCTTTCTTTTATTTTCACTTTTTTGTTTTCTCACCGTTTTCTTTATTTCTAATAATAATAAAGTAATATTAAGTTGTCGTTTATTTAATAACATAAAAACTAAGTCACACAATTTAAAATATTAACTTTATTTGAAAAAAGGGACATGACAATCCACCATTCCTAAAGATTGTTTGTTATCAAACAATGTTTTGAGTTATCATGTAAATATTCTAATTTCAAATCATTTTTTCTGATCCTTGTCCAAATATGAGAACTTGAAGTTGCTTTGCATGTTGATATTCAATTCCATGTAAAACTTTCTTAGTTGTGCCCAAATATGTATTTGCAACTTCTGATTTTCTTGGATTTTTTTTTTTCATGGAGAATGATCTCTTCATCTCGCTTTTGCTACACTACTCCGATTTGATCTTCATATAAATTGTTGTTTGCATTCAGAGTTAATGTTTTTGAAGTCTTGATTATTTCTTCGATTGCTTGTATGCATGTCATTTTAGCTTTCATGTGTTTCTCAATATCTTTTTTTTTGTAGCTCTTTGTTTGTAAAACTAGGGTTTTACACGATCATAAATGAATGATTTTGTATTTGAGAGAAGATCCTCTTTCCATTTTGTACCCTTCATCTTTTCACCAATCCCTAGGTACTTGACATGATGACAAAAATGTTGCTTCAAACTTTCGATGAAATCAACACTTTCGTGTTTCTTGTTATAATCATGAAGATTATCAAATTGCTTACCATTAGTCATCGATATGAAAATTCCAACAAACTAAAAATCAACGATAATATCCAGTGAGGCCCTTTTCTCATGTGCGTGTCTCTTAACAAAGTGTTCTTAGAACTCCAAAAGGTTATCTTCTTCTTTCAATGCTTTAGAGAAATTAGCATCAACTCTACTATATTGAAGACTTGCAAATTTGGCATTAACCAAAAAATCCTCTCTAAATTCTTGCAAATCTGATTTTTCTTTATGCTCTACTATTACAATTGAAGAATTCTTTCCTTTATTTTTTTTAGGTGGTATTTTGCTTGAGTGACTATCAACTTCCTTTCTTTAGCTCTTCTTAGCGATTCATCATATCTTTTCTAAGTCTTCATTACATCCTCTGTGCTTCTCTGCAATGTGGTTAGTTTTTTTCTAACCATATTCTTTGGGTCTTTTTTTAAATAAGATCCCCTTACCTTTGACTTGCATGATGAATCCGTTTTGCTCCTCCGTAGATTTTTGAGACTCAGATTTTGACCTTTCTATCGTCTTTATTTCTATCCATGCCTTTAGATCTTTCTGATATTTTTGTATAGCTTGTAACATCTTGAACATAGATTCTTGCATTGTCCTCATGATTCACAAGGTGACAAGATCACTATGATAATACTGTAATATCCATTTTTGGACAAAAAAACATCAATTTGGACGTAAACCTCTTAATTTATTGTGATTTTTTTTCAACATTAGAACATCAAAACAGTAAACACATGCAACACAAGTATTGAAGACCCAATTGAAAACTTCACTGAAATCTTTTTTGTATTGAGTAGAAAATAAGTATGTTTACACAAACAAATCATCAACAATAGAGAATCCTCTTATTTGATATGAAACCCTAATTTATTATCAATATCCAAAAAGATATCATTTATAAGAGCAGTGCTGGATGACAACTTATAGAATTTAATGTTATGACCACAATAAATGAAGATATAACTCGTTGCGAATGAGTTACAAACAACATGCAATTTCTAGAATAGAAAGATCCGTTGGCTATGAATGAATTACAACATGCAATCACTGGAATGGAAAGATCGACAACGAACAAAGTGGATACCACTATAGCCCCTCACAAAAACCTGCGCAATAGTCTCCAATGATTGTGATTTGAGGCACAACAATGTCCAAAAGGTATGTCGACCTCTTTTAGGGCATGACAACGCTTTGTACAACAGAAAGACCTGATTCGTTGATCCAATAAACCCTCAAATTTTTTGGAAATTGATAGTACCTTACAATGAACTGAAATATGAAAATAATATGATTTGTCTGCACAATTGTAATCCTTGTATGGAATCATCTCAAAGGATAGGAGGGCTTTCATCCTCTTGAATCATAGAAGATGAAGGTTTTCATCTCCACAACTGTCTTCAACCAATAAGGGTTTTCATCTTTATATTGAAA
Organism: Torreya grandis; assembly: GCA_037957365.1. Classification (NCBI taxonomy): domain Eukaryota; kingdom Viridiplantae; phylum Streptophyta; class Pinopsida; order Cupressales; family Taxaceae; genus Torreya; species Torreya grandis. The sequence goes on from JARHVA010000195.1 coordinate 1,169,346, forward strand.
CCCTGAAGAACTATGAAGCTCAACAAATTGAGAAAAGATATTGATCATAAATTTGAATGGATACAAATGAAAGGGAATTATCAATATATAGACTCAATTGTCACTTTTAAGATTAGAGTTATACTTTTCACTTTTTTCTTTTCTCATCATTTTTTTTAATTTCTAACAATAATAAAGTAATATTAAGTTATCACTTTTTTAATAAAATAAAAAGTAAGTCAGTTAAACAACTTAAAATATTAATTTTATTATTTTTTACTTTATTTGAAAAAAGAGACATGATAGAAAAAATAAAGTCACAAATTGTGTTTTATCATGGAGTTTTTCTTCTTTGTAACTTTGTAACCATAAACTAAAGCAAGAGTGGTGAAGAAACCCTGAAGAGTCATGAATTGTGCTTTATCAAGTAGTTTTTCTTCTTTGTATGGTCACCACTGTTGATTAATTTGATTGATCATGGCCTTAAACACAAATGCAAGTCATCTCATGATTGATATTGCATGCACGTTTCCCTTTTCTTGGCTTTTTCTTTATTTTTAATAATAATAAAGCAATATTAGGTTGTCATTTTTTAATAAAATAAATAGTAAATCAGTTAAACAATTTAAAATATTAACTTTATTATTTTTTACTTTATTTGAAAAAGGAGACATGATAGAAGAAATCCATAAGAGTCACAAATTGTGTTTTACTAGGAAATGTTTTTTATTTGTAATTTTGTGGCCATAAATTGAAGCAAGAGTGGTGAACAACCCTTAACAGTCACGAATTGTGCTTTATCAGGGAGTTTTTCTTTTCTGTATGGTTACCACTGTCAATTTATTTGATTAATCATGGCCTCAATCACAAATGCAAGTCATTTCATGATTGACCTTGCATGCACATTGGGTAAGACTAGTTGGATATGATGGAGAGTTGTTGATGGAATATGATGCTTTTGTGCAAGGATACATGGTGATGTGAAAGAGGAGCTTGTTTTATGATGAGCCTTAATAAAAAGTTTCTCTGGATCTTACTCATCTTTAGAGAACACACTCTTATTTTTATTTCTTGATGCTAAAATATTATTGATGATCCCTTCTTTTGCTTGATGCCATTATTTTTGCTTGTTTTTATCCCTGAGTAGCCATGCTTGAGATAGCAAAGGCTTATATTGGTGAGAAGTTCCTCTTAGATATTTAGTGTTACATTATTTGTTACTTATTGCTTGTCTTAGAACTTGCATCCACCTTTTGCTGATTTTTGGCCATGATTTGATATTGCCATTCTTAGTTGCTTTATAAACATGCTGATGATTGAAAATAGTCTTTGGTTGCTTTTATGGACAATTATGTCATCCTTCCTTGCATTGTAGATGACAATGATGATTCCATCATTCGGTTGTTTTGTGGATAGCTTGATGATTTGATGTTGGGTATTGTGGTTATCTTTATTTTGAGATGAATGACCTTGCTTCTTGAAGGAAGGATGACATAACTGTCCGCAAAATCAACCAAGGACTATTTTCAGTCATCAGTGTGTTTATAAAGTAACCAAGGATGACAATATCATATCATGGCCTACATTTGCAAAAGGTGGATGCAAGTTCTAAGACAACCAATAAGTAACAAATAATGTAACACAAAATTTAAGAGGAACATCCCACCAATATAAGCCTTTGTTATCTCAAGCATGGCTACTCAGGCATAAAAATAGGCAAAAATAATGCCATCATGTAAAAGAAGGGATCATCAATAATATTAAAACATCAATAAATAAAAATAAGAGTGTGTTCTAGAAAGATGATCAAGTCTCCCTAGATTCGGAGAGCCTTTTATTAAGGCTTGTCATAAAACAAGCTCCTCTTTCACATCACCACGTATCCTTGCCCAAAAGCATCATATTCCATCAACAACTCTCCACCGTATCCAACCAGTCTTACCCAACGTGCATGCGAGGTCAATCATGAGATGACTTGCAATTGTGGTTGAGGCCATGATCAATTAGAGTAAATGATAGTGGTGACCATACAGAGAAGAAAAACTCCCTGATAAAGTACAATTTGTGTCTCTAAAGTCTTGCTTCAGTTTATGTCCACAAAATTACAAAGAAAAACTCTCTAATAAAACACAATTTGTGACTCTTTTGGATTTCTTCTGTCATGTCCCTTTTTTCAATTAAAGTAAAAACTAATAAAATTAATATTTTAAGTTGTTTAATTGACTTAATTTTTATCTTATTAAAAAAGTGACAACTTATTATTATCAAAAATAAAGAAAAGGGTGAGAAAACTTATTTGATATGAAACCATAGTTTATTATCAATATCCAACAACATAACACTTACAAGAGTAACGCTGGATAACACAACTTGATAGAATTTAATGTTATGATAGCTTTAAATGAAGGTACAACTAGTTACGATTGAGTTACAACAACATGCAATCGTTGGAATAGAAAAATTTGCAGGCTATGAATGAATTACAACATGCAATCGTTGGAATAGAAAGATCCATTGGCTATGAATGAATTACAAAATGCAATCACTGGAATGGAAAGATCGGCAACCAACAAAGTGGATACCATTGTAACCCCTCACCAAACCCTGCAAAATAGTCTCCAATGACTACGATTTGAGGCACAACAATATCTAAAAGGTATGGTGACCTCTTATAGGGCACGACAACGCTTTGTTTAGTAAAAATCCCTGATTTGCTGATCCAATAAACCCTAATTTTTTAAAGAATTGATAGTCCCTTGTAGTCAACTAAAATATGAAAATAACATGATTTGTCTGCATAATTGTGATCTCTGGAATCACCTCAAAGGACATGAGGGTTTTTGTCCTCAGAATCTAAATCATAGAAGATGGAAGTTTTCATCCCCACAATTGTCTTCAACCAATAAGGGTTTTCATCTTTATGTTGAAAAACCTGAAGAACTATGAAACTCAAAAATTTAAGAAAATGTGTTGATCATAAACTTGAATGGATATAAATGAGAGAGAATTCTTAATATATAGACTCAATTATCGCTTTTAGGGTTAGAGTTACACTTTTCACTTTTACTCTTTTATTTTATTTTCACTTTTCCCTTTTCTCACCCTTTTATTTATTCCTAATAATAATAAAGTAATATTAAGTTGTCACTTTTTTAATAAAATAAAAAGCAAGTCAGTTAAACAACTTAAAATATTAACTTTATCATTTTTTGCTTTATTTGAAAAAGGGGGCATGACAAAATAAATCCATAAGAGTCACAAATTGTGTTTTATTAGGAGTTTTTCTTCTTTGTAATTTTGTGGCCATAAACTAAAGCAAGAGCGGAGTGTTGAAGAAACCCTAAAGAGTCATGAATTGTGATTTATCAGGGAGTTTTTCTTCTCTGTATGGTCATCATGATCGATTAATCTAATTGATCACGGCCTCAAGCACAAATGCAAGTCATCTCATGATTGACATTGCATTTGCATTGGGTAAGACTGGCTGGATACGGTGGAGAGTTGTTGATGGAATATGATGCTTTTATGCAAGGATATGTGGTGATGTGAAAGAGGAGCTTGTTTTATGATGAGCCTTAATAAAAAGGCTCTTTGGATCTATGGGGATTTGTTCATCTTTCTAGAACATACTCTTATTTTTATTTCTTGATGCTTTAATATTATTGATGAGATGCCATTATTTTTGCTTGTTTTTATGCCTAGCCATGTTTGAGATAGCAAAGGCTTATATTGGTGGGAAGTTCCTCTTAGATATTTTATGTTACATTATCTGTTACTTAGTGGTTTGTCTCAAAACTTGCATCCAACTTTTGAAAAATTAAGCCATGATTTGATATTTCCATCCTTGGTTTCTTTTGCGTACAGTTATGTCATCCTTCCTTGCATTGTGGATGGCATTGATGATTCCATCATTCGGTTGTTTTGTGAATAGCTTGATGATTTTATGTTGGGTAGTGTAGTTATATTTATTTTGAGATGAACAACCTTGCTTTTTTATTTGCTTTGTGGTTTTTTTGTCGATGAATTTGATAATTTGGAGATGTCATCTTGAGAGGTTGATGGATGGCTTAGATCCATTTATGATTGCTTGCTTCTACATCTACAATAAACTCTTCATGATCATGCACTATTTAAGGAGTCCAGTTACTATAAGACTCTTCAGAATACTTAGATGCATTTATGATTGCTTCAAGATCTACAATCAACTCTTCATGATCATACACTACTGAAGAAGTCCAAAATTTTGGGGACTTTTCATGAGACAATCATGATGAGGTGATTTGATGGCAATGCTAGTGATTTGATGAACCCATATTTTAAATTAGTATGTCATTCTGCATTGATTCTTGAAATTTAGAGATTTCTCATCTAGTGTAGTTTGAGGGGGGAGTTTGGTATGGTAATCCATACCCCAAGCTTGCATACATGGTTGTTGATGACATTATTTTGATATATAATTCATGCATTGTGTTCTTGTCTCTTGGGTTTGAGACTTCTTGATGTGCATCACCATGGCTTCCTTTGGTATAGACTTCTCAATTATGGAGTTATTTCTTGGGTGAGTGTGGCCTTTTGAAGGTTTTTATTCATGTGGCTTATGTTGTTATGATAAAGTGGGTATTATCAAGGTCAAATATTAGTTAACATCTTTGTTGGTATTTTATGGTTCATAATTGCTACAAGTTTTTTGGTTTTGAGGAGTTTGTGGATGAGTTAGGAGTTGTTCTGGTAGAACATTGATCATTATTAGCTCTCTATGTTTGAGCATTGATTGAGTTGTATATGGGTGTCTAATGTTGTTTAGGACATAAGAGAGTGATGAGAGATGTTGTGGGTGTCATCATCTCTTACATGAATTATTGCAAGTAGCAACATATTTTTTATTTTATTTTGGGAGTTGTAGTAACTTTTGCAACTTTGCAGGGAATGTCTTCTTTTATTGGACATGTTGTGCAATATTCTCTTGCCAATGTTGTTGCAAGGGTTAGTTATTTAGAGACATTACAGGTACCCTCCTCTTTCAGTGGAAGTGTTGTGGGTGTTGGTGTTTGGGTGACATTGCAGGTACCATCTTCATTGATCCCTCTAACTTGTAAGTTTAGATTAAGGGGGCATGCTAAAGGTAAATTATGCTAATCCTTCCTTGTTAGACTCCTTTATCACTGGGTTTGGGTGTTTTTTGAGATACTCAAGGTTTAGGTATTATCCCCATAAGGGAATAACTTTGTGGTGTTCCATGCTATCAAGGTCTAAGTTTATGATAGCATGATATATTATTTATATTGGGTTTACCTTAATAATGGAGTTGTGTCGTATCTATTATTTATTATTCAAATGTTAAGGTAATAATTGATGTTAAAGTAATAATTGATACATTAAATGTATTATCCCTATCTTTCCTCTCTCTACTATTAAATGTTAAGGGAATGCTCATAGAATGATTGCTTATGAAATGTTACTAATTATTACAACTCCCAAGTGGTTGATCTTGAAAACAAATCAAAGCCCTGGTAGAGACTTACCAGGGGAAATGAGCCAATTGGTGAAAGGGATCCAATAGTTGATATGCTACATGAATAGACAATACCTAATCATTGTTAATAGTTTCCATAGGGGAGAGGAGCAAGTTATTGGGCAAAAAATCAATACTTGTGATATTATTTGTTATGGAAAGGACCATTGTTTACAAAATCAGGTTTACAAAGTTGCAAGTAAAAGTATGTTACATGTACATGGACAAAATTGTTATTGACTGGGCACAAACACTTCAATATACATGCCTAAGGCCCTACATCACAATTTTCTCCAACAAGAGTTGGGCATCTTCCAAAAATCATTAATTTCTAAGTGTATAAGTCAAGGGAAGCAACTAAGTGTCAAGCAATATGCACCTTTTGATAGCAGTATCTATTATTGAAGCAAGAGTAGTGAAGAAAACTTGAAGAGTCACAAATTGTGCTTTATCAGGGAGTTTTTCTTCTTTGTATGGTCACCACTGTTGACTAATCTGATTGATCATGGACTCAAGCACAAATGCAGCTCATCTCATGATTGAAATTGCATGCACATTGGGTAAGGTTGGTTGGATACGATGGAGAGTTATTGATGGAATATGATGCTTTTGTGCAAGGATACATGGTGATGTGAAAGACGAGTTTGTTTTATGAAGAGCCTTATTAAAGAGGCTCTCTGGATCTAGGGGGACTTGCTCATATTTATAAAACACACTCTTATTTTTATTTCTTGATGCTTTAATTTTATTGATGATCCCTTCTTTTGCATGATGCCATTATTCTTGTTTGTTTTTATGCTTGAGTAGCCATGCTTGAGATAACAATGACTTCTATTGGTGGGAAGTTCCTCTTAGATATTTTTTTGTAACATTATTTGGTACCTATTGGTTGTGTCAGAACTTGTATCCACTTTTTGCAAATTTAAGCCATGATTTGATATTGCCATCCTTGGTTGCTTTATAAACACGTTGATGACTGAAAATAATCCTTGGTTGCTTTTGTGGGCAGGTATGTCATCCTTCCTTGCATTGTGGATGACATTGATGATTCCATCATTTGGTTGTATTGTGGATAGCTTGATGATTTAATGTTGGGTATTATAGTAATATTTATTTTGAGATGAATGACCTTACTTCTTGATTTACTTCATGGTTTTTTTATCGATGATTTCAGTGATTTAGAGATGCCATATTGAGTGGTTGATGAATGGCTTATATCCATTTATAATTTCTTGCTTTAACATCTACAATAAACTCTTCATGATCATGCACTAATTAAGAAGACCTGATTTTGGGGGACTTTTCATGAGTCAATCATGATGAGGTAATTTAATGGCAATGTTAGTGATACGATGAACCCATATCTAAACTAGTATGTCATTCTGCATTGATTCTTGAGATTTAGAGACTTCTCATCTAGTGTGGTTTGAGGGGGGGGTTTGGTATGGTAATCCATACCCCAAGCTTGCATACATGGTTGTGTTTGATGTTATTTTGATATATGATTCATGCATTGTGTTCTTGTCTCTTGGGTTGAGACTTGTTGATGTGCATCACCATGGATTCCTTTGGCACAAACTACCCAATTATGGAGTTATTTATTGTGGTGAGTGTGGCCTTTTGAAGGAGTTTCTTCATGTGGCTTATGTTGTTATGATAAAGTGGGTAGTGTCAAGGTCAAATCTTAGTTATCATCTTTGTTGGTATTTTATGGTTCACAATTGCTATGCTGCTTTTGGTTTTGAAGAGTTTGTGGATAAGTTGGGAGTTGTTCAGGTAAAACATTGATCATTATTATCTATTTATGTTTGAGCATTGATTGAGTTGTATATGTGTGTCTAATGTTGTTTAGGGCATGAGAAAGTGATGCGAGAGGTTGTGGGTGTCATAATCTCTTACATGAGTTAGTGTAAGTGGCAACGTATTTTTTTGCTTTTAGGAGATGAGTTGTAACAACTGTCAAGACTTTGTTTGGGATGTATTACTTTATTGGACATGTTTTTGTGAAATATTCTCTTGCCAACATTGTTGCAAGGGTTATCTAATTGGAGACATTATAGGTACCCTCCTCTTTCAATGTAAGTGTTTCAGGGGTTAGCGTTTGGGGGGCATTGCAGGTCCCATATTCATTAATCCCTCTAACTTGTAAGCTTAAATTAAGGGGGGATGCTAAAAGTACATTATGGTAATCCCTTCTTATTAGAATCCTTTATCACTGGGTTTGAGTGTTTTCTTAGATACTCAAAGTTTAGGTATTATTCCCATAAGAAACTAACTTTGCGATGTTCCATGCTAAGTTTATAATACCATAAGATCTTATTCATATTGAGTTCATCTTACTATTGGAATTGTGTCTTATTTATTATTTATTATTGAAATGTTAAAGTAGTAATTGATATTAAAATAATAATTGATACATAAAATGTATTATCCTTCTCTTTCTTTTCTATTATTAAATGTTTAAAAAAATGCTTATAAAATAAATACTTATAAAATGATACTATTTATTACAACCCAAACAATTGTTCTTGAAAACAAATCAAAACCTCAATAGAGACTTACTAGGGGAAATGAGCCAATAGGTGAAATAGATCCCAACACTTGATATGCTACATGATCAGACAATACCTAATAGTTGTTAATAGTTTCCATAGGGGAGAGGAGCGAGTTATTGGGTAAAAAACCATTACTTGTGATATTAGTTGTTATGGAAAGGACCATTGTTTAAAAAACTTATTTTACAAAGTTGCAAGTAAAAGTGTGTTACATGTACATGGACACAGTGGTCATTGATTGAGCCCAAGGCCCCATGTCAAGTTTTCTCCAACAAGAGTTGGGCATCTTCCCAAAAAACAAAACAAGCCTTATTATTGGTTAAACAAAACAAGCAATATACCTGCTATTTCCCCTATATTATTTTAATATAGTAGACCTTTTTTATCGGTTAAACAAAACAAGCCTCATCAAAATATAATAAGAGCACTTAAACCAAAAAAAACCGATTGATCTTTATGTTTCAAATACACATGCTAAATTATAGAAATTCTGCGAGAGGTATCAATGAAACACGAATTTCTAATTGGAAAATGCATTTTATTTAATTCATGATGTATAATGCTCCACAATTTGTCCTCTATTTATGTTTGTTTTCATTCATATTAAATATGCTTCCTCACTCATTTTATTATTATATGATTTACGCACTTCAACATGTTATATTACCAACTCTCAAAATTGTGTTAGTTTGTTAATGGCTCATGAATAAATTTGATGGTTGACCTTACTCGATATATTAATTATTTATGATTGTTATTCATTCAACATTTTTTTTGAATGCTGACATCGTTACATATTATACATATATTTACAATAATCCTCTAGAATTATTTGTTTACAATTTTGCATACTAAAAAGTGTAATCGTAGGCATACAATCATAAAATTTAAATCCTATTGATGGGATAGGGTTTCTCCACTTCGTTGTTTGTCAAAAAGGAAAGTCACCACATTGGCACCACTACATAAATAGATTAACATCTTGTATGCATGGTCTTTAAATTAAATTTTATATGCACAACAAACCTCTCAAAAGTATTGCTTCTTAAGCATCAAGACACACCATATTAGCATTGTAATTTTTTGTAAGGAAATAACAATCCCAAATGATATATATACATTCAAAAAATATTATCAATGAACATTTACACATTGAAATCATAAGTTCATCTGACGCACAATATGGTTAGGGCGTTCAATGAAGAATTGCCTCAGACCACGCAACTAGAATAATACACTTGTCAAATATTTAAGGGTTACCATGGATATTTTATTTTATATTACTATTAGTGAGTTGAAGATTGCATACATTCACTCTCAGAGCTTATGTTATAGGTTTAGCTCAAGTTCAAGATACAAAGTATGCAAACTTATCTTACAATAATGGTATCTCACTCATACTTTCATACAAACACTCAAAGCTATGAGCGTTCTCTTACATGAGCACACACACACTCTCTCTATTTGCAATCCAACATAATCCTTCCAATGCTCAGAGCTTCTTACTAAATGCCAACCTTGCAGATCCTTATATAGCCTTCGAGTTTCTAGATGCTTTTTCCTCTAGCTCCTTGTTGGTCCAATAACCTCTATTGATGTCATATTTCAAATCTTGCAAATTTTAAATTTAAATTTGTAATCTCGATGGGTAGGTATCTAGCGTTCTCCCAACAACATATTAGGAGGTTCTTCCTATAAGTTCAATTTTAGTTAACCTAATCCTGCCTTTGGATCCTTCTAGTTTTCCACATATCTCGCTTAGGTATAGGGTGCTATTCGTATGTCCATGTGGCTGATCATGTGTTAATGAAATATTCCAGATTATTTATTACTTGAACACAGTGTCAGTTGTTATGCACATTGATTCTATTGTGCACACTCATTCATAGTTATATTTCATTGCACAACCCCATGTTTGTGCACTAACCCTTGCATGTGTGATGGTGCATCTCCTACTAAGTGAGTTGTTGTCTTGCCATGATTGTGTCATGTGACCTTGTGTAATTGTGCATGGTCTTACTTATGTAATCATGCAGAAATAAAGCCTCTAATATTTCCTTGTGTGACTTACTTATTCTTTGCATGCTAGTCCCTCTTTTAATTCTATGAGTTTTCTTTTGCACTCGAATTCTTCTACACCCTTGCACCCTATGATTCACAAAATCATACTGAGCATATGTATAGTTTACTCTTACCCTCATATGTTCCTACATCAGATACCTCGGGTAATTGAATTTTTTGTGAGCTCTTGTTGACATGTTGAAATTTGTGATAGCTCATCATAGAAACCTATTGGAAGCACAACCACTAAGAGTTGGGGGGGGGGGGTTGAATCAGTGAGATCTTAAAATTTTCTTCAAATTATTTAGTTCATTAGTCAAGTATCAATGCAAAATCCATAGAGCAATCAAACCACAAAAAAGAACATAAAGACATAACACATGACATAGGTGGGAAACCCTTAAAGGGAAGAAAACCCATATTGATCACTGCTTGGACTACATGTCATAAAATAGATATGCAATGAATCAAGAAGATTGATGAGCACCAACTCAACTCGAGGCACCAACCCCAAATAGTCAAGCACCAACTTGGTAGGAAACACCAACTCCTTGATTTGTAGATTCTAATCTATAGGAGGCTTCAACCCCCTTTTGCTAAGCACCAACTCAGCTGCTTTAGATCATCCACCTTTCTCAGTTTCTTATATCAATAAATGATGGTACAATTCTGCTTTCTCTACTGATCGATTTAGATTCATTAGGCTCTCTTTTTTTGCTCTTTATTTTCAAGGACTTTGTCCTCTCTGCCTTCTCTACTCATCTCTTTTATTTGATTATGTATACTCTAGGGTTAATTTCCCTATGAATCATTTGATGATTGTATACTCACACCTCTCTGGCCATCCATTCCTCAAAAAACCTCTCTTTGCTCCTTAACAAATTTATATATTCATATTCACACCCTCTCTGGTGATCTATTCCTCAATAGACCTCTACTTTACTCCTTAGCGAATTTATATATTCATCTTCACGCCCTCTCTGGCTATTCGTTCCTCAACAAACCTTTGATCTGCTCCTTAGTGAATTTACATATTCATCCTCACGCCCTCTCTGGCCATCCGTTCCTCAATAGAATTCTACTTTTCTCCTTAGTAAATTTATATATTCATCCTCATTTTTCACACTTTAAAAAGACAATTTGATCTTGCTTATATACAAGACGTTGATCAACAACCTATTGAAAGTTGGAAAAATAACTCTATAGTCAGCTATATAATGATTTATTCTCTTTTTAAAACATAATTCACATTGGCTTATATAAAATCTCACTCACATAGGTTGGCCTAAGTGAAACGAGGATAGAATAGACCAATCAATCATTAGAATACATTTAGAAATACTTTCCAAACAAGTCTGTAGTGGTTATGTTGAAGTTTGTAGTAGTCTTGCTGTAGTTCATAGTAGCTCTGATGCAGTCTATATCAAACTTGATGCAATCCATAGCAAACCTGATGTAGTCCATAGCAAACTTGATGTAGTTTGTATCAAACCTGATGTAGTCTTTATCAAACCTAATGTAGTTCATAGAAAACCTGATGTAGTTCATAGCAAACTTGATGCAGTCCATAACAAACTTGATTCAGTCCATAATTGCTCATAAAAATTCCTTGACATCAATGACTATATTCTATACTGAATAACAAACCCTTTGACATCAATGATAACATCTCTACAAACTCCCCCTTTGTCATTGATGACAAACTTTTACAAGATGATGACCTGAGCAATTTTATCATTCAATGAACATACCTTTACAAAAAAAATTGACCATTGTTTACTCTTTCCCTTGTCATTTCTTCACCAAAAACAACTAAACATTAGTTACATAACTTGTTATTTCTCTCCCTTATACAACTATCTCTATTGCTACACTATTTATCCTTAAAAATAGTCAGCTTGTTGATTCTCCCCCTTTGATATCAATGGAAAAGGGTTGCACAAATTGAAATTTATTTGATCCCCAAAAAAGTGTTGCTCTTTCAACACTGATAATATCCATCTTCATTTCCTTGATGAGAATTCTATAAACTTCTCCTTAGAAAACTGCAAGATACTCCTCACTGCCACTTGAACATCTTTTGATTATCATAGACTCTTGACTCTTGATCCTCAGAGCTATTAGATACCCAAAGGTTAGCTCCCCCTGAGTCCATACCTTTCTTAGTGACTGATAGAAGAAGGAATTACTCCCAATTCCTACCTTAAGAACTCAAATTTTTACCTTGGAAGGGGTTTTGTAAAAATGTCTGCAACTTGTTCTTTTGTGGTTACATACTCTAGTTTGAAAATTTGATCAACTATATGTTCCCTTAGAAAATGATACTTTATTGAAATATGCTTAGTCCTAGAATTCATGATTGGATTCTTAAAGATGTTAATGGCACTGGTATTGTCACAAAATATGGAAATTGGACTACCATTCTTAATCTTAAAGTCACAGGTAAGTGCACAGAGTTGAGGGATAATTCTGTGGACATTACCCATAACATGATCGCATTAATTGATGATGAAATTATGTTATTTAATTAGCATGACCACTTTATTTAAATCTAGGCTTGGGATTTCTGAGCCATAATGTGATCACATTATTATATAACGTGATCATATTATATTAAATAATAACATGATCATGTTATTAATGTGATCATGTTATTAACATTTATAATAACAAAATCATGTTAATAGCGTGATTACATTACTTGTGTGTAAAAAAAATAAAAAGGGAAACCCAAATTTAAAAATGCTCATTTTGCATTTGAGTTACCTAGCTCTCCCCTTGCTTCCATGGTCACATTTTGCTTAGAAGACTCTAAAAAGTACCAAGAAGCTACCAGATTCATCCCAAAGACCTATTCATCAATGATGCCTCACATAGGAGAGGTAAGTGATCAAAATCTTCCCTATTTAACCTTAATTTTTCATAATTTTCATTGTTTAACCCTAGTTTTTAATTGTAATTTAATTTTTTAACAACTCGTCTTGCTAACCCTCCCAACCCTACATAGAACCCTTTGATTGCTCCTCCTTCTAACCCTCCACAAAACCCTACTGTTCCTCTTATTCCTCCACCTAACCCTCCTATAGTTCCCCAAAACCCCCTTGGTAGTCAAGAGGTTTTGATTGACAACATTTTGGCAAACAAACTTGAAACTGAAGAGTTAATTGATAGAATGAGTGATCCAAGTTCGACCAACCCCCACTGCACCCATCTAGCCAGTTCCCTATAAACCTTATTAGGTCAATTGACTCTATAACAAGTTAAATTGATCAATGTACCTCATATAGGGACACTTTTAGGGCATATTATGTTGACAAGTTGTCATCTCTTCAGGTCAAGAATTTGGATATTTCAAAAGTTGAAATTTGCACCCTATTTGTTGACCCAACCACTAATGCCCCATTTACCATAATCGCTAAACATTTTCCTATCCATCGTTGTGTACATAAATTAATCATGACTAATTTTTGGGATCAATGTTGGATGGTATTTGACTATCCACCATGTAACAACCATGAGGTCTCATTATATTTTTTGAGAAAAATCTACTATGAGTTTGTCCTCAACTAGATTCCCAATTATTTTGATTTTAATGAGTTTTAGGGCAAAAAAAAGGCTTTGTGTAGGATCGACTAGGTGAACATCATGCACCTAATCAGTCTATGTGGATCCATATCTAAAAGCCTCTTGATCTTGAGATCCCCTCCACAGTTCATAGGTCATGGAGATAGACACTCTCCATGATCTTAGTTCACTCACCGATACACTTGTTCAACATATGATTAGGCTTTCATAGAGTGATGCTACAGATACACCATAGGCTACTCAACCCCAACCCCACCCTTGCAGTTCATGTGGAGCTATGTGCATAGGACCTTATGATGATGATGGCATCAATGGTTCAGAAGGCTTAGATAATATTGTTATAAGTGATGAGTTCTTAGCACACATAATTGGTGTGTAGACATCAGTCACCACATATATGCATGTATATTTTATATAAATGTCATGTTAAATTTAAGTTATATTTGAAAATTTAATTTCTAAGCTAACAATTAATTTACATAGAAATTTAATATAATATATATGTCATTTTTTATGTCACATGAGGTGATGGTTTCTTCATCATCACAACCAACATTTACAACATTCAATTTATTATAGCCATTGTTTTCATATTCAGATCCAGCTACTGGGCCATCCATGACTGCATCTACCTCTGTTAGGATGACACTATTTACCTAGACAGAGGTAAAAATTGTTTACATATATGTTTTGCTCTTTGCATTTTTTAGGACTGTAGTTGTTTACATATATGTTTTGCTCTTTGCATCTAATTTACTTCTCAAGAATTAATGCAAACATAACACAACTAAAAACATAAAAGTCATGAATGGTCTTATGTTGGACCATGCTTCCTTGGTAGGCTCATCCTACAATTCTCTTACACTAGTGTATTATGTTCAAATTTTTGTACCTTATTCCCAATGACAACCAAAATTATCCTAAGATATAGACTGCATTTCATTAGCTCATCCTGTATGTATCCCATGTACTAAATCAAGGTTAAAAAACATGCATTATCTTCCTTTTTAGTATTGGCATTTTTATAGAGGTTATGGAATGCATTTACTCTATCATTTAAGTAGATATCCAACAAATAGTGTTATCTTTCCTTGAACATCACCCAAGTGACTGTGGGCATATCTAAATTTACATTATTTCTTGATAGTCCCAACATAAGGCTGCTTCATCTAAAATTTATAAAATAAATAGCATGTCCATACTATTTATTAAAAAATATCTTATCCCAAAGCACATTTTCACACCTATTAGCTAAGCGTCAACTTCCCTAACAAATATTCATCCATTGAATTTAAGACCCCTTTCACTTTATTTAGTTTGTGGGTAATTCCATCCAAGCTTTGATGTGTGTCACCATTGTCATGAGCTCCCCCAGTGGATGATATTCCATGTAATATATTGGTATCTCTCTCTCTTGTTCATAATCACACTCATGGAATGATTTTATTCTATTCCTTAATTTTTCCCTAGAGGCATCCTATCATTGAGTTCACTTAGCACTACACATATTTCTAAGTCAATGGGTATCATAATTACAACCTCTTCTATATCTATCAAATATTCCCCAGGTAGCACAAATTCAATATAAAGTTTTTTTCTCTTTTCCTTATATTTAATGTGTATCCTATAAAATGGGAGTCTTGTTCATATACCTCTTTCCCAAAGACTTTCCTAATAATTCAAACTAAAATTCCTATGACCATATTGCATCTAAAACCATAAGGACACAAACTTGACATGACTTCACATGTAGCATAAATACGTCCTCATATTTGATATGGGTAAACACAAATAATCCCTTTTCTCTTTTCTCATCTATATTTGTGCACCCAACATTTGTATATAAGATCCACATGGTGTGTGTGTGTGTATTTTATGGTAGGTGTGTGTAATAAATATGCCACACCAATCCACTTAAATAACCATCTCCAATAAATAATGAGGAACTACTATAATCATCAATGTCATGCCCAACACATACATCCTTGTGATTAGGCTCAGATTTAGCATGAGTGTCAAAACCCACCCACTGGTTGCCCAAATCATTTCTCAAAAAGGGGAGATGATTGCCAAGCATGCCTACTCTTTATTCTCCTTCCTTGAAAAGTGATCTAACAAGATTGAAAATGACCTTGTAAGACCATACAAAAAGGAATTAGTTACGAGGGTCCTACCTAAGTCAAACCCCTATTTTTAGACAAGTAATAAATCAATAACCAATATAGTCCAACATGTAATATATTATAAATTGAAGATCTTGACCCAAGTATATTTATATTTATCAATGAAAAAAAGGAAACTAGTATATTATATATTCCATTTCACTTTAATCCTCTAATTTTGGTTTTGGTACAAGGCTACTACTCTAACACTTCAATAGATGGCTTATCATTTTAGATCTAAGTGTATTTTCACGTGCATGCTTGTTTATTTCTTTCCTATAATGTGTTATTGCATTCATGTACTTATATAGAAATATATTTTATATACAAGTGGTTCTATTGATCATTTTGGTTTCCATATATAAGATTTGATGTACTTTATATAAAACTACATGAGACCTTGTTTACATGAACAGTTGATGGCTTGGGTAGACACTCCTCCCTCCCTACGAGCTAAGACAGACATAGGCATTATTTATATAATGTCATCTACATAGGCACTGATAGAGATATATATTAGTTCTTGTAATTTTAAATTGTAAAAATAGACTTGTTATAATAATTTTAGTACATGTACTTGGGGCAAATATAACATAAGTAAATTTATTATGTATGCAAGGTTATCCTATGACAGCTAGTAGTCCCAGTCATATGGAGATTGGGGTAACTTCTCATGTTCCTCCCATATTTGAGATGCCTATCTCAACAATTGACCCTACTACTAACTTTATTGAGCATGAAAAAAGATTAACTAGGATCACGAGCTTGTAGTAAGTGCACATGTTTAAATGATTTTTATTGTAGTTTAAAATTAATTTCTTAAAAATTATTTAAATGTATTTTATGTTAATTTAATAATAATTCTTGTATTTGAACATGCTTAGCTGCAAGCTAGCTATGAGTGTAGGACCCGCAATCAGACCTTAGAGCAATCCAAGTCGTTAGAGGGGTCTCCATCTACTAGCAGGGCATCCCAGGGAGATTCTTCTTTGAGGAAGGCAAAGAGAGGGATGCTATTTGATGAATAGGATGTCTTGCACATGAGATGTAATTTTTTGTATGCCTATATGGAAATTGATGCATCTTTGGCATTGTATATGTGCATATGACATTCAACCAATATTAGATACTATGTTGGTAGATGTAATTTTTTGTATGCCTATCACAATAATCTATGTATTATTGAAATTGGACATGTATATGCCTATATTATATGCCTATCATGGCAATCTATCTAATTTATATTCAATTTTTATTTCATTATGTGTTATTGTACAATGTTGTTTTGATATTCTAAATTCTTATCTATTGAATCTCATAGTTAAAGTTGTACGTGCACAAATAAGATTAAAAAATTATTCTTTTCAATGCTATAAATCCCAGATCTTCCATATTTTTTTAAATTAAAGTTTTTATTTCATTGTGTGTAGTGGAAATGACTAATGACACTCTTATCACTTAGGCTTAATGGCCTTATTCTCTTTGTACCTACTTCTTGTACACTTTGGAGACACTTCTTGGTGTCATTAGACCTCTTACAAACCTCTCACAACCATTTAATTTCATATTGGACTGGACCATAAGAAAAATGGGGTATATGGGTATATGTCTTACTCATTTCTCTATAAGTCTATATAGGTTCAACACATTCAAAACTAATAGCATGATGACTCATAACTTACCAACCTTGTGGAATCACTCCAAGCTCCCTTCCTTGATTGTGACCTACAATCACTTCTTGGTTACCACCTACAATCATTCATCCACCTGCAACCTTACACAAATGACAACATATTCATGGCCTCAAGGAACTTCAAGGATAACATGAAACTAATGCAATCACATACACTGAATGGAGAATACACAACTAGTCACCTTCTAGGATAATAGGTTAATAGGTCAATTACTCAATACCACATAATAGGTCAATAGGTCAATAGGTCAATTACCACCTAATAAGTCAATATGTCAAAGTTGTCAAAATTGTTAAAGCTATCAAAATTGTCCATGTTGTCAAAGTTATAAAAATTATCAAAGTTGTCAAAGATTTCAATAGGTCAATTACTTAATACCACCTAATAGGTCAATAGGTCAAAGTTGTCAAAATTGTCAAAGTTATCAAAGTTGTTAAAGTAGTCAATAGGTCAAAGTTGTCAAAATTGTCAAAGTTGTCAAAGTTTGCAAAATTTTAAAAGTTTTCAAAGTTGTCAATAGATCAATTACTCATTAAGTTTTTAGGTCTCTAGTTTAAGTTGTCAAAGTTGTCAAAATTGTCAAAGTTGTCAAAGTTCAAATTGTGGTTGCAAAACTCTAGTTCTAATGCTTTCTAAGTGAAAAATGACATGGCCAACACATCTAAGAGGGTAGATAACATCTAGGACCAGGTTTTTGGCCTCCCGTTAGGCCCAATTGACAAACCCACCACCCATTCCGACCTCAAGAACACCCTTCCCAATACAAAAAAAATGCAATTTTTAGCCTAAGTTCAAACATGCATAAAACAAAAAAATTAAGTCATTTTTATGAACTGTCAAATCCATCACATACCTATTTAATCTCTATAATCATACCTTAGAGCGATCAATTAGAAGCTTTCAGATCAATCCATTAGACAAGTTGCAGTGATGGGTCTAAAAATGTAAGTTTTTATCAGTGAACAAATAATTTCTCAAACTCTAACTGGCATTTGTACCTCTGAGACCTCCACCTATGAATATATCACTTTTATCATGTACAAATATTCAAATTACATGTTATCACATTGCCACGATGTTCGAATCCACCTAAAAGTGCAAAAACACTACTGTTCTAGAGAGTGGAAACACTGACAACAAATGTTGTCAAAGTTCAAGTTATGGTTGAAAAAATATAATTCTAATGCTTCCTAAGTGAAAAATGACACTAAAAACATGTTTTGGGGATAGATAAAATCTAGGATCAGGTTATTTTCCTCTCGTCAGGCTCAATTGACAAACCCACCACCCATTCTGGCCTTAAGAACACCCTTCCCAATACAAGAAAAATGTAATTTTTAAGCCTAAGTTCAAACATGTATAAAATGAAAACTGTAAGTCATTTTTGTGAACCATCAGATCTCTCATGTACCTCTTTAATCCCTATAATATTATCCTAGAGCACTTAGGTGGAAGCTTTAAGATCAATCCATTAGACAAGTTGTAGTGATAGGTCCAAAAATGCAAGTTTTTATTAGTGAACAAGCAACTTCTCAGTCTCCAACTGGCATTTCTACCTCTGGGACCTCCGCCTATGAATATATCACTTTGATCACATACAGATAGTAAAATTACATGTTATCACATAACCACAATGTTCGAATCCACTCGAAAGTACAAAAACACTGACAACAAATGTTATCAAAGTTTGAGTTATGGTTGTAGAAATATGATTTTGATGCTTCCTGAGTGAAAAATGACATTGGAAACATGTCTGAGGGGGGGTGGATAAAGTTTAGGACTAGGTTCTTGGCCTTTCATCAGGCCTGATTGAAAAACCCACCACCTATTTCAGCCTCAAGAACACCCTTCCCAATACAAGAAAAATGTAAACTTTTAACCTAAGTTCAAACAAACATAAAACAAAAACTATAAGTCATTTCCATGAACCATCAGATCCCTCACGTACCTCCTTAATCCATATAATCACACCTTAGAGCACTCAAGTGGGAGCTTTGAGATAAATCTTTTAGATAAGTTACAGTGATGGATCCAAAAATACAAGTTTTTGTCAGTGAACAAGCAACTGCTTGAGCCCCAACTAGAATTTCTATCTTTGAGATCTCCAACTAAAAAATTATCACTTTGATCACATCTAAATAGGAAAATTAAATGTTATCACACTACCATGTTGTTTGAATCCACCTGAAAGTGTAAAAATACTACCATTCTGTAGAGCAAAAACATTGACAACAAATGTTGTCAAAGTTCAAGTTGTGGTTATAAAACTCTAATTTTGATGCTTCTTGAGTGAAAATTGACACCTAAAACACATATGAGGGGGAGGATAATTTTTAGGACTATGTTCTTGGCCTCCCATCAGGCTTGATCGATAAACCCACCACCCATTTTGGCCTCAAGAACACACTTCCCAATATAATAAAAATACATCTTTTAGTCTAAGTTCAAACATGTATAAAATGAAAATAGTAAGTCATTTCCATGAACCATCAAATCCCTCACATACCTCCTTAATCCATCTAATCTCACCCTAGAGCACTTAGGTGGAAGCTTTGAGATAAATCTGTTAGACACGTTGTAGTGATGGGTCCAAAAAAGCAAGTTTTTGTCAGTGAACAAGTAACTTCTCGAGCTCCAACTGCCATTTCTACCTCTAGGACCTCCACCTATGAATCTATCAATTTGATCACATAAAGATAGGCAAATTACGTGTTATCACACCACTATGACGTTTGAATCCACCCAAAAGTGCATTTTCACTACCATTCTAAAGAGCAAAAACACTGACAAAAAATGTTGTCAAAGTTCAAGTTGTGGTTGTAGAGCTCTTATTCAGATGCTTTCTGAGTGAATACTGACACCTCCAACATGTTTGAGGGGGTGGATAATTTCTAGCACCAGGTTATTAACCTTGTTTTAGGCCCGATCAACAAACCCACAACCCATTTCAGCCTCAAGAGCACCCTTCCCAATACAAGAAAAATGCATTTTTTTAGCCTAAGTTCAAATACCCATAAAACCTAAGCTTCTTCTAGTTTCAAGAATATAGAGTTATTTACTAACAATGCAAACCACATGAAGGTGTAATCTTATCTGACACCATTAAAACTACAAAAAATTGTTAGTAAGCAATTAAAAATGAAATTTATATATGTACTACCTAGAAAATAAAAATCATTTGGTAAAATTGATTACATCTACATTTGAAAAATCAACATACCTCTATATTTCAATCCAATAAACCACTAGGATATGATCTAACCTTGATAGTATCACAAATAGATTCATGATTTGACTCCCAAACTTTCCATAGTTTCTTGTTTAATGGCCTCTCATGCTATTTTTGTAATTAAATATTCATTGCAAGAATCAAATTTGAATAGTACAATATCCTCTTGTGAATTTCAAACTCTTCAAACAACCATTGATTTGAATTTTTTATAGTATATAATTGAAACCAAGTTCCAGTGACTACCACTGAACTAATGGGATAGTCAATGTTTTCTCCATATATAATTGGGCAAGTCAATTTTTTATTTCTCTCTACACATTGACACAAGTAGTAATCAATGCCTTCTTCATTATCCTCATCTGTAATAACTGCAAAAACATGCCCTTTATAAAAAAAATGTTTCTAATGATAATATGAAGATATATTTAATGATAATAAATTTTACATAATGAAAAATATTTTACCTGTCTGCACTAGATCAGATACATGGTCAAAGTCATCTGATGATGTCATATTTATAAGTTGTAATGATATTGGAACCTGATATGTGTTGATTGGAATTAGAGGTTTGGAACTCCAATCATCTACCCACTCTTTTGACTCACACTCAGTCTAAAGAAAGTCCACTCATGTAGAACAAAAACATGCTAAGTGTCTCGTATGAATAGTCCAAGAACTTTTATTTGAGCTATGAAATGAGTGGAGGTCACTTGAAACCATAAGAGTCATACAATATTCATACTTTGCCAAGTCTTCTTCCTCCATTAACCAAAAATGTCTAAGAATAGTAGAATTTGGTTGAGCACCATGACACATGTTCTCATTACATCATTCAACCTTAGTTTTTGCATCTATTAAATGAACACCCTTTTTAAATTTCAACTCCTCCCTTGCAATAACTATTTTTACACATGCTCCCTTTTTTTGTGGCTAGCCTCAGTGAAACTCTAAATGTGTTCTAAACTAGTGGTAACATGCATCCTGCTCAACCAATAAAACATCCATGCATTTTTGAATTGTGATGTGCAATTGTATGACCAAATGTAATGTTGATTGAAAGTAATGTTCCTCTAACTCAATTATTGATATAACTTCTAAAAATTACCTTGCACATACTCTGCACAATGTGATCTGTCATTGCCGATATATAAATGGTACTCCCTTAATATTTTTGTTGTTGCTTTATACTATCAGGTGCATGCATGAATGCAATATGCATGAATATGGAAACTTGTGATGAGTTGTAATACTGTGATTGAACTTCCATTTGGGGTTTGAATGTGTAATTCTTAGTAAAATCAACTATTGAAATAATGGAACCAAGTGGGAATGTATCCTTGCATATCTTGAAATGTTCATCCAACCATCTAGCCTTGTGTGTGTGCCTGGTATAGTCATAAATAATTTTCTCCCTAAGTTTGACCAAAAATTTGAAAACATGTATTTTTTTTATAACACGATCACACCTTTTAGATTATTTGCCATATTTTACTTGATAAGTCAATGATTTATATTTGCTTAAACCAACTAATTCATATCCAATTTCATTTGTAATCTCTTCATGGATACATTTTTTTAAATTTGGAAATCCACCACAAATGCTGTAATTTCCATTTAAACATGATTTGTTGTAAAATGATTGCCCATCCGGTCTTTTGAAGAAGATAGTTGGAATAAATTACTTGAATGATTTTGGTGAAAATTCAATACCACACTCTTAAAAAATGTTAATATGTAAATTACAATGAATATGGCAACAAACATCACAGTACATTGAAAATTCAACATGTTGCCTACAACAACAAGTGGTGCGTGTGTGATTTATTTTAACATAAAAAGTTTTTTCCATCTCAAAATATATTTAACAAATAAAAATTTGTGGATGTTTTTCCAAAAATTTGGAAAATAATTGTGTTTGAGTCACATCTAATAAATGTTTTGGATGTGGTTCACAATTATGAGAACCAACTCTTCTTTTCACAACATCTCTTGCATTGGATGAAACTCTTGTATTATCTTTCCAAAAATGAACAAATAACTCTTCTAGAGTATCAGACAGAGCCTTGTCCTTTCGTGGAAGTTTACTAGAGCATACCTAGAGCTCATTGGTATTAGGTTCATTAAGTCTTTCACGTCTTTCAATTGCTTTCATTATTATTTTTATGTTTATATTAATTGTTTGGCTTGTTTTTGAAACCATTTAGTTTTTCCCTATTTTGTCACTTACTACAAAAGTTGTAAATATATGTCAGGGAACATTACAATCTTTGGTGCGTGATTTAAGGCCTATAGTATGATATGCATCATGTAGATTTTCAACAATTTATCATTTTCATTATCCATGTTAGATGTTCTTAGTCCTAATGTGGACATTATAGGTCTCATCTTAATCAATTTTATCAATGAAACAAATAATTGACATCTTTGACTATCATAATCCAAATTATGTAAGAAAATATCTCAAATTTGTTGAGTCAGTCTTCTTGAATGGAAATCAGACATTTTTTTATGCATTAGTTTTAAAATATTTTCATCAACTTCAATTAAGTACTTGTCTTTTCTATGCACAATTCTTGGAGATGTTGGTAATGGTGGAATTTGTTAAGAGGGTGTTTCAAAACCATTATTAATTTCATTGTTTAGAGGTGGGATGACATTAAATTCTTCATTGTTAATTTATTCATTATATGTTTCCATGAAATTTTCTTGATGGTTAATTTCATAATTATTTGTTTCCATCAAATTTTATTCATGAATGGGGGGTGAAGCATCATACATAAACTCATCATCAACACAATCAAAAACTTGAAACTTTAAATGTGAACTTACAACATTAACTAATTCATTATTTTCAATTTCATTATTATTCATTTCATTATGGTCAATTTCAACATTATTCAATTAAAAATAGTTAATTTCATCATTTCTTAATTCATTATCATCAATTGGCTCATTATCTATGGCATTTGGTTCATCAGGATTAGGGTTTGTACCTTGTTTACCATGAATTTTTGACATTTATAGCTTGTGTTTCTCTCTCAAATATTCTAATTCCTCTGGTGTTTTATTCTCTAACAACTTCCTCTTCCTCTTTGAACATGATCCAAATCCAATTAGAAGGGATAATTGACAACTTTTCAAAGGTGGGGTCAAGTACATAGGTATGTAGATCTTGCAGAAGTACACAAAGAATGTTTATGGGGATAAAAGTCTTGATTTGGGATAAAAATAGTCATTGATAAGAGAGATTAATATAAAATAATAATAACATGATCATGTTATTACATAACATGATCATATTATGTGTTCTATAAGGTTCTGGCCCATCCAACCCATTGAGAAGCTTATATTGATAATAATGTGATCACTTTATTGTCAATATAATCTTTGGGGTTGGTAATTGGCAATAAGGACCAAGTGTTGCCTATGTTAATAATAGCATGATTATGTTATTAAATAATGCAATCATGTTTTATGTAATATAGATAAGACATTATGGATTTAGGCATTAGTGCATAGGGTTTATGGATTATGGATTATAATTTATGTTTTATGGATTAGGGTTACAATTTATGTTTTAGGGTTTTAGGATTAGGGCATGTAGGGTTTGGGTTTAAGGGTGTATATAAGGTCTAATCACTATATGCCATGTGCAAACCTAATTTTTACTACAAAGGATGTTAATTGGGACTAAATCAATTGGTAAATAGGGAAAGTTTTTGGTTTACAATTTAGGGTATAATGTTTAGGGTACACAGGGTCAATAACTAGAATGGTAAGTTCAAAAGGCTTTAGCCATAGGTTTATAAAGTGCATTTTATGACATCTCATTATAAAATCAGTTATATTGTAAGGCATGTATATTTGTAGCATGTAGTGGGAATTAGGGCATCGGGCTTATAATTTATGTTTTAGGGATTAGGGATTAGGGCATGGGGTTTAGGTTTAAGGAATTGTATATTAATTTGTCTAATCACTTTATGACATGTCAACCTAATTCTTATTATATAAAAGATGTTAATTGGGACTAAATTGATTGGTATTTATAGGTAAAGCTTATGATTTACAATTTAGGGTATAGTGTTTAAGGTATCATGTAGATTGAGTGAATTAGACAAATGGGGCAATTAGTCATGTGACTTAGGCCAAATTGAGCCCTGTGAACTTAATTCTTAGTCTAGAAATGATGTTAATTTGGGATAAAATTATTGGTTCAAGTTTTAAATATTTTATATTTGTGGTTTAGAGTTTAGGGATTGGGAACTTTAAGGATTAGGGCTTAAGGTATAGGTTTTAGGGTATATTTATAGAATCATGTAGGCAATTAGGGTAAATTTGGGAGCCTTGAACCTATATCTATGAGTAAAGAATGTGAATTTGGGATCAATTATCCCCCACATCATCACAAATTGAGCCTACGAAGTCAATTATGGCAATGAGTGATTCAATTTTAACCAAGTTCATCCTTACGAACCTAATTCTTACTATATATATAAAGGATGTTAATTAGGGCTAAATCTATTGGTTTAGGGTCTATAATTTAAATGGTTGGGGGTTTAGGGCTTATGGATTAGGGTTTAATGTAAATGGTAAAAGATAAATTAGGGTTTAAGATATCAGATATAGGGTCCAATCACTAAGGTAAATGAAGAAAATTTGAGCTGCTTATGACACCTATTTACTTGATTACCTTCATGCTTGCATTTATGATAAAAGTAGGGTCAATAATGCCATGTACATGTTGCATACATGTTATAAAATCGATTGAGCCATAAATTTGGTTTAGGGGCTCAATTTTGCCTAGATCATGTAGGGAATTAAACAAATTGACTAGTTGGATCAATTCATGATAGAAGACCAATCTTTTAATTTTACCCCAAATCATATCTTGCTATTGAAGGGGTTCAAATTGGCCTCAATTTAATCTTTGATTAAAATAATTAATTAGCTCCTCCTTTTTGGTTAATTAGGTTTACGGGGTTAGAAATAGCCCCAATTTACTTCAAATGCATAACTAGATTGGTACTCCAAAAGCTTTAGCCATAGGTTTAAAAAGTGCATTTTATGACATCTCATGATAAAATTAGTTATATCATAAGTCATGTATGTTTGTGGCATATAGTGGGCATTGGGGAATAGGGAGATATTATAATTTATGTTTTAGGGATTAGGGTTTAGGTTTAAGGACCTGTATATATTAGTGTCTAATCACTAGATATGCCATGTGTTCAAACCTAATTCTTACTACAAAGGATGTTAATTAGGACTAAATTGAAGTTGGTAAATAGGTAAAGTTTATGGTTTATAAATTAGGGTATAGTGTTTAGGGTTTATGGTTTATGGATTCTAGGTTTTAATGTATATACATGGTTTAGGGTATATAAGGTCAATCACAAAGATAATTCAGGATAATTTGAATCACTTGGACCCATTTGTGACTATAAAATGTGTTTTTAGGTTGTCATTATACCATGAATATCATCATAAAGATTGAGTTAATTAGTCAAATGGGGCAATTAGTCATCTGATTTAGGCCAAACTAAGCCCTGTGAACTTAATTCTTAGTCTAAATGATGTTAATATGGGATAAAATGATTGGTTCAAAGTTTAAGGAGTTTATATGCATGGTTTAGAGCTCAAGGATTAGAAAATTTAGGGATTAGGGCTTAGGGTATAGGTTTTAGGGTATATAAAGTACAATAATGATGGTGATTGAGGTAAATTTGAGCTCTTTAAACATAGATCTATGAGTAGAGAATGTGAATTTGGGATCAATTATCCCCCACATCATCACAAATTGAGCCTACGAAGTCAATTGTGGTAATGACCGATGCAATTTTAACCAAGTTTGAATCCTTATGAACCTAATTATATTATATATAAAGGATATTAATTTGGACTAAATTGATCCCAAGGGCCTACTAAGCCTCAATGTAAGGAATTTCATCCATATGATATCAATTAGGGATCCAAGTGGTCACCATATTAAAAAAATAAGTATTTTTTCAATTTGCTATGCAATTCAGTCCAAAGGAGCTATGAACAAGGAATTAAATTCATATATAATCGAGTATACTTGGCCCTGATTGCATACCATATTGAACCAATCGAGTATTCAGTTTCAAATGATACATAATTGGGGCCAATGAAGGCTTGAAAACCTTATTCAAATAATTGCATGTTTGATTGAATTTGATATGAAATAAAGACCAATTAAACCCTCTATAAGGAATTACATCCATATAATAACAATTGGGATTCTGATTGTGCACCAAATTCAATAGAAAGAATATTCGGTTCAATATGACATATGAAATTTAGTCCAAACAAGGCTTGTGTAAGAAATTTCATCCTTCTACTATTAACAGGGGGCTCTATTGGTCCCAAATACATAACATATTAAATCAACCAAGTATTTAGTTCAGTTGAATTTATGTAATTATGGCCAACCAAGGCTCATGTAAGTAACTGTTCATACATCTAATGTCAATTACAACTTCGTTGGTCCCAATTGTAAACTATATCCAACCAATCATGTATTTGGTTTTATCTTATACATAATTGGGGCCAACTAAGCCCCATGAAAGTAATTTTATCCATATAATGTTCCAATTGGGTTCCATTAGCCTTGATTGCACACCATCTCGAACTAATTGAGTATTTAGGTTCAATACGATATGTGTTAGGTTGTGGAGTTAAAAGCTTCACCAGGATGCGAATAAGAGGAGTTGCTGAAGTGTCACAGACACCAGCGTCAGTCAAGCCACCTGATGTTGGTCAGGGGAGAGACAGGAAGCAACCGACATCGGTAGGATTCGGCCGATGCCGGTCATCTCCAGGCAGACAGGGACCAACGTCGGTCACCTGTGCGGTTCCAAAACTGCGAGTTCATGAATAGTATGTTAACAAACTGGTTGTTTGCATGTTAAAAGGCTAATTATAGTCTTGGGTTGTGGATCTAATTATTGTAATTAAGAAAGTCTAATTATTATATTCATGAGATCTATATAATAGACTCATGGGCTGTATTGTAAAAGTGTGCAAGAAAGCCATTGTGCTTGAAGAGAGAGCAAGAGTAGCTCCTCCTAGTTCCAAAGGGGTGTTGAGTGTGTATGATCAGGGAGAGTTGCAGGTTGTGCAAGTTCTACTAGGAGATCCACCGAGGTACTGGTTGAAGAATCATGAGGACTTGGTGAGGCAAGGACAAGGGTTCTTCAGGGTGTAGAGACATCTACATGGTAAGTAAGGTCTGTTGACTTGAAGGTGGCAGCAAGAGAAGGGAAGATCTACTTGGAGTACGGTTGTGTAGTTGGTGTACTGGCAGCGTTGTTATTGACTGGTGGAGGTGAACAACAACTCTA
Source organism: Torreya grandis (assembly GCA_037957365.1). Taxonomy (NCBI): domain Eukaryota; kingdom Viridiplantae; phylum Streptophyta; class Pinopsida; order Cupressales; family Taxaceae; genus Torreya; species Torreya grandis. The sequence continues at coordinate 1,197,487 of JARHVA010000195.1, forward strand.
TGTTTGAGTTGATTGTTGTGACCGTGATTGAGAGAGTGAAGTGTAGAAGGAGAATTACAAGTGAACCCTAGAAGTGTGGGAGCTCTAGAGGTGTGGGAAGAAGAAGTGTGGCATCTTCTTTATTGTATTTTCTTCTGAATGAGTATTAATACAATTGTGTATTGTCTCTCATATCCTGTGTTGTTTCATATTTCTAGTTACCTATTCATTCTGGTTAAATTTCGTGTTTAGTTGCTAATACAAAGATAATCAAGTGTGCCCTTAGTGGGCAGTAGGACCCTGACAATATGAAATTGGGGCCACTCAATCCCCAAGCAAGGAATTAAATACATATAATGTCATTTGGGGATCTAATTACACCATGTTAAACCAATTGATATTTTTAAAATACTATACACAATTGAGGACAAATAAGTCCTATGTAATTAACTGCTTCCACTTATAATATGAATCGAATTGTTTTTCACCCCATGCAATGAATTGTGTCCATCTAATGTCCATTATGAATATTTTTACCTAATTACACATCATATTTAACCAATTGAGTGTTTTATTCAATACATAATCTATAATTAAGATTAATTGGTCCCCATGCAAAGAATTCCTTAAATATAATTTCAATTAAGGCTTTGATAACACACCATATTAAACTAATTGAATATTGAGTTCAATCTAATACACAATCAGGGTTCCCTGAGAAAGGAATTATGTCCATATGATGTCAATTGGGTCTCTAATTACATACCATATTATAAAATACCAAGTATTTAGTTTAGTTTGATACATAATTTTGGCTAACCAAGCTCCATTCAAGGAAATATGTCCATCTAATGTCAATTTGGGATCTATTGGCCCGATTACACACCATATTGGGATCAAAGGAACAATAAACTGATTAATAGGTTAATACATCTCCAATTATAATTCAATGCTATCATTTCTTGACAAAAACATTGGTCCCAAAAAATAATCTTAATCAACTAATATTTGATCTTAAGACTACTAGGCGTAATGGCTCCTATTCAGGTTTTAGGGTGTTGACAATATGTAACATGATTGTATTATTATTGGTCATGTTATTAATTACCATGATCATTTTATTAATGTGATTGTAGTATTTGAATTATAATTAAATTATTGTGCCTTCTAGCTCAATAATGGCTTGGATTCTTGAGCCAAAGGCTTAAACTATCAATGTGATTGTAGTATTTGAATTATAATTAAATTATTGTGCCTTTTGGCTCAATAATGGCTTGGATTCTTGAGCCAAAGGCTTAGACTATCAATGTACAATTGAGTTTTGAAAGGTATGAAAATAAACAATAAATTTCAACTTTGATTTCTAAATACACCAAGAATTTCAATGTGAAAATTCAAAAACTTGATATTGTCATGATGAGAATTCTCTCTTATTTTCAAAAATATTATTTTTATAAAATTTGGACTAATTTAAGGTTTCAAACTATATTTATTTCTAACTATGCCTTTTTTAGGCCACTACATGTCGCAAACATACATGCCTATACATGTTTTTGTAATTTGTCTTTCATTGATCCAAGTGCAAAATAAATTATATGGTGACCATGTACACCTAATTCTACACACATTCAAAAAAAAAATTATTTACATTTTTTTAGGTAGTTAGGCATGTCGCACAGACAACTATCCATTTCTTTGTCAGTTTTTTGGATCTATTTACTTGAAAAATTCATAATAAAAAAAGTATTCATTGAAAAAATACAAAAAAATATAAGTACTGTGCTAGAATATTTTATCTAATTTTCCCCAAAAGGTTTCAAATAATATTAAATAATGCTCAAAAAATGGTGTGTATCATGGCCGTCTATCTACTATGTTTTTTGAAAAAACAAGAGTCCCTCTTCAAATTTTAGATGTTTGACCTAGTTACTTAACCATTTTAAAAAAAATTAGCATTTTAGAAACTAGAATCAAAATTTTACATTTCATGTTTTTACACCATCTTCAAATTTGGAGTGTAGATATCTCAAATTATCTATAGAAGTTCAAATTTTTGAAATTTCAAAAAAATCATGTTCACAGGGAGGCCACTTTTGGTCCCCCAACTTTGTGCACTTACCCTCACTTAAGGTCTATTTCATCCATAAAACCTATGTGTAGCATGATTTTGCTGCTATGTACTTATCTTCAGTTGTGGACAAGGAAATTGGTGGTTATTTTTTGCTCAACCATGACACAAGACTCTTTCCAAGAAATAATGCACTACCACTTATGCTCTTTCTGTCATCAATGCTACCTACCCAATCTGCATCAGTATATATTTCCTTACGTTTTGAGTACCACAAACCAAAGTCCATAGTACGTTTAAGATATATGAATATCCTCTTGACTACTTGTAAGTGTGTCTCTTTTGGTTTTGCTTGAAATTTGGTCACTAGACCTACTACCTGCATGATATCTGGTTTTGATGTAGTTGTATACAATAAACTTCTAATCATGGATCTATACAAGGTCTGATTGAATTTTGATAACTTATCTTCTAGACTCATCTTGTAACTTGTTGTCATTGGAGTACTTACTGATTTACAGTCTTCCACATCAAACTTCTTCAACATTTCCTTAATGTACTTAGCTTGAGAGATGAAGATTCCTTTATTTGACTGAACTACTTACAATCCAAAAAAATTGACAGTTCCTCTAACATAGATATCTCAAATTCTTTCTGCATTACTTCTATGAACTCTTTAGACATCTTGTCATAGTCAATACCAAAGATAATATCATCAACATACACAACTATAATTAATTGATGCTTGCCTTCTGTTTTGATGTAAAGGTTGCTATCATCAACACCTCTCTTGAAACCCTAATCAAGCAATTATCTGTCAAGTCTTGTATACCATGCTCTAGGGGTTTGCTTTAGCCCATATAATGCTTTCTTCAATCTACAAACATAGTCCTTATTTCTTGACAAAGAGAAACCTTCGAGTTGCTCTATATACACTTCTTCTAAAATTATATTGAGAAATGAAAACTTTACATCCATATGATATATCTTGAAATTCTTGAAACCAACATATGCCAAAAATAGTCTTATGGCTTCCAGTTTTCCCACAAGTGCAAAAGTTTCTTCAAGTTCCACACTTGAGCATAGCCTTTACATACTAGCCTTCCTTTTTTTCTTGTGATTTGACCATCTTCATTCAATTTGTTTTTAAAAATCCATTTGGTTCCAATAACATTCTTGTCCTTAGGTTTGGGAATAATTTCCCAAGTCTCATTTTTCTCAATCTAATTGAGCTCTTCCTCCATAGCATTCACCCAATGCTTATCACTTCTAGCTTTTGAATTTTTTTTTTGGTTCTATCTTTGAAAATAGAGAGAATTTTACATTTTCCAATGTATTCATAAACCTTCTCCTAGTTTGCAATCCAACATTAATATCACCAATGATTTGACTTTATGCATGATTTTTTTAAATGAATCTAGAAGGTGCCCTTGCATCTTCCCATTCTTATTCTTCTTGAATTTATTTTTATACTTCTTCTGATGTTTTTCCTTCATCCTTGAGGTCAAGCTCCTCTGCATGAATTCTTGGTTGTGTGCTAAGCTTCTTAGATCTAGTTTCATCCACTCTCACATTTGTACTCTCCACAATCTTCTATAGTCTCTTGTTGTAGCATCTATATGCAGAATTAACTAAATAATATCCAAGGAAAATGTCTTCATCAGCCCTTGAATCAATTTTTCCTAGATCCTCTTCATTTCTCTTAATAAAACACATGCTTCTGAACGCTCTAGAGTTTTCCACTGAAGCTGGTTTACCTTTCCACAGTTCTTAGGAGGTCTTATTGCTATTTATTCTGATTTGACCTTTGTTTAGAATGTGTACTAATGTGTTTACAACCTCTTTCCAAAATCTATCAGATAATTTGGACTCATTTAACATTGTCTTGGCCATTTTTTGAATAGTCATGTTCTTACTTTCTACCACACCATTTTTTTGTGGTGTCCTTGCAGCTAAACATTGTCTCTTGATTCCATGTTCCTTAAAAAAGTCATCAAACTCATTTGACTAGAATTCTCCTCCTCTATCAAATCTTAGACACTTGATTTTTAAGTCCATCTCATTCTCAACTAGAACCTTGAATGTCTTGAACATATCTAGAGCCTTATATTTTTCCTTAAAAAAAACAACCCAAGTCATTCTAGTGTAATCATCAATAAGAAGCATGAAGTAACTTTCAACTTGAACACTTTGAATTCTAGTTAGACCACATAGATCTATATAAATAAACTCCAAAGGTTTTGTAGTTACATATTCTTTTGTCTTAAACTTTTTTCTTGTCTATTTTCTATGTTGGCATGCATTACATAGGGTGTTTCCAGGCTTAGTGATCTTAGGCATGTTCCTAACTAATTCCTTAGTACTTATATTTAATAAATTATTAAAGTTTAGATGTCCCATTATTATGTGCCAAAACCATATCTCATCCGATTGACTCATAAAACACCCATCCTTCTTGATCTCATTCAAAACCTACAAATTATTTGTAGTCCTATCAACATCTGCTATCAATCTTCCTAAATTTGATTTTTTTGTCACATCCTTTAGCATTAAAAATCAAAGTATTTTATTGATTAAATATTTGACTAACACTCAATAAATTATGCTTTAGTCCTTTTACATATAACACATTCCTAATTTTAGTTTTCCCATTGTCAAGACTTAGTATTCCCTTTCTAGCAATATTATCTATTGTATTATCCCCAAACTTGACTGTACCTTCAGTAGTGTTCTTCAAAGATATATATTTATTCTTGTCACCTATCATATGGCTTGAATAACCACTATTAATGTACCATTTAAAAATCTCATTTTGAATTTGAAAATCAGTTTGTGTTAACATGGATTCTTCTTCCTTTGGACCATCATTTTCTTATTCCTTTTTTAGTATTTTCAAAGGTTCTAAATTCTTATCAATTTAAACATATATCTTCCTATTTAGACTAGGGTTTTTTGCATAACCCAATCTAAATAATCTTGAAATATATCTAATTATATTATAATAATAAAAAATCACACTATTTCTATTGATATTTGACCCTTGGACAGATGAATTTGAGAATCTTTTTGGAAATACATGACTATTCATATCACTTCTCTATGCATGATTATTTTTAGTATTTGATCTACAATCTACAACTCTATGTCCAAACTAATTACAAGAAAAATAGTAGCCATGAAAGGAACTCATATACCTTATTGCATTTGGTTTCCTGATAAGAAATGATCTCTGAATATTTTTTAAAGGTATGTTGACACTTTTGTTATCTTTGAGAGGAGTGATAATCTTCTTGACCTATCTTGACCTCTGATTGTCATTCATAATCTTAGATTTCTTGAGAACATTAGAATATGTCTTTGGCTTACTAATATTCTACTCTTCCTTACTACTCTTCTGTCATTTGTGTATCCAAGGCCTATTTTGATGAGTGGTAACCTTTGACTATTCAATATGTCATCAAGAACTACATTGCTCTTTTCAAACTTTTGATAATTTTTTAATTTGACTGTGAACTGTTACAAATTTGACTTCAATGAACCTATCTCAGATTTGTACTTATTTCACTCTCCTTCCTTAGACTTCAAACTTGCATTTTCTTCTTATAATCAAGTTTTGAGATTGTTGATGACCTCCTCAACTTCCTTGGCACTCTTATTTATCTTAATTTCCAAGATACATATTTGTTCTTCAAGACTTTTGACTAGAGACTTCAACTCTTGATTTTTCTTTCTTTGACTCTTCAATTCATCCAAAACACTGGTAAGTTTTGCCTCAAGATCAACCTCAACTTCTTCTTCATTTACTTCTTCATCATTCATGAAGAATTATTCTTTTGAAATATTAACATATTTAACTTCAATGACCATGAACAAAGTTTCATCACTTCTATGGTTTAAACTACAGTCATCATTGTTTGATATATCTTTATCACTAACTTTAAAAGAGATGTTGTCTTCTTTAGAATATAGTCTCTTTTTTTATTGAAGAAATTTTTCTTGCTCTTGTCATACTTGTTGAACTCATTATTATCTTCACCATGTTCTTCATCATATTCATGTTTTCTTTTTGAGGACACTTGGCAGCAAAATGACCAATCCTTCCATAATTAAAACATTTGAATGATAGCTTGCCTTTGTATCTTTTATCAGTTTCCTCATAAATAAGGCTTCAACTTTGTCTTCATCAACATCAGTGTCAATATCAATTTCAACCTTTTTTATTTGTGTTTTCTTTATAAACTTGAAGGCTACTTCCCTTTTGGAAGATCTTTCATCATCAATCCTCATCACATAGGCAGGAAGTATTCGATGAAGCTCATCTATTTGTAACTAGTCTAAGTCTTTTATTTCTTTAACTGCTGACACCTTTGAGTCAAATCTTGGGGTTGAGGATCTTAGAACATTTTTAACAAAAATTGACTCATTAACCTTTTCTCCAAGACCAATAATTACGTTAAATACTTCATCAACTCTAAGAAGATATGGTGCAATATTCTCTTCTTCCTACATCTCCAGACCTTCAAACTATCATCTATAGGTCTAAATATTTACCAATTTTACCTTAGTGTGACCTTCATAGATGAGATATAACTTATCCCAAATTAGTTTAGTTGACTCACATTAAATCACCTTGACAAAATCATATTTTTCCAATCCACACAATATAACATTCATAGTTTTTGAATGGTTCTCACTTGCTTTCTTTCCTACAACATCAGTTGGAGGAGTTTGAGGATAATATACCCATCTACAACTGATTGCGAAATGTCAAACCTGAGAGCTATCAAATAGGTATTCATCCTAATGATCTAAAAGGCATAATTGGTTCCATTGAACAAAGGGGCCTTGTTTTTTAAAAACCCTTCTTGTAATTGATGACTAGAAATTATGTTTCTTAGGATCTACCTTCCAACTGTCAAGCCTAGCTTTGAAGGACCCGTTCTGATACCAATTATTGGAAGCACAACCATTGAGAGGGGGGGGGGGTGAATTAGTGCCATCTTAAAAATTTCTTCAAATTATTTTGTTCATTAGTCAAGCATCAATGCAAAATCTATACAACAATCAAACCACAATAAAGAACATAAAGACATAACACATGATATAGGTGGGAAACCCTTAAAGGGAAGAAAACCCACATTAATCACTGCATGGACTACATATCCTAAAATAGATATGTAATGAATCAATAAGATTTCTAAGCACTAACTCATCTTGAGGCACCAACCCCAAATATTAAAGCACTAACTTAACAAAAAGATTTAGCAAGCACCAACTTGCTAGGAAGCACCAACTCCTTGATTTGTAGATTCTAATCTATAGGAGGCTTAAACCCCTTTTTCCAAGAACCAACTTAGATGCTTCAAATCATCCAACTTTCTCAATTGCTTCTATCAAAAGATAATGGTATAATTCTGCTTTCTCTTCTTATCAATGTCAAATTCATTAGGCTCTCTTTCTCTATTATTTATTTTCAAAGACTGTATCCTCTCTGCCTTCTCTACTCATCTCTTTTAGCTATTTTTGTATACTCTAAGGTTAATCTCCCCATGAATCATTCAATTATTTTCTACTCATTCCTCTGTATCCATCTATTCCTCAACATACCTCTCTCTGCTCCTTAGCAAATTTATATATTCATATTCACACCCTCTCTAGCCATCCGTTCCTCAATAGACCTCTACTCTACTCCTTAGCAAATTTATATATTCATCTTCATGCCCTCTTTATTCATCTATTTCTTAATAGACCTCTAATCTACTCCTTAGCAAATTTATATATTCATCCTCATGCCCTCTCTGGCCATTATTTCCTTAACAGACTTTTGCTTTGCTCCTTAACGAATTTATATATTCATCCTCATTTTTAAAACTTTAAAAAGACAATTTTATCTTGCTTATATACAAGACATTGATCAAAAACCTCTTAAAATTCATCCAAACAAAACTCTATAGTTGGCTATATAATGATATATTCTCTTTTGAAAACATAATTCACATTGGCTTATATAAAATCTCACTCACATAGGTCAGCTAGAGTGAAATGAGACTAGAATAGGCCAAGTAATCATTATAATACATTTAGAAATACTTTTAAAATAAGTCTATAGTGGTTCTATTGAAGTCTGTGGTAGTATTGATGCAGTTCATAGTAGCTTTGATGTAGTCCATAACACCCCTGATGTAGTCCATAACAAACATGATGCAGTTTGTAGCAAACTTGATATAGTTTATAGAAAACCTGATGCAATTTGTAGAAAACCTGATGCAGTTCATAAAAACCTTGATGCAGTCCATAGTAAACTTATGTAGTTCATAGCAAACCTGATGCAGTCCATAACAAACTTGATGTAGTCTATAGCATACCTTATGTAGTATGTAGCATACTTGATATAGTCCATAGATGCTCACATAAATTCTTTGACATCAATGACCATATTCTTTACTAAATAAAAAATCATTTGAAATCAATGATAACATCTCAACAAAACCATGTCATAAAAGAGAAATCCCAAGAAATTTAGCATAGACACCATCAACATAATTATTAATCAAACTTAAGGAGAATCCACTAGTAAAATAAAAATGTATTATTCCATACAAAAGAATGTACAAAGGAAAAAGTGTGTAAAAAATACGTTACATAACAATAATACCAAGGATCAAGGACTAATCCTTGGTTCTCCTAATAAATACATCCCTATCAGCTCACTAGATGTAATGCTCCAAGACTACTGCTTCTTTCCCAACAAGGACACAAAGGTTCCTTATATAGAAAAAGCTAGAGGTGGATGAGAGATTATTATTAGTGGAGTGAAAGGTGAAAACATTCCATAAGATACACCTAAACTTTCTCACACATGTGAGGATAACTACCACATTAAATGTGTAATTAAAAATGTGGTGCACATAATATATCTTACCTTGGTAACAACAACTACTTAAGGTGGACTTCACATAAAGTGTGAATATGACACACACTAACATATATGATTTGATTGTGATAACCTAATGTGATTTAAGACTTAATATGTCATAACTGAGATAACTTAAGACTAAATGCGATAATCTAATGTAAATTAAACTAATTGTGACAACCTAATATAGTTTGGGGCTCGATATGCCTTAATCGAAATTTTATAAGATGATATGCCCTAATTTAGTGCCATATTCAAAAAATAACTTGATTGGTTGCATGAGATAATGAAATAGGGCATATCAATCCCCCTCAACCTAATTGTAACATCCTAATGTGATTTGGGTTTCAATTTTTTCATAATTGAGTGTCTCATTTAACCAATTAGTCAATTGGTTAGATGGAGGATGCAATTAGGTAAAATTGAGCCTTGTAAACCTAATTGTGATAAATTACTATTATTTGGGGCTCTATTTTCCTTAATTGAGTTCCCCATTAAAAAATTGCTTAATTGTAACAACCTAATGTGATTTGGATCTTAATTTTCCATACTCTAGCATCACCAATATTGATTATTGACACCATTGGATTTTATGAACATTTATTGCTCATTGGTGAAAATGAGATCATCTTAACTACATTTTTTTGAGTTGGAGAACATCTTTTTGATTAAAAAATGAGCTCCAAACTCTACCATATGCCCAAGATATTGATATTTTTCAATTGACATATTAAAACATATTTATTGGTGACATTATAAAGGCCCTAACATCACCAAAAACATTTATGACATTAGGCTTACATTCCCAACATCATAACTGACCCTAGAGGGGGGAAAACATAAAATAATGTAGCCAATGTGCTTTATGTGATTATGTCATTTCAATCGTTTTCAATTAGGAATATCAGTGTGAGGAATGTCATTGGGATTTTCTAGAATAAAAAGGTCAACCAGGGAAAGTCAATGTGATGAATGTTAGTGGGATTTTATGGGGTAAGAAATAAAATGTGAGTGTGAGTGTTGGGGATTTTTGTGGGGTAGGGTGTCAGAATGCGAGTTTTTGATTTGTGTGATATGTGGGTTAGGGTTTGTGAGTGTTTTTTTAGAATTTCAGTTTGTGTATGGGGCAGGGTTTTATGTGTTTGAATAGGTAGGGTTTTTTAATGTGAGTGTTTGATTTTGGTAATTTTTGGCATAGAGTTTGTGAGTGTTTCATTGGATTTTCAATATGTGTGTTGGGTAGGGTTTTTAAACATGAGTTTTTTAATTTCAAAGGAATATATTGATAAAAACCCCCATAATAGAATAATTGGGGAGACGCATTTAAGAGGAGTAATAACCCTAAAGATGGATGAAACAAAAAGAAGAAACCATCTAGACGACAATGAGTAGAGAAAGAACAAGATGATGACTAGTTAAACCGAAAAACCCTAGCACTTTTATTGATTTTTTCAAAACATAAATTAAAAAAATTAAATATATAAATTTAATAAATATTAAATTTAGGGTTTGTAAAATTAAGGAAAATATAATTTAGAAAATTTTTAATGCCGATTTAAATTTAGGGAAATGTGAAAAATTAGGAAACATTTAGGGAAATTTTGAAAAAAGGCAATTTGGGGCAAAAAAAGAAATTTAGGAAAAATTCAAAAAAATTTAAAATTTTTGAATTTTTTTTAGTAATTTAGGGAAAACTCAAAAAAATTAAAGTAATTTATGACAAAATTATAAAAATTATGTTAAATTAGAGTAATTTTGTAAATTTAAGGAAAATTTGACAAAATAGTCAAATTAGGGAAATGGATTATATTCCAATTGTTAGATTGAATTGATTTGATGGTTATGATATGTTTTAATAAACATTGTTGTCATAGTTGTCATGATCTCTAGAACCAAAATAGGGTAAATCCTCACAAATGCTACATTTTAGATTTATTTTTATTTTTAAGAATTTTTTTATTCATCGATTTTGAACATATTTAAAGTGTTTTAAATAAATTTTGGAAAAATAGTGAACTACAAACATTATGGATGAGTTATAATTATTTTTTATCTTTCAAAAGTGATCCCAGTTTTAAATTAAGCTCGTCCTTTAGTAAAATCTACTTAGCTATATAGTATAAGCGTGAAAAAAATACCACTTATCCATTACATAGATACACATGTTTTAATGGTAAATAAATAAATAAGTATTGAAGATGGGAATGTGATGATTTAAGAATAAGACTTAGTTTAATATATATGTGCCAAAAGATACACACAAAAAAATAGAATTTGAAACTCGGTGGTGGTGACTCTTTGAAAGGATTCCCCCAACAACCCCCATAGAAAGGCTCTTAAGAGGATAAATGGGGCTATGGATCTGTCGCTATTATATTTTCAGGTAACCCCTAATCCTCCTAAATTGACATTGTACTAATGTTATTATAGATCATAAGCATTTTAGAGACATAGAAAGCACTTTGCCTTTACAAACTTATTATAGAGCACCACCTTTCTTATGGTGTCCATGGCTACAAAAGATAAAAATTGTATGAGTTTAATTTGTTTTTTAAAATTACAATTTCATTTATCCCACATGACATGACAATTCTACAAGTTAAGACTTGAAACATTGGTAAAGAAAAGTGAGTAAAACAAATTTTATTTGAGATAAATGTTTAGGAAATGAGAATTTGTGGAAAAAATATTGAAGATTTAAGTAGACACCCTACTTAGCAAAATTCAATTTTTTGGGGTAGATTCGATGAAGTTAGGGAGATTTTCAAAAAATAGGACAATTTTGATAAATTAGGTCAAATTATTAAAAAAATTATAAATAGAGGACAAATTCAACAAGGAAAATTCTAAAAATTAGGTAAATTTAGACAAATTTACTAAAATCTTTATCAAATTTACTAAAATCTTTATCAAATTCAGGGAAAATACTTAAAATTAGGAAAATTTTGACAAATTAGATTAAATTGAAAATTTAGTGTAAATTTTACAAACTTGTGGAAAATCCCCTAAAAGAGTAAATTTAAAATATTGGGTTAAACTAGAAACAATTCATACAATTTAGGAAGACTCAAAAAATTTATAAAAAGATCCAAAAATTAAGGAAATTTAGGGTAAAATAGATAAATAAGGTTAAATTATTGAAAAGTTAAAAATAAGGGCAACTTCAACAAATTTAGAACAAAATAAAAAAAAGTAGGGCAAATTAAGGAAAGTTAGGGTAAATTAAAAATACGATTAAATTTATGAAATTAAAATAATTAAGGAAATTTAGGATAATTTACTATAAATTTTTAAAAATGGGATAATTAGGGGAATTTAGGGTAATTTTGAGGAAATTTAAAAAATTAGGTTAAGTTTGAAATATTTCAAAAATTGAAATATTAGATAAAATTAGATTTTTTTTTTTTTTTAATTAGGAAAAATTAGGACAAATATGAATAAAAAGGGAAAGTTTGAATTTTTTAATTTGATATGGTAAAAAACTTTGTTTTACAGGGACCATGAACTACAGTATAAAAGTGTATTAAAAAGAAGCAAGCCCCATGGGCTAAGAGTCAAAACATAAAATAGTACTAACAACTAACTAACCATGCAAAGGATAAAAAAAAAGGAAAGTATAAGATGAAGCTATTCAAGAGGGGGATCCCTCTGTAAGTACCTTCATAGCCTCTATCTCCTTCTTCTATGCGACTTGTTTGTTCTTTGTGATTTTGGCCCTAGTTCTATTTTTTGAGCCTTCCACATCCTCCTTAGGTAGGATCAGTCTGGGTCTCTTCCACAGTTTTTCCTTCGTAGGAGTCTTCTTGGTGGGGGATATTTTGGGGAGCTTAGGGGAAGAAGTCTCTACCTCCATGACAATTTGCTTCTAGGGGGTCCCTTCAGCGTTTGCTACTTGACAGAAAGACTGAATCATTTTGGAGACCTTGTTTATAGAATTTCAATCCTAGATTAAACCTGCTAAACACATCCTTGCCTCATGAAGTTTGTTATTAAACCTTTCCAACTTATCCTTGTTGGTTTTAATCACTTTTGCTAGGAGGATCTTGCCTTTCCCCACTGCCTCCCTTGAGTTTCCTTCCTCAAGCAAAAGGGGTTTAGGCTTGAAAATAAAGCATTTCAGGGGAGGATCCCCAATTGAGCTTTTAGAATTGGGGATAACATGGGAAAAATGGGGTATCGAGTGGTGAGATCTTGAGGTAGGATATTCCTTGGGGGAGTCATCCTTAGTGGAGGACCCCTCTGATAGAACCTCCTTACCCCAAAGGATCTTGCCATGTTTTACCAGCAAGAGAATGAGGCCCTAGTGGATAACAAGATTGGCATCATTGATTTGGTATGAAAGTGTTGTACTCTCTAGGGATTTCAAAAGGAAATAAGGAAGGCTAATTTTGAAGCCTTGAAAATGGTTCAGTAAGGGGAAATTTTGTGAAAAAATGAGAGTATACTTACCTTTGAGGGAAGAATATTTGAAAAATTAGTACAATGAAAAAATTAGGACAATTTTAAAAACTTAAGGCTGATTTTAACAAATTTAGGGAATATTAGGGAATTATAAAAACCAAAGAATTTGAAAATTCAAGGAAATTTATGAAATTTTTAGAAAATTAGGGTAACTTTATTTTTTTCCCTTCACTCTCTAAATGGTTTCCTCCTTTTTATTTCTTTGTTCTTCTTTGTCTTGTGTTGTTAGTCCCTTTTCAATGCATGCCCATCTTTTTCCATCTTTCTCTATTACACTTCTATTTCATCTCTCTTCTGTTTCATTTTGTAAGTCATTTTTAATGAGTCAAGGCCTCAATAGGACCCTTTGTTTAATCAATCATATATATATGGAAATTTGGGGAGCCAAAATGTGGCAACACCCAAAAAAATGTTGTATTCATAGAAAGCAAAATAAATATAAGTTTTCAAGGAAATGTATATTTGATATTTTTAATTAGGCTCAAATAGTTAAATCAAAATGACTATCCATTTGAAATAGATATCATTACTTAGTCAATTTTAGGATTTCAATATTGAACATAAGGTTCTCAGTGTAACTTTTTCTCTTGGTCTTTATTTTAGGCAAACAAATAATTTTTTTTTAGGTTTTTGGGCCTTTTGAATTGATTGTTTATATTCATGGGAATAATAGATGTGCCGAAGATAAATTTTAAAAACCTCACATCTATGAGATAGTGAAATCCAAAAGGATATTAACACATACAATCATATACACACTAATCAAATGCATATTAAATATAAATTTAATGTATATATAGTGTTTTAAAAGATAAATTTAGTTAACATGACTTGATTCTTCCTAATTTAGTAATTGATATCACCATTTACCATTTTATCATAATCAAATGTCATTATTTGATTTTTTGGACCAAATTAAGCTTTAAGTGGATGCCAATATATAAAGGTTAATTTTAGGTAAATAAATTGTATTTGACCAATTTTGTTTATTTTTCCATGATTAAATGTCATTATTTGTACAAATATGACTAAATTATACCCTAATTAGGTACGGTGTGATAGATGAAAGTAGAATGGGGAAAATCATTCACATTTGAGCATCATTTGGCATTATTTGGTGATCAAATTTCATTATTTTAACTAATTTAAAAATAATTAGGCTTTGATTATGTATGATCAATTTGATTTATATAGAATTAGGGAAGTTGTACATATATTTAGCATTATTTTTCTACAATTTCATTATTTGATGTTGTAATTTAGCACCATTGGGGAAAATTGAGCCTTAAATTAGATTATGTGGTCATAATTCAATTCATGGGGATTGATTAGACAAAATTGAGCCCCTCATCGAATTGATCAAGTAATTAGTTTAATTGGGTACTCAATTAGGATAAATTGAGCCCCAAATCACATTATATGGGTGTAATTAAGTTCTCAGGACTCAACTGTCCCAAATTACATCCCTCATTGAACCAAATGACTAATTGATCTAATTATGGACTCAGTTAGGTAAATATGAAGCACAAATCACATTATATGATCACAATTATATTCATAGGCTCAATTGGCCAAAATTGTGTCTATCATTGAAGAGATTAAGTAATTAGTTTAATTAGGGACTTATTTGGGGAAAAGTGAGCCCCAAATCACACTATGTGGTCATAATTCATAGATTGATTTTTCAAAATTACATCCCTCATTAAATAAATTGATTAATTGGTTCAATTAAGGACTCAATTGGAAAAAATGGTTCCCCAAATCACTTTATCTAATGTAAATTGGGTTCACAAGGTGTAATCATCCCTAATTATATCCATTATTGAACCAAATGAGGAATTGGCTCAATTAAAGACTCAATTGTTGAAAATGTGCCATATATTTTATATGATGCAGAAATGGGTTCTATCAAAAGGAGGTTATCTCACATTGGGTGTGAAGCATTTCCTAGGCAACACCTAGGTGAGGAATATGCTATGTGACACTTGGATGGGGTATTTACTAGGTGACACTTACATGGGGTATTTGATAGGTGACACATGGATGAGGTAGCTCTTACATGATACTTGGTCAGGTATATCTAATGCGACACATGGGATGAGGTGTCTTCTAAGAGACCGTTGGGTGAATAAGATCTATTGCAATATCAATACCTTCCTAGAGCCAAAAATGTGTTATAAAATCTCTATTTTGATTGTCATTTTTATTGAAAGTGTATTTTTTAGAAATGAATCCAATGGTTCATTCAAATACATTGTATGAGGTATATCATAACCAAAATTTAGGTGAAGAAATAGTATTGAGGTAATGATATCTTCTTCACATGGACTCTATTTTGAGTGCCATTTTTTAAAAGTGTGTATTTTTTCAAAGAGGAATCCAACTTGGATGAAACCTAGGGGAAGCATATAATATTGTGGAAATGATATCTTATCGGGACCATAACTTATTCATACAAAGTCTATTTTGAGTTTCATTTTTTTAGTGTGTATTTTTTTTGAGAGGAATATAATGGTGGATTAAATTACATTTTTTGAGGTTTGTCCTAAGGGATAGCTTCTTTTAGATGTTTTGGGTGGAAGTTGAAGCATCATAGGTGGATGGTTGGCTGATAAGGAAAATGAATTGTCACACATTTGAGGAATGTGGATGATTTCCTATTGATGTGCCTATATATACTTGTACATTACTTAGGGAGAAGTATAAATTGATGGAACATTGATATACAAATTTGTATAACTTGATGAAACTTTGATATAAAACTTTGTATGAGTTTGAAGTGTGTTATTGTATTGTAAGCAATTTAGTTAATAAAATAATAAATAAGGTTCCCATGTTGGGCTTATCCCATAATAATTTTTCAAGTGAAATCTTGTGCATATTACATTTATCTTATTTTTATTTAGATTAAATATTTTTTTAATATTGTTTCTCTTGTATTAGGTTATTGGTAAATTTCTCTTCATTTGGTATTATAGATAAGTTTTAGATTTATTTGAAGAATTAGAGTTTATTTGCATGTTATAAATTTTTTCTTGAGTGGGAGTTATGCATGTAAGAATCTTTAGGTGAAAAAAGTGATGAGAAACATATGTATAGAGTTTGACAAATTTTATGGATAACATTTTGAGTTATGGAAACTCAAGTTGGAAGATCTCATTGTAGATAGAGATTAATGGGTTTCTATATAAGGATTAAAACCCATGGGTATAAAGGATGAAGATTAGTAAAAAATAATGCTTTATCATAAAAGGATGGGTCACAAAATAATGCAATAATTATTGAAGGGTTGAGTCATTAGGCCCAATATCATTCCTTACTCTTCTCTTATATTATTGGTATGTAAAAAATATGGGTATAAGATCCTCTATATTAAATTTCATACACTTAAAAAACTCACTATCGAGAATAAATCTCACATTCTAGTGATTGATGATCTATTAGATGAATCGCATGGAGCTATCTTCTTTTCTAAGCTCTACTTGTGATCAGTATATCACCACATCTGCATCAAGTAATATGATATTCCTAAGATATCCTTTTGAAATCATGATGGCCATTATGATTTTATTTTCATGCCTTTTGGCCTCAACAATGATCCATCAACCTTTTAGGGATTAATGAGTAAGATATTTCAACCATTTTTACACACATTGATCTTGGTGTTCATTAATGACATCCTTATCTATAGCCATACTAGGAGGAGCATTTGATATATTTTGACCACACCTTCCAAATCTTTGTTGATAAACACTTATGTGCCAAACAATGTAAGTGTAATTTTAGATAAAATGAAATTGAGTATTTAGAACACATCATCTCTGAGGAAGGCATCAAAGTGGATCCTAAAAAAATGAGGTTATGAAAACTAGCCCTAAATTCAAATTACTCAAAATAATTTTCATATTTTTGTGTCTAACTTGGTAATATTATGGGTTGTTATTGCAGATGTGTTGTCTTGAAAGTATGAAGAGTAGATAACCTTGTGCTCACTATCCTTCCCCATTATATATTGGGTACATCAAGCACAAAAATAATGGTCCCATTACATCCAGAATCAACAACTCATTCATGAAGTGAACCTTAACCCTACCTCTTAATTGAATTAATCTTTTGATGGTTACTATTTAAATTACAAAGGACATCTGGTACCCATACCAAAATCAACACTGAGGCATATAATTATATTAGATTTGCATGCCTCTCCATCAGCTGGCCACCCAATTTTTAAAAAACCTATACAAGGATCTACTAGATTTTTTTTGAGAAGGCATTAAATAGTACATCAAATAGTTTGTATTATAATGTGAAATGTATCAACACAATAAAGGATAAATTATCACCACCCCAAGCATGATTTAATCCTTGTTTTTCACTATTTTGGTATTATTGTATATTTCTTATGATTTTTTGAGGGATTACCCAATTAAAATGATAAATTAGTGATTCTTGTGGTGATGTATCAACACTCCAAGTATGCCCATTTTGGTGTCCTTGGCCATGCTTTTACTACTTCCACTATTGCACAAAACATTTTCCAATAATTATACTACCCCTATGGGCTACCTGAATTAATTGTGTGTGAAAGTGATTCCAATTTTACTAATCATTTCTAGAAGGATTTTTTTCACCTTTATGGAATTATTTGCAGATTGATAGTCAAATGAAAATTGTTAATAAATTATTGGAGACCTATTTGCTTTATTTTTCGTTTGATCAACAAATTCACTGGGTCAAATGGTTACCACTTGTTGAATGGTGGAATAACTCTCTATATCAAAATTTCACCAAGATGAACCCATATGAGGCCATTTACATTCAACCACCACCTTATCTTCAGACATACCTTCCATGTAGTTTCAAGGTACAAGTATTTGATAAAATAATTCATGCATGTGTAATTATCCTCCAAAATATCAAAGATAACCTCCATCTAACACATAACTACATGAAGAAACATGCATATAAACATCATTCAAAATGGGATTTCAATGTTGGTGACATAGTTTTCCTCCATCTCTAACCTTATAAGCAGTCCTCTTTGAAGTTGAAGGGTCATCAAAAACTTGCACCAAAGTTTTATGGTCCTTATAAACTAATTTTCAAGATTGGTCCTGTAGCATTCAAGTTGGAGATTCCATCCTCTTCTAATATCCATCTAGTTTTCCATGTATCATGTTTTAATAAGGTATCTAGATAACATGTTTGGTCCCAAGTGGTACTCCATTCTCCCATAGCTCGTGTCCATCCTTGATAGGTTCTCCCACCAGCTCCACAATCATACTATCACTAAGATTTTTGTAGAGTGATGAAGCATGCAACTAAAATATGTGGCATGGTAACCCTTATAATAATAATTTCCTCATCTCAAGCTTTGAGAACACATATTTTTTAACTAGGAGGGTAGTTAGGAAACCTTAATACTAACTCTTCTAGTTTGTATTAGTTATTAATAGATTTTTTATGTATGTTTTTTAAGTTATTGCATTTTTTATTTGTAATTATCCCACATGTATGGGAGGTGGTATTTGTCTTGAGTAGAATATCTTAAATACAGGGATTGTGTAAGAGGAAAGATAATCTATTGACTATTTTTTTACTAAGTTGTGCTCAAAGGAGATTTCCCCCTTGAAGAGGCATGTGATATGTTGTAGTGATATTTTATCATTTTCAATTTCATATTATTATTCTCTTTCCATTTAATGCATATTGGTTATATTTCTATTGCTATATTTATTTTTATGCAATTAGGTTCTTAATAACTTATTTTATTCCTCCTACGACTAACATACCATATTGGCCCACTTCTAATGTTGTAATTTTTTGTCTTGGTACTAGAAATAACACTAAAGCCTCTATTCCTACCAATCATAATAATATTTTGGTTTATACACATACTACTACATCTAAGGATGCATACAATCAAAAATCCCTTCAAGTTATGAAAGCAAAAAATATAGAAATTTCCCAAGGATATCAACAACCTAATGATGTGGTCACTACTCAAGATATATTACATAACCTATTGGATCATAATATTATGACTTACCCTTTACCTATCTATTTTATAGTGCCTAAATTTTAGGTTTAAAATGATAAGGGTGATCCTTCACATTACATTACATCCTTATTTTCCTCATTCTTTACATTTTTACATGATGATCTATTGATGACCAATATCTTTTTAAGAACTCTTAAGGACTATCCCTTGGATTGGTTCTATGCATTACATGTAATCTCCATGCATCAATTTAATGATTTGGCTGATATTTTTTAAACTCATTTTTCCATAAACATTAGCCAAAAGGTCACATTTTCTCATCTTACTCAACTTAAACAAGGACCTAATGAGAATGTTACTATGCATGTGCTTTGATTCAATATTACACTTGTGAAAATGTCTCACCAAATACCACTTACCAAAATAAAAAAGTTATGTTTAACACTTACTAATATTTCAATGAGATTTTCCATTTAGTTCTCAACTTTGAGATTAAACTTTTAGAGGTCAATAAGCTCAAATATAAGTAATAGTGTCACTTCCTATACAAATAAATCCAAATAAAAGGTAAATAAGCATGCAAAGCTAAGGCTAATGATCCTTTAATTTTTCAAGCTAATAATGAGGCCAAAAATGTAAACATGGCTTCACAACAACCTAATAGGTTATTTTTTTCACATACTAGAGAGCGTGTAAAATTTACAAGGTTACCCTAACCTCCTCACTATATGTTCAAATAATTTATTGAATGCAACATGATGTATTTACCTCTACAACATGAGTTTTATATATCTTGAACTTTTCATATAGGTTATGATGTGAATGCATATTATGACTACCATAGATATACATGACACACTACACTATTAACTGATGTTATTCATTGATATATAAGATATAAAATCTGATTGATAGTAATGTTATTAAAGTGTAAGTGCATAATACTACATAAAATCAATGTGTTATCACACCAAATCAACTATTGAAAATATTCAACAATTGAATTTTAAATCATAACAATAAGAAGCAATAAAATATTCACATGGCACTACCTATACATTAACCAATGATTCATAATGAACATTCTTAGATGTTATTATAGATATGGTTTACATTGACATTACTTTAGCCCCTTGGTTTACATTATTTTTGATATTATTAGGTCCATTTACATTTGATTTTAAATCCAATTCCAAACAATTACATATAATTCTTGAGGATGACAACATTTATATCTAGACATTTCATCCTAGCATAGATTCAGTTCTGAGAGAAGTTGTATTTTTTTAGAATCATCTTATTATTTTTTCAATTGTTTCCCTTTGGCTTACCTAATTTTATTCCTTGTCTCCTCTTGATTGTGCCCCTTGTTTTCCTTCTCTTAGTTGATTGAGATCACCCTGTTTGTTCTTTCTTGTGCCCACTGGATTCCTCTGTGCGATGTCATTTTCATAGAAAATTATAAAATTGTAAAAACATTTAAAATCATAAAAATAAATTAAAAAACATTTTGATTTATCTTTGTCGATGGATACATATCATGCTTATATACCTATGATATAGGTTTACATATACATGTCACACACATGCTTCTCATCGTATTATTTAAATGGGTGAGATATAGGATATATAGGCTACATACAACCATGGATTTATAGATATTATGTGGCTATAGTTACATCCACATTCAAGCGCATTCTCAAATTGGTGACATGCCTTATACTGTGTGAATAACTTTGAAGTGGGTCTTAGGTTATATCCTTCTTAAAATTATATTTATCATATAGAGCTACATATATTAAATATACATATATTTATCTTGCCTACATCTTGCATGTTACATGGATACATTTAATGTTCTCTTGTGTGCCCCATGATTCCATGCATATGCATGTTTATACTTATGTGTGGCTATGCTTGGTTCCTATTTAATTATTATATTCTTTTGCCCATAGAGGATATTATAGTATTCATATATTGTCATTTATTAATTTTGGGTCATATATCTTGCTTGATGGTTTCCTATTCTATGCATGATTTCATGACTATATATAATTGCATTGCCTACACTATGTGATATACTATGTTGGGTATCATGATCCATATCATGGATTGTACTACATTCAGTATATTATGTTTGTTTCCTATGTTTTCATGGTCTCTACCATGCATATATTTGGGTTCATTACTACTATTATGTGTGATTCATTGTTATATCTAGCCCAACTAGTGGTGCATTACTACATTAGGGGCATATACTTGTACCCTACCTTATCATGCCACTAGGGGCATCGTAACCTTACCTATCACATAAGATTAATTGATTATATATACACCTTTAATTTTTTAGAATCATACCCATACACTCCTATAGATTATCATTTGTATCTTGTGTATATGGAACTTACTACACATGTGTTGCTATTTATTTAGTACTACTTATATAATGACACTATATTATTATGCATGCATTTAGTTAGATGGGGGTCTTACATTGATATATTGGGTTCTTAAAAATAATACCACATTGGATCCATAAATTTATCCCATTCACTAGGTTACATGAGGTTTTATTGCTTTCCCCTTACTATCTTATACTCACAAGAGGTTACATCTTCCTATTGAGATTTATATAATCATTATTTTCTTTAGCTACATACAATATTTTAAAATATTCTATAAATATCAGTGATTTTATATGATAATACATGATGTGATTGACTATTTATTTTTAGATGAGTAATTCGTAGGAACTTGTACAAAGTCATTCACCTCAATAGGAGCATATATGAAAATATTTATACATCCACATATTTTATTACTAGATTAAAATTTTCATGGACTGTGATTTACCAAAAAAATTTCCAAATATTTACTTACCCTATCAAGAAGCTAACTTTATTTTCTAATATTCTCTTTAAATTCCATTAAGTTTTAGAGATCAATATAAAACTTGTCAATGCACATTTTATAATTTTTAGATTTTAATTTTAGTACCAACAGTTTCCTAAGAGTGACAAATGGTTCAAATATCACTAGGTCTATGCATTCCTATGCTCATTTTTTAGTTTCTATTTCATATTACTATAATCACATTGATTTATTGATACACATACTACTTGTATGCATTCATGAATCTTTGTGGGTACAATAGATTCACCATGATGTGAGTGTAGCCTATCATGAGCATACATATTATTCCTCATTCCATCCCTCATGTAATTTTTTGGCATTTTCTTAAAAAATTATTTTACTTTTGCATACACATGTATTCACACACACACACACACACACACACACACACACACACACACACACACACACACACACACACACACACACACACACACACACACACACACACACACACACACACACACACACACACAAACTAAAATGGGTATTCTGTAGACACCTACTTTTGGTACAAGATCCTTTCCCATTGAAAAATTATCATACTTATTAAATTTGGTCCATTTTTTTACATTTGAATATTTCTAATCACCTTAAGCCTAAATCAAACTTATCTATGCATTGATTCATCTATATTTCCTTAAGATCACCTTAGCTATGTTAGTTTTCAACACCAAGATCCCAACTACACATACTCTATTTAATTTAATTTATGTTTTGAGCCCATTTACCCTTTAGGTTAGAATCCATAGTTCATTGATTCTAAGCCTTTCACTTTTATGGGTATTTTCCACCTCAGCCTAATTTTCCATTCCATGATTTTCACTTATCACTATTATCTAGGGTTGATCTATGTTCAAATTTCCCTATGAAACTAAATATATATAAAGTCATTCTTAGTTATCCAACATTGATTAAATCTCATATCATCTAAATATCTTTTAAATTTCATTTTTATAGCACATAATCATCAAGCCTCCTCATATGTGCATTCATCCAAGGAGTCTACACAATGAGTCTTCATTAAATCAACATCAATCCAAGTCTTCATTGTCATCACATCTTGAAACAAGATAAGGTCATAGAAAATAATGTAGTTAAATTTTATTATCTAGGGAGAGGAGGTGGGTCCATTCTCTCATTATGTTGGGATTCAATACAAAATACTAGAACTACATAGATTCATGATTCCAAGTGTATGGTATATGTAGTAACTCCTCAAGGGGTTAAACAAGCCAACTAACATGCACACTATTTTATGAATGGGTGATAGCATGATACTCTATCCCACTTCTTGGCATTTTGTAAACCAAAAAAAAAATACGTAGCACTAAAAAAATGAATTTATATGTAGAAAATGAATGGACACATATTTTTATTAGCTTATATATAGAGATATGCATGACACCCATTTTTTTCCAAAATTTTCAAGTTTGTTAATTATATTTTAATATTTATTTATTAGTCACTTTTTAAAATATTTTTGTTCACATAGTGGAACCAATTTTATGCTTTGACCTCAATAAACTATTCAAGATGAGGTCAAGATAAAAGGAGAATAAAATTATACCATTCTACCTATCAATTTAGTTAAGCGAAGTTAGAATCCATATCATCATCAGTTTGTGCAATAGTTCATAAAGTTATATAACCCACAAAATAATATAGGACATAATTGGCATAGGGGGCACAATCAGTGGACATAATAGGCAACCTTTAGATTCTGACCATTTTCCAGATCACACTTAATTTATTATGACATCTTACATGCTAGTTTTAGACTATATTCCTAGTTCTAAATTTTAGTTATAATGAACATATATGTTTGTTTTAGTCTTATTTCTCTTTTTTATATCTTTCCACTGTTATTGATTGTTCAAAACATATAAATTCTACTATTAGTCATCTATATTTTAGGCATTATGGCATCTTAAAACATGCAAATTACTATATTTTTGTAGTTTTTCATTGTGCCATAGTTTTATCATTCTACATTAAATACATTTGGCCCAAGTGTCATTATTTGGTAAAACATATGTATCACTCTCATATATAGTGGCTATAACTTGTTTTTTAAACATTATATTTACTTTATTTTTGATATATTTATGTACTTACACTTTATGCTCTCTTGCCTTAGGTATGAAACTTATTTTCTCACTTACTAATTCCTCTTCTATGACTTCTTATTCATGTTATTTTAAAAAATATTTTTCTCTTTTGATTATAATCACTTGGCCCTTGTGTCCAATTTTGATACATTGATGCATAATAGAGGGGTTTGTTTTATTTAGTGTATTCAAGGTATCCCAAGTAACATATTGTATAGACCGTTAGTAATCACTACATAAAATAATATTTAAAACACTTTTGGGCCCGCTTGAATATGAAAAGTGATATAACTAAGAATTTTTTCTTTTACACTCATAATCCCATGATAATTTTATTTTGTACAAGCTAAGTATTCCTTATAATGGCAAAGATCATACATAAATTCATAATTGTTTCATTATCTACTTCCATCATTTCATCTCTATCTATGAAATCTCTTATACATAAAGGAAAATTTTATGAAATATCATGCACAATTTCACTTTCATCAAATATAATATGAATGGAGGCCTTTGTTCTATTGGTTGAGTTATTAATATCAATTAAACCATCAAGTGGATGAGTTCCATTATTAAATAAAACTTTGTTGTTATTTTCTTCATCAACCATATGGATATTTGATTTTTAATTTTTATTTGTTGTTATGGTTTAGAAGAGGACTTGTAAAAATATTCAAGTGTTTATTTCAAGAAGCCACTAATTCATTCAAATCATCAGATTCCTTCTATTTGATTTTTATTACTTTTAGTAAAATCTTTGATATTTATGCTTCAAAGTCGCACAAGTGTTATTTTAATATTCTTTGAATCTATGGTAGTCATAAAACACATTGGGATAATAATTTATAGGCAATGTATTGATGAATATAACTCTCTTATTTGAGATAAAGTTATCATGTTACACTTTATAAATTTTGTTGTGAGCTCTCACTAATCTTAGTGAATTGCCTATGCCCTATTTGTAGGGTTAATATGAGCTTATGAGATGGTTGTTCAATGAAATTAACTATATGACTAGAATCATTCTTAGTTGAAAACTATTATCATTACTTATATTCTTAAAATGTGCATAGTTTAGAAATTTTGAAGCATTGAGAGTAGGTTAGTCAAAATTTAATTACATAAAGTAACTACTATCTTAATCAAGTATCATGATACATGTAAAATTACAATCATAATGGATAATTAATATTTAAAGTTGAATAGGAAGGTAAATATATATGGATAAGTACTTATCCTGATGAGCTATCTCAGTCAGTCGGGTGGACTTGTGCTACATGTGGGAGGTCTCAGGGTTGCTCCCCTAGGATGGCCACCTCTATAGCTGAATATATGTCATCATTGTTAATGTCCTCATTAGGTTAGGTGTTGAATATAGGCACCAAAGGTTTATGGTAGTAACAATGTGTGATTCCCACCCTTGGGTATATTCCTAGGGAGTAGCACCCTAAAAAAAGTGAACCCTTTTAAAATAAATATATGGATAAGTATTTGTAACTTGAATATATCATTATTAAGTATCTTCCATTTGAATCTAAATGTATAAGTTCACTATCAAACTTGTTGGATAACTCACCCAATTTTTTTGATTTGATTTAACTTAGTATCAGGACTACCATGGACACTGTTGATATTTGTGGATACCAACCTCGATGTTCTTAACTTATTTTAGGATTTACCTTGATGCTTATGGTAGGTGACCAATAGTTTAAAATTTGTTTCATGGCTAGGTTTTCCTTCTTCTACTCTTCTATTTCCTAGCTTTGATTTTTATGTTGTGACTTATAATATTTGAATATGGATAATAAAATTATTGAGGGTTATATGCACATGAATATCACACTATAAATTGTGCATTCAACTCTTGAGGTTAGGTAAAGGTAGTTGATGTAATGGATTCGCTATGGATTAGGTTAGTTGTTAGACAATTTTGGATTCAAAATGGGTTCTCATGATAAAACCAAAATATCTCAACAACATCATGGTGCTCGTTAAGAGCATCAAGCTATGCTAAAATATAACTCCAAAGCCCCTCAGTTTTTGAGATCACAAGAAGTTAAATCTCCTTGTCGATGTTAGAATTAGGGAAATAGGGGAGATTACACTAAATGACTCATGAGAAAATATCAACTTTGTCAAGTTGACTATGCCCAGTTAATGTCATCCAAAATATGTGAATGATATAAGACTAGGCTAGACTTGAAGAGAATAATGAGGTATGAGTGGGAAACTAGGCATGAATAATGTTATAGTGATGGTGTATGTTCTAAGGAAGGGGAATGATATGTAGATCAAAAATTCATTCTTGTTCATCTAAAGTAGTAAAGGATTCAACAATAAGATGAAGAAGTAGGGTGGAATTAAAAAAAACTCACATCTCATCTTGGTGTTAATATTAGACTATATGGAAACTATGGGACTAGGTGATTTAAACCTAGGGAATAAACTATGGAAAATAAGACCTGGTGTTTGAAGAAGGGTCATCCAAAGGAATTTAATCAAAAAGCTAAAGTAGAAGTATATGAGCTTGTTTAGACAATGGCTTGTGGTGGATACTTATTGTGATGTATGAATCAAGTATTTATATATGGTGACTGCATGAATATTCAAGGCTTGGATGGAACATGGATGCCTGCACAAGTTGTCAAGGTTTCTTAGCAATTTTTACTTTTTTATTATTCTCTTTATTTTTGGCTTGTTTTTGGGTTTATGGAAATAAATGTTTGTTTGATAGAATTGAAATACTAAAATAAAATAAATGAAAAAACAAAATTAAATGAAAATAATTTTTTTTTTACCCTTTTCTAATAATTCACAATGCATGCAAAGGAAAAGAGAAGAAACCTACACTATTATGTAAGGTGCTGATTTTTCCTAGCTTTATCTAGATGCAAACTATGTGGTGATATTTTTGGTAGATTTTCCTTTTGTTTAGGTGAGATGGATTAAATATTCAAGCTATGGATTCTAAATATGCAATCATTGTAAAAGTAAATATAGTCTAAAACATCAATGCCACAACATTTTTTTTTACTTGCTTTGTTTACAAACAAGCTTTTCAAATGATTTGCTAAAGAAAGATAAGGAATAAAAATTCTTATTTTTATATTTTCAAAGGGTAACAATAGAAATTTCAATATAAAAAAATAAAAAAAATCATAGATATGATAAATCTATTTGTGTGCCTAAGATTATCTAAGCTTTTGTGGTTATCTAGTTGGTTGTTTTGAATGCAAGAGAAGTTGTTTTTAGTTTTGTAAATGAAATGTTATTTTGGATGGAAATGTTTTTGAAAGTTCACTAAGATGTAACTATGAATTGTTTGTGGAATGATTTTGGTAATGGAAAGGAAATAAATCTATTTTAATGCAATAAAAATCAAACTACTATTTCTTTTTGATAGCAATGACAATGAAAAGAAATACAATTCTCTCCCTATCAAATTTACTCTTTTCTGATTAAAGAAATTAATCTAATGCAAAAACTACACAAATATAATCTAACAAATAAATAATACTAAAATCAGAAGAGATTCCATCCTAACCAAGGCATAGATCAGTTGGAATGCATATAGTATGTTGATAAAATAAATCCTCAGTATGCTAGCTCCTTTTATCCTTGTGTAAATTCTAAGAACTCTCTAACTGGAGGATGCACAAGCTCTAGAGCAAATGGGGAAGGAAAGGATGAAAAACCATATCTGGAGAGTAGCTAAATTGAGGTTGATAAATGCTCTAGTTTGTAAAGATTAAGTTGTTGGACCAATAACACTTCTTCACCTATGGTGATGTAGTTGACACAAAAACTATAAAGGTTAGATTTCAGGCAATTGTAGTAGGAATGTAACTGTAAAAGCTTCAAAACAACAAATTTTAATGTCAAATTTTGGATTTGAAATCAAGCTAAAAATGGTATTTTAATAGTGTTAGGTCATTTATGATCCTAAATCATAATTAGTTGTTTATTTACTTGTTTTGTTTTTGGTTATTTGGGTTAGTTGGAACCTATTAGTTGGTTTTAAAAACCAACTATTGTAAACCTATACAAGTTTATAATAAACCATGTAGATATATGTTTTGATATTGAATACCATTTTATTAAACTCCTCCAGTGTTAATGATCTATTAGTGGTATCAGAGCCATAATTTTAAGAAGGATAGTGTGTAGACCTTGTTATGGAAGATTGAAGGCTTCATATAGGTAGTACGATGGCTAGGATATATTTTAAAAATTCTTCAAATCTGTAAGAAAATTATGATAGTAGGACATACCAAATAAGGGAAACTTGTATGGTGTCATAAGGTAACATTATGCTAAATTGTATGACTCTAACATTAGGATTTATATTTTGGATTATTCTCATTTACAAGTATTTATTTTGGTGGATAAATTTCCACATAGCCACAAGTATTTTGTAATTTTTTTCTAGTGAATAACTTCACCAAATCTATTTAAAAGCCAAGTATTTTCTATAATTTTCTAATAAACAACTATGCCAAGATAGAGACAAAAATATAACACAATTGTATGATGTTTGAAGTTGCCATAGATGGCACAACTATGCGATGTTTGAAGCTATCAGATATGTCATAGTAAATCAACTATTTTATTATTTATTGTGTTTAAATTATGGGCTCCACTAGGGAATATAGTATATTTGTTTTTACATGCAAGTAAAAAGGAGACAATTTTTTACATGCAAGTGAAATATAAATTTATTTTATTTTTCACACCAGTAACAAAAGGAAAGATTATATAGAATAATTTGTTTTTATATTTTCAAATTGATTGAAGACAAGTTGGATAACATGTTTTTGTTAGTCACTTGAAGCAAGAAGGGTCAAGGGTTTAAAACACATTGGGCTTGCGTATGTTTTGTTTAAAAGTTATTTTGAATTAGTTTTGTATAGATAAAGCATTAAAAGAGGTATAATATGATATATAAGGGTGTATGTTGTAATTATTTTTGTGATAAGTCCCATAATATTTGTAATCATAATCTATCTGGTGGGTAAAGGCCAAACCCTGATATCATTCCTTAATTGTCATTTTTTATCACCATAGCAAAAATTGTAAGTTTAATATCTGAAAATGGATGATTAATGCCTTAAAACTATAAATAATGGAGCCTACACATGAAAAAATGTCCATTTTTAATTATTTATGGGAAATAACAGAGAAATAAATTACACAACCCACTAAATCCCTAAATTAATTGAATATCAAAAGCATGATAAATGTGCACTTTCACTACTAAAATCATCCCACACTACATAGGTGATCATTCATATTGAAGTTGTTAAATCTAGTGCATGGAAAGCATGGAAAGTGTTAAAATATCTATATGATAAAAAACTTGCATACAATAAAAATTGATCTCTTATGCAACTTTGAAACAATAAAATAGCATATGATGAATACATCTCAAAATATATTCCATAGATGAAGACACTGAAACAATAATGCTACATAATAGGTGGAAAAATTGATGATGACTTGCTTAAATCCATCACACTAAATGGCCTCAACTCTGCATACACCAAATTTATGAAAATGTTTCAAATTAGTGATAAGCTTAATGGTGAACCATTTGACTCTATTTATGGGCTATTGACTCAACACGAGTGATAATTTTAAAAGAAAAAAATAAGCTTATTGAAAAGGCTCACTATACAAAGGCTAGGTCACATTAGATAGATCATCACCATATA
Organism: Torreya grandis; assembly: GCA_037957365.1. Classification (NCBI taxonomy): domain Eukaryota; kingdom Viridiplantae; phylum Streptophyta; class Pinopsida; order Cupressales; family Taxaceae; genus Torreya; species Torreya grandis. Next base: position 1,227,647 of record JARHVA010000195.1, read on the forward strand.
TAGAGGTACTTTAAAAATCATTCTTTGAAATACCCTTTGAGAGATTCTTTGAGACACTCTCCACATCATTCTAGATAGTCTCCATATCATTATCATTGACACTCTCTAGAATATTCAAAATGCAAACATCACCATAGGAACTCTTCTCACTCTAGTGGTTATTACAATGATTCAACTTCTTCTAGATCATGCCAACATAGGAAAGAACCAAAATGTTTCAAATGTGGTGCTATTGGACATCTTATATATGTATTTCCTTCTTGATGAGCTCGCTCTCCACACAAAAAGAAAGATGAAGCAAATTGTATGGATCATTCCATTAGAAGATCTTCTAATTAATCTAGTTATTTAGGTTATTATAACACTTTATCCAATCAAGAGGCATCCTATATGATAGAGGTATGGTCCTGATGGTCCTAACAACCTATTTTGAGGGATCAGTGATTCACTTGTCTTGTGCGAGATAATAGGCTCAAGATCAAGATCTATTGTATTAGCATTTGTTTTGGCTTATATTCTTAATTTTTTCTAGTTGTGGATTTATATCCATAATATTCATGACATGGAGAAGACATGATTATTTGATTTTATTTCTCTCATTATATAGCTTCTCACCTCTCTTCTGATAAGAGGAAAAGATATAGCATTGGATGGTCTTCAATCAATCATCAATGATAATACTAGTTGATAAGTTTGTTATCACCTTTAGTGTTAAGCAAAGGTCATCAATGTTTGTTGATGAATACAAGGCCTAAAATATCCTGTAGTAGGAAATTTATCTAAGTTTATGCATGAGCCTAGTAAAATTCATTCTCATATAGAAAAAGAGTACTTCGTTACCTTCATGGAAAGAAAACATAAGGCCTTGAGTACTGACACAAAAAGAAATGCAAACTAGTTGGGTATTGTGATGTATATTTTGGTAGATGTGTGGATGATCAAGTGTCCAAAATAGGGTATAATATACATATGTGTTTAATTTCCATTTCATGGTACTATAAGAAGGTAGATACTATGATAAATTCATTAGCATGATCAAAATACATCACACAATGGGATGCTTCTAGAGATATAGTTTATTTACATTACATCCTTGAAGACTTTCAAATTTATCAGATTAATCCTAACTAGTTATGCATTGATTATCAAAGTGTAATCAAGATGCCCAAAAATCTAGTATTTCATGCTAAAACCAAACATATGGATGCCAAATATCATTATCTATAAATGTTGGTATTTAAGAAAGAAATTGAACCAACATATTGACCAAATATAGATCATACTTCTAATATTTTCACAAAACACCTTGATAGAATCAAATTTGAAAAAATTATAAAAATTCTTGGAATGTGTCTAAAGAATTAACTTTAGATCATAGGAGGGTTTTTTAGGACTTACTCCAAAGTCTTAACAATAGTTTAGGTTAATGTGTTTATAATAAATTAAAGGGGAATGCTTATTATTTAATATTCCCCCTTTATACATTTTGATTAAGTTAGGATGGACTTTGATCAGTCATCAATGATTGTACGAGTTGACATGGGTTCCTAACACCTTTAGTGTTGAACAAAGGTCATCAACATTTGTTGGATGTCAGGGAGATGTATCATACACAATACTAAATAGTCACTTTGATGGGTTTCTGTATGAGATATTATGTGGATTGATGTGTATGTGTTTGAATAGGTCTTGATCATGTTCTATTACAATACAATATGATGATCACAGGGTATGAAAAAGCCTTAATCATATTCATCAGCCTTTATGCCACAACTTGTGAGGTGGGATTCTATATGGATCAACATTATTTTTGGTCAATACTAGGATATAAAACATGTCAATTTAAGGTGTGGTAGACACTTTTGATAACTTCATAATGATATCTCTAGATGATATTTTATACCCATTTTTGGATCAAAGGGGGCTTATTGGGTTGATTGATCCAAGATTAATTTATGTTTATGATATTAGTATGTAATTATGTTTTTTAAATAATTTTGTTAGTTCAACTGAATTAGTTGGATCCTATAACCACCCTATGAAAATATCATAAAGCTTTTAACCTTATTTGTAAAAATTATCCAAAAGTAATAAATTATAATTTTATATGAAAACTAAATTCATAATGTAATCCCTTACCTTATTCCTCCTACTGCTGGTGCTATCATGTAGAAAGAGTTGGGAGTTTACATGAGGGAGTTTATCTGAGTTCAACTAGGAGTTAAACTTGAGAGGAACTCAAATTAAATGAAAATAGAAGAGGGAATGAGCTGGGATTGATTAGAGGTGGACTTAGGATAGAGTGAACAAGAAACATGATAAAAAAACATGCAAAACACATCAAAGAATGATTCTTGGGAGCTAATTTTGGAAGATTAATACAAGGGGATAGAACCACCACTTTATGTAGGGGAAGTCATGAAACTGATGCTTTGGGTGACATAAATACCACCCTAATTTGAAAAACCACCATTATGTTAATATAAGACCTCCCATTTAAGATGAAACCACTGCATATATTACAAAATCACTACAATGGTTGTGTAATTAGAGGTTTAGTTCCATAAAAGGGGCAATTTTATCACCTGGAGTGATATTTTCATCTTATATGGGAAGTTTTTGGAACAAGTTGATAAGAGTTGCATAAGTCAAAACAAGGAGGATGAAAGGGTGCCAAAGGAGGAGTAGGGAAGTAAAAGAGTGAAAAAGAGTTAGAGAGTTCCCTATAGGAATAAAACAAGATATCACTGCATAATCATCAAATTTGTATTGGGAGCGTTGCACTATGAAAATTTTGGGTGCATACATATTTCCCCTTGGGAGGATGCCTTGTCATGAGTTGGAAAGGTTTAATCCTGAGAAATGCCATGTGGAAGGGAAACAAGAGGTTAGGAATACTTACCTTACTCACCTAAGTGGTGGAATGAAGCTAGCTAGTACTTCATGCAATCTATAAGAAAGAGAATGATAATCAAGTGTGATGCAATGAAAAACTAGAAAGTAAACTATTAATCAAACTATGGATAAGAGTATGTATCATATGGATGGGGAATATCATACTACCCAAATCACCTAGTTGGGGGATTGAATCTGGTGTGAAGTCATTATGTACCTACAAAATCATACAATGTGCTACAAGAGAACTAGAAAACTCATTAGTTTGTTAATTTTAAAACACAAATTGCAAGAACATATCATGTAACATGAGGAATGCAAGTGAAATATAGAAATATGCCTAATTTGGATTTTTTTTGAGTTAAAATGGCTAGTTTAGGGGTCAATATATTTTCAAACTTGCTAAAAATACCTCATTTGTGCATTTAGATATTTGTGAGCTTGGAGCTCTAGATCTCCCATGATCATTTTGAGCACAGAAGTAGTCATCAAAAAGAGGAGAATGAGGGGATGGAAAATCTACCAGTGGGAGGAGCTACCAGGTAAGACTAGGTATGTTTTTTTAATTTTCCCAATTATTTAGATTTTGTTTAAAATCTAGCCAAAATCTAATGAAATTGAGAAATTTTGGTTTCAAAATTATTGTAAAAGGGGTAAACTAGGAAAATGTAGAATTTTTGTTAATTAGGATGAATTTTATGGGTTTTTGAGGGGTTTGGGAGGGTACATAGATGGTGAATGGGACCACCACTCGAGGACAAAAATGTGAGTCCTTGCAAACTGGTGGTTACACCACTACCATGATGGTTATGTAACCATCATGATTTGTAGAGTGGATTATTATGTAACCATCACTTATAGGTAGTTACTAAACCACTTGCAATGGTTATGTAACCACCTATAGTGATTTTGTAACCACTCACTATGGTTTTGTAATAGTCTTTGGTGGTTGTGTAATCATCATCTATAAAAGGGTGCAATTTTGTCCCCTTTGTAAAGGGGAAAAATAGGGAAATGAGAGATTTTAAAGGTCAAGTTTGGTCATTAATCTAACTTAGGGTTTCTTATTCTATTGTATCAGAAGTATATATATTGGATTATATCTTAGGAGTAGGAGTGGCTCCCCCAAGTCTTGGCGCTCTTGACAACGGATGAGGTGGTTAGTCTTGATCATGATGGGATTCTATAGATAGTGCAGGTGGGGATCATCCTAATATCTAGTAGACTACGATGACATACTCTGACCTACTAAGATCTTGACTAGAACACATTTGTGTTACTCTAGGTCCCTGAAGAGTGGATGATAACTCTTGTTGATGTCTACTAGATTACAAGCCTTCCCACATGGGATGATTGGTTTCTATCCAGGCTATTGATAGTGACCATGAGGTTTAGAGTTGGGTTGAACACTTCAAATTTGATGATGAACTTGATGTTAATGTGAAGTGTAGTGTGAGGATTTCCAAGGTGGAGGCATAAATGATACCTAACCTATAAAAAATTATAATTGGTATCCTTACCTCTTGACTAGTAGGAGGCAAGGGTAATGATAGATTGTTATTCAATAGGTCACTGATTATTTATCATATTGAGGAGAGAGGGACACATTACTCCTAAATCCAATAGTTACAGGCTTAGACCTACATATGTCTTTATCACATGTCCCATTTATGGGCCCTCTTGATTAGACACCCCAAAATTGTTATGGGTTGTATCTATGAGTGGATCATTCCTTACCAGAGGGGAGTACCATTAGAATGCTCAGAGATATCATGGATATTAGGTGGAAATGTGTATCACCTTTTCATGTTTTTCCCTATGCAGTGAGGACTCTAAAAATGGATGACCTGATTGCCCTACCTTACCAAGACATGGTTGGGAAATGGTAAAATGAGGGGGCCTACCTTATAACAACCACTAAGGCCGCTTAGATTTAGGATTAGATTTTACAAGTTAAGGTACACCCTATGGATAAGGTGCCATAATAATTTAGCATAACTTATGTGGATAATATTCCCATTATTAGGGTTATTTATAGGGGCATACAAGAGTCACAAGCAATGAGGCTAGGATAATTATTATGATACTCACTTGTGAGAGGGGTGCCAATCACCTAACTAGCTCTTCCAAGAGTGGCACAAGGACCTCCCTCGTATCCAATTGTGGGAGGAGGAGGCCAGGGAGTAGTTAGGAAGTAATAATGGGCCTACCACCACCACTACAATAAGAGGATCTTGCTCAGGAAGACCATGCACAACAATAACACCCAAGAGATGAATATGGTGAGGCTCCAACATATGTTGAGCTAGAGGAAGATATGGATATAAATGATGAGGAGGATATAGCGGATGATTTTAAGCCTAAGTGGCATGAGGGAGATCCAAGTAAAATATTGATTTACATATTTATGATTAAAGTTTTTAATTTGATTCTTTTAGTTGCTTAGTTGATTTCATGTATATTATATTTTATATTGGTTAGATCAAATGTCAAATTTTATACTTTGTGATCAGATATACTATGGGTGGTTGAAGATAGATGATTAGGGACACCCTAATAAATATTTTTTAGTTGAGCATTGGTTTGAATCAAGACTATATTTTGGTTGATCTTGGGCTCCTTGTAGGGATTGGTCAACATACAAATATCTTAGCCCCACCATACCATGCTTCTAAAATTATAATAACATTGAGGAGGAAGAACAACACCCTACTAGCCAAAGTGAGGAGGGTGGATTCCCTGATAGATACTATGGTTGGTAGGGAGGTGGTAAATCCTCCAACAATAGGACATGGAGGATGACTTCAGAGAGAGGCACTAACATGGGTCATAATATTAGCCTTCAGATCAGAAAGGGTGAGGCAACTTCTAAGGGATTCTATAAATGCAATTAGATTGAGAGTCCTTGACATTATTCTAAATCAGGACCCTCTCACAAGAGAAGGAAAATCTCTTAAGATATGCTACATATGTTTTTATTGTTCCATTGTATATGCTGATTATTTTTGAGATGCCATGAGGCATAGTGGCCCTCAGTAGAGGATCTTGTATTAGACATTCTTTTGTGTGTGTGTGTGTGTGTGTGTGTGTGTGTGTGTGTGTGTGTGTGTGTGTGTGTGTGTGTGTGTGTGTGTGTGTGTGTGTGTGTGTGTGTGTGTGTGTGTGTGTGTGTGTGTGTGTGTGTGTGTGTGTGTTCTAGATTACATCTCAATGACTTATTATTCATGTAATGTGACTTTAATGTTCATACTTTACTTTTTAGTTCATGCACTCTAGATGGCTAGGCATATGATGATGTATATGCATATGTATCTATTTGATTTTGATATATTACTATGGGAAATGTTTATGGATATGTGGGAACATAATATATGTAAATGATGTAATCTAATGGATTAATATATGTAATCTTGACTGTACTAATTGTTTTTTACATGTGACTACTTAATTATTTTGTTTACATAACATATGACTTTCAATTTGCAACAAGGAACAAAAGGGGAAATAGGATAAATGTAAGGTGATAAAGAATGAAAACCATAGATCAAAATTTTGTAAGAAAAAATAATATGCTAGTCCTTATAAGAAAAAGATAAAATAGACTTCTTGATAAACTTATAAAACACTAACTTTATTGATTTCATCTAGAGATAACTACCCTTGGTAGAACTAATAAATGGGAAATGTTTACCCTCTTTAAACATAGACATGTAGGCAAGTTTTTTTTTGGAATAAATTTCTCTTTAGACACTTTTTTATTTGATATTGACTTTACATTTAACTTATACTTCTCTTTATGGCCCCCTACACCTCGTCTCATATGACCAGGAAGACATATGGGCTCATCACCAAAGGCTAGATGTAGGTGAGTATGGGCATCTCTCACCAATGCTAACCCCATGAAACTATTATGATGCAAGGGATCAACACTCAAGGTTATCAAATGGAAAGAGATGTTGGATTTGAATTTCTATTTTCATAAGCAATTTTATTGTCATAGGAGTGTCTACCTTTTTTTTTAAAATCTGTAATGCTTTTACCCCCATCTTGGCCCTACATACATATTAATATGCAAGGGCTCATCACCGAGGACCAAGATAGGTGAGTAAAATTACATATTTTTAATCATGATAATGTTCTATTTTAGAAGGCACCGTAAGGGGGGACTCTATCATGAAAAATCCTCTAGAATAAACTATAGGCTAGAATTCTTTTAAGCTATGCAAAAATATGATGGGAAAAGAGGTGTACTCTGATCATAAGAACTATGAAAAATACCAATGTAAAATTATGATTATGAGAATGCTTTCTATGGGGTGATAGGGTAATTTGAGAGTGGGATGATGTGATATGCCTTATTATGAAAGTTTTTACACTATGTGAACTAACAACCAAATAATCATTGAATAACAAATCTAATATATCGGTGGACATGCAACCTATGAAAATTTAATGAAAATGATAACATGGTGATATTAAAGTACTAGATATATAATAATTTTAGGTGTAAAGAGTTCACAGACTCATCGAGATCCTTAACCTATAGAGTGCATAATCAATAGATCCATTGTTAAAGTCTTCTATAACTAGGTAGGGGCCTAACTAGTTATATCTAAACTTCCTACCTTCTCCCTTTCTTTTGTCATTTTCACCATCGATCCTAAGGAAAAGGTATACTATATGGATAGGGTGCTCTTGGACCATTTTGTTGTATTATCTACCCATACAATCAATATAAGCAATGTGAGTATTTATGCTAGTAATCTGATGTTCATCTAAGATCTCTATTGGGCTAGTCATGCCTCTCTATACTCTTATTGATCAAGAATTCCCTAGAGGGAAACATAGAGGTTGGGTATTTATACTTTTAGGGGTAGAATATATTCAAATCAAACATAAGTGAATATGGAGTTTCCCTCGTGGGTGTATTAATAGTTATTTTGTAGTGTTGGATAGAGTTGTAGTTACCAATCTCATTTAGAACCTCTAATAGTTTTGACCAAAATTGACTCTAGCATTTTGTTAGTAGCCTAGACTTGACCATTGTCTTGTTCATACTATAAAAAGGTTGAATGGTGTGATATATAGTTAATTTCTTACATAGTTTATTATTTATGGGATTTTTGAAAGGGGATCCATTGTTAGTAATGATGATTTGTGGGACCCCATATCGATAGATGATTTGATTCAGGATAAACTTTATGATGATTGATCTAGTGATAATTGTTAATGGCATTACCTCTACTCACTTGGTGAAATATTTAGTTTTTATAATAATAAATTGATGGCCATCTAAAGAGGTAGGAGAGAAATTACAAACTAAGTCCAAGCCCCAAGTGGAAAAGGGCCATGGAGTGACGATGGGATGTAATGCCCTAGTGGGAACATGTATCTTAGGTGAAAAATGTTGACATTTATTTCATTTTCATACATATTCAACGACATCATGGTCTAGAGAGAGCCAAAAGTATCCCATCCTATGGATTTTTCAAGTAGTCACATGGCCAAAAAAGTGTCCACCACAAACACCGTTGTGATAATAAAAGATGACTCTTTTTGATTCTTTTTGATCAATAAATCAAAGTAACATGCCATCAAAAGCCTTATGATAAAGGACCATATCCAAAATAACATACTTGGATTCGATGACTTGAATACATATTTTTTGTTATGGGTTGGCATATTTAGGGTAATTATGGTTAGTTAGGTAATTGATGATATATGTGTACCAAGGAGAGGATCTGATAGCAAGATTTTATACATAGAATATCAACACATCTGGGAAGTTAGTATTAATGAGGTCATTAACTTCCAAGGATGGATCATCCAACCAATATGAAATGATTTATCCCTTAACATAATTTTATTTGATGTAAGTTAAATCAAACTCACTCAGGAGTAATGAAGTGCCCAACCTTCCTAGGGAGAGTTGGTTGATTTAGAAAGTTTTTAGGGCCTAAGATATCATGATAACTCTTGTCTCTTGATTGAGCATATAGTGTCACAATAATTTGGTCATGAACATTACTGTTAAGAATTCATTTTTATCTTGAGTATATCACATCTCATAACTAACGAGGGTTATATTAATTAAATAAACAACATATTCTTTATCAATGTTATCTTTCTGAACCAACATGTAATACCTCAGATGCTCTAATGTAAAGTATCAGGGGTTTATCTAATTTAGGTGCCATGAACATAGGGAAAACATAATAAAACACCTATCCACCTTGAATGCCTTCTTAAAATCATTTATCTAAATTAGGCCACTTATCATTTTGAGTAGGTTGTTGATGGGGTGAATAATGTAGGCAAGATTAGGAATGAATCCTCTAATGGTTCCCAACTTACCTAAGAAAGTTATGATGCTTGATTCATCTATGGTAGGGAGAATTTCTAAGATTAATTATATTTTAGTAGGGTCAATATCAATCCCATGCTAGGAGATGATGTACCCTAGGAGTTTTTTACTAGTGACTCCAAACACACATTTATTTAGGTTGAGAGTGATGTTGTATTTGATTAAGCATTTAATATGGTATGTAACACATATAAATGGTCTACATGTCATTTCAATTTTCCTAAAATGTCATCCACATAAACCTACACTATCTTGTGAATGAGATCATGAAATATGTGGATCATGGCCCTTTGATATGTTACCCCTACATTTTTGAGACCGAAGGGCATCATGACATAATAAAAGGTCCCCTAAGGCATAGTAATTAAGGTCTTAATTTGGTCCTCATAAAAATTGTGAATTTAGTTGTACCTTGAAAAACCATTGATTATTGATAGAAATTCATACCTCATAGTAGCATCAATAATGACATCGATGAACGGGAGAGGGAATTCATCCTTTGGACATGATTTTTTAATGTCCCATAATTCTATATAGATTATGATTTTACCATTCTTATTGAGGACGAGGAAAATGTTAGACATCCATTTGGAGTAATTCACTAGATTAATAAATATGAATTTTAAAAGTTTGATGACTTCCTCTTTTACCAACAATGCGACTTTAGGATTGATAGGCCCGATCTTTTTCTTGACAAGTTTTTTGTTAGGTGTTATAACTAGGTTGTGGAGGAATACTTTGAGGTTGATGCCTACCATATTGGTGTAGGATAAAGTGAAATATTTTTAGAGTTATGTGAGGAGCTAATCATAGCCTTCCACCTTCTGCTCAGAGAGTGAAGACCCTAGATTGAGAAGTCTGGGATTCTCTTCTCTCTTAATGTTAGTGTCAATTATTCCTATGATGAGGGAGGAATTTACTTTTTGAACACATCAGGAGATGGGAGAATATTGGTATACTCATGATATGTATTGAATAAATTATGATCATCATTAGAGGATAAGTAATCTTCAACACAATAATAATAATTGTAATATTTAGTTATAAGGGCTGAGGTGGGATAGTGGGTAAGTGAGAATCCCATTTTATGGTGGAACAATGGAATGTCATCATAGGCTCATAAAAAATCAAGAATGGCCTCATTATTATCAACTATATTTAGGACCAACGGGTCATTGTCCCTTATGATGTGAGTGATGGTTTGGTCGTTAGGATTCTTATTCACAAGAGGTTCCATCTTAACTAATACTATGAAATCAGATTCTGGTATTACCAGATGGGGGTCAAAGTGTAAAGATGAGGTAGCTATGGAGTTAACAAACTAGTTGATTTCTTTATGGACTACCTTTGTATAAAAAAATCAAACCCATTGGTGATCTCATGCATAACAATCTTATACAACTGAAGGTGTTTAGCTTTGGTCTGGTAGAATTTATAAAATAGGTTTGTGACTAACTATAAGTCACCTTGGATCCTTAAGTTTTGAATGTCCAAACACTTTTCAATGATCATGCCAAGAAATAGGTCCTCGTACTTAGCCCCATTTTTTATACACTCAAAGTCTAGCTTGAATCTAAAATGCGTGACCCACCCTTTAGGGGAAATGAGAATGACTCTTGCCCTAGCACCTAGGCAACACTTGACACCATCATAGTGAAAGACCCATTAGTCATGTGTAGAAGGGGGACAATCATATCTCAATAGATATCAAAGAAATAAGGTAACCCATTTTAGGGTCCTTGGTTTTGAGGCTCAGGAAGATGATGAGCCCATTCCCTCTACATGGCGAATGGAAGGGTTAGTATAGGTGTGGATGGATCATCCTTGTGTTGTGGATGGTAGGGAATAGCTTTTAAAAAATAAAAGTAAGTTCCTCTAGAAATTAAGCTTTGGCTCGAGGTAGGTAAGTACCTCTAGAAATTCAAAATTTTGTTTACTTGACCTTTTCTTTGGGGTGGGAAGTATGTCAACATAGTCAGGGATTTATTTTGGTGTAAGGATTCTACCAGCATAATTAAGATCTCACCTTAATGTAGGATTTGTGTAGGCATAGTTATATATCTTGCAGTACTATTGGTAGGATATGGGTAGTATTGTGTGTCCTATTGTTATATGTGGGAAAACCTACAAGAATTTAGTGAGTGAATTCTTAGGGTCTTTTTCCTTCATAAGGGGAAAAGAGTCCCTCCTTTAGCAATCCATGGGTGATCATAGACTCTGATGTTAATGTCTATCCTACATACTATTATGGTATGAATCCTCTCCTTCAGTATTAACATAACTAGGGGAAGAGTAGTTTGGTTTCCTGTTGATGAACTTGGAGTGTGATGAGAAACACAACTAGGTGTAGGCCAGAGTATGATGGTCAACATATCTATATGGAATAGACCCAATGCACTAAGTAATCTATAAAATTAGTAAGGCCTCATCATAGTGTGATCTGTGAGTATACTCTAAAGTGGTTTAGAAGTGATAAGGGTAGAATGTGAAATATGACTTGCCTCTATATGTTTGAATGTTGGGTGGTAGTGTTGATAGTTATTGGAACGATTATTGTGTAGGGTTATTTTCTCATTCTTAGACACCTCTACCATGAAAAGGTATGGTAGGGTAGCTAACCCCTATTGAGATTGTTGTCCTTGAGGTTGAGATAAATCATAGGTCCCCACCCCTCATGGGTTGTATGGGAGGATGGGGGGAGTGTCTTTCTCTAAGTGGTTGATAATCTTGACTGTAGACATAGTGGATATTATCAAACTAGTGATTGGTTTTAGGTTAGTGGTTTTTTCAACTATTAATAAATTTTTATGATATATATTTTAATAGAACCTAGGTTGTTTTTGCACCCTTATTCAGGATGACCACTTTAGGTTTTGTGGATCTAGTAACAGCAACCAACTATGGGAGTTTTATGATCCCATTAGTGGTTAGATAAAAATAGATGTGTAATTTAGGCTAATTATGCATGGTCACCTATAACATGTCAATGGGTTTGGTATCTCCCTGAACCACAAAGAACTTTCCTAGGTGTAAGAATCAATTTTGTTGGAATAAGGTTGAAGGGATAAACTGCATCCTATGTATCCAAGGCCTTCCTAAGATCATGTTATGTTTGGTGTCTTTATTTATGACATATAACTCAATTGGCACCATCTTAGGGCCCAAAGTGATTTAAAGCACAATGGTCCCTATGAAAGTAAATTTTAGGTTGTTGTAGCCTTGTAGGGTATTACACCTAGTAAAACAATTGGTTTTCACATAACCAAGTTTTTTAGGAAGGAAAGAGGATAATGTTGAAATCCACCCCATCATCAACCATAAATATTTTCACATAATTGTTATCAATCTATAATTGTATAAGTAAGGTCAAATATCCCATCCTTTCCATCTCATATTTAAGAGGAAGGCTTCCTAAATCGAATAAATAACTAGTGTCATGTGATTCCTGACTAGGCAAGAACATGTCCAAATCAATGTGGTTGATATGATCTTGTGGAAGAGGAGTAACATTGATAAAAATCCCATCCCTAGGGTGTTTATCAACTAAATGATGAATGGGGGAGTTCTTGAGAAAGTCTAGGAATAAAACATAGGATAACTTTTTGGTTACATTAGATATTAAATCATAGTTCCCCATGGGTGTAGGATCAGACTATGTTTCTAAAATGTTTGAGGGATGAGGGTCATAGTATAATACTCTCTAGTGTGAGTGATAGTGTTTGCCTCTTATTTAAATTATAGTTTTATGACCCATATTATTTTGGTTTTACCTTTCACTCTCAACTGAGGAGCTACATCATTGTTCACAGTCCTTGAGATGGAGGCTTTAGTGTCATGAGTACATGTCATTATGGGTTGGTTATGCTATATAGGGTGGTTTTATGGTCCACCCTAATTTTGAATTTGGGTAATGTGTGTTTGGTGGTTGGGAAAGGGTTTTTTTTAGATTTAGATATTTTTGTTTTGAGGGGCAACATGAACATTTAAAAGGTTTAGGATCTTATTTTAACATTCCCTAGGAACATGTCTACAAATGTTTGCCTTTGATCTTTTAGGAGTATTTATATAAATTTGTTATATTCTCTATATTTCTAAGTGTCTTGACTAATAACTTGAAGAAAAGGTAATAAACATTGGGATCATAGTCTCTAAGTCTCATGTTTTGCCTCTATTGCAGAGACCCTTATTGATTGTTTGATTGATAATAGGTTTGGTTCTAAAACTAGGGATATTATTTGGCTAGTTGGTATTGATTTTGATTATGGTTTTGGTGTTACATATTATGTGGTGGTGATCAGTTAAAGTTGATGGCATAGATGGAAGGAGGGGATTTTTGTTTCTATCCCTTGCATTGTTGGTGACATTTGTGTTATTTATAGGCTGGTATTGTTTATTATTCATGAGGTTTGGCTTCTTTTTTTGATCAGTGATGCCATTGATAGTGGTATTCCTATTTTGATTTAGGACCTTGGGACCTTGGTTATTAGTATTATTTGGACTTGTGCTTTTAAATCCCCCATTATTTTAGCTTAGGGTGATAATATGCCCATTGACCTTGTAAATCTGTCGACCACTATCAATAGTTGCCTAGTCAATTTATAAGGTATTCTTCAGGACTTATTCATAGGATTAATATGGGTATTTATAGACATCCTCATTGGTTTCCTTATTAAAGGAGTGGAAGAATATATTGCATCATTATTATTGATCCATATTAGGTGCATTGGTAGAGGAATATAAAACCCACCACCATCTCATGATGAAATGGGTAGTGGACTCATTGTGTTCTTGCTTGATGTGTAAGAATTTATGTATGCCAGTCTTTAGGAGTTTGTTCATATCAAAAGATTTGACAAAATCAACCATGATTTGGCATAAAGAATGTATATACTCCTGAGGAGGTAGTAATATTAATTAAGTACTATCCCTGCGAGGGTTTTAGGGAATATTTATGTGACAACCCCATCCCAGGGGAAGAGTTCCCTAATGGATGTAATGTAGGATTTGACATGTGCATTGGGATCCATCTCCATTTTGAATTTGGGAAGTTCTGGCAGGGGACATGAGAGAAGAACCCCCATATGTTGGTATCAATACGTTCCTTGACATATTTAGCGTAAGTCCCATGTTGTTAAAGTTTATTATTTTTGTAGTGGGGATAGAATGAAAAGGTGGGATCATATAAGGTTTGTTTTTTTAACCACTAGAAGGAATAGAGGAGGGATGATAAGGCAAAGTGGAGTAAGACAAAAAATAGTTATGTGGATGAGTGGATTTTGAGTATGTATGAAAATAAGGTGGAAGGTTGTTAGATGTAGAAGGTGTGGTAGTTTGTTGTGGTGGAGTATATATGGTTTTTATGTAACTTAATGATACGTAAGGTGGGACTTAAATTATCTATAGAGGGGGAATGTACATGGGAGGAATGTAACTCAAAGGTGTAAAGTATAGTGAATTTTTAGCTATCACATCATTTTTTAAAGGTGGAACATTTGTAAATATGCTTCCCATTAGGGTTTGAAAGGGTGATTGATAAGATGAGTGGGATTTAGAGGTGTTAGGGTTAGGGATCCCATGAGTGAGGATACCCCAAAGGGTTGGTTAGAGACATGGTTTTATCAGGGTATAATTTCCTATTGTGGTGAAAGCATATAAGTTTGTTGTGGTGATGGACAAGTTGGTGCTTGGATGAGAGGAGAGGGAAAAATTGGTGTAGGATAATGTGCATCCATCTTGTTGGGTGAATATTTTGTCACCAACTAACTGATGGAAAAAATAGGTTGTTTCAACCATAGCATAAGGAGATTGATCGGCCAAATGTGCAGGTCTACCTCATCGAAAGGGGACAAATCTCTCCTCTCATCAAGGGGAGGTTCCCTTTAAATATGAGGTGATATATACTATATATATAAGTAGAAAATAACACTCAGGGGTAGGACAAAACCATCCATCTCTCATTTTTTTAGAGATGATTTCCACAAACAAAGGAGAATTCTGGTGAAAACACTGAAGGCACTTCTCTTCTTTCAGAAGTAGTCTTTAACAAACAACAGGAATTCTTTCTGGTAGGTAACTGATAAGTAAATGTGACAGGGCGTAGTAACCAACCGAATGAGGTGTAGCACAAAGTCTCCACCTCAACTACCAACGAGTGAAATACAAAGGATAATGGGGGCACAAAGTCGTCCCAAGATCCTTTACACAGAAACAAACTGAAAACACACACACTAAAGACAATTATGGCATCACAAAGTCTCTCCATAGTTGGCTTCAGGACACCTTCTTGATTACTTCCACTAGTTCTACTTATTTAATTGAATGGACAAGAACACATTCAGGAAATAGACATAAGAACAATTTCTTCAACAACACAAGCTATTCTAGCACAAAGTCTGAAAGGTCACTTATTTTCTCATTCAAATAAAGAAATATGATTAACAATTTGAGCTCAAAGTCTCAAGAAATGCCTTTCAATTTGGGCAGAGTTTTGCTTCTATACTAGAGAGATATCTTTTGCATAAAATAAGAGATTACAATATATAGCAGCCAAGAAATACTTGGTACTTTGTTTCATGGAATGGCCCATGTTGCATTCAATGCCTTGAATGCATTTTTAGTTCTATCAAGGGGCCATGCTAGAACAGGGCATCAGCCTTAACTGTGGCCTATCAATTCATCTCAAATGTCTCCTCCAAAGTATGGGCTGCCTAGTCTTCTTCCTGATATTGGCACAACTTTCCACTTTGCTTTTACTCAATGGAGAATAATAGGCTGTGTCCCTGATCACTCGTGCTTTCTGATGTCCACCTGGTGGACTATTCCACCTATTGGAATAACTTTTGCATAGATATTTCTAGTCTTCCCTCTTGTTCCCTCTTCTCTTAATGTATTTTATCTCTTCCTCATTATATGAGCTCTCGGGCTATCTCTTCCCCTTCTGCTGGCTCTTTTGGCTTCTTCTTCAGTTGGTCACATAGTTTGTTTTTAGGTTCCATGCCATATTTGAAAATAAATGGGCATTTTATTACCTTGAATTTGATGTCCACAAGGACGTCACTAGTCGTTGGTCACTTGAACCACATTGAACCTTAAACCTTTGAACCTTGAAAATTTATTGGTTCAATGGTTCAACGGTTCGGGTGATCCAATTAGCTCTTTGGTTCAATTGCTTTCTTTCCTCTTTGGTTGAACCATCTCTTCAAACTTGTCTCTAGAATCTCCTGCTTCCTTCCTTCACTCGGAGCTTCCTTGAACCTTTGAACCTTTGAACTTTGAACCATTTTGGTTTAAAGTTCAGCGGTTCATTCTCTTTCTCAGAATCCTTTGTTCCTTCAAAGTTTCTAGATCTTTTTATTTTCTATTCCCAAAATCCATCACTCATTTTTGGGGACAACACATCCATTGACTTAGAGTTTGTTGGTTGTTATCTAAGTTGTGAATACAACTCACCAGGGTGTTGATGATTTAGTTTGGGCTCATGTTGGTGCTAGACCTAAGGACCTCCTATATAGAAGGGGTGGAGGCATGAGATGGGGTAATGTGAAAATGTTGGTTTGGGATAAAGTACCCAAGGGTGGTGTTTGTATTTTGTATCAATGGATCAGGTGCATCTTGACTCTTACTAAGAAGATGCATGATCACTTGTATATGACTAACCTCATCCTCTAAATTATGGATCCTTCCTAGGTAATGATCATATTTAGTTATGCTTTATGCATATATGATTTTAAAACTAATGGATGGCCTCATGGCCATGCAAGGAGTGGTTTTTCCTCCTTTAGTAAGGGTCATAGCATTGGAATTGGGGTGGTTACTCATATTTTTAGATACATTTAGTATTTGTTGAATGGAGACCCTCCTCCTAGTTTGAGTGTTGGGATGAGAGTAATCATAGAATTGATACTTTATATTGGTGTTGAAGGTTGAGTTATTTTAAATCATCAAGGAAGGCTCAATAGAACTGAGTCAACTTCTCATATAACCTTCTAGGCCAAGAGATCTACCTAAGGCCTATCTAGACATATTATGGGGGTATATGAATACCCATAGAATAAATGGAAGGATGAGGGAAGGTGGATAATGGAGAGGAGAAGACGAAGAAAGGGATATGCAAAAGATGAAGTCCTTCACACCATGTTCACAAATTTATATGCATATGAATAACACATGCTAAATTGTGAACTTGAATCCTCAAGGTTAGGCTGCGAAAGCTACCATAATGTATGGGGTATGGATTGGGTTGGTTGTTAGGTGAAATGAGATTAGAAATGGGTGGTGGTAATAGGTTATCATGATGGAACCAAAATATCTTAACAAAATTATGATGCTCATTAAGAGCATCAAGCTGTGATGAACTAAAACTCTAAGGCCCTTTAGTTTCTAAGATCAAAAGAAGATGAAGATCCTAGTCGATGTTATGACTAGGTAAATGGGAGAGATAAGGCTAAATGACTCATAAGAAAATATCTACTTTTTTGATTGTCTATGTTCGGTCAATGTCATCTACAAGATGTGAATGATATAAGATGATAGACCTGAGGAGAAGAAGGAGGTATGAGTGTGAAAGTGGGCTTGGATAATGTTATAGTGATGGCCTCTTTTTTGAAAAAGAGGAATGATAGGTGGATTAGGAATTTATTCTTGTTCATATAAATTAGTTAAGGAGTCAAAAATAAGATCAGGAATTGGGGTGGAACAGAAAACCTCATGTCTCAACTTGGTGTTAATAACAAACTGTATAGAAACTATGGGATTGGGTGCTCTAACCCTAAGGAAAAAACTATGGTGGACAAGACCTAGTGTCTTAGGAAGGGCCATCCAAAGGAAGTTAGGTAAAATGCCAAGGTAGAAGTGTATGAGTTTTTTTAGATAATGGATTGTTTTTAAATTTGAAGCAAGGATTTGTATATGGTGATTTCATGGATAGGAAAGGATTTGATGGAGCATGGATGCTTGCACATGTTGGTAAGGCTTCTTGACACTTTTTTTTAATTTTTTGTGTTTTTGTTATTTTTGGTTTGTTTTTGGGTTTATGGAATTAAATTTTTGATTTTTGAAATTGAAATGTTGAAAGTAAATAAGTGACAAAACTAAAATTAAATGAAAATAAAACTTATTTTTACCCTTTTCCAATAATTCAAAATGCATGAAAAGGAAAAAGGAAGAAACCTACACGATTATGCAATGTGTTGATTTTTCATAGATTTATATAGATGCAAACTAGGTGGTTATGTTCTTGGTAGTTTTTTTATTTTTTGGGTGATATGGATTAAATATGCAAGGTATGTCTTCTAAATATGCAATTAATGTAAAAGGAAATATATCTAAAACAACAATGTCACAACATATATATTTTTATTTTCTTTGTCTACAAACAAGCTTTTCAAATGATTTGATAAAGAGAGACAAGGAATACAAATTCTAATTTTTATATTTTAAAAAGTGAACAATAAAAATTTTAATTCAACAAAACAAACAAAATCATAGATATGCCAATCTATTTATGTGCCTGAGATTGTCTAAGCTCTTATGGTTGTCTAGTTGGTTGTTTTGAATGCAAGAGAACTTGTTTTTATCTTTGAAAATCAAATGCTATGTTAGCTAGAAATAATTTTAAAAATTATATAAGATCTACCTATGGATTATTTGTGAAATGATTTTTCTATTGGAGATAAAATAAATAAATTTTAATGCAAACACAATCAAATTAACTACTATTTATTTTTGGTAACAAAGATAATGAAAAGAAATAAACTTTTATCCCTATCAAATTTACATAGCTATTTTCTAAATAAAGAAATTAATCTAATGCAATAATAACCACACTTATATAATCTAACAAATAAATAATATTTAAATCAAAAGAGACTCCAACCTAAACAAGGCCTAGTTCAGCTCGAATGCATGCAATATGTTGATAAAATAAATATTCAATGTGCTAGCTCCTTTTATCCTTGTGTGAATTATGGGTGCTATATAAATAGAGGATACACAACTTATAAAAAAAATTTGGAAGGATAGGAGACAACCAAAAATGGAGAGCAACTAAACTAAGGCTGACTAATGATCTAGTTTGCAAAGACTAAGTTGTTGGACTAATAACACTTCTTCACCTATGGTAATATAGTTGACACAAAAAATATAGATGTTGGACCTTCATGAAATTTTAGAAGGATTGTGGTTGCCAAAGATTAAAAATAAAAAATTATAATGGTAATTTTTGGATTTGAAATCAGCGCAAAAATGCTCTTTTGTAGAAAGAGTTGGGAACTTGCATGAGGGAGTTTAATTGAGTTTAACTGGGAGTTTAACTTGGGAAGGACTAAAAATGACTAGAAATAGAAGAGGGAATGAGTTAGGATTTATTATAGGTAGACTTAGGATGGAGTGAACAAGAAACATGACCAAAAGCATGCAAAATGCATCAAAAATTGATTCTTAGGAGCTAATTTTGAAACACAAATACAAGGGGATAGAACCACTACTTTATGTAGGGGCAGTTGTAAAATCATCACTTTAGGTGACATAACTACTTGTATAATTTAAAAAAACACCCTTATTTTAATACAAAACCTCCCTTTTAAGATGGAACCACCACCTATGTTACAAAACCACCATGGTAGTTGTGGAATTGGAGGGGTAGTTTCATAATAGAGGGGGCAGTTTTGTCACTTAGAGCAGTGGTCTTGTCTTGCATGGGAAGCTTTTCAAACAAGATGACAAGAGCTAAATAAGTCAAAACAAAAGGGACCAAAGGGGGTTAAGGGAGGAGTATGGAAGTAAAATATTGAAAATGAGTTAGAGATTTCCTTGTGGAACATAAAACAAGAGATTGTTACATCATCATCATATTTGTATTGGGAGTGTTAGACCATGTAAATTTTGGGTGCATACAAGGGGATACGTTAAGGTTAGAGACTAGTGTGAAATTCTTATTTTTTTGGAAGGTTCCTCAATAATAATGGATATGTCTATAAATTTAAATTTTATAACATAAATTGTATAAATGGAAATAAATTTAGTAAGGGCTTTGATAGTTCTCTATTATAGAATGACAACTCAAACAATGATAAATACTCTAATGATTTACTTGATATCTATTATGTCTACTTATGATATATTTATTTGTCAAACTAACCTAATAACTTATGTATTTATATATAGTAAAATTCAAATTAAAACCTTATTTGCTACCAAAACAAACTATAATGGCTAGAATAAAAAAAGTTAGTGAAAAGGGGATGGGTGCACCCTGACTTAGTAAAAATAAAAAAAATGCAATGACCATCAGAAGTGATCCTAATAAGTGTTAGGTCTTCCATGATTAATCTTGCCACAAGGACTAAAAAATATCTAGAGACAAAAAAAGGATGACCAAGGATATAATAATGATGGGAAGAACCATACAAAGCCCACAAAATGCATCAAATACATGTATTTTAGACCAACAATTGATAAATATATAAGCACACTAAAACTACATAAAATAAAACTAAATAAATTCCACTTAGCCATTTTATATATCTATAATTATTAATAAAATTAAATTTATTTTTTATAATAATGGGTTAAGATATTTGATAACTAAATTGAGTCCCCCACCTAGGGATAATACTAAAATAAATTTTGATGGGGCTTCCAAGAAAAATTCTAATTTGGTAGGAGTTGGAGTGGTCTCCACCTCCTATGAACATTTAGGGTTTGGATTTGTACCTCATATCAAACATTTATGGTTGGGATTTGTATTGGTTGGTCTCAACCATCATTGGTGAGAAATAATACCTTATTTGGAGCTTATCACCTTTCATGTGTATGTTCAACAACAAATGTGAGGAATAAAATATTGCAAATGGCTCACTAAACATCGATTATTCATATCCAAAATTTTCTATGAAAATAAATTAAATGTTTTTTTATTTCATCCATGAAACACAATGACCTATGGGACCATAATTTGTTATAATTGTCTTACTCATACAAACATGCAGAGATTAGGGGATGAGTTATTGATTTAAGAATGTTATTCTGAAACAACCCCAAATTTTTTTGAATCATCTATCAGAATACACTTTGGATACATGTTAGACCCTCTTTATAATGAAAGTAAATGTTTAATAACTAAGTAATAAAATTATTAGTACTGAAGGAGGGGAAGCTAAGGTAATTCACTATAGGTAAGTACGTATAAAAGGTACTATGGGGAAACTGGTTGTTGTTTAGAGGGAATATGGAATTTGAGGCATATCAGTGTATGCATACACTATTATGTCTCAAATTCCATAAGAGATAATCAATAAGGCCTCATAAGATCGTTTCAAGGTCCTTAACCTTAGGTAAATGCCTCACCCTTCATAATGGGTTTTAATCCCGCACGAGGATGGATAGATTAAAGAAAGGTTTGACTGAATAAGTTAGGTTTAAGGATTCTTATGTTAGATTTCTTAAGTATTCACATTGAGTTACAAGCCATAAAATACAAAAGTACTCAAAATAAACAACAAATTTAACTCCATACTTGCAAATTAATCATTATTTAAGCAACAACTACAAGAGCATAAAAGAAGGTAGATTATTCACTCAATCAATGCCAATCTATAGTCTATTTAGCTATTATTAATTGGCATATCCAATGATATAAAAGAGTGGGTAAGATATTCAAGTAATTAAATTAGAGTTGCTTTATAATTTATGTAGTCAATCATAAATTTAGACATTCATTAAGAGAAATCATTCCTTATTCCCATGTAACATTTCCTAGATAAATATCAAGGTGATAATAATTTATTTCATTAGATCAAAAACAACAAGCAGAGTCTAATAAGGAATTCATTCAAGTGTCAAGATGAGTGGAACCCAAAAAAAGGTTTTCTCATAAATAACTTTTAATAAATTCACTGTTGATAGCCAAGGTAACTAGCTAAGTAGTTTACTTGAGTTTCAAGATGAGTGGAACCTAAATAAAGGGTTCCACTTAATGAAATCTTATTAAATTCTATTAGAAGCCATGGAAATCTGCCATGCAAGTTAGCTCAAGGGGGAGAAAGAAGCATAGTTATAATTTTCTTATTATTAAACCTAAAATGATTATATATTCATTTTTTAGAGCCACATTATAAATTTACTTAATTAAGCAAAATTGAAAGTATTAAACATGATTATTTCACTTAAGATTTATTCATTCTTGTATTGCTTACAAATTACTTTTGGCTTCCATAATCATATAAATAAATTGATAACATAACATTGAAGCATACCTTACCCACAACCATTAAATCTGAAATACATGATAAACATGGAGTATTTATTCCTTTTTCCACATAACTTAGCTTATGCATTGATGCAAGGGTTAGATGTTCTAATGTAACTATATAAATACAGTTAAGAGTAAACAATTAACTTAAGCCACTTCCATTATTCTAAATCCTAGTGACTAGAGAAATTTTAAATGCATACGTAATTCGAGAATAATCAACAAATTTTATTAATCCATACTCAAAAAATATACAGTATTAACTATCTATTTCATAAATATTATGCCACTTTTATTTGTTTATAACTCATAAAGCAATATTCATTAATTTTCATAATAACCTAAGTATATATTTTTAAAATAAAATCATTCCTGAAAATAGATTCATCATACATGTCTAAGAGGTTTTCCATAAAACTAGAAAGAACATAATTACAAATATTTACTTCAAGCATAAGTCAAGTAGTACCAATTATTCTGTGCATCAGATTGCTAGAACTATGAGGGTTAGTATAATGATAACAATATGCCATTTAAACCCAATTTTAGATACTATAATTTATAAAATAATCAAATGGTTCCCATACACTATATATCAAAAGGATAAGATTAAGTAATACAATTTCAAAGTACCTACACAAAGCTTTAATCTTATTTATTTTAATTTCTTGATAATTCATTCTAAATTCTATTCACAAGGTCATTAGTAGTCAATAATATAATTGTGATAATCATTAATAACTTAATCTAATCAAATAAATTAACACATTTTTACCATCTTCCATGTGATGTTGTCGATAAAAAAAGTTAAGCATGAACCAGCTGATCAGGACAAGCCTGCCCCACCAGCCTTATGAGCCCCCCATTGATGGCTCTTACCACCCCAACCATCAACAAGTTAGTGGTTATAGTAACTAGGAATAGGTAATGTATTCTGAGCACATCGATCTCTAAATAAGGATATGACCACACCAGACTCATACAAAACATTTATTCATTCCAAGGTGAGACAAGAATACTTAACTCATTGAGGTATAGGTTAATGGCGAGGATGGTTAATTCAGATTGTCAAATGATATAGAATGGATTAATTATTAATCTATTATATGTTTTTCAAGTTTGTCTCTCTTGGACCTTGTCCAATACCCCAACTGGTCCTTAAACTTTTATAACCTCAATGTATACATGTAACTATTTCGGTCTAGTCCAAGATTGGATTTATACATATTCCAATCAAGAAAGAGGACATAACTAGAGTTTAATTATAATATAAATAATAACTATTAATTTGACTCAGCCAACTTAAAACATCTAAGTCAAGTTTAAATATTCACAACATGGAATAACTATTAAGTTTGATACAATCAAGAAATCAAAAGAAATAGAGTTATAATTGAAGCATCGATGAATAAACTATACTTAAGTCAAGATCTAAGATCGGGCAAAAAAGGTTTAGGTCATACTTTACACACATCCATACAAAGCGTAAGTAGATATATGTGTGTGTGTGTGTGTGTGTGTGTGTGTATAAATATATATATTTTGAATAGTTGGGTAAGGACAATATGGTCATAGTTCGATTAAACACCACCACCTAGGCATATAACATTTGCTTTGAATATATACATACAATAAAAAATATACATATTATATTTAAAACCTAATTACCTGAGTGAATCGATTATCAAAAGTCATAAACAAACCAAGTTGAATGTCACAATTCAAAAAGGATAACCCAGATTTCACAAAAACACAAAAATTGAAACTATATATATATATATATATATATATGGATACACTTCTATTTATCCATATATATAACCCTATAAAACAAACTTGAGATTGAATCAATCGATCTATGATTTCAAAAACCATATAATGGAAAACAAGGCTTAACAAAAACATTTCACAATAATCCCAAAATCATAAAGGCATAGCCGTTCAAAATGTAAAATAGTTAAAACTATGACAGAGTATATATATATATGTATATATGTGTATGTGTGTGTGTGTGTGTGTGTCTATATATATATATATATATATATATATATATATGAATATACATCCATATATTCCTCTATATATATCTATCCAAAATATACTTAGATTTAATTGAAAATGAAAACCCATGACTTAGTCGATTAAAGATTTCGTTCATACAAACTAAATAGAATGCCATAAAACCCACATAACCATAAGCGAATCACACGACCAAAGTTAATATATGCAAGAGAAGTTATCAAATGTAGGCAAGGCATCTATAAAAGAATAACATAGTCAGATAAAAAATTTAGTCAGTTCCCCTAATTGCCACACAAATACAAGCTGACAGATTCATTTTACTCATACACCTTTATATCTATATATAAGGATTTGATTGAACTATACTTTTTCAAAATGATATCTTAAAGAAAGAAAGAAACACACATTTGGTCTTTATTCATTCCAAAATAAAGAAAACCCACAACCATAATATAGTAAAGAATATAGCCATGAATGAAAGTTTCCACATGAAAACCTAGATATTTATACATAAAGGCAACTGGGAACCCATAGGATTTTCTATATAAACATAAATATTAAAGAGAAGGAAAACATAGTTGTAAAAACTACAACATGAGATCTGTAACCCATTTTCATTGCATTAATACATATGATAACTTAGTTACTTGTAAGAAACTAGGCCAAATAAATAACATGATGACCCAAAGAAAGATATCAACCCAGACACCATTCACAAGCTCGAACCCAAGTGTGATAATGATAAGAATATATTTCATGATATACACACACACACACACACACATACAATTATCATTTGTTGTAGGTTTATGTGCAATAAACATGTCTATATATCATTTTAATCGGTTTGTGCATGTAGCTAGAAGTCTGAGAAATTCTGGTTACATGTACAACCTTATATTTTCATCTTTATAATAACCTAGTAAAAATAAATAATCAGAACTCAAAATATGAACATACTTGGAAAATAAAGTAATAAAATCTAGGAGGAATAACAAGCTCCAAGATGCATTCCAACTGTCGTGTTCTTTCCAATTGTCTAGCCTGCCATTAAAACTAGGTGAACTAATTTACTGTTTACACCTAAGAATCCCCAAATTCCTAACATTCTAGTTATCATTAACTCTCCCCTATACATTTATGTCCATTCCCCATACTTCCATAAACTTGCATTGAATTCTGGGAGGAGAGAGAAACTTAGCATATCCCAAGGCAATCTATCCAACCTTGCCATTAATGGCGAGTTAGGAAGGATCTATGATAAAGCACCCTATCAACCAATAAATAATAGGATTAGAGTTAATTAAATTAGTTTAAACACAAACCACAAGGATTCTTAATTAAACCTTTATCATAATGTCACATACCTCAATTAATGAGGTAAACATAATTCCGTCATAAACCATCGACCTAAGTCGATGTGATAATCATCAAATGACTTAAACTATTTTAAATCAAACCATGACTAATATAGTCTTAAAATCACTATGCCACTTAGCCTTAGACCATAATTCAAGGTCAAAGGATGATTAGGGTAGCATACATGATAAGGGTTTCCAAGGGGGGATTAGGTCTAGGTAGTTTAGTTAATTTTAGGTATGAACTGAGTAGGTCGATAGGGTCAAATGGAGAAAAGAAAGATTCAAAAAACCTTGTGGAAATAAAGAATGAAGTTATGAGTATGGGAAAGGTAGTGGCTGACAACAAGTAACAAAAAATAATAAATAATAATGATAAGTAACAACCCATAATGGAGCCAATAAGGTACTATAGTCATATAAAATGTCTAAATTAGTAGTTTGAGTGTGGCTTGCAATACCCCATCCATAGGTCCTTTTGCATGCTCTTGCGACCCTTATAGACACCTTTTTGCTCATTGCTAGTCATCTAGAGCCTTTTGAATGGTCATTCCACCTCAAATAGATAGTATTCCCCATGCCAATCTTGCTCCCCCATGTCTCGAGCATGTAGGACAGAAGCACCCCATTTGGAATATAGCACCCCATAGAGAAGTTTCCTATTTTTGATGGTCCTATCCAATTGCACTTTGAGCTCCAAGCATAATTTTCATCTAGTCCTTATCCTTAATTAGGTCAGCCTAACACGAATATGTCTAACCCATGACTAATTACTCCCTATAAAAGCCTACTCAAAGCTCATTTACAAGGGAGGTGACCAAACTTACAAAGCAATCAAGAATACAAATAAACCACTAAGGCAAACTTCCCTATTCTTTGCACATGGTCACCCAACAAAACTACAAACCTAATCAAATCATCCTACTAGTCCCTAGCCACCTCAAACACTATCAATTTGGCATTTGCATCTGCATCACACTATTACATAAATCACACTAGGTGGGATAATTACATATGAATTGATCCCTCTTCAGAGTATTGGTATGTAGGCAGCATGCCCACACAAGGGGTGTGGATTGCATGTTCAGTACATCTTTCACACTAACCCCCCTCTTTCTCAAGTGACTCAAATGTTGTTTTATCAAGCATGATGGAGGGTTAGGGTTTGAAAACAAAATCATATCCATAGTGAGTTATGTTAATGACCAAACCTCAATTTTTCATAGGCATGCTCACACAGGCACAATGTAACTACCCAAAAAGTTTCAGGTCTTTGTAATTAGTTTTGATAACAACAACAAGAATGAACAATAATGCTAGACACTAAAACATCCATTTTTAGCACTCTTGTCCTTTCACCCAATGAAATCTAGATTCATGTTTATGATACCTTCCCAGTCTTGCACAACCATTTTCAACCTTTGTATCAACTATCTTAGTCTATTTTTTGGCTAAGTTATATTTCTTCTTATTTATTTCTATTTTTAGAAAGGTGAAAAAGACAAATTGTTGCAAAAATTAGGACTATGTTTAATGCTATATTCTATATTGATTTATTAATCTAGACCCTTAATTAAAATAGGAATAACACTCCATTATTCCCAAAATAAGTTAAATCATTTGGTGAACCTGACCTACTTTGTTTGCACACACAAACTCCAGAAACCCTTGGGAAATTTTTTTACTAATTTTAGCAGTACTTTTTTGATTTTTATTGCATATATAAATCAAAATTTCACATTTAATTTTTAAAATTCACCATAGTAATTTTAAAAATAATTTCTTTCAAAACCTAGTAGAATATACTAGGTCCCTATGTTTTTAAGGTATCATCCTACATTTTAGTGAGCTTCGTATCATTTTTATGCATATTCCAGTTCACTATTTTTCAAATCCTAGATTACATTTATTTAATCTTATCTTTGATTTTTCAAGTTGTTTTCCTTATGCAACCTAAGATCCTTGCATCTCTTCCTTTGAGATGAAGTACAAGACTTAGTGGAAAAATTTCAAATAACTCAAAACACCAAAAAAATTTCAATTATATGCATTATCCATGCTTTACATTTCTACTACCATGATAGACTTACATTTTTCTATTCTATGCTATTGTTTATCAATTTTTCTACATTACCATGCTTCGCTTGATATTCTTTGAGTGTGTATAGTGACACCCAGATCTTTGATTACTTCACTCTACCCATTGAGGGGCCATCCTACTTCTACATTCAACACATACATCAACATATCTACCCACTTGGGGCATCTTATACATGACTACACCATCCAGGTTATGTCATTCTTACACCAAACACTCTACTTATCATGTTGATGTACATTAATTAGTAGCTTACATAGATTATTCTATCAACACTCAATAGTATATAGAACTTGTGTATTTATTACATCTACCTAGCCTTTTACTACATGTTTTTCATACTTTCACTTCTTAACTTGATCAGTTAGATGTGATAGTATTTCTAGCATTTACATTCCTTCCTTTCTTGATTTGAGTAGCTAGATGTGATTGCATTTCTTAGTTCCTATTTTTTTTTACTTATGTGTGCCTTAGGACATTTACCAATGTCCTTTGCTTGTACTCTTATATGTGGTTGTGGCCCTCGTGCCAATCTTCCTTGTTTGCAATTATATGTGTATGTGGGAATTTAAACATGCCTTCTATGCTTGCTTTCCTAGTTTGAGTGACAAGTGCCCATGTCCCTAGTTTTCTTGGCCCATTGGCCTCTTTTGTATGATTTTTGATTCTTTCCTTACGTGCTTATTTTATTCTTAGTTGTTTTCCATGCCATGATCCACATCATGCATTATTTTGCCTTCTTAGATTCAATGATAGACATTATGTTCTATCCCTCCTTGACAACTAACTAGATTTCCAATTTTAGTTCAGTATACTGCACATGCTATTACATTGCTACATCTATATAAGCATACCCCTATTGATATAACAATCTCTAATACAAACTATGCTATATCTTGAGACATCTTTTGGATCATCATTGATATATCATGTATTTCATAAGATAACACACTTGTAGGGATCTTTCCTATGAGGTCATTCATTGCAGGGTCTTCATTCCTACCCTAAGAAGAGAGTGAAATAAATAAGGTTTTGTCATAGAGATCAAAGCCCTCTACCAGTCAAAATTAGTTTTTAAAATACTCAAAACAATAATAAAAATTCAAAACGCATAGAACAAACCAAAAAAATAGGGACAAACATAGAACAACCATCAAAAATAGTAAAGGACAAGAGCACCCCATTCAGATTAAAACACGCTATGAAAAAATGTCCACTTTTTGGTGCTCCTATCCAAACAACCAAAAACCCAAAATTTTTAGAAATAGATAGAAATGTAAGGTCAATTACAGTTTTGCCAGCTACAATCTAGTTTAAATTGGAAAATTTTAGTATAATTTTACTCATATTATCCAAATATAAGGGGCATCATACATGACATGATGGCTCTCCCTTCCAATTTAAAATTGGGTAGTTGGTACAACTTCTAGATCAAAATCCATGTTATAGACACCAATGATTAAGGGCAATGTGCATGGCACATGTTCCTTCTTTTGTTTCTAGTTCATTGTATTACCTAGGTATTGTTAGTAGTTGCATGCCTTATTCCACCTATAGGTGGTTGACATCATTTAGGAGTGGCTTTCATATAAGCCTAGTTTTTAGTTTCAGAGTGGCTTTCATATAAGCCTAATCTCCACATTTCAAAGTGGCCAAGAGTGGCAGAGTTCTCATTACATATTCAACTATCCACACCACATTATTAGATTACATATCATTCATGAGCTTCATGAGCCATCTCATATGACACACATTCATATCGATATTAGTTCATAGTTCACACTTATTGGGCAATGATGGATCCAAAAGACTAACTAGCCTTTGTATTCTTGATCCACCTACTCAAAGGGATTAGACACATAGTCCAAATATTGATTAACACGCACATGATCACATAGCTTCACTACATAGTAGGTGATGATTGAGCCAAAGGGTCAACATTTGTATTTTTGAGCCACTTTTAGAGATTTGAGCACTTATCTCCATTCGTAATATTACTCTTGGTACAACACATACCTAGCATCACTCAACATCACAATAGGTTTTGTATTAGTTCAGGTACTCAATGAGGTGTATTCATTCCCTTTTATTCTCCTCTCTTTTACCCAACCTTTGTATTCTTATTTTAGACATAGCGTGCCAAGTAAGAACTGATCTACTCCTTTTTTTCTCTTTCAAATTTATGCTTCATGTTGTGCTCTCTCTATGCACACTCAACATCACACATCTTCATGGGCTTCACCCTTACAGGTAAGTTCAAGTACACTTTCTATTTTTACTTTATCCTAGTATTTCTCTTTGCAGCATCACTAGAATAAAGGGGGGGAAATGTAGTCATATAAAATGTCCAAATTGGTAGTTTGAGTGTGGCTTGCAACACCCCATCCATAGGTCCTTTTTGCATGCTCTTGTGACCCTTCTAGACACCTTTTTTCTCATTACTAGTCATCCAGAACCTTTTAAAGGTCATTCCACCTTAGCTAGATAGTATTCCCCATGTCAATCCTATTCCCCCAGGTCCCAAGCCTATAGGACAAGAGTTCCCCATTTGGACTATAACACCTCATAAAGAAGTGTCCCATTTTTGGTAGTCCTGTCTATTTACACTTTGATCCCTAATAGTCATTTTCATCTAGTTCTTATCCTTAGTTAAGTTGGTCTAACATGAATATATTTGATCCATGACCAATTATTCCTTATAAAATCCCACTCAAAGCTCATTCACAAGGGAGGTGATAAAACTTACAAAGCAAACAAGAATATAAAAAAATCACTAAGGCAAACTTCCCTATTCTTTACACGTAGTCACCCAACATAGCTGCAAACCTAATCAAATCCTCATACCAGTACATAGCCATGTCAAACACTATCAATTTGACATTTACATCCACATCACACTATTTCACAAAGCACACTAGGTGGGAGAATTACATATGACTTGATCCCTCTTTGAAGTATTGATATGTAGGCTATGTGAACACATAAGGGGTGTGGATTGCATGTTCAATACATCTTTCACACTAAAACCCCTCTTTCACAAGTGACTCAAATGTTTTTTTATCAAGCATGATGGAGGGTTAGGGTTTGAAGACAAAATTAGCTCCACAATGAGTTTCATCAATGACCAACACTCAATTTTTCATAGGCATGCTCACATAGGCACAATGCAACTACTAAAAAATTTTCAAGTCTCTGTGATTAGTTTGGAAATAATGGAAAGAATAGAAAACAATGTCAAACATCAAAGCATCCACTTTTTGGTGCTCATGTCATTTCACCCAATGAAAGCTAAATTCAGTTTTATGACACCTTCCCAGTCCAACACAACTATTTTCAACCTCTATATCAACCATCTCAATTTGTTTTCCAACTAAGTTATTTTTCTTCTTATTTATTTATATTTTTAGAAAGGTGAAAAAGATAAATAGTTGCACAAATCAAGACTATATTTATTTCTATATTTTGTATTGATTTATTAATCCAGACCCTTAACTAAAATAGGAATAAAACTCTATTATTTTCAAAATATGTTAAATCAGGTACAACAATCAAAACATACACAAAGAC
Organism: Torreya grandis; assembly: GCA_037957365.1. Taxonomy (NCBI): domain Eukaryota; kingdom Viridiplantae; phylum Streptophyta; class Pinopsida; order Cupressales; family Taxaceae; genus Torreya; species Torreya grandis. Next base: position 1,259,200 of record JARHVA010000195.1, read on the forward strand.
CACAACTGACAAACATATAACAATAAATAATGACCAATTGAATTTTTTGAAGGACAATCAACAATAGTATACCTGTCAATTATATAGATGTACTCAGAAAAACTATTCCAGGATTACAACCTCCATGAACTTGCCTAGCTCATGGACAACCTATAGCCACTAATATGGAAAAAATGCATTATGTCATAATCTAAAAAATCCATATAGATCATAAAATTATTAACAACAGAATAATAATAAGTCCACCACATAATTAATCATAAGATAAGTACGTAGCTAACACTGCTATAAGTATCCCATAATCCCACTAAACAACATCTAACCAGTTCAATATTAAGTAATAAAATAATAATAGTAGCATATATATGAAAATATGGTATTGTGACATCCTCTCCCCCATGGGAAGGAGCCATCCTAGTGAATTAATTAAAAAGCCAAGCATAATGTTATTTGAAAACATGAGCATCTTCCCAAGTGGTTCTTCTGTGCTGATAGGATCCCATTATAACAACACCTGCCATATGTCCCTATTACGTAGCTTAACACTATGATGGTCTAGGATTCTCACTAGTTCTAACTAGATCTTTTCCTTTTATATGACCTATAAATGAGTCTAATCCAAAACATGAGAGGGATCAGGTATATACTTTCTCAATAAAACAACATGAAAACCATCATGAATCCTCAAAAGAGGAGGGAGTGCCATCCAGTAAGCAACAAGAATGATCTTTTCCACTATGTCAAAAGGTCTAAAAAATCATGGTGTCAACTTATAAGCCTTGCTAGATTTCATAGAACTTTTATGTGGTCTAACGAGTAGAAAAACTTTGTCCCCTATGCTGAATTCCTATAGAGTTCTCTTAAGATTTGCATAGTTTTTCTATTTTTTAGAGTTTGCCTTTAAATTCTACCTCATTATTTCCATCTGTCTATCATATTTTAGCAGTAAATCTATCCCATTAACTTCCCTATTTTCTAAGTTGTCCCAGCCAATAGGTGTTCTGCACTTACGTCCATATAAAGCCTCAAAAGGGGACATCTTTATAGTTGAATGGTAAGAATTATTATATAAAACTTCAACCAAATATAGATAATCCTTTCATTTGATTTGATGATCCATTACATACATGTATACCATGTCTTCAACCACTTGTTGCCCATCTATTTCTATATGATATGATGAGCTAAAATTTAGATTTGTACCAAATACTAAAGTTAAAGTGCACCAAAACTTTGAAGTAAATAGTTTGTCTCGATCTAATATGATCACCTCAGGTATGCCATAAATCTTACTACCTCTTTTACAAATTGATTTGCAAATACCGATGTATTATCTATCAAATTTATAACAATAAAGTGGTCAATTTTAGTTGCTTTATCAATTATCACCATAATTGTATCATGCTTGCTACTTGATTTTGGTAGCATTGAGATAAAATCAAGTGAGACTACCACCCACTTATCTTTAGAAATATCATGAGGGTATATCAACCCTCCTAGATGGTAATGCTCAGCTTTAACCTGCTAACATTCCAAGCATTTTGATATAAATTCAATGACATCATGCTTCATCTTAGGCCAAAAATAAAGCTTTTTCATCTCATGCATCATTTTTGTCACACCTAGATGAGCATAATAAGGTATTGTATGCACTTATGTAAGTACATAATTTCTCAAGTCACCCATCTTGGGGCCATAAATTATACTTTTATGCCTAATCAGGCCATCTGTTGCAACAAAAAATTTAACAAATCTCTTTGCTACTAGCTTATCAGTGAAACCTGCACTTACTTCATGGTATAATTCATCAGCAAGATGTTATTTCAAATAACAATTCTAAAATTTTTGTAATACTGACAAGGTAACAAGGTACGTACATCCACATGATTCTCCTTGCCTATTACATATGAAATTTTCATATCAAAATTGCTCAAAAATTCTAACCACCTCTACTGGCATGCATTTAAATATTCTTGAGAAAATAAGTACTCAAGAATTTTATGATCAAATTTCACTTGGAAAGGTTTTCCCATTAGAAAAATTTTCCATTGTTTAAGCACATAGACAATGGCAGTAAGTTTCATGTCATGCATGGAATAGATATTTTCATGCAAGCACATGGGCAATGGTAACAAGTTCCATGTCATGCGTGGAATATATATTTTCATGTTATTTAAATTTTTGTCACTCATAAGCCACAAACTTACCATCTTGAATCAAAATTCCCCCACAACATTCTTTAGAAGCATCAACCCAAACCTCAAAGTTACCATTTGGGTTTGGTATGATCAAAATAGCAGCTAGAATAAGCAACCCCTTTAGCTTAATAAAAGCTTCCTCACACTGAGGAGTCCATTCAAACTTCTTTCCCTTACATTGCAAAGAAGTGATAGGGTAGGCCACACTTGAAAATTTCTCAATAAAGTACTGGTAGTAACCAGTCAAGCCCATGAAGCTCCAAACTTTATGCACAATAAAAGGAGTAGGCCAATCTTGGATGGTTTTAATCTTGGTGGGGTCAATAGAAATTCCTTCTTTGGAAATAATTTGTCCTAAATAATGAATTTTAGATTCATAGAATGCACATTTGGATAATTTCTCATAGAGATTATGTTGTCTTAGTCTTTGCAAGACTAGATGAAGGTGTTGGTCATGCTCAATGTCATCTTTTGAATAAATCAAAATATCATCAAGAAAACTAGCATAAACTTATCTAAATAATCTCTAAAAATGTTATTCATAAGGCTCATGAAGGCTACAGGTGCATTGGTTAGGAGGAAAGACAAAACCATAAATTCATAATGCCCATATCAGGTCCTAAAGGTAGTTTTATGAATGTCCTCTTCCTTGATGCACAATTGATGGTAACTAGACCTCAAGTCTATTCTAAAAAAGACTGCAACACCCTTCAATTGGTCAAACAAATCATCAATTCTTGGTAAAGGGTACCAATTTTTTATTGTTACCTTGTTCAACAGGTGGTAATCAATACAAAGTCTTAGCGTATCATCTTTCTTCGTTATAAAGACTATCAAAGCACCCCAAGGAGACACACTTGGTTGTATGCTCCCACTATCTAAAAGTTATTGTAGTTGAACTTTTAATTCTTGTAGATCAACCACATTCAAGTGGTAAGGTGCCTTAGATGCAAGGGAAAATCTAGGTATGATGTTAATAGAGAAATCAAATCCCAAGAATTTTTTTAGGAAAAACATCCATGAATTCCCTTAATATGATAAAATATGCATGTTCCAGCTCTTTCTCATAGTAAATTTCTTACAGTTGGACTACATAGAGTTTGCAGCCTTTCCTAATAGCTCTTTTCATTTATAGGGCTAAAAGTGTTTTACATCTAGAAGACCCTTGCATGCCTTGTAATTCTACAATTTGGCCAAGGTTATTGGTGCATCACACCCTTTTTCTCACACAATCAAGTGTAGCTTGATGATTGTGCAACCAATCCATCTCAAGGATGAGATCGTATGACCCTAAAGTCATGAGAAACAAATTTTCCTTGGTCTTAAAAGATCCAAGATCCAATTTTACTTTTTCCAGGCATTCAAGAATGGGCACTTTCTTGCCAGTACCTAACTTTACTTCCCAACCTTCTCTTATCAAGACTAGTTTAATGTTACATTATTTTGTAGTAAAAGGAGAATTAAAATAGTCCATTACACTAGAATTAATCAAAATAGTCAAAGGAAAACCATTAACTATACCTCAAGTCTTAATAAGAGTGGCTTGAAAGTCAAAATTATGGTTATCAATGGCAACATACACCCTATGATTCATTATTTGGCCTATTTTAAGCTTAGGATAATCCTTCTAATAGTGATTATCATCACATTCCCAACACATAATCTATTTAGAATATACTATAGGAATTATATTAGCACCCATGGTAGGTCCACATGAGTTGTGATGGTGTTATTCCTTCTTGTAAGAACCAATTTTGGAAGGTCCATAGGATTTGAAATTCCTATTCTAATTCAAAAACTTGTTGTAATTCTTATTATTTCCTAAAAATCTATGATCAGATTTTCTAAAATTCTTGTTTACATGAGAAAAATCTTTGCCTTAGATTGTTGTCTGTTAGATTTGAATTTTTGTCTTGCCTTTTGGTGAGACTTTTCTTTCTCTTCAACCCTGTAAGCTAATTTTATGGGTGCTACCAATGTTTTTAGATTGGTCATGTTAACATCATGTATTAGAATCTCCTTAAGTCCAATCGTGAAATTAGTGATTTTAGTTTCTTCATCATGCATATAGTTCACATGATGCAACAAGTTTAGGAATTTATTCTCATATTCTATAATAGACATGTTATTTTGCTTTAAAAGCTAAAAATCAATGATATTTTACTCTTTATAGTTTGTATTTAGATACCTTTTATGGAATTGAGTCTTAAAAATAGTCCAAGATAGATTTAAAGGTTGATACCCTTTAATAGCACAAAGGTGATTCCACCATAATGTTCTAGGTCCTATTAACTAATAGGATGCCACTTTAGCTTTCACATTAGAAGGCATATTATGCAAATTAAAGTACTTCTGCAAGTGTACCTATTGGCCATTTCTTTTGGCCCACATACCAAAATTATGATTGATTAAAAAAACTATGGACTCCATCAAAAAGTCTACAGACTCCATCATAAAATCTATGGACTTCATCGAAAAAACTATGAACTCCATTAGAAAATATACAGACTCCATCAAAAAATCTACATACTCCATTAGAAAAACTATGGACTCCATCAGAAAATATACAAAATTTATCAAAAAATCTATAGAATCGATCAAAAAATCTATGGACTCCATTAGTACAACTATGAACTTCAGTAATGAACCTCTGAACATACATAAAAGGGATGTAAAAGCATTTGGTAAGTTAAAGAAAAGTTATAAAGAATATTTTGGGTTTTGTCATGTAGAAGGCTTCAGGATTTACAAGGTGGAATACTTCAAGTTTCTAAAATTACTTTGCTAAAATTTTCAATTAATTTTCAAGGAGTTGCAACTTCGAAGTAAAGTGACTCCACAACCCCGAGTTGCTCTATCTAGCATTCCATAGGTTTGTGAAGCTGATTTACTTAAATTGCCTTATAAGTTGAAAATGGTGGAAAGTCTGAAGTAGTAAGTAGTGAGGTTTGATAAGTCTAAAGTAAGTTTCAAGTCATGATAAAATTGAAGTAATCAAGATCGCTTTTTAAAAAATCTAAAGGACCATTCAAGTCAAAAGTCAAAGAGTGAATTCTTTCGGGAAAATTGTTTGAGTGAATTCTTTTGGGAAAATTGTCCATAAGAGATGGACTTTTTTAGCAAGCCGAAGGGGATTTTTATTGAAAAAAGAGTCCATTTAAAATATCAAAAGGGTATATTACTTTCAAAAAGGTTTCTTTCAAAATTCTCGAAGGAATTTTCTAAAGGACCCTTCTCCTTTGGGAAAATTGTCTGAGACAATTTTTTGAAGGAAAAATTTCTTTCGAGACTTTTGTCCCAAAGTCAAAAGGCCAAAGGTTTATTTTCAAAAGGAAAAGGACATTTTACAAAGTTATAAAGGGTACTTTCCCTTTGGAAAAGGGCACTTTGCAAAATTTTGAAAGATATCTTCTTCAAGCAAAAGTGCCCCAAACACTTTTTGCAAAGGTTATTTTCTCAGGAAAATGGTTTGATACAAAATTCAAGGGCATTTCCAATTCTTATAAAGGGAAATTCTAGATTAAAAGGTCCAAAACACTTTTCCAAAGAGTCATTTCCATGCCAAAGTGTCTTATGGAATAATTTCGAAGGGTTCCCAGTCTAAAAGTGGACCTTTGTAAAAGTCCCAAAGACTTTTATTTTGGGAAAGTGGCCAAAGCAATTAGTCTGAATGGTCTTTTCCAAAAAAGCCAATGGTTCATTCCAAATAACCAAATGACATTTAAAAAAAAATTTAAGGGTATTTTCCCTTTGGAAAGGGGGCATTTTCAAAGTGCCCAAAAGGACTGAGATGTTTGCATAGACATCAAAGATGGTCTCATCAAGTAGCCATTTACATTCAAAAGAGGTCAAAGGGAGTCAACAAATCTCAAAGGTGAAAGTGTACATGACAGGGGTCAAGCATGCACTTAATCATGCATGAGAGATTAACGGTGTGAGAGAAGGTCAATAGGTTGAAGAGCAGGCCTAGGAATTTTGATGAAGGTCGAAGGGGGAGGATTTCTTACTAAGGAAAAGTAAAAACAAAGGAAAGCCTAAGCAACTAGTAGGAACTGGTAGGTACAAATTGATGGAGAAGCCTTTATCCTTCAATATGGCTCTCCCCTCCAACATGGCTCTATCAGTCCCAAAGAAGGACATGAATGCATGAAAGGCTTGAGGAAATCGATTGTGATCTTAGATGGTTCATCACGTAATCAAAATAGTGGCATGCCTTTAATGTGAAAGGGAGCTCAAGTAAACCCAAGTTGGGATAATTGTGTAAAAAGACAAAGTGTCACCAATAAGGCTCCATAGAAGTAAGACCCCTCAAAGACACAAGTTTATTATTCACACCTAGTTTTATAAAGTATGTTAGTGACTTCAGTGAAGAGCATTGTAAGCCATGCCCTCCATAAGCTACCACTCAAAATAGGTTCAATCATGACACTACCAAGTACACAAGTATGGGGGTATTTTCTTGGTGACAAAGGAGAGTTGATGCACTCAAGGATTCGAGGAAGCTATAAAAAAGATCTCAATCATTTATGACCCCCCTCTTTATCCTCTCACATAGGCCCCCTCTTCTCTCATCCCTTTTCTAATATATATATAGGCTTCTGGGCCTTAATAAGGACCCCTCGACTGGTGATAAAGGCACTCTATCAAAATTTATTTGTAACACTCTCTTGAATCAATACAAGACAACTTTCTAATTTCCACTGAAGTCAAGTGTGCATTATTGAAGTTTAACTTGTAGAATGTATGTTTTTCCTCATCATTTGTGATTTCTCTATGCACCTCACTTCAATTTTCTTGGTTTCTTGTAGGTCATGTGATGTGTTATCCTTTAGTGCCTTTCTGAAGCATTATGAGTCATAATGTCTCTCTTACAGACCTATTTCTTCCTACCCTTCAAATTCCATCTTCCCCTTTGACCTCCACACAACTACTCTGCTTGCAGCTCTAAAATAAGATCAGCTAGATTCGTCTTGTTTAAGTCTAGTAGGAGTCACTAAGGTTCCAAATTTAAATGTGGATCACTCTCTTTTGGTGCATCACCTCACTTAGCTTAGATATTCCTTTTTATGTTATCTTCCTATCCCTTTTCCTTAGTCAATAGTAGATTTTAGCGTAGGAAATGAGAGCTAAAGTGAAGCATTTGAAAAACTAGCCTTATTGAAAATCTTAGAGGTTCAACCTCATGACAGGATACCCATAGCTTGAGGTTGTCTCAATGCTTATATCTAGGAGTGAGAGAGCTTGAGAAATTCTCCCATAAAGGGTGCAATTCTATCCTACAACATTTTCTAGCATGCCCAGTGGGACCACTTCTAAAGAAGATTGGTCAAGTTTGATGATGGTTTGATCAATTTACAGTGGTTGTAGCTTTCATCTTTTAGTATCTAGTAACTCTAAAGAACACTTAGAAATTTGGTGGCAAAAAAATAGATATTTTTCATGCTAAAGGTAACTATAAGATCAACTTCTAGAGGTATTCCTTCTAAATTTGTTGAATTACCTTTAAACTCAGCAAGAAGGTTAAGGTTCACCTATACTCACCCATACGTAGGAAACATTTTTCCTAAACCAATCATAATGTATACCTACACAAGAAGACCTTTGTTAGCCCTTTTTGTTACCATAATTACCCAAAGAGCTTTCCTAGGTTTCAGTGGCCAAAGTCCCTTGATTTTTCCATAATATGACCCTATACCAGTAGTCGCCCTCAAAAGCATCCCATATTTCATAAGAGACCAAGTCGTGACCAATTTCTACAATATCCATAATGTCATAGTATAAAATATAGTTATCAGATTATTAGTTGTATCCTTTAAGGGAAAGGCTTTAGAATGGTATAGAGGTTTAGATCCTAACTCTATTCAATCATGGGATCATCTAAGAACAACCTTATGTAAGAGATTTGTAGACATGAGTGATCATTTATCACTTGTAGAATAATTGACTATAATCAAGAGAGCTCCTCATGAAGTTATGCAAGACTTCAACATAAGATTCCAAAAGGCTTGGGACAAAATTCTAGCCACTGTTAGACCATCCACTAACTTTGCATTCTTATACTCTTTGAAGGCTCTAAAAAGTGACATAGCAGTAATAATCCAATCCATGAGAGGAGATATATTTGTAGATGCTTATGAGGTGGATATTAAAGAAAAAATTACCTAGTTCAGGGTGGCAAACTTACTCCTAAACCCCCAATGCCCCTTTTCCCTGAGATCAGACCACCTCCTGAAGTCATTCCCCCACTTGATGTTAATTTTCCAAGTCCAACAATTGTTGATATACCTTCACCTAAGCAAGAAAAGGCCTCCACTAATAGATCAAGTGATTCCCAAGAGCAAAAAAACACTACCTAGAGCTTAAGAGCATGCTCTAATCATTAGGGAATGTTGTGGTCAATGTTAAGAGGTAACAAGCTTATAGTAAGTTGTACCAAGCTCCATATCAGTCTCAACAACAATCTTATCAAGGCAATAAAGTGCCCTTTAGGGGAAACTTCCAAATTCAAAATAGAGAGCAAGGGCAAGGACAACCTAGCTATAATAAGTAGAACAATTACAATCCAAATGCTGCAGGCTCTTCCAACACCTTGGTTCTTATTCAAAATAATATGGCTCAAGAAGATGAAGGGACAATGCCTTGGACTAAATCTTTTGGGAAATCCATTATCCCAACCAATGTTGATAACTAGGCATTTAATGACCAATGGTAGCTAGTTGTTGCTTATGGATATAACCAAGCCTTAACGGCTCAAAGCACGGAGACTCCCATGATACCAAGGCTTGGACAATCTCCACAAGACCAAGGATTTGATTAGGTACCAAACTAACTAGATGCTAAAATGGTCATCAATGAGCAAAAAGGGTGTTATGTATCTAATCAATAGACCAACTCTAGTCAAGCTCATGCCCCAATATCGGTAAATACAAGATTCAAAAGAAGGAATATGGGTGACAACCATGAAGCATTCAAAGAACCCCCTACCACCACTCCTTAATTTTCCAAGTCTAACGAGCTTACTATCACTCCAAAGGCCTTGACACCTCCACAAGGCTCATAGATTCAACAAATAACAACATTGGCTCCCAAAGCACAAGCAAAAGTTAACAGTACACCAGTCAACATTATTGAACAAATGAAAAAAATCCAATGTTAGCATACCAATGTGGGACATATTTTCCATGCTTGGTCAAGTGGATATCCTTCAAGAAGGTTTGTCTAAGATAGGTGTTACAACAACTATAGGTAAACAACCATGTTAAGAGGTTAAGGTCCTCACTAATGCAACCGAGGGTCATATGGGATAAATGTCAAGTAATGTGTTTAAACCTCCTCATTTCTACATTTCATTAATCATTGGTGACTCCTTAGTGCATATTTGCTTGGTAGATAGTGGAGCTAGCACTTCGGTAATGCCAAAGTACATAGATGATCAACTAAACCTCAAATATGAGACACATACCAAGGGAGTTTTGCAGCTTGATAGTTCTTCTATAAATCCATTTGGTATCATCAATGATTTGAATATGACTATACATGCTTGTCCTAGTGTTTTAGTGGATCAAGATGTGTTGATCCTTGATGTAACTCCTCACTTTATGTTATGCCTCTCTAGAGAATTCATAGCCAATATTGGGGGTTATCTAGCAACAAATTGATCCTACATAGCATTCAGTACAAGGTATGGGACTAAGGTATCAATCAAGGCTGATCCCATGGCACAATTCCACATTGAGCCTCATCATCCAGATAACATAAACATCAATTATACCATCCTTGATGAGGATGAATTTACTACTAGTCAAGAAATAAATACTCATCTTGAGGAGTTTCTAGACTTGTTCTTAGATGAGATATGGGGGGATAAGTAATTTCTCAACCCTTTGGAGGGTGTTAAAGAAAGAGACATGGGTGTCTATTTACTACATGAAGAAAATCAGCTCACGCCTTCCCTCATTGGACCTAAAGAAGACCTAAATGGTATGTGGAAGTTGTTATTTGATGGTTCAAGGAGAAAAAATAGAGTAGGTATAGGGGAAATTTTGATTTCCCCTTCAAGTAATAAGCATTTCTATTCCTATAGGGTTCATTTTAGTTGCTTTTTTAATGCATCAAATATGAAGGCTTAATCTGTTGTCTCTAATGGGCCAATAAAAGAGGAATCAAAATGTTGCAAGCATATGGAGATAATGAGCTTATAGTAAACCAAGTTAGAGGCTTAAACATTATAAAGAATCCTTTGACGAGGTCTTAAAAAAATAGAGTGTGGGACCTAGCTGAAGATTTTGAAGCCTTCAACATTCAAGCTGTACCAAGGAACCAAAATCAACATGCTAATAAGTTAGCAACAGTGGGAGCTTAGTTTGATATTTTGATTAAATTAAAAGAGGCCAAGGCTCAGCCACATGTCAAGGTGGTGGTGAGGCCATTAGTGCTTGATAATGAAGTCCATTGACAATTGTTTGAAAATGATAGATAAATTACTTGTTTCTTGCAACAGGAGGTAGAGTTTTCCTCAATAAACCAAGGTAAATTTCAACATCACTATGAGGATAAAATTGTTCAGCTGAAGTCTAAAAAACTTCTTAAAGGGATGGTCACCCTTGAGGGTATTTTCCATGAGGGAGACCATATGAGGAAAGAAAAGGTGATAATGTCAACCAATGAAGAAAACTTTGAAAGAGTCCTCATATTCAAAGACAAACTTCTCAAGCTCAGGAAGGTAAGCAGCAAGGCTGAGAGGCATGGTTTCATAGCACTCTACCAGGAATATGCAGACATCTTTACTTTAGGAATATAGTGACTTGAAAGGCTTTGATCTAAAATTAGCCTAACATACTATAGAACTAGAGGCTAATGCTAAGCCTGTGAGGCAAAAATAAAGGCCTGTTAATCCCAAAATTGAAGAGCTAATGAGGAGAGAGATAACCAAGTTAATTGAATCCAAGATCATCTTCCCCATCAAGCACTCATCATGGGTAGCCAATTTGGTGCCTATAAGGAAGAAGAGTGGGAAGATTAGGCTATGTGTTGACTTTAGATATTTGAACAAAGTCTCCTTGAAGGATCATTACCCTCTACCATCCATGGAGCAACTTCTTCAAATAGTTGTAGGGTCAAAGCATTTTTCACTTTAGATGGGTATTTAGGTTACAACCAAGTATTGGTAAAAGAAAAAGACTAGTACAAGACTACCTTCACCACCAAATGGGGCACATAAGCATACCAAAATATACCCTTTAGTTTGTCAAATGTTGGGGCAAATTTCCAAAGAGCCATGGACATGGATTTCTAAGGATTATTGAATCAAATGGTGTTGGTCTACTTGGATGACATCATAATTTTGTCCAAGAATTCCAGTGAACACATGGACCACTTGAGGCTGATCTTTAAAATATGTAGGGAGTATGAGATCTCGTTAAATCCCAAGAAGTGTGTGTTTGTCATATATGAAGGTACGTTATTGGGCAACATCATTTAAAAATAAGGGATATATATATTGATCCTAAAAGGGTAGATGCCATATTAGCACTCTCTCTCATCAAGCATAAGAAAGGAGTTCAGAGCTTCCTTGGTAAAATAAACTTTATAAGAAGGTTCAGACTGGGTTTTACAAGCTTGGTCAAGCCTATTACTGCCATGTTAAAGAAGAGACAAGTTTTTTCTTGGCCAAGAGAAGGAAAAGATGCTTTTAAATCCATCAAATAGGCCATTTCCCAAGAAACCTCACTCATATATCTTGATTTTTCCAAGGATTTCATGCTATACATCTTTGCCAGTGTTGACAACTTATCAACTATGCTGATACAAAAAAAATCTTGAAGGAATGGAGTAGACAATTACCTTTTTTAGTCAAGGGTTGGAAGGATATGAGGTGAGGTACACTTTTATAGAGAAATAGATCCTTGCAACAGTATGAAGTCTTAAGAAGTTCAGACTATTGCTCTCCAACAACAAGATTTATCTCATGGTGCCCCATCCTGGAGTTAGGGATTTCCTCCTTAACAAAGATATGAATGAGAAAAGAGCTAGCTAGATCACCAAAATCATGGAGTTTGATGTGGAAATAAAAGTGACCAAGTTGGTTAGAGGTAGAGGTTTATGTGAGCACATGGTGGAAGATCTTCAAAAATACAAAGAAGTTGCCATGGTGATTCAAGACAATTCACAGGCAGAGGCACCTCTACTTCATAAGATCTAGCTCCATGATATGACACATTTTTTTATAACAGGAGAATGCCCCCAAAGTCTAAACAAGGCAAAAAGAAGGTATTTCAGACTTTAGTCCATACCTTATGCATTGGTTGATGAGGTTTTATTTAGAAAGGACCTCAGTGGAGTGATCCTAAGGTGCATAGATAATGACCAAATAACCAATCTCTTGGAGCAATTCCATGATGGACTTACAGGACGTCATTTTGCACCTAGAACCATAGAAGCAAAGATAATGAGGGCTGGTTATTATTGGCCCAACCTATTCAAAGATGATTATGCATGGGTAAGAAGGTGTAAAAAATGTTCCCTCTTATTGGGTAAGCAAAGATTAATAGCTTTTCATCTCAACCCAATTCAGGTAGAGCAACCATTCATGTAGTGGGGTTTGGACTTCATAGGAGTGATCAAAACTCCATCAAGTATAGGGAATAAGTGGGTGCTTAATGCAACTGACTACTTCACTAGATGGGTGGAAGCCATCATGTTGCAGGAAGCTAATGAAAGTGTAGTCCTAGACTTCTATGACAACATTTTAACCCCTATCATTTTGATAATGCATTGGCATTTCTTGGTCTAAAAATAAGTGAATGGGCTTTCAAGATGGGCATCTACCTCAACACCTCTTCCAATTATTATCCTTAAGGAAATAGACCAGTTGAGTCCACAAACAAGAATTTGTTGAGAATGTTGAGAATCATAAGGAGGACTATGGAGGAGAGCTAGAGAGTGTGGCACGCTAAACTAAAGATAGCCTTGTGGGTTGACAGGGTGACTCTTAAAGCTACCATTATCAATTCTCCATATGTTTTAGTATATGGAAGGGAGGCCAAGTTGCCCATTTCTCTTGAGTTGCCTACATTGGAACTAGCCCATCAGTTGCAACTATTGGAAGAGGGGTCCATAAATATGAGACTGGTTAAACTCATAGAGCTTGAAGAAATGAGATACCTTATAATGAAAAAATTATAATTACATCAAGCTCAAGTCAAGAAAGCCTTTGGCAAGAGAGACATAGCAAGGGAAATCAAAGAGGGGGATCTAGTCCTCAGATGGGACTCAAATAAGGCCAAGCTAGGAAACTATACCAAATTTGACAGCTTGTGGAATGGCCCTTATTTGATCCATGGATGCAAACAACATAACTCTTTTTAGCTATCCCAACTAGATGGAGAGATACTAACAATCCCTGTCAATGGGATTCATTTAAAGCCTTTCTATTAGAAGAGTTTAGAGCATTGTATATATTTTAAAATTTTGTATAGTTTTTCATGTTTTCTCCTAAGTACCTTGAGCACATCTTTTTAGTTTTGTATTTCCCTTCAGAAGTGCCTTGGGCACTTTGTCTTATTCTAGTTGTCCTTATTATTTTAGGGGAGTTTCTAGAGAGGGTCAGCCTTGTCAAAGAAAGTAACCCAATGGATTAAATGAAGCAAATGAGTTGGGTTCTCAAGCATATTAGGCATGCTTCTCTGTGAGTCACCAAAAATTTTGGCCATTCATTTTCGGCCACATATCAAAATTTTGACTAGTTTAAAAAAAACTACGGACTCCATCAGAAAATCTATGAACTCCATCAAAAAATCTATGGATTCCATCAGAAAAACTATAGAATCCATCAAAAAATCTATGGACTCCATCAAAAAATCTATGGACTTCATCAGTACAGCTATAGACTCCAGTAACAAACCTCTAGACATGCATAAAAGGGATGCAAAAGCATTTGGTAAGTTAAAGAGAAATTATAAAGAAGATTTCAAGTTTTGACATGTAGAAGGCTTCAAGATTTACAAGGGGGAAGAGTTCAAGTTTGTAAAATTAATTTTATTAATTTGGAAAGTAAGATTCAAGTAGTTACAACTCCAAAGTAAAGTGACTCCACAACCCCAAGTTGCTCTATCTAACATTCCATGGGTTTGTGGAGTTGCTTTACGTAAATTGCCCTATAAGTTGAAAATAGTGAAAAGTCCAAAGTAGTAAGCAGTAAGGTCTGAGAATTCTAAAGTAAGTTTCAAGTCATGAGAAAACCAAAGTAAGCAAGGGCCCTTTTCAAAAAATTTGAAGGTCCATTCAAGTCAAAATTCAAAGAGTGAATTCTTTCAAGAAAATTGTCTGAGTGAATTCTTTCAAGAAAATTGTCTGCAAGAGATGGTCTTTTTCAGCAAGTCAAAGGGGACTTTTCTCGACAAAAGATTCCATTTTAACAATTTGAAGGGTAGGTTCCTTTCATAAAGGTTTCTTTCAAAAATCTTGAAGGAATTTTCCAAAGGACCCTTCTCATTTGGGAAAATTATCTAAGACAATTTTTTGAAGGAAAATTTCTTTTGAGACTTTTATCTTGAAGTCAAAAGGCCAAAGGTTTCTTTTCAAAAGGCAAAGGACATTTTAAAAAGTTTTGATGGGTACTTTCCCTTAAGAAAAGGGCACTTTGAAAAATTCCAAAAGATAGTTTTTTCAAGCAAAAGTACCCCAAACACTTTTCTCAAAGGGTATTTTCTCAAGAAAATGGTTCAATATAAAATTCAAGGGCATTTCCAATTATTTTGAAGGGCACTTATGGATCAAAAGGACCAAAACACTTTTTTGAAGAGTCATTTCCATGCTAAAGTGACTTATGTAATAATTCTGAAGGGTTCTTAGTCTGAAAGTGGACCTTTGCAAAACTCCCGAAGACTTTTCTTTTGGGAAAGTGGCCAAAACAATTAGTCTAAATGGTCTTTTCCAAGAAAGCCAACGGTTCATTCCAAATAACCAAAGGACATTTATGAAAGTTCTAAAGGGTATTTTCCCTTTAGAAAGGGGGTATTTTCAAAGTGCCCAAAAGGATTGAGATGTTTTGTAGACCTCGAAGATGGGTCTCATCAAGTAGCCATTTGTATTCAAAAGAGGTAAAAAGGAGTCATCAAATCTCAAAGGTAAAAGTATACATGACAAGTATCAAGCACACACTTAATCATGCATGATAGATCGATGGTACAAGAGAAGGTCAACAGGTCGAAGAGCAGGCCTAGGATTTTTGATGGAGCTTAAAGGGAGAGGATTTCCTACTAAGGCAAAGTAAAAACAAAGGAAAGCCCAAGCGACTGGTAGGAAATGGTAGGTACAAATTGATGGAGAAGACTTTGTCCTTTGATATGGCTCTCACCTCTTACATGGCTTTATCAGTCACAAAGGAATTAAATGCATGAAAGGCTCAAGGAGATCAGTGGTGATCTTGGATGGTTCATTGTGTAATCAAAATAGCGGCATGCCTTTAATGTGAAAGGGAGATCAAGTAGACTCGTGTTAGGCTAGATATGTAAAATACCAAGTGTTTCTAGTAAGGCTCTATAAAATCAAGACCCCTTAAAGACACAATCAGATTATTCACACCTACTTTTTCAAAGTAGGTCAATGACTTCAATGAAGAGCATCCCAAGCCATGCCCTCGATAAGCTACCACTCAAAATAGGTTTGATCATGATACTACCAAGTACACAAGTATGGGGGCCTTATCCTAGTGATAAAGGAGAGTTAATGCATTCAAAGATTCAATGAAGCTATAAAAAAGATCTCGATCATTTATGGTCCCCCCTCTCTATCCTCTCACACAGGCCCCCTCTTTTCTCATCCCTTTTCTTCTATATATACAGGCTTTTGGGTCTTAACAAGGATCCCTCAACTGGTGATAGAGGCACTTTATCAAAATTTCCTTGTAACACTCTCTTGAATAAATACAAGATGACTTTGTGATTTCCACTAAATTCAAGTGTGCATTATTGAAGTTTAACTTGTATAATGTATGTTTTTCCTCATCATCTATGATTTCTCTATTCACCTCACTTCAGTTTTCTTGGTTTCTTGCAAGTTGTGTGATGTGTTAGCCTTTGGTGCCTTTTTGAATCATTACGAGTCATAGTGTCTCTCCTACAAACCTATTTATTCTTACCATTCAAAGTGCATCTTCCCCTTTGACCTCCACACATCTACTCTACTTGTAGCTTTGAAATAGGATCAGCTTGACTTGTCTTGTTTAAGTCTAGTAGTAGTCACTAAGGTTCCTAGTCTAAATGTGGATCACTCTCTTTTGGTGCATCAAATCCCTTAGCTTAGATTTTGATTTTTATGTTATCCTCCTATCCATTTTCCTTAGTCAATAGTAGATTTTAGCATGGGAAATGAGAGCTAAAGTGAAACATCTGAGGAACTAGCCTCATTAAAAATCCTAGAGGTTTAACCTCATGATAGGATACCCATAGCCTAATGTTGTCCCAATGCTTGTAGGTAGGAGTGAGAGAGCCTGAGAAAATATCCCACAAAGGGTGAGATTCTAGCCTACAATAGTACCAACCAAGCATCGACCACATCACTAGATTCTTTAGCTAAAAAGGTAGGTAGAAGAAGCTTCTTCATTTCTTTAATGATTGGGCCAATGGTGGTCAAAGGTAATTATTGGATTATAAGTCCTTCCACTTGACCTATTTTCAACTTGGGTACTTCCTCTTGGGATATCCCTTCAAGATTGTTTATCCTTTGTTCTTGGTTATCAATCTTCCCTTGTAAGGTGTTAAAGGGTGTTAATATCCCATTATGGCTTTTTCATGCTTATTGGTTGGAATCCCACTGATTGCTTCAGCATGAGGTACCTCAATATTAATGTTTGAATTATTTAACGGTAGTTTGTCTAGGTTATGAATGGGAATGTAGCCGTAATGATCTCTTCCATGTCCTTGACCCTTGCCTCTAGTAGTATTGACACGCAAAGGTTTTTCATGGATGTTGCCAATTCTTGATCTTTTCTGCACCATCTTGAGAAATCATAAGTGAGAAATTTAGGAGATTTCATTTAGTCAAAGGAAAATATTCATTCCTAGAGTTTCCTAGAATATAACACTACTCTAATACCAGATGAAACAACCTCAAAATTTTTTTGGAATCATCTATCAGAGTACACTTTGGATATGTGTTAGACCCTCTTGCTAATGCAACAAAATGTTTAATAACTATGTGATAATGCAAATGGAACCAAAGGAGGGGAAGCTGAGGTAATTCACTAGAGGTAAGTACATACAAATGGTACTATGGGGAAATTAATTGTTGTTTAGAGGTATTATTGGATTTGAGGTATATCAGTGTATGCATACACTATTATGTCTCGAATTCCATAAGTGGTATTCAATAAGGCCTCGTAGGATCATTTATAGGTCCTTAACCCTAGATAAATTCCTCACTATCCTTAGTGGGTTTCAATCCTACATGAGGACATATAGATTAAAGAAAGGTTTGACTAAATAAGTTAGATTTAAGGATTCTTAGGTTAGATTGTTTGAGTATTTGCATTGAGTTTCAAGCCATAAAATACACAAGTACTCAAAATCAATAACAAATTTAACTCCATACTTATAGATTAATCATTATTTAAGTAGAAATTGTAAGAGCATAAAAAAAGATATATTATACACTCAATCAATTCTGATATATAGTCTATTTAGTGATTATTAATTAGCATAGCCAATGCTATAAAAGAGAGGGTAAAATCTTCAAGTAGTTAAATCAGAGTTGCTTTATAATTTATGTAATCAATCATAAATTCATACATTCATTAAAAGAAATCATTCCTTATTCCCATGTAACATTTCCTAGATAAATATCAAGGTGAAAATAATTCATTCCATTAGATCAAAAATAACAAGTGGAGTTTAATAAGGAATTCATTCAGGTGTCAAGATGAGTGGAACCCAAATAAAAGGTTTCCTCATAAATAACTTTTAAGAAATTCACTGCTGATAGCCAAGGTAACCATCTAAGTATATTAATCAAGTTTCAAGATGAGTGGAACCTAAATAAAGGGTTCCACTCAAGGAAATCTTATAAACTTCTATTGGCAGCCATGGCAATCTGCCATGCAAGTTAGCTCAAGGGGGATAAAGAAGCATAGTTATAATTTTCATATTATTAAACCTGAAATAATTATATATTCATTGTTTAAAGCCGTATTATAACTTTACTTAATTAAGTAACAATAAAAGTATTAAACATTATTATTATGCTTAAGATTTATTAATTTTTATATTGATTATAAATTAATTTGGCTTCCATAATCATATAAATAAATTGGTAACATAAAGATGAATCATACCTTACCCTCAACCATTAAATCTGACATACATGATAAATAGGGAGTATTTGTTCTTTTTTCCACATAGCCTAGCTTATGCATTGATGCAAGGGTTAGATGTTCTAACTCAGCTATATAAATACAACTACGAGTAACCAATTAACTTTAGCCACTTCCGTTATTCTAAATCCTAGTGACTAGAGAAATTTTAAATGCATACATAATTCAAGAATAGTCAATAGGTTCTATCAATCCGTACTCAATCAGAAGACATATAGTTATAACTATCTATTTCACAAATATTATGCCACATTTATTTGTTTATAACTCATAAATAAATATTCATTAATCTTCATAATAACCTAAGTATATCTTTTTAAAATAGACTCATTCTTGAAAATAGATTCGTCATACCCATCTAAGAAGTTTTCCATAAAAAAAGAAAGAACATAATAACAAATATTTACTTCAAGCATAAGTCAAGTATTACCAATTATTTTGTGCATCGGATTGATAGAACTATGAGGGTTAGTATAATGATAAAAATATGTCATTTAACCTAATTTGAGATCCTATAATTTAAAACATAATCAAATGGTTCCCGTACACTATAAATCAAAGCGATAAGATTAAGTAATATTATTTCAAAGTACCTATGCAAAGCTTTAATCTTATTTATTTTAACTTCTTAATAATTTGTTCTAGATTATATTCACAAGGTCATGAGTAGTCAACAATATAATTTGTTAAGCACAAGATATACTGAGATGGATGGGTGGTGAATCAGTATATCATATATCTTAAAAAAATTTAGTTAATCAAATTCTACTTAACCATTCATTCAAGATATGCAATAAAACTAAAACAATAAAACCACACAAGATAGAGAGAGACACCAAATTTTAACGTGGAAACCCAATGTGGGAAAAAACCAGAACAATCTCAAATATATGAATGAACACCAACTCAAATTATAATATTCACAAGCACCAAATTGCAAGAGCACCAACCCACATGAGTGCCAACCCCTTTGCTGAGCACCAACATAGAAACTATTTGTGAGCACCAACCCATAGGATCACTAACCCCTATTGTGTATACCACACAACTATCTCTCAATGTTGCTTTCTCAACAAATGATAGCACATTACAATATCTCTTTCTTTTCTCTCCTTTGCTCTTCTAAGCTAGATATGATGATTACAAACCATACTCTCTTTCACATATTACAAATGGCTTCTCAAGCCTTTATTTATAGCTTTTCCGATGACCTTTGGCATTCACCCTTTGTGACTCTTCACTCCTCATGGAAAATGGTGCCAAACTTACATGACCCTTTAAATCCTTGCTTTTGAAAAGTCATATGGTGACCCTTCATGAGAAAATGCATCCTTTCCCCTTTTGTCTTTATCTTGGTGAATTTTTGAATTCCTCAGTGTCCTTTCATGAGAAATTGTGCCCTTCCTCTTTTGTCTTCACTTAGTGACTCTTGGAATTCCTCAAGATGACTCTTCATGGGAAAATGCATCCTTTCCCTCTTTTGTCTTTACCCCATGACTCTTTGACTTCTTCATGGGCCCTTATTTTGAATTTATGCAACCAAAAATATATTCATTAATATTAAATAAATATCAACACACTTTAGCCAAAATATGAACATTAAAAACACCTTTCGACAATAAATGTTATGGGGCCTTTATCACCAAAGATAGACCTTTAAAAACAATGATAATATTTCCAAGAATATCCCCATTTGTCATTGATGTCAACCTCAAACTAAAAATGCCACATCCTAAAACCTATACTGCACATGCTAACCTGCATATACAGTAACTCCCCCTTACTATATCATCTTGTACCTATTCTTGTAACTTTACCTATACCTATTTCTGCACTTCTCCCCATTTGACATCAATGGCAAAGGGCCTATCATGGAGATAAAATTTAGATCCCCCTCAACTTATGTTGATCCTTAATGG
Source organism: Torreya grandis (assembly GCA_037957365.1). Lineage (NCBI taxonomy): Eukaryota > Viridiplantae > Streptophyta > Pinopsida > Cupressales > Taxaceae > Torreya > Torreya grandis. The sequence continues at coordinate 1,279,686 of JARHVA010000195.1, forward strand.
TAGGAAGTAAAATAAATTACTCCTAACTCCTCTCATAGATCCTTGAATGTGTCCTTTGATTGTGTCTTTGTGAAGATATCTGATAACACATATAAATTGTTGCTTTTTCTCTAAACATCTGCAATCAACTCATCTGAATCTTTTCTTCTAATCTCACAATCTTCTACATAAGACTTTAATGTGTATCCCTAATCACATATTTGACTTACACTCAATAGATTATGCTTAATACCTTTTACATACAATACATTCTTACTCTTGGTTTTACCATTATCCAAACTCAGAGTACCTTTTCTAGCTATCTTGGTAGTGGTTTTGTCTCCAAATTTCACTATGAAACCATTGATATTCTTTTCTCTTGTATCCTATCATGTGCCTCGAACATCCGTTATCAATTAATTATGGTTGTTCTTCATTTATTACATGTAAAGCTATCATAGAATCTTTAGGTTGTTTCTTCTACCATGAACTTGTTTGACCTTTCTTTTTGATGAATGGAGCCTTAAATCTTTGGTCTTTCTTGACTGAATCAAACATGCTTCTATAATTTCAAGCTATGTGTCCAAAATTATTTCACTTGTAACATATTATGGCCTCTTCATCAAAGCCTAATAAAGGAGCAAAAGAGTTGTAGCTTCTGCTTGACTCTCCATGAGTTTCCTTCTCCTTGTTTCTAAAATTATTCACTCTTTTTGACATTATAGTTTCTTATGACCATATCCATTACAATAAAAATAGTAACCATAAAAATAGAACCTATTTGTGTATCTCTATCCTGCTTGTCTTTTATAGCTCTATTCCTTCCAACCTTCTTTGTTTGAGATGTCCTCTATATTCTTCACTTCTTCCCTTTTTGTTTCCTCTTTTGTAAGAGATTAAACAAAGCTATTTTTATTTTCAAATATGATGCTTGCCTTATCTAATATTGATTTTTTAATTTCTAATATCTTATTCAACATATTAGTGTTATTCTCAAATTTTGAATCATTGGTTGCTTTATCAGTGACTGCTTTATTTATTTTCTCAAGATATACTTTTAAAGAGGCAATTTAAACAACATACATTTCTCATTCTTCACTTAATTTCTACAACTAAGATGTTAGATCTTCTTTAGTCTTTTTGGCTTCTTCAATGTGTACTTGTAGATCTTCAATTATTTCCTTTGACTCCTTTTCATTTTTCTCAATCTGGAGCTTCAATCTTTGATTCTTCTTCTCAAGAGCTTGTAATTCTTCTAAGGCACAAATGAGTTATCCTTCTAGATTCACTTCAACTTCATCTTGTTCTTCTTCTTGATCATCTTACTTTTTCTTGTGAAGGCATCTTTATGTATGGTCAAGAATAAAATCTCTTCTTCATCTGAATCACTGACTCCACTATCTTCAATTGAGCTAGGATCTTTAGAGTATAAAATCTTCTTGGGTCCCTTCTTAAATTTGTCTTTGAAATTCTTCTTGTATGTAGACCTTACTTCTTCATTGTCACCATTACTCTTATCTGGGCACTTAGCTATAAAAATGTCCAATCTTTCCATAATTAAAACATTTAAAAGGTAATTTTTCTTGATATTTACCTATGCCCTTTTTCAGCTTGCAGATGAGTAGATCTCCATTGTCATCTTCATCATCACTAGAGCTGTGACTAGATTCTTGAATCTTAGCCTTGTCTTTCTTTGATGTCTTAAAATTAAATTACCTCTTTGAGGGTTTCTCTTATTTGGTTTGCATCTCATATATTGTAAGAATATCATGTAGTTCATCCATCTTTAGCTTGGCTAGATCTTTCATCTCCTCGATTGCCAAAACCTTTGCATCATATCTCATTGGTAGAGATATCAAAACCTTTTGTACCACCGCTGATTCTTCTAACTTTTCTCCAAGGCCTTGAATATGATTAACTATTTGATCAACCCATAAAAGATAACTTGCTATGTTTTCTTCCTCTTCCATCTTCAAACTCTCAAACTGTCTTCTAAAAGTCTGGAGCTTAGCTTGATGAACCTTTCCATCACCTTTTTAAATATTCTCAAGCTTTACCCAAGTCTCATGAATAAATTTACATTGCATAACTTTAACAAATTTTGATTCACATAAACTATATAAAATAACATTTAAAGCTTTAGCATTATTTTCACTTGCCTTCTTTTCTGTCAGAGTAGTCACGAGTGTCTGTGGCTCTTTGTATTCATCCACAATTGCTTGCCAAATGTTGAATCCAAGAGACATCAAATAAGTCCTCATCTTTATGTTCCAAAAAGCATAATTTGTCCCATCAAGAAAAGGTGCCTTATTTTTATAAAAACCTTCATGTGATCTATCCATCGTGCTTTCCCTGATCTACCTTCAAGCTGTAAAACTCTTTCCAAAGGAACCTATTCTGATACCAATTATTAAGCACGAAATATACTAAGAGGGGGGGGGGGGTGAATCAATATATCATATATCTTATAAGCTTTTAGTTAATCAAATTCTACTTTACCATTCATTCAAGATATGTAATAAAACTAAAACAATAAACACCACACAAGATAGAGAGACACCATATTTTAATGTAGAAACTCAATGTGGAAAAAAACCATGGAGAAAAATCTCAAGTATATGAATGAGCACCAACTCAAACTACAATATTTTCAAGCACTAACTTGCAAGAGAAACAACCCCTTTGTTGAGCACCAACACAACAACTATTGGTGAGCACCAACTCACATGAGCACTAACCTCTATTGTGTATACCACACAACTATCTCTCAATTTTGGTTTCTCAATAAATAATAACACACTACAATATCTCTTTCTTTTTTCTCCTTTGCTCTTCTAAGCTAGATATGACAATTACAAGCCATACTCTCTTTTGCATATTACAAATGGCTTCCTAAGCCTTTATTTATAGCTTTCCAAATGATCTTTGGCATTCACCCTTTGTGACTCTTTACTCTTCATGGAAAATAGTGCCAAATTTGCATGACCCTTCAAATCCTTGCTTTTGAAAAGTCACATGGTGACCCTTCATGAGCAAATGCATCTTTTCCTCTTTTATATTTATCTTGGTGACTTTTCAAATTCCTCAAAGTGTCCCTTCATGAGAAATTGTGCCCTTCCCCTTTTTTCTTTACTTGGTGACTCTTGGAATTCTTCAAGATGACTCTTAATGGGAAAATGCATCCTGTCCCTCTTTTGTCTTTACCCCATGACTCTTTGACTTATTCATGGGCCCTTCTTTTGAATTTATGTAACCAAAAATATCTTTGTTAATACTAAATAAATATCAACACACTTTAGCCAAAATATGAACATTAAAAACACTTTTAGACAATAAATGCTATGGGGCCTTTATCACCAAAGCTAGACCTTTGACATTAATGAAAGTATTTCTAACATAATTGTGATAATCATTAATAAATTAATCTAATAAAATAAATAAATACATTATTACCATCTTCTATACGACATTTTTAATAAATAAGTTGAACATAAATCAGCTGATTAGGACAAGCCTGCTCGACCAACCCTATAAGCCCCCCATTAGTGGCCCTTACCACCCTAACCATAAACATGTTGGTATTTTTGATAATCGAGAATAAGTAATGTATTCTTAGCACATAGAAATATAGACAAGGATATGACCACACCAAACTCATACACAACATTTATTTATTCCAAGGTGAGATGGGAATACTTAACTCATTAAGGTATAGGTTAAAGGTGAGGATGGTTAATTTAAACCATTAAATGATATAGAATGGATTAAATATTAATGCTTTGTATATTTTTTGAGTTTGTCTCTCTTGAACCTCATCCAATACCTTGACCGATCCTTAAACTTTTGTACCCTCAATGTATACTCATCAATGTGATAATCATCAAAGGAATTAAGCCATTTTAAATCAAACCACGACTAATATAGTCATTAAAACACTATGCCACTTAGCCTTAGACCATAATTCAAGGTCGAAGGGGGATTAAGGTAGCATAGGTGACAAGGGTTTCTAGGGGGGTTAGCTCTAGGTAGTTTAGTTAAGTTTAGGTACAAATTGAGTAGGTTGATAGGGTCAAATGGAGAACAAAAAGATTTGAAAACACCATGGAAATAAATAATGAAGTTGTGAGTATGAGAAAGGAGGCAGTCGATAAGAGGTAACCAAAAATAACAAACATAATGACAAGTAATGACCTATAATAGAATTGATAAGGTACAATAGTCAAAACACACACAAGGACCACAACTGACAAACATATAATGGTAAATAACAACCAATCGAATTATTTGAAATATAATCAAAAATAGTATACCTATTGGTCATATAGATGTGCTTAGAAACATTATTCTAGGATTACAACCTGCACAAACTTGCCTAGCTCATAAATAAACATTAGCCACCAATATGGCAAAAATGCATAATGTCATAATCCAATAAATCCATATAGATTATAAAATTATTAACAATAAAATAATAATAAGTCCACCACATACTTAATCATAAGATAAGTACATAGCCAACACTACTGTAGCAAGTACCCCATAATCTAACTAAACAACATCTAAAACCAGTTCAGTATCAACTAATAAAGCAACAACAACAACATATATATGAAAATGTGGGATCATGACATATTCCTTATCATATTAATTTGGACTAGTAGTTCTATCAACAATTTTATTCTTGTCTCTTTAAATATTTATAACATGAAGTATACTCTCAATAATTATATGTACTTGACTTGAATGTCCTTGTAGGTTGGGCATTCTAGGATGAAATCCTTCTTTATTTCTTTTGCTCATGGTGTCAAAAAATATATCCTCTACTCCTATTCTTCCTTAGGTTTCATACACATACCTATATCATATTTGATTCTATGGGATCTAAATATCATCTAAGAGATGAGTATCTTTTCCTTCTAGTTTATTTTAACCCCTATTTATGTTCTTTAGTGATGCTCATAAGTTGGGTTGAATTTGGTAAGATAGTGTTGTTGTTTTCTACTTAATTTTTTCTTCACATGACTATTCTAAATTTTTCATTCACATATATCTTTATTTATTTTTAATGTTTGGGAATTCACTTAATTTAATATCCCTTCTACTCATCCATTTTTGGTTTTGTTTCATCCACATGCTCTTTTTATTATGTAACTATTTTTCTTTTGTTTTCTTAGGTCCCCTGTTAATATCCATGCTTTATGTTTTTTAAAAGTAGCATAGTATGATGATCATATTTTTTCCCTCTAATATAAAAGTGTGTGTTTATATAAGGAGTTTTATAGGGAACTAAATCCTTGGTTTTAATTTTTTAGTAATTAATATCTTTTGTATCCTTGGTATTGTCCTCCATTTCAATCCTAAAGTTCCACTACCCAACTACTGACATCCAAACAACACAACCAAAGTGAAAATTAACCCAAATAAGACCCTAGGTGTCATATGATCCCACAAATATATGTTACTACATATATTTTTAGTGCTTATATATATTTTCATCAATCTTGTATTATTTTCATTCTACATATATCCCATGTGAAGTTTTAATGAAATCGTAAACTAAGATACTTGTATTAGGTTACCATTTCAAGTAGGTCCCCTTTGAATTGGAAGTTTGTATGTTTATTTTTATTTTTAGGGAGAAGAACAATATATTAGATTTTTTGATATTAACTTGCATTACTGTGTCTTTAAAATAAGTTCTGGGGCATGTAAGTTGTCTATCAAACATTGGGATGTTTTTACAATTAGAATTAAATGTTTAACATATAAGAGGAGTTTCACCATGTATTATTCCAAGTGAACCCATCCAATCCTCATACTTGTCTATCCATTCTTATTTTTTGTAAACAACTCACCCCATGGAAACTTGAAAGATCTTAAGGGGAACCTTTTTTGGTGCATATGTTTCTCCCAAAGCACTCAGAAAACCCTACATATGTTTTAATTTTGACCTTAAATTACTCATAGACTCTAGAAATTATTACCCTACAATGAAATGTAACCATGTTTTCTCCATTTTAATCCATAATTTACTCTTTGGACCTATATAAAATGATTTATTGAAATATAAAAACAAAAATAGACTTCACATTTTTATTTCAAACCTTTTCAACTAAGTGTCTTAGTGTGACACAATGACCTATTTTTGGATGTGTTAATCTAAAACTTACTTGACCTTTTTATCTCTATACCTTTTACTCAACTAAATTACTAATAATATGCTATAACACGCCCCCATATGTTTTTTAAAATATGGGATTAACCATGTGGTTATGTAGTTTGAATGGTTATTGACATCCACTATGTATGGCTAGACTAGTTATCCACTTTGTTGGGAAGCCATTTTGAATGAACTCATCCAATATTTTTATGATGTATGGTTATAAGATATATACTCCCCATTTTTGATATTCCACTTACATACCTTCGATGTCTCAATACTGACCAATTTCTACCTTATGAATCCATTGATGGATGTCTATAATTGTGAAAGTATATTATTTAACATTGATTGTAGGGGGTATCATTTTCATTTTACAACTATTTTGAATTTTCCAACCACTAACTTGGTGTACTTTTTTTGTTTTTTTTTCTAATATAATCTTCCTTTTTTTCATCGCCATTTTTTCACATATTTTTCTATTTCTATTTGTCTCACCAAATGGCTCCCTTATTATTCTTTTTGTTGCCTTTCATTTTTCATCATACCATTGATTTGTTGAAAATTTATATTCCCCTATTTCTTAGGTTTATATTTTGTTTACATGTATGTAGAGATCCTTGAATTATATGCATTAGCCTCTCAATTTTAATAGAATATATACATACTTCAGATGTCCTCTTGTCTTCACCATCCTAAAACATGTTTCTTAATACAATCCATAAGGTATTTTGAATTTCCTTATTGAAGAGGACATTCCATTAAATTTGTAGTTTATCACAAGTGAGACAAATGTGTTCATATTTTTATCTACTTGCATTTGAAATTTTATATAAATTGGGTTGTGATTTTATTTAATCTCCACAAAGGAATCCTCTACTACCATATCTATAATTTAAGATATACATTTTTGTAAACACATATCATAATCAATAACACTTTTTCCAATGTGGGTTTTGCATGTGTAGTTTTATGATTTACACCATCTAATTATACCATTACATATAATCAAACCATATATGTTACACAATATTATTATCTCTTCCCTAAAATGTGTGATGTTTGTGTTCATCTTCCAAAATTCAAATCTTTATTATTGTACTCTTATACTAGCTAGGGAGGATCATTATCAAGGTCATCATTATTTATTATAATGTTTTAATGTTTATTTGAAGTTATTGAATTAAAATCCCCCACTAGTATCATGACCCCTAGCTTACTATAGATTAAAATGTCCATTTTAGGGATGAGTAGGGGTATTCACATTCAAAATCATGCTTCTTATAAGATTTTAAATTTTTGGGGGAATGTAATAGGTAGCTATGCTAAGTGTTATATCATTTTCTACAATTCAAATCTATATATGTGGTTTATTTTTATATTATTTATAAATTCTTATAGTTAAGTGCCACATTTCTTTTACTAGGACCCATATTCCCCCATGCCCTTTATTGGATTTTGCTATGTTATTATATACTCTTACTTTCATGTATCCATCAAAAATTTGAGGCCTATTAAACCAACATTATCATTTGTTTATGTAAGTATGATTATATATGTATCTCTAGCTATAGGCCCTAACCCATGTCATATTCTCCATGGATAGCCTCTATTGTTCCAACTTACCAATAAAAGATGATTTCGAGGGGAATCGACTCTCTATTTATTTTGAGTATGTTAGTTATTGATATATATGTAATGAATTAGGATGGATCTAAAACTTGTCTTACTTAGTGGATTCTAAGCTTGGAGAAGGTAATATTATAAAAAAACTCATTGCATAGCTATTTATATATGGACATGACCAATTCAGATCCACAAAACCCAACCAAGGTATCTCTTATTACATAAGACCAAAGGAGAGGGTTTCAAATATTCTAGGCAAATGATATTATGAAATAACCCTAGCTAGGCCTATGATACATAAAATAAATCTAATCTGATGCTCATTAAAGCTTGTGGCATAAAGGGGTATAATTAAAAAATTAAATCAAAACATTTAAAGATAACTATACTCAAGTCAATGTAAAGGTAAACTAATCAAGGGGTAAAACATTCATCTTATTACTTTATGAAATATTTATATACCAAATGAAAGAGTAAAATTTAAGAATGTTAGGGTGTGGAGCTAAAAGCTACACCTTAAGGCAAACAGGAGGGTTTCTAGCGTATGCAGTCGTCGACGTCGGCAGGCCACACCAACGACGGTCAGGGGACGCAGAAGGGAAATCAGCATCGACAGAAGATCGACCGGCGTTGGTCACCTCCAGGAGGGCAGGGACCGACGTCGGTCGCCTGTGGTGGTCTGAACTGCTGTTGATGAACAGTCAGTTAAGTGAACGTGGAGTTTGCATGTTAAAGACTTGTTCGAAGTCTTGAGCCGCAAGTCTAATCAGTGTATGCATGAGATCTATATAATAGACTCATGGGCTGTATTGTTAAGTGGAGAATTTGGAGAAGAGCTATGTGAAGCTTGGAGAGTTCTTCCCATGGTGGAATCAAGTAGGATTCCCCATGTATGTATAAGTAAGATCAGGTTTGATATGTAGGGATGTGTGTATGCGAGGGTCAGAAAGGAGATCAGCGGGGGAGCTAGATCTAGGGTGACAGCAATGCATCAGCAGGATCATGGAGAGATCTACTTGGAGTACGGTTGTGTACTCGATTGTACAGATGTGCAATGAGGTGAACAACAGCTTGTGTTAGCTGTGTGTTGTGACCTATGAGAGAAGATTACTCAGGTGGGAAGATTACTTGGAGCCCTTGAGGAGGAAGCCTCACAGAGGTGGAAGAAGAGTGTGATCTCTTTATTGTAATTTCCTTTGTAATGAGTTGAATACAACTGTGTGTTGCCTCTCATATTTTGTGTGTTTTCTCATTGATAGTTATTTGTTCTTCTGGTTATTCTACATGTTTAATTGCTTATACAATGGTAATCATGTGTGCTCTTAAATCTGACAAGTTGTGTCAGAGCTTTGGGGAGTTTCGGTCCTATCAAAGAATACTTACCTTGAATTGAATTTGTCGTGCCTCAATATTTCCCTTGCCCAATGGTGCTTTGTAAGAGTTTGTTGTGGCTTTTTAAGGATCACACTATAGAAATCAGCTCTAAGCTAAAAGACTCATACTTTGCATCTAGGACTTTCTCATAAGACATGTTTCTTTCCCTCCAAGGTAAAACCATAATCAATGACTCCTCAAGTGTAGAATTAGTAGGATTATGAGCTGTAACAATGTGAAAATCAATGTCCCCCTCTATTAGATTAAAGGGAATGGGGCATTTATAGTCAAAGATTGAACCTAAACCCTCCCAAGAATTTAACTGACAAGATCAACCGACTCGATCTTGTTAGGTGGAAATGGTATCTATTAGGTCTTGAACTAGGTATATCTAGATGACATAATTCTATAATGTGCAATTAATCCGTAATAATATTGACTTAGTAGGAAAATGAAGAAAAAGGTTGTTTACTTAGTTAGGGGCTATTATGGAAGGTGAATTGCTTAGAGGAATAGATAAAAGGGTTTTAATTTCTTTGGGAGTTAGATAAAAGTAACTTGTAGTGGTTTTAGGTGATGGTATAGGGACCAATAATTTTGTGAAGCAATAAAGCTCTGCCCACCCCTTTCTCAGTGCACTCTTTTAGGCTACACCCAGAGAGATTGAAATTTGATAGGTTCTTGCAAGAGAGAAAGCATTAACAAATGACAAAGTTTAAAAATATTGTGTATACATATACCCCACTCAAATTTCATCACATGTCACACAGTTGTAACAAGGGATGGTGCTTCAAGAAAGAGAATAGCAACACATAATGTGGAGCTAGTAAATTGTAGTAAAAAACAAAAAATAAATGAAAGTAAATAATTGAAAAATACATACCTTCACTTACCTTGTTGCTATGGAATATAAGTTGCATGAGAAGTAGGTGGAAGAGGTGTCCAATGTATGGGACATTTAGAAAACCTAAAAAATAAGCTCAAATTTGAAAATTTTAAAAAAATATGGGGTGAATATAGAAAAATTCTCTATGTTACCAAGATTATAGAAATTTTTATGGTTTATAAAAAGAGTTTGTAGAAACAAAGTAATGAGAAAAAATGGAATTTTTTGATAAATAATTATTAGCTAAAGAATTTTTAATTTTTAAATATATAATATAATTTTAACTATTCATTTGCAAATTTACTATTTTGAGAAACCAGAGCTCTATGAGACCTAGAGGAGTGACAAGAAAGATGATGAAAGGATGCGAGGAGTATGAGGGGGAAGATGATTTGTGGCTAATGTAAGCATGATCTAGGTATAGGATGTATTAAATTTGAAATTTTTATTGTTTTTAATTGTAAATGGAGTAGATCTATAAATTTAGGTGTCATGGCAAATTCATCTAACATAATTTACCCCAAAAAGTTTGGGGTAGAGTAAAAATTAGGATGAAAAATACATAAGGGTTAGGGAGGATCATTAATGTGTAAGGAATTAATGACAAATGTGTTAAAAAACACCACATAAAAAGAATGGGATCAGTTAGGATGATATAGTTGAAAATTGATAGGTTGATGCAAGTGGTTGCTTACATAGTATTCAGATGATTTACTTTTTTATTAAATGGTTGACTCCATGAATGTGGATTGATGTAATATCATAGTGTATAGGTGGCTGCATAGTAAAAAATATATTCATGGCCAATATAGTTAGTTATATCCCCAATGTAGTATAAATTATTAAGAAAGAGGCAATATAGGTTGATGAATCAATTAATTTTGGTTTAAATGCATATATTGTTAATTTTAGTAATGTAATTTGATGATTATCTAGTATAGAGACCTGATACATATTTTTTGTTTTATATTTTTTAGAGATGATAGTGACTCTAGAAATTGGTAAATGTAATTTGGTTATCAGATTTGCTAGATAGATTGACAAGAGATGATCATGCATGGTTGATGACATTGGGCTTTGGAGGCATTATGCAGATGTGACATATTCCCTTGAGTGTTGACTTAGTCACCATGTTCTTAGGGATATGGGAGAGGATAACCAACACTTTTAGGTGGGTGGTGGGTGAGGATACTATTGAGGTGGGTATCACCTTGGAGGATGTACATGCAATATTAGGATCTACTATAGTAGGGACACTTGTCAAGTTTTTAAAAGGCCCCTAGGAAAAATCCCTATGTGAAATTCTGGTGAATATTAAAAAGTATGTTTTAAATTCCTAATGAACTGAAGGGAAATTAGTTTTATCATGAAGGTGAACCCTAGGCATCACCCGAACATAATGTTTAAACACGTCCATCCACATTTTGTGGATGCTATCCAGACCCTATGGATGTTGTACATACCTTGTGGATGTCATCTATACCCTACAGATGGTGTCTAGACCATATGGATGAAATCCAAACCTCTTGGATGCTATATAGAGCTTGTAGTTGGTTGTCCAAAGTTCATAGTTGACCATCTAGAGCATACTCTAGATGCTCATTTGAAAAATGGAAAAAAATCATCATAAATATATTTCATCATAAAATTTATTGCATATTTGTATTCTTCTCAAAAAATTATACAAGTTAAAAAAAAGAATCATCTAGATCTTAATATGTATGCAAAAGTTATGTTCATTTAAAGCTCTAGATGGTAACTAGAGGCTCTAAACGGCCAACTAGAGGCTCTAGATATTGACTAGAGGCTCTGAACAACCATCCAAAGCCTCTCATCAGTTTCTAGAGCCTTTAGTCATCATATATAGCCTTTAGTCACCATCTATAACCTCTTATCCACTATCTATAGCCTCTGGTCGATGGTCTATAACCTCCAGTCAGTATCCAGAGCCTCTGGTTAGCCATTAGAGCCTTTGGTTACTATCTAAAGCTTGAAATAAACATAAATTTTGCATATAGATTCTAAATCAAGATGATTATTTTTTCAAACTTATCTAATTTTCTATAAGAATATATATATATATATATATATATATATATATATATATATATATATATATATATATATATATATATATATATATATATGTTGCCATATTGGCTATCATGACCCATGGATGTATGTATTTTATTTTTATTACATGTTTAATATTTTGATATATGTTGTAATAAAATGTATGATGTATTTTTTATTATTTTCTATCAATTGTGAACAAATGCATGATAGAAAATGTGAAATGTACAAATGTAATACAAAATATACTAGATATCATGGAAAATAAAAGTTAGAACACATAAAATCATGTTTGGAAGCATGTAAAACATAAAATAACTAAAGTGAAAATGAAATGCCAAACACAAAAAATCATGTTTAGAAGTGTGTAAAACATAAAAAAATAGAATGAAATGTAAAACATGCTAAATCATGTTAGGAAGTGTGTAAAACATGAATAAATGAATTATAAAATGAAATGAAGTGCTAAGATATGTAAAGTGAAAATAACAAGTGAAATGATAAGTAGAAAATTTAGGATTTGTGTTAATCACTTATTTTTAGAAAAAAATGTAGTTATTTTGTGACTAAACATGGTATGAAGCTTAAGGCCAACTGTGAAGTTTGAGATTCGACTAGAAATAAGAGATGTGTTAAGATATGAATAATGTCTTTTAGTGTGATTTTGACTTTTGAACATTTATTTGTGTTTTTTTCTCATTGCCTTTTATTTAAATTATTTATCTTTTAAATTTGTATGGGTTTTTATATTCCTCCTCCATATAGTTTAGAATAACCAAACATGAGTGATAAAATTTAAAAACATAGATAAACTTTAGATTTTGGTTACAAGATACAAAATACTTAGAGGTTTTGTCAACTTGATAAATAATTAATCTTGCCCATAGACAAGTATGTGATCTCAAGACTAACCATATGTGTGCTTAGTATGAAGGGAAAATAAGGGGAAAGTGAATATCGTATATATCTATGCATGTAGTGGTACAATGAGAAATATGCTTGTCAATTGATCATAGGGTAAAGATAGGATATTAGAGGGTGTGGATTGGAAACCATATAATAGTAATAAATATCTAATTCCAATAAATAATGTAACAAATATAAAAATAAGTCACTCTAAAAAAAGATACGAAAAAAATAAATGAAAATGAAATTGGTCCATGAAACATTTCCAAGTGATACGTGAAACATAAGATCAATATATGCTCATAAATCAAAATCCAAATCATATGAAAATGTACCAAATAATGTGATGAAATACCATGATGTGTTCACAAGTATTGATAAATTACTCAGTTGCTATAGATATACTTTGCAAAAAAAGTAGGGTTACACATATATCTATAACATCCGATCAATGAAAAATTTCATGGTGATTTTTTGTTAATTCACAAATATTCTCATTTTAAAAATATGCATTTGGAAAATTTCTAGGGCATTGAATAGCGCACAATCACCTAAATTTTTAGGATATAAGATAATTTTTAGGGTTGGTTTACCTATCGTTAAAAATAAATTGTATTCATATAAATGCATTTCATCGATACCTTAAGAGGCAATCCGAGTACATTCACCTCACATACTATTCTCGCACCTATATTTGGACAGTTAACTAACACAACCCTTGTCAATCACCTACATCTAGTGTCAACTATCGACATTTTACTTAGCAATCATTTACATTCTAGGTGTCAATCCTCCACTTATTGGTGTCAATCATTTACTCGTTACATGTCAATCATCTACATTCCTTGTTGATCACCTACGTATCGGTGCCAATCATTTGCATCCATTTTGATCACCTATGTGTTAGTGTCAACTATTTGCATTGATTTTAATAATTTGTGTTTTTATCATTTGTTAGTAACCTGCATCCTTTGATGGCTTCAGCTAAAAAATTTAACAGGGTGGGAATATTACCTAAAAAATGACCTATTATCTTATTTCATCCAGACATGAAACAAAGGTATTAAATATTAAAATATTTATTTTATTGTTATTTATTACAATTTGCACTTTCTTATTAGGGTTGAATAATAATGACTAGGTCTACAACCATTTTGTATGCAAAAATTGTAGATAAGCCTTTAAATATATACCTCCACTAGAACATGTACCTAGGTATGATATGCCCCTACCAAATATAGGTACTAAATGATTTACTATATTATTATTTATTTTCACTTTTAGTTCTATATTATGGTTCAATAATAATGACAAGTTTTACAACCATTTTGCATGCAAAACTCATAGATAACCCTTTTGAAGACATGCCTCCACTGGAAGATGTACTTGGGTATGAAATGCCCCCACCAAACATAAGTACTAAATGATTTATTGAATTATTATTTATTTGTACTTCTAGTTATGTATTATGGTTCAATAAAAATTACAAAGTCTATAAAATATTCTGCATATAGAACCCATTGATAACCCTTTTGAAGATATGCCTCCACTAGAAGATTTACCTAGGTATAAAATTGCTTCACTTAAAGATAATTACAAACAAGATGAGTTGGAAATGTTACAACCATTTTCTAGATCTCATGAAACAAGTACATCAGTTAAAAATTCAACTCAAAAATATAATTCAATAAAAAAGAGATTGGAGCATATTACTAATGTTAATGATGAAAACCTAATACCTGATGACATTTATAATCATCCAACACAAACTCCAGTTGAAAAAAAGACTAAAAAATCTACGTGAAATAAGAGACGTACATAGGAAATTAGAAGGTCATTTAAGTTTGACTAAGTAGCTAAATAACCATTCATTAAACCTATTAAGCCACAAAATAGTATTGACACACAAACACAATGTAAATGTACAATATGTAGTTATAAACTTGTAAAGGACCAAAAAATGTAACTTAAGTTTGACACAATTGATAAACATTGTGGTAAAATATATGAGTCGATAAAAGAAAAATATGGACAAACCAAAATAATGGTGAGATGGAAAAATGCAAAAGAATGCATGCATCAATGTTACATAGTAAAGTATGAAAATCATAAAAAATATCAATGAAATCTCATCAAAAGGAGCAAAAATTAAAACTCAATTCAAAAAAGTTACTTAATTGATTAAACATGAAAAAAATATACAATTCTCCACTATATATCACATTTTAAAAAGAGGCATACTAATCTCTGATTTTTTAGATTATAAGATTCTATTTTAGCGTAATGAATTACATAACATTCCACAATCACATTGGTCAGATAGTAGTGCTTGGGAAATGGTGAAATGTCTCGTGATGATTGAAAAGGAGGATTTGAAAGAAAAAGAAAAAGCAACATAGTTTATTTCACTTTCCATTGATGAGGTAACAATAGTTGACAACACATCATCGGTTTGCATGTGTGTTTATACATTTGAGAACCATTCAAGGTGACCTCACCTTTTATTTATACATAAAATGACAAAAAATTGTAATGCTAAGAAGCTTCAAAAATTGGTTATTGATAATTTGATGGATATAGCAAGGATATATTATTATGATATATACACCAAGTTAGTGTGTGTTGGTGAAAATGGTGCATTTGTAATGCAAGGTAATAGAATTGGTCTATATGTTCAACTAAATACAATAGTTTTCTCATATATGATTCTAATTCACTACATGGTACATAGAAAAATTGTTAGTGTTCTCAATCAAACTTGCACCCCTATGAAGGTAGTTTCAGGCCTTCATAATCTACTCAAACATGGAAACAATCCTAGGTTTTGGGTGACCTAATTAGTGGATTGAATCTCTAGATTCTAAGGGCTAACTCCCTTTGGTGTATAAATTAGGATCCTTGCTCTATGCCACAAACTATCTAGGAAAAGAGAGAGAAACTTGAAAGAAAATCTTATCTAACGATGGTGATACACCTATATTTTTGACTAATACACTCAATTAGAGATCCTAAAACATTGATTTAGACAAGAATAATGCTAAACTTTCAACTCCAATTGAACAATATGCATAAGTATTTCACAAAAAGGTTTGATCTAGTAACTACAACTTGAGAGAAATGAAAGAATAGCTTTGATTGAAGGCACTAATCAGCCATTTGCATCCACTAAAATTCTAGTCAAAAGACACTTAAACATAGAGCATGACCTACATAATTTGACCAGCTATAAACTAGGTAAGAATAAAGACTTGGCAAGGAATAAAAAATCTATCACTTATGCAAATTAATGATATAAATACACTATATCAGCAACTAGAAATTGAAAACTATCCTACTAATTTAAAGAAAGGTTATAAAACTCAATCTTTGGTAGAATTTTGTCTTACTATAAGATGGATACAATTCAAGGCTAAAAATCTAACTTATATAAAAAAAATACACAACATCCAATAGGTTGGTGTTGAAACTAGAAGAAGACAACTCTTTCATTAGCCCAAGTCCAATTTCTGTTATGCCAAGATAACAAAGATATCTAAATTTATCTTTTTTTGTCTTTGTCTTGCATGAAAAATCCTTTGGCATTGAAAATAGATAGTGGGATCATCTTGGGCTGATATTTCAACATGCATGAATTCTACACCCATATCCAAAAATAGAACTCTTCTTCAGCTGTTGGAATGTTTAAAAGGATTCTCTTTGAATGAAAACAACATTAATGCCGAACTTAGAATTCGGTTTGAACTGTTGGAATGTTTGGAAACCTTGGAAATAATAAGAGTGCATGCATGTAAATCACATTAATCTCTCCAACATTAAACAACTTGAGTCCTTCATGTAAATGAGTCTCCATCTTTAGAACTAAAGGTGTCATGCTAAAATAGTTACACCTGGATGTGTCTAATCTTGCTTGAACCACTTTACATGAAGAACCCTTTTATCTATCTATATTCATTGTTGACATCTCTCACTTTATTTGGATCTTTGTTACTATGCATTTTCATTATATGTTTTTCTATATCTCTTCCCCCTTGCATGTATTTATCTTGGGTTTATTTTTGCAGTCCTTTTCATCTCCTTTCTTTGTCTTTTTTCATTAGCCTTCAAAATTCTACCAAGTCATTTTCTCATGGACAGAATTGTCTCTCAGCCTTTTCTTTTACTTGTGCCTTTATCATGGACCATTTCTTGTAGATTTTCCTCTCCAAATAATTCTATCTTTGGGTTTTTTGTCACTTCACTTTCTATCGGATAAATTGTCCACGGGAATTATCTCTCCCATCTATGCTTGTAAGGATCTTTGTCTTTTCCTTCAGATAAAAAGTCTAAAGGAGTTACTTCCTTGGATTTTTGTCCACTTTGGGAATTCCTCTTCGGACTCATGTCCTTAGACAAAAAGTTTGAGACTTTCCTATTTGGGTTTCTCCTTTCCTTATATGAATGAATTCCTTCAAATAATTTGTCTAAATGGATTCCTTTAGACTTCTTGCCACGACCTTTATCTTCCTTGTAGTGACTTTCCTAAAGGGAACATACCCTTCAAGATTTTTGTAATGACCTTTTGGAAGCTAAATTAACCCTTCGACACATGCTTTGAAGTTTATGAAGTAAACCTTCTCAAAGGGCACATACCCTTTGGGATTCTTGCCAATGTCCTTTCACCTCCTAAAATTTCCCTTCAAGATTTTCCAAAAGACCCTTTGGCTTAAAGAGATGACCCTTCAACTTTTCTAAAAGACCCTTCTTTCAGACATCTCTCTCATGGATAATTCCTTTAGACAAAAAGTCTAAAGAAATGTCGATTTCAAACTTCCTATTTTTGAACTTCCTCGAAGGGGAATTACCCTTTGGGATTTCTATATATGTCCTTTCAAAATCATGACATGATATGTATCGAAGGGTTGGCCCTTTAGGATTATTGAAATTAACCCTCAAAATTTTCATTTTGAATATTCCCAAAGGGTAGATACCCATTGGGTTTCTACAAATGTCCCTTCAGAACCGTGACGAGCCCTTCATAAAATAGACCCTTCATCGAGTACCCTTTGAGAAAAAGTGTTAAAGCCATTCAACCTTTTTATAATGGACCATTCCTCTTATATTTCCTTCAGACAAAATTCCAAAGGAATTATCTCTTAAGCCATTTAAAAGTATCCCCTTAGCGTGGTCCTCTTCCCCTTCTTCGAAAGGCATGTTTAAGCAAAGTTCTGAATGATAGAGGTTGCAATTTTGACCTATAAGGTCAAAAATTGTCAACATTTTTGGTGATTCTACTAGGAAGCATGTTTGTTGTGCTTAATAACCTGGCCATATACATGATATAAAACTCACAAAAATAATGGTAAACCTAGTCCATGACTACAAATCTCCTTTGACCGAACATGAAGTAACCTTCATCATTCAAAATAGAAGGGAAACACAAAATGGGAAAGCTAACTAACAAAGCAAATGCACAAAAAAGCACTTATTGGAATAAAATAGAATGAAACTACTGTGCATGAACAACACTTGGAGGAAAGGAAAAAAACTATGTATAAGGAGATTTTCTCTTTAATAACAATGTTCTAGATGTATCCCATTGACTAGGATTGGAAGCTCCTGACCATCCAACTTTGCAAGTTGGAAATCATTGTGGGATTTTTAGATAGAAATTATGTATGGGCCACTCCAAATAGAATCAAACTTGGTGTGCCTTCTTGGTTTAGCTCTATCTTCATCCCACTTAAGGACCAAATCTCCTTCTTTGAAACTTCGTGAAGAAGCTCATTTGTCAAATGTTCTCTTAACCTTTGATTGATGAATTTCCATGGATAGAATGGACTGATTTATTATCTCTTCCAGCTCCATAAGCTTAGCATACTTGATCTCCATAGGTTCATTCTCCAATAACTCAAGCTGATGTATTAGTTCTAAAGCAAGAAATTCAAGAGAAATGGGTAACCTTACTTCTTTACCATATACCAGCTTGTATGAAAATTTGGCTATTGATCTTTTGTAGGTGATCCTATCAACTCATAAAGATGACTTCAAATTGAGATGCCATGACCTATGATTGTCTTCAATAGTCCGTCTTATGATCCTCAATAGGTTCTTATTCATAGATTCAACAAGGCCATTACCTTGTGGATAATAGTTTGATGAAGTGTTGAGATAAACTCCATGTTGGACAGCCCATTAGATGATAATAAATCCCACAAAAGCTATTATATTATCAGAAATAATAATTGAAGTAACTCCAAACCTAGTAAGCAAACCTTCATATAAATCAAAAACATTAGTTTTGTTTGCGTCTTTCAATACTATTGCTTCTATCCAATGTGTGAAGTAATCTATAGCAGTTAGAATCTATTTATGTCCTAAACTTGAAGGATGATTAATGAGGCCAATAAAGTCCAATCCACATTGGACAAAGGGCTGATCTACCATAATTGGTTGAATAGGTAAGGTTGCAAGCTTGACTTTTCCTACAAACATAGTGCACTTTTTACACTTTCTAACACATACATGGAAATCATCAAATATACTAGGCCAATAGTACCCACCTCTCATGATATTAAGTGTTGTAGTTCTTATAGAAAAATATCCTCCACCATGCCCATCATGAAATTTCTCAAGCAATCTCTGAGTTTGTCTTGGTTCTACACGTCTTAACAACATTCAATTGATATCCTTCTTGAACAAAACACCATCCACAAGCAAAAATGGAATTGATTGTAATCTAAAATATCTTCTTTTTGAATCACTAAGATGAGAGGGATAAATACCATGTTGGAGGTAGCTTACCAAGTCATGAAACTAGTTGGAAGGTGAGGTATGACCAATTACAATCTATTCATCATTTGACACCAAAATAAGCTCATTAGCCTCTTGAAAGTATTGTGTTAGATGATCAAATAATCCTTTTCCTCTAACCAACTTTGTGACCTTAAATTCCACATCATATTCCATTACCTTGGTTATCCAACCAGCTCTCTTCTCATTTATATCCTTGTTTAAGAGAAACTCTTTGATGCTTGGTTGGGAAACCATTAGATGTATCTTATTATTAGACAACAAGTGCCTAAACTTTTTAAGAGATATTATGATTTAAAGTACATGATTTTTAATAAAATAATACCTTATTTCATACTCTTCCAAGCCTTAGCTGAAGAAGGCTATTGGCTTATCCAAGGACTCATGATTATGCTGCATAAGAATGCCTAAAATGTGTCCATGTTAACATAAGTATACAAAATGAAATATTTCATGAAATATAGATTTATAAGCATGGGATCACTAGCTATGGCCTTCTTAATATTTTCAAAACCTCTTATTCCTTCTTTGGACTAGCTAAAATTCTAATTTTTCTTTAGCATGGCTGTAAGTGGCTTAGCTAAAATGGCAAAATCTAAAATATATCTCCTTATGAAATTAATTTTCCCCAAAAAAACTTTGTAAAGCCTTTTTGTGCTTAGGTAAGGAGAGTGAAAGAATGGATTGAATCCTTTCAACATCTATGCTTAAAACATGCTTTGAAATAACATGTCCAAGAAGTTTACCTTCATGAACTGAAAAAACACACTTTTTGGAATTTAGAGATACCCCAAATTGCCTACACCTTTCGAACACTTGCTTGAGATGAACCATGTGATCTTTTGCATTCTTTGAAAAACACTATTAAATCATCCAAATAAATAAGTAAAAACATGTTAAGAAGGCCTTGGAATGCCATATCCATGGCTCTCTAAAAGGTTGCTCCAACATTAGATAAACTGAATGGCATCTTTTTGTATGAAAATTTCCCCCACTTAGTTGTGAAGGCTGTCTTAAATTGGTCTTATTATTTAACCAAAATCTAATTGTATCCACTATATCCATCCAATAAAGAAAACCTCTCTAAACCTGCAACAAGCTGTAAAATTTGTTCCATTAATGGCAATGAATAGTGATATTTAAGTGAATTCCTATTCAAATCAATAATTCAACACACAAATGAATCTCACCAATCTTATTTTGTACCAAAATAAGATTTTCCACCCAAGTTGAGTGCTTGATTGGAAATATAATACCTGATTCTATGAGCTTGTGAATCTCAGCTCTCATCAAAGGTTCAAGCTTTGGATTGACGGGCCTTTATCTTTGTCTTATTGGTTTAGTCTCCTCCTATAACTCAATGGTGTGTTGAGCCAAAATTGGATAAAATACCTTGAGATCACTATACTTCCATGCAAATATATCAATAAAACTTATACATAATTCAATGAAGACTTCCTTTTGTGAAGGAGTACATACCTTGCCCAACTTCAAAATCTTACCAGCTACAATCTCTACATTAGCATAGAGATCTTCCTTTGTTGACAAGGATGACTTATCTTTCCTTAGCTCATAATCACCACTAAAAATGTTCTCAAGTGTGACCAATCCTTTGGGCAGCTTATTCATTTTCATATGCACATTTGATCACCATATTGCTACAAGTGCTTTGCTTGGTTTCTGAAAAAAACTCAGCCTCTTCTTGAAATAATCTCAAAATTTGATTGTCATCTTTGAACACTTGCCAATTATCATGATTATCTGGAACATAAGGCCTTATAACCATCTTTATGTGTGACTAAATTTTCTTACTTTTTATATCAGCTAGAATGTTAAATTGTGACCTAATAGCAGCCAGCCTATCAACATGTTTATTCTCACCTCTTGGTATTGCCTGAATGTTAAAATCTTATAAATATTCAATTAAATCCCATATTATATGATTGTAATATTTAAACAATTTTTTTTCATACATTCAAACCTCTTGATGGACCATAAGCTCACTATCACCAAACACTTGCAAAGAATTGACTTTCATCTTCCTATCCCATTGTAAACTATGAACTAGTGCTTCATATTTACCAACATTATTTGAATAGCCAAAATGAAATTTAATAGAAGATAAATACCTTTATTTTTTTTTAAAAACCAACATCACTCTAAATCTGATTCAATGCTTATTCCTTGATCCATCAAAGTATAATTTCCATAAACCTTCACTAGACTTATCATCTTTGACCATGGCTGGAATTGGTGCATCATTCTCATGAAGGCAATATACACCAAGTCCTTATTATTCAATCATCTTTTAAGGATCATGTTCATGCAAAGTGTAATTTCACTCATCAAGAAAAAAATCTAGAACTCCATCCAAAAGTAATACATTTTCTACTTCACTAGCTTCTAGTACTTCATCCGAGATGATACAATTAGTATTCACAACACTTGGCATATATGGCTCTATATGAAAATGTGAAATAGGCTCAAAATGAATTATTACCTTGGTACCATACCTAGTTTTGAACAACAAATAAGTCCAATCAACTGATAAATATCCCCCAATCTATGAGGTGAAGTCTCTTGAAAGGCACATAACAAAGTAAGGAGGTAAGTCTACCACAACAACATCCTGCTGAATAGTAACATTGGGACATGCATGTAATGTCAATTTTAGATCCTTAATGATGAATATCATCTTAGTTAGTTACCCATCCAATTTTAATACTCTTTTAGTATTTGGCTCATAAACAAGTCCAAACTTGTATACAATCTATTTAGGCATGACTGTACTACTAGCTCCACTATCCACCATACAATTATGAACCAAAGTATCACCTACTATCAAACAAAGGTAAAAATAGAAGGATTTTTATTTGATTTTACATTAGTTTTGTCCATCTTTGCCATCTTATTTACCTACTATACCTATTACTTTGTTGGCTGATCTGAATTAGTTAAGACAATACTTTCTTTCTCAACTGGTTTTGGAGACAATTCAAAAGATGAAAGCTCTTGAATGAGCCTATATTTTTATCCTAAAATGGAAAGAGAATCCCACATGCTAATGTTGATGTTAGACTTATTCATTTGGTCTACTATACTAAAATTAGATCCACTAACCTTTGGTTGTACCTTCTAAAGCATTAGTTGTTCATGAACTGGAGGTAGTTGATGAACCTTACCAACATCTATATTCTAATTTTTATGTGTTGTAGGGATATCAAGTTGATATTTTATGCTCTTAGAAACAACTCTAATAGTAATAAAAAAAAATTCACCTCTTGAGCCTATTCAATGGCTCTTCTTTTGGCTCTAGTTACAATTGTAACTTGATCGCTTGAATTTTTAGTTTCAACACCTTGAGTAAAAGCAACATGATTATCTCCTTGCTAGTTAACATTAATAGCATCAAGCTATCCTTATACTTTATGAGTCTCCCCTTGTGATGCCAAACCTATATCTTGGTATTGACCTCCTTGAAAATAAAACTCTTCTTGTGTCATATGTGGCATGGTGATGTTCTATGATACCAAGGCTTGGTTTTGAGCATCATTGAGATTTGAGGGATACCAACCTAAATATTGCACCAAGTTATTTTGAGGTGGGGTGGGAACAAAGGCTTTTGAAGTGGAAGGAGTATTAGGATCAAGGGCAACATATGGCTTAGTTGGAGTTATGGCTTCTTTTGCTTGATATGGTGGTCTATTTTCTCTGAAACCCTAATAAAGAGCCCTCTGATCTTTGAAGGGCTGATAGGTATTTTGATTTTGTTGCTGATAGGGCCTATTAGATTGAAATTGTTGCCTTTAGAGCTATACTATTTCATTCCCAAAGGACTGTAGCAAATATTTCAACTCTCCTATCTCACTAGCTTGACTAGTAGGGACTAAAATTTTAGCTTGAGGTGGTGAAATAGGAGCCAAGGATGGAATTTGAGTAACTTGAGGAATTTGAGGAACTGGCATATAACTTATTTCTAGAAATATAGGCATTGGAGGTCTTGGAGAAAGCTTACCGGCTTGTATAAAACTATTTTTTGCCTTTATTGTGACCTCATAAGCATCTAGAAAAATAGTACCACTCATTAACTATATCATCACACTAATGTCAGAGTTAAGAGCTTTAAAATAGTACAAAAATGCATATTCAGAGGATGACCTAATCAACACATGTATCCTAGTCCATTTTTTTTGGAATTTGAGGTTAAAATCAAATATGAACTCATGAGGAGCTCTTTCTATGGTAATTAACTCTTCTGCCAAAGAGAGATGATCAGATTTGTCCTCAAATTACTCAACCAAGGCTACACCCAATTCATCCTAGATAGAAATGGAGTTAATTGGCAGATTTCTATACCACTATAATGCTTTTCCTTTGAAGGAGGCAACCAATAATCTAATAGAAACATTATCCTCAACAACATTATGGACTGAACAAAGATTAAAAACATCTTGGATATGTTAAATAGGGGTTGTTTGATTTTATCCTATGAAGAATGGGATACTCTTGAGGGTAGACATCAGAATGTCATCAAACTAGGCCAAATTTAGTGGGCTACCTCTATTGAATGGATCAAACACTTGATTTTTGAGGGCCATATAGATAGTGGGGATGGTATTTCTTAGAAAAATAGGTTGACCAAGAGGCAAATATTGCTTTTAAGGATATGGTTTTGCCCTCTTAAACCTTTATCTCTTATATGATAAAAATTCAAAGGAGTACCTTTAGTTGTTGACATTTTGGTAACCTTTGGCATGAAATATCTACCTGAATGATATTATAAACTCTACAAATTGAAGAATCTTTAGCTTGTGATGAAGATAGATATTATCTTCTACTACAAATGCTTCTCTTTAGCTTTGAACTTCTTTATATCTACAAAATATTTCTTTGTTGGTCCTACTGAGCAGCCAAAAACTATTTTCAATCATACTTTCACCCCTATGAAGTTAGTTTTAGGCCTTCATAATCTGTTGAAACATGGAAATAATTCTAGGATATGGGTGGCCTAATCAATGGATTGAATCTCTAGATTCTAAGGGCTAGCTCCCTTTGGTGTATTAATTAGGATCCTTTCTCTATGCTATAAACTATCTAAGAAAAGAGAGAGAAATTTGAAAGAAAATTATATCTAATGATGTTGATACACCTATAATTTTGACTGATCCATTTAATTAGAGCTCCTAAAACACTGATTTAGACAACAAGAAGGCTAAACTTTCAATTCCAATTGACCAATATGCATAAGTATTTCACAAAAAGGTTTGATCTAGTAACTTAAACTTGAGGGAAATGAAAGAATAGGCCTAATTGAAGGCACTAATCAACCACTTGCATCCACTAAAATTCTAGCCAAAAGACACTTAAACATAGAGCATGACCTGCATAATTTGACTAGCTAGTAACTAGGTAAGAATCAAGACTTGGCAAGGAAGAAAAACTCTATCACTTATGCAAATCAATGACATAAATACACTATAATAGTAGCTAAAAATTGAAAATTGTCCTTCTATTAATTTGAAAAGAGGTTACAAAACTTAGTCTTTGTCAAAAATTTGTCTTGATAAAAGAGGGATACAATTCAAGGCTGAAAAGCCAACTTATATAGAAAAATACACAACAACCAAGAGGTTGGCATTGAAAATAGAAGAAGAAGACAACTCTTTCATTAGCCCAAGTCCAATTTTTGTTATGCCAAGATAACAAAGACTTCTAAATTTGTCTTTTCTTATCTTTATCTTACATGAAAAATCCTTTGGCATTGAAAATAGACAGTGGGCTCATCTTGGACTACTCTTTCAACATGCATGAAATCCATGCCCACCTCCAAAATTGGAACTCTTCTTGAGCTGCTAGAATGTTTGAAAGGCTTCTCTTTGCATGAAAACAATGTTAATGCCAAACTTAGAATTCTAATTGAAGTATTAGAACATTTTAAAACCTTGGAACTAATAAGAGTGCATGAACGTAAATCACGTTAAGCTCTCTAATGTTAAACAACTTGAGTCCTTCATGAAAATGAGTCTCCATCTTTAGAATTGAAAGTGTCATGCTGAAACGGTTACACCTAGACGTGTCTAATCCTGCTTGGACCACTTTGCATGAAGAACCCTCTTATATATATATATATATATATATATATATATATATATATATATATATATATATATATATATATATATATTTGTTGTTGATAACTCTCACTTTATTTGGATCTTTTTTTCTATGCATGTTTATTAGTTGTTTGTCTATATCTCTTCCCCTTGCATGTATTTGTCTTGGGTTTATTCTTGCGAGCCTTTTCATCTTCTTTCTTTATATTTTTTCATTGGCCTTCAAAATTTTGTCAAGTCATTTTCCCATGGAAAAATTATCCACAAGAATTATCTCTCTGCCTTTTTTTTTCCTACGCCTTTGTCATGGACCATTTCCTGTGGATTTTACTCCTGAAATAATTTTGTCTTCAAGTTTTTTGTCACTTCACTTTCTCACAAATAAATTATCTGTGGGAATCATCTCTCCCATCTATGTTTGTAAGGATATTTATCTTTTCCTTTAGATAAAAATTTCAAAGGAATTACTTCCTTGGCTTTTTGTCCACTTTCAAAATTCCTCTTCAGACTTATGTCCTCACAAAAAAAGTCTGAGACTTTCTTTTTTGGGTTACTCCTACATTTTTTCAAAGGAATTTCTTCAGACTTCTTGCGATAACCTTTATCTTTCTTATAGTGGCTTTTATAAAGGGCACATACCCTTCAAGATTCCTATAATGAACCTTCTCTAATGGAACATACCCTTCAGGATTCATGTAGTGAACCTTCCCGAAGGGCACATGCCCTTCAGGATTTTTGTAATGACCTTTTGAATACTGAATTAACCCTTTGGCACATGATTTAAAGTTTGTGAAGTGAACCTTGGTGAAGGGAACATACCCTTTGAGAATCTTTCCAATGTCCTTTCACCTCCTAAAAATATCCTTTGGGCTTTTCCAAAAGACCATCTTAAAGAGATGACCCTTCAGCTTTTCCAAAAGACCCTTCTTTCATACATCTCTCTCACAGACAATTCCTTCAAACAAAAAGTCTGAATTAAATGTCCCTTTTAGACTTCCTATTTTTTAACTTCCCCCAAGGGTAATTACCCTTCAATATTTTTGTATATGTCCTTTCAAAATCATGATGTGATCTTTCTCGAAGGGTTGGCCCTTCAGGCTTCTCAAAATGAATTCTCAGACTTTTTGTTTTGAATATTCTCAAAGGGTAGATACCCTTTGGATTTATACAAAATGTCCCTTCATAACCATGATTATCCCTTTAGAAAATAGACCCTTCACTGAGTACCCTTCAGGAAAAAATGTTAAAGCCATTCGGCCTTTCTGTAATGAACCATTCCTCCTAATTTTGTTCGAAAGAATTCTATCTTAAACCTTTTCAAAGTATCCCCTTGGCTTGGTCCTCTTCCCCTTATTTTAAAGGCATGTTTAATAAAAGCTATGAATGATAGAGGTTACAATTTTGACTTATACGGTAAAAAATTGTAAATAGTTAGAACATTTTAAAATGTAGCAAAAATGGAGGAAACTATACTTGACTTGCATGCATACATGTCAAGCAGTCCAAAAAGACTTTTAGAGTTTCAAAAATGTTCAATTAGAGTTATAGATGGTAAAAAAATTGTATAAGATGTTGATATAAAATGTATTTCCATGTATGAGCCTGCATGTAAAATATTTATAGATTTTGCATCTTTAACAGGCTTTATGTTATAATACCAGATAGAAGTTGACGAAGCAAAAGATTTTTTTTACCATGTGACAGATTTTGAAATTTTTTTAATATTGTGTGTTATTCTAACCATGTTGAAATAAAAATATTATTTGATGAAACATACATAAGATAGATCCTTATATATATTGTGGACTTCATACGGTTGAGGAAAAGGGTTTGCAAATCTCTAGATATGTTATACTTATCGCAAGAAAGTTTTAAAGGACTGGTTTTTATTAGTTAAGAAATTTTAATAGATATTAAGGACCCTAAAAACTATTTGGAATTCAATATTAATGACCATATTTGTATCTCGTTAATGGAAAGGAGATACCACTACACACTTTCAAAAAATGTACTGATCTGGTTGGAGCTAAAATTGAAGAAGCCCCTATAACACGGCTTCTATATGATATTATTATTTATGATACACATATGAAATTGAGAAAGATTTCACAAATCTTATCTTCTAAAATTAAAAATCATTTTAAAATGGATCAATTGCTTGAAGCCATGGCAATTGTGAATCTTATATTTTGAAACACTGTTGAGGGTGAAGAAATAACAAGTAATTTATTTACTAAATACATGGGAACTCTCATTAATCATTTCAATAAATCTATAGAGATCAATGGTGTTGAAGTTAAAGGTATTTTTCAAAAGAATTTAATAACAACCTAGTTAATGCATTTTGGACTTACAATGATTGATCACTATTGTTATTATTGAACGGATATAAAGTGGTGATTTTACCAGGCTATGGACAAAACTGTATCCCAAAAATGTTCTTCAAGATAACATTAGTGAATATTTTTAATTATATGAATTATGCCAAACAATGATTTTGGGGTCCGTGGAAGATGAAAGGTCATTTAGTGAATGATATCATGTTAAATCAAAACTTCAAAACAAATTAGACAAAAATATTAAAACATGTTTGAGGTTGTATGTTTCATGTTATCTAGTGGATGTGTTTCCATATGAAACAGTTTTTCTATTTGGAGTTCTCTTCCTAAAAGAAGAAGAGTAACTAATACAATGACTAAAAATACTTCTAAGACTGTACATAATAATGCCATCTACGAAGAATGGGTTGTAAAAAGATTATTCTAGATACCTAAGTTTTAGTTTGGTGTGTATCATAAATATTTATGTATATACTAAAAATATAGATTTTTCTTATTTATTGAAAACATATATTTTTGTTATTTAATAATTAATATTTATTTATTTATGATTTATAAATATGTGTCATTTCTAATGGCACATCAACAACACAAGTATGTTGTTTATGAATCCCTTGATTTTATTACCAATCTTAACTATGAATTTTTTATAATTTAACTTCATACACTTTTTTAACAATTCAAAATGAAAATATCAAATAAAAATTTGAATACAAGAAACACTAAAAAATCTACAAACAAAGAATATATTGTTAAACATTATAGAAAAGATCAAATTACAATTCCAGTTTTTGTTTCTCAAGCTGATTACTCATATTACATTGTCTGTAAATAATAAATACATTGGCACTAGTGGAAATCTCATTATTTATCTAACACCTAGGTGTATGTATGCATTTTTTTCATGGATCTCATTCCAGTTCTCTGAGCTTCCACTTCACTAGTGTTTTCTTTCAGGATACATAATTCCATAAGATCCTTTGTTGCACTATTGATATTGGCAATATTTGCCCTTTATTCTGTAGTTGTTTATCCTATTGAAATTAAGGTGGGATCCATGTCAGCATTGTGTTTAAACAAAACATGTTAGGAATTAAATGAATTCAAACTAGATTTAATCCACCGTAAAATCTCAATTTAAAGCACATAAACCATATTTTTAATGTGTAAAATTAGAATTCTCTATGCACTACTTGCATCACAGATTCAATTCCTCAAATCATAGTCAATGTTTGCTAAATGGAAAAAATTAAAAACAACAATCACACATAACACTGGTATATCATGGTTTATCTAATGTGGGATACATCCACCAAGAAATTCCTTAATAAAATCTATAACAAAACAAGATTACAAACTCTCCAAAGAGAACCTCTCACAAAGATAGAATATCTCCTCTAAAATTCATAAAAAAAATCTTTGAGTTGTTGATCCAAATCTGAAATCTATCAACAATAATCCACACATGTTATGCTATACATGTACCTTTATAATAATATACCACAAGCTGCTATACCACACCCTCTAAAAACAAACATCAATCTCCAAAGTCACACAACCCACTGTATATATACAAAAAAAGAAGAAATAAGGTCAAGAGGAAAACCACACCGTGCTTATCCAAGATAAGCATTATCCACAAGGAAACACCCATCCTTATCTAGTCATGCTTATCCACAAGCCCTCCTAGAAAGAAACACACCATAATTATCTCTCCTCCTCCAAAAGGGTTTCCAAGTAACGATGAGATAACAATTAACTCCCTAAAAATAAGGAAGTTAACCCCACTTTCAATAATATGGAAACTATTTAATTAAAAATTAATTTCCTAAAATAAGGAAATCAATCCCACTTCCAATAAAGAAGAAAATTAACATGGAAATTATTAAATAAGCATTTAATAATATTCCACTCACATGAGGAGTACATGAAAAATGTGCTCCCCACATTTTTAGAGATCTCTAAGCCTCCACAATGTTCCACCATGGTCATGTGATAGCCCCAAAGGGATCCACACTCAACAAAACATCAGTATCCAAACCCTTCTCCCTAATGATTTTCTTCAATGTATTATTTTGCTTATTCATTGTAACAAGCTTCTCCTTGAATGAAATCACTGTAGTTAAAATTTTGCGTGTATTTTTCAAATGCACGTCAAGGATAACAACTTGATTCTTCATATTTATATATTTTGACTACAAATGAACAAAGAGTATTAATTAGTTAAAAATTATAAAAATAAATATTAATTGCAAAAAAAGAGTAAAACTTACTACAACCTTTTATTTTTCTACTTTTGCAATTACTACATGGATTTTGTTTTTCACCCATAAATTGAAGTATGCTTACGCTTCTACATTTAAATTTTTAGGCCTATTTAGCATTACATATAATATACGATCATCAAAGTTAATACTGATAGTAATAGATCCAAAAACTACCTGGTTGAATAAAACATCATTTTTTACAAGATGATGTTCAACCAATGAGAACAATTGATTATGTTGTGAAAAGTTGTCAAATCAGGCATTATTTTCCTAAATCAAAGCTTTCTACTGATGCTCCCACACTTTTAAATCATCAAGATTAATGAGAGCAACATCATTAACAAAAGACTTTGCATTTTCAACCAATAAATTATTCAATGGAAAAAAAGTAATTTGATCATCGGATTGAGAAATATCATGAGAAGGGGTGGTTCTACTAGGTGGAGAGTCAAATGTGGTAGGTTGTTGAAAATTATTTTCCACATTTGGTTGAGAACCTTGTATCATTTCATGAGGATTAAAAATTTGCATGGGGGACTCACTATCAATCTCTAAAAACTCATCATCCAGATCAATTTGTTGAAGAAATATGGTTCCCACTGCACTCAGAAGAACACCAAGCAAAAAGTTAGGAAAATCATATGTTAAATGTAGAGTGTTTCCACTCTATTCCAAAACTATAAAAATTTCCCTTGCATAATATTTATAGCATGTGATGGTAGTGGTGGTGGTGGCATATTCCTCCTTTGAGTGGGAGTTTGATCTGTAAATCAGAGAATAAATTCCCACATAAAAATACCAGCTAACATAAATCTAATATTAAATTCACATATACAAAAAATAAAAAAACATCAAAGTTTGTAATTGCATACCTTACTGCAGAACATTCACTAGAAAATATTGTCATAATTGAATTGTTGAATCTATCGATGATTGATGATGTGAACTTTTTGGTAGAAATTTTGATGATGTAAATATAAAAGATTAAACTTATCATTTTAATAATGAAATTATAAATACTGGGAAAGACATTGTGTAAGAGGTTATACCAAAAAAATGAGAGTAAGCTTGATTAATACCATTAGGTTCAATTGAACTCTGAATTCATTTGTGTCTAATCAATGGTTGTGAAGATGATTCTGCATCTATGTCTAATTCAACAGATGCCTCAATGGGTTGATGGACCTTGATTTCTACTTTTCTTTTATTAATGGTTTGAGCTATTTTTTTTTGTTAATAAATAAAGAGAATATTAGATATATTTAAGAGATCATATAATCATTTTAAATTAATTATAGTGCATGATAACCTAACCTCTTGGTCTGCAATGGAGAGTGCATTGATAACCATTTTTTGATTGAGAGAAATTGGAATATTTTTCCCTCCAATTGATAAAATGCCTCACAGTAGAATGCAATAATAAAATTTATACATGAAAAAATACTAAACTATAAAAAAAATCATGAATAGGGTATTAGTAATAACCAACAGAAGACCACTAAGCAAAAATTTGGGAAAATCATATGTTAAATGTAGAGTGTTGCCACTCTATTACAGAAACTATAAACTTTTCCCTTGCATGATATTTATAGCATGTGATGGTGGTGGTGGTGGCGGCATATTCCTCCTTTGAGTGGGAGTTTGATCTGTAAATCAAACAATAAATTCCCACATGAAAATTCTAGCTAACGTAAATCTAATATTAAATTCACATATACAAAAAATAAAAAAACATCAAAGTTTGGAATTGCATACCTTACTGTAGAACATTCACTAGAAAAGATTGTCACAATTAAATTGTTGAATCTATCGACGATTGATGATGTGAATTTTTTGGTAGAGAATTTGATGATGTAAATATAAAAGATTAAACTTACCATTTTTGTAATGAAATTATAAATACTGGGAAAGACATTATGTAAGAGGTTATACCAAAAAAATGAGAGTAAGCTTGATTAATAACATTATGTTCAATCTAACTCTGAATTCGTTTGTGTCTAATCAATGGTTGTGAAGATGATTCTGCATCTATGTCTGATTCAACAGAGGCCTCAATGGGTTGATGGACCTTGATTGCTACTTTTCTTTTATTAATGGTTTGAGCTAATTTTTTTTGTTAATAAATAAAGAGAATATTAGATATATTTAAGAGATCATATAATCATTTTAAATTAATTATAGTGCATGATAACCTAACCTCTTGGTCTGCAATGGAGAGTGCATTGACAACCATTTTTTGATCGAGAGAAATTAGAATATTTTTCCTTCCAATTGATAAAATGCCTCATAGTAGAATGCAATAATAAAATTTATACATGAAAAAATACTAAACTATAAAAAAAATCATGAATAGGGTATTAGTAATAACCAACAGAAGACCACTAAGCAAAAAGTTGGGAAAATCATATGTTAAATGTAGAGTGTTGCCACTCTATTGCAGAAACTATAAACTTTTCCCTTGCATAATATTTATAGCATGTGGTGGTGGTGGTGGTGGCGGCATATTCCTCCTTTGAGTGCGAGTTTGATCTATAAATTAGATAATAAATTCCCACATAAAAATGCTAGCTAACGTAAATCTAATATTAAATTCACATATACAAAAAATAAAAAAACATCAAAGTTTGGAATTGCATACCTTACCGTAGAACATTCACTGGAAAAGATTGTCACAATTGAATTGTTGAATCTATCGACGATTGATGATTTGAATTTTTTGGTAGAGAATTTGATGATGTAAATATAAAAGATTAAACTTACAATTTTTATAATGAAATTATAAATACTGGGAAAGACATTATGTAAGAGGTTATACCAAAAAAATGAGAGTAAGCTTGATTAATAGCATTAGGTTCAATCGAACTATGCATTCGTTTGTGTCTAATCAATGGTTGTGAACATGATTTTGCATCTATGTCTGATTCAATAGAGGCCTCAATGGGCTGATAGACCCTGATTGCTACTTTTTATTTAGTAATGGTTTGAGCTAATTTTTTTTGTTAAGAAATAAAGAGAATATTAGCTATATTTAAGAAATCATTTTAAATTAATTATAGTGCATGATAACCTAACCTCTTGGTTTGCAATGGAGAGTGCATTGACAACCATTTTTTGATTGAGAGCAATTGGAATATTTTTCCCTCCAATTGATAAAATGCCTCATAGTAGAATGCAATAATAAAATTTATACATGAAAAAATACTAAACTATATAAAAAAATCATGAATAGGGTATTAGTAATAACCAACAGAAGACCACCAAGTAAAAAGTTAGGAAAATCATATGTTAAATGTAGAGTGTTTCCACTCTATTCCAGAAACTATAAACTTTTCCCTTGCATAATATTTATAGCATGTGATGGTGGTGGTGGTGGCGGCATATTCCTCCTTTGAGTGGGAGTTTGATTTGTAAATTAGACAATAAATTCCCACATAAAAATGCCATCTAAAATAAAACTAATATTAAATTCCCATATATAAAAAATAAAAAAACATCAAAGTTTGGAATTGCATACCTTACTGTAGAACATTCATTGGAAAATATTGTCACAATTGAATTGTTGAATCTATCAACGATTGATGATGTGAAGTTTTTGGTAGAGAATTTGACGATGTAAATATAAAAGATTAAACTTATCATTTTTATAATGAAATTATAAATACTAGGAAAGACATTGTGTAAGAGGTTATACCAAAAAAATGAGAGTAAGCTTGATTAATAACATTAGGTTCAATCGAACTTTGCATTTGTTTGTGTCTAATCAATGGTTGTGAAGATGATTCTGCATCTATGTCTATTCAATAGAGGCCTCAAGGGGTTGATGGACCCTGATTGCTACGTTTCTTTTAGTAATTGTTTGAGCTAATTTTTTTTGTTAAGAAATAAAGAGAATATTATCTATATTTAAGAGATCATATAATCATTTTAAATTAATTATAGTGCATGATAACCTAACCTCTTGGTTTGCAATGGAGAGTGCATTAACAACCATTTTTTGATCGAGAGCAATTGGAATATTTTCCCCTCCAATTGATAAAATACTTCATAGTAGAATGCAATAATAAAATTTATACATGAAAAAATAATATTTTCATTTGGAAGGGAAAAATTCAAATCATCCTTAATTTTGTTAGACAAAAATGAACACCAATCAAATTATTGATGTTTGATGCTCTTCCTTGGAGTAATAATATGGATTGAAAAAGCTCAATCTTGCCAAGTATAAAAGGATGTGTTACACATTAAACATTAATCCTCCTTTTGTTATGATTGTGGGTAGTTGTAAATTAAAAAAAAAATCATTTATAGGGTATTAGTAATAACCAACATAAGTAAAACTAGTCTATATAATTAAGGAATTATAAAACAAAAATGTTATACCATTCGTTTGTAGGCCATAGTGGGACTCCAAATATTTTTTGTCCACATCATACATGAATGCCTTTGTAGTAACATGGTTCATGTTGGCATGGGGTAGGCTTATAAGTTTGTGGATGTCCTTGGGAGTGATCCCAAATGAAAATGAATGTGATCCGATGGTGATTTTAAATTTTGTTGTCACAATGTCAAAGATTTACAAGAGAAAGTTAATCAAGCGAGTATCTATTATATTACCTCATGTAAATGATCCAATATAAATGACACTTTTCTATCCATTCTTTTTATGTATATCTTATTATAGAAGCTTGACGATCTGTGTGCACATTAAATTTTTATATTGTATTTTGATCTTTTTAGAAGAGCTTAAGTTGCCATTTTTACAGTGGTGTTGGAATTTTTAAAGTCTGTTTAGCCTAGTGGGTAGAAAGGACAGTCAGTGGAAGGAGGTTAGAGTGCAAGAAGACTGGGGACATAAAAGTGAAAAATGAGTCATGAGGTTCCTTTTTATAGGAAAAAGGGTAGCATTAATAATGTAGGTGATTATCCACTCTTGCATATATTCATCTATATTTGAAGATCATCATCTACGCCTTTAGATGATCATCTCTACTTATAGATGATCATATCCATCCATATATGACCACCTATAATTGTAGATGATTGTCTACATTTACAGATACTCATCTATGCTTATAGATGATCATCTGTATTTACAATGATCATCTATTTTTTATAAATGATCATATATAAATGAAGATGGTCATTTGCATCTATATATATCCATCTACATTTGTAGGTGATCATCTACATTTTTAGATGGCTGCCTACATTTGTATATGACCTTTTACATCTATGTATGACCGTCTACATTTACAAGTGGTCATCTAGATATATGCATGGTGGTTTGCATATGTAGATGATTATTTGTATATGTGTACAAATGAGTGTCTATATATGTAAACATTCATATGCACATGTGGTGATTTACTGCACATATGGGTAATAGACTATGGTTCCTCATGTCATCCTACCTGACTTGCTAATAACTACCCTTGATTCACCCTATTTAAACTCTTAATTATCTTACATAATTAATCACCTTTTTAAATGATTCACCACAATTTTGAATCAAATTTTCCTAAAAAAACACAAGTATATTTTATTATTGGCCACTAAAATTTTCCCTACATTTGATACATCCTTTTGTAATTATACTCTAACTTTAATCAAAGTCTCATTAATATTTGTAAAGATTCAGGAAAATACTTCTTAATGCACTATCGATACTGAGAAAGTGGGTATAGTATAAGAATAATGATGCTCATGGGGTAGTTTTTGAAAGAAATAGTTAATGCAATGAACTAATGGAAATATTTGATGAACATCCTCATATCTATAAGTAAATGTGGGCTATGGATAAGGATAAACCTTTGTCCATGAACATCTTGGAGTGTGTGGCTAAACTGATCAAGGCATAGGAATGAAAAATCATGAAATTACTACTATAGCACTTGAAATCTAGCTATATAATGTGTAGTGCATTGATGCAAAGATATTAAACTTCCCCATATTTAGGGTTATATTCTGGAAGTATCTTAGTAGGCTATTATCGATAGAGTGTGCCTTCTCTAGATGAAACATATCAATTTACTGTTGAATCTATCAGTAATGAGTAGAAGAATATGTATGCATGCCATTAAAACAAGTATGTCTAGGAGTAGAAGACTATGAAGTTCAGATATCTATAATAAAATTAAATATTGAGGCTTATTATTATTGATGTGCATGACAATCTTTGGCCCAATGATTGAAAACTCTATGGAACTCATAATATGGTTCATCTGCCCATCATGTCAATAGAGGATCAAGCTTAGGAAAAGGTAGTATGCCATCACCAATAGGAGGATAACTCAAAATAGGATGAAGAATAGGCTATGTTATTTCAAGAGATGCACGCACAATGGGTTAGTGTAGTGTAGCTAACATATCTAGAGGAAGTAAGTTGGAAGGATTTGAGTATATAGTGAACCGATAAGGTCATATCATAGCATGGTTAAGAAGTGTACTCTAAAGGGGGTTAACAATGACTAGATGAGAAATAGTCTGTGTGCTCCATCTTGGACCTATAAACATTAGATGAAGAACTAATATTAGGTACTATAAAATGAGAAGGAACTACTTGAATATAACTAAGATAATTTTGTAAGGAAAAATGATATCTAAGTACCTCTATATTTTATCTTGAGCAAACCTAACTAAAAAGGGATCATGTAAAGAATATCCATCATCATAATCAGGTGTGTGAAGATCAATAGTACATGCATCAATGATTTTATCAATTGAAGAGGCATGATGGATGGAGTGTTTAGTTTTTGTTAGAGTGATATAAATTTCATCTAATGGTTTTTAATGAGATCAAGGTCATAAATAAGGAGGTAATTGAGAAATTATGTGAGGAGAGAGATCATATGTTATGATTGTAAAACTAATCTCATCAGGTTCATCATAGTTTGAAATTAAGAGATTAGGTGGTATGTTTCCTATTAATTTAGGGTGACCACTAAAACCTCTAATAGAGTTAATAAGATAACTAAAGTGTTGTGATTCATGAAATGGTATGCTAGGTAAAGGTGAGAGTAGGTATTTTAAAAACATCTCATTCTTATAATTATTCAAAATTTCAAGGATTGGTATCTCCTTAAATCTTGTATATAGCACTATTATGGGGAAATTTAAAACATTGGCATGCTAACAAGTCTACCGCTCTCATGTGGTGTGTCCAAGGTCGATTGAGTAAGATGTTATATGATATTAGGAAGTTAACTATCA
This sequence comes from Torreya grandis, assembly GCA_037957365.1. NCBI lineage: Eukaryota > Viridiplantae > Streptophyta > Pinopsida > Cupressales > Taxaceae > Torreya > Torreya grandis. Next base: position 1,317,407 of record JARHVA010000195.1, read on the forward strand.
TGAATTTCATGTGCATCATAATAGGGGGAATTATGATAGGAATCCAAACACACCCTAAAGGAGGCATTTATATTCTATCATGTCCTTGACATGTACTTTAAGTAGATTTAATATTACATTCATAATATCCAAGTGTTTTAATAAAATTAAGGGAGGTCACACAAGTGTTTGAACCTTCATCAATCAAAGCACGCTTGACTTAGATATGTCATATTTGGACACTAATGAATAATGGAGGATCATTTACATGAAATAATATTTCATTAGGAATAATTGAAGTGACATGAAATTTGAGTGAAAGAGATGCATCTACTTTTTGTCAACATGGATAAACATTTATTCACAGTATTGAAGAATGTTATCTTCAGACCCTGACAAAGTAGCTTCTTGCCCCAAGGTGGGGTCAAGGGAGGTTAACTCAAATAAAATTTGCATTAGATGATTGTAATGATGAGGAGAAGTTCTCATGAGTTATAATAAAAGTATTTTAAATGGGAGATGTGAAAGTTAGGTTATAGGATGCCATTCATCATATCCCATTAGAATTTTATTAGATAAAGGTGCATAGTGTTGAAATAAATCCTTTGAGGGTGTAGTGAAAGTGAATTTAAATTGATTTTGGTAAGGCATATTTGATTGTAATTTAGTTAATGTGGTTGAATAATTTTATTTGACTATTTTGATGTAAATGATGTGGTTGAATCATTGGATTTATCTTTAGAAAGAAAGGAAGAATTACTAGTCATATAAGATTTTGGGATTTATGAGTGAGGTAACTTAGTTAAAGGAGGATTATAATTTATATAGATAATATGTGATTTTTTATCTAAATGTATCATTGGATTTGACACATGTGAGTTTTTTGAATATATTATAATTGATTCCATGTGTCCCACTTTTGTGAGATGAGATGGGTAAGAATATTGAACAATACAGAACATTGGTAAATCGTTGTAGTTAGAAGCTAAATAAGGATTGATATAAGAACCTGCTCTCCTCATATTATTCATATTAACATCATTCTTATCATGAATGTTAGTGTTAGGATCCACATAAATTTATACATTATTGGTGGTGGGAGGTTGATGAGTACTAACTTGATCAAGAAGGAGATCCTTGTAAATAGTTAAGTGTGTTAGCTTGATTAAGGGCTTCATGTTTAGTTTTAGTTTCATGATCCTTAGATGTCACTTCATAAGATTGTTTCTATGTACATACAAGTGATTCATTATCAAAATTAGGTCTAAGAAGATATTCCATAGCAAAGTTTATTAATTGATGACATGTTTTCTGAGAATGGCCCCAACTTGCATGATACCAACATAATTTGTGGAACATACCAGTATTTAGTAGGATGAGTAAGATCAATATCTCATGGTGAAGGTTGAGGAAGATGATTTTGAATCTCTATTAAGGAAAGTGGTTTATGGGTATCTATTATTTACTTGATAAAATATATAACTAAGATGAGAATTATTAGAAATTGGAAATGAAAGAATAGGATCCATGGGATTACTTGGAGCAATGGCTTGAATGTTGTGTATGGAATCATATGCATCCATAACACCATTGTTGGTTGCATGTCTATTTTTTGATTTCATAAGAATTAAATTTCCTATTGGAGGTTATGAAGGCTCAAATTGTCATATAAGAAAGACTTGACATTTGGCTTGATTGAGTGCTTATTCTAAATATTTTTGAGAAATAGTCCTCACACAATATTGTAATTCTTAATGAATAACGTTAGTAAATAAGTTAAATAAATTATCATATGACATTTTATGTTCAATTTTGTTAGATAAGGATTTCCATCATTTAATGAAGACTTGGGTTGTTTTTTATTCTAATTGTTTACAGTTGATAAAATAAGCCAGGCTATTTTTAGGAATATCATTAGTTTGTGTTAGGAATGGTAATAAAATTTCATGAAGACAATATCCAAAGAGTTATCAACAAGAACATAAAAAATATAGATTAAAACAAATGAAATGTAACACAAATCAAATCAAATGATTATTCAAACTATGAGCAAATGAGATACTAGTACAAAGGTAATCACTTGCTTATATAGGCAAGGCAAAATACAAAGATAGACATTATAACTAATGTAGGATAAATCAAAACCCACTACAAGACAAAATAGATAGTTAAGATACTAGTAAACATGAGTAAACACATGAAATACATACTCTAACACCCCTCCTCAAGTGAAGCTAGGGGTTAACAAAAGCTAAAAAAGAAATATTGGCATATCCACAGAATAAATCTTGGAAAATATGCTTGATAATGTACAATTTATATCCATGAAATGAAGATGGAATATGTCCTCATGAACACCCCCAAGGACAAATTTTTAAACCCCAATCATGCTATGCAACTCAAATAAATTGATGCAAAAAGATTCATGAAGATGTTTGCAACCTGTTACTGAGTTGGAATGTACTCCAAGCTAAGAATACCATCCTAAATGTGTTGATGAATGAAGTGCATATGAACCTCAATGTGCTTGGTCTGCTGATGCTCAACTGGGTTACAATATATTTAAATTACACTTTGGTTGTCACATCAAAATATAGTGGGTAAATCCTATGTGAATCCAAATTCTATCAATAATTGATAAAGCCAAAGAAACTACTAACTTGTTGTAACTACTACCCTGTACTCAACATTTATAGATGATAGTGAAATATCCTACTACGTCATAGACAACCAAATAATAAGTGAAGGACCAAGACAAAATATGTATCTAGAAGTGGAATGCCCATTATAAAGATAACCTACCTAATCTAAATCACTGTATTCAACCAACTGAGTAGAACCCCTAGTGTAATAGAATCTAAAATGAGTAGTGCCTTGCAGATATCTCAAAATCCTCTTAACAGATTGCCAATGACTATTATGAGGGTGATGTGAAAACCTAGATACAATCCCAACTAAACATGAAATGCCAGGATGAGTATGGGTCAAATACATAAAGCTCCCAACCAACTGCCTATACAATGTAGGATCACAAAGTGGAGTAGTACAAGCGGCAGTGAGAGTCACTCTAGACTAAAAAGGAGTAGGACTTTTCTTTGAAATTAATCATGTCAAAATTTTGAAGAAGATTGAGGGTGTACTTTTGTTGACTCAAATAAATCCCTATATCTATCTGTGAAATCTGTAAACCAAGGAAGAAATGTAGAAGGCCAAAATCTTTCATGTCAAACTATGCTAAAAGTTCATGTTGAATAGTCTGAATCTGAGATGAGGAGCCACCTGTGAGAAGCAAATAATCAACATACAAGAACAAAAAAACATTGTCATCCCCAATATGCTAAATATACACTTTGGGATTAGAGTGGCAGTGAACAAAGTTAGCAGAGAGAAGAAATGAATCCATTTTCTTATACCAAGTTCGAGGGGCCTATTTGAAATTGTAAAGAGACATCCTAAGTAAATAACAAGAGAACAATCATAAAAAAACCCAATAGGCTGCTCCATATATATTTCTTCATGCAAATATCCATGCAAGAAAACACTCATCATGTCCATCTAATATACTAGCCAATTTTATGAGGTAGCAAGAGAAATTACAAGATGGAAAAAAATCATCTTGGTAATAGGTGAAAAAGTCTTAGAATAGTCAATACCTTTAACTTGTGAGAATCCTATTGCAACAAGATGTGCCTTATATTTATCAATAAACCCATTAGATGCATACTTGGTATGGTAAATCCATTTGTACTTGAAAAACTTCCTTCCCTTAGGAAGAGTGACCAAATCCCAAGTGTGATTCTTTATCAATGAAGAATACTCATTTGTCATCACATCATCCGACTCCTATATCCCATGATCCTGTGAAAAAGACTGTGGATCCCTAGAGAATGCCTGAAAAAAGTCTAGTACCCATAGAATATGCATGACAATGCTGAATAGGTAGAAGATCTTATACAAATGGTGTTGCGTCATCAACTGTAGTATGATCCCACCTAGGCATAGTGGAAACATTGGTGTGAATAAGATCCTCGTCCTCTATGACCTCCTCAGTAATCTCCTAAATGGGATCCTCAAAGAATGAATCCTCAAGAGGAGATGAATCATGGAAAGAAGAATAAGAAGGCATGGAATAAGATGAAGAGTCATGATATGTGAAATGCCCATCAAATGTATGTGTTTGAAATGAACATCATGAGTATCATGGTCTAAAAAAAGATAAGCTATTATGTCCTCATAATACCCAACAAAGTCCAAAGGTTTTCTCTTATTATCTAATTCTTTCTTTTTCTTCTTTGGTATAATTGCCCAAGTAAGGCTCCTAAAGACTCCAAAAATGACACATCAGGCTTAGATCTAGACCAAGCCTCCTCCAAAATTATATGTTCAAGTGCTTGATGTGGTGTATGATTTTAAACATATTTCACACAATTAATTACCTCTACCTAATAGATAGGAGGTAAATCCCATGAATGCATTATGTAGTTAGCCATCTCCTTCAAAATTTGGTTCTTTCATTCTGCTAAGCCATTCTAATATGGAGTATGTGTAACAAAATGCTAGTGAATAATACCATGGGCTGTTAAAAAATTAGTGAACTCTCAACTTAAGTACTCCCCCACCCCATTATTTGTATGAAGCTTCTTGATGAAACTCGATGATAGTTTCTTGACCAAAGCCTTAAAGACTTTGAAGTGAGCAAAGACATCACTCTTGTACTTGAGGAAGTAAACCCAAGTACACTTTGATAAATTTTCAATGAAGGTAAGTGCATATTTAGATCCATTAAAATAAGGAGTAGGAAAGACCATCAAATCACTATGCACAAGCTCAAGTGGTGAAAAAGATATCATGAACAGACTCTTAGGAAATGAATCTTGGTGTTGTTTCCCCAATGCACAATTGAGGTAGACTCCACCAAGACATGAAATTGTAGGAGGACCCTCTACCATACTCTAAGTTCTCAATTCCTTCAAATATGTGTAGTTCAGGTGTCCAAATATCTCATGTCAAAGCTTACTCTCAGAATTTGCATGAGAAACTAAAAATTTCCCTAGAGGAGGAGTATCATCAGAACCCTCAAAATAGTAAAGTTGATAACTATGATCAAAAACACCTTGTGTAATGAGTGTGTGTGGTTCTAACAAAGCTCAAACTACAGCACCCTATGGTGTAAAAGTTACTATCTTACCCTAACCAGAATGGCAAATCTGATAAACTAAAATCAGATTAGTGGTGATGTCTAGAATATATAATGCATCATTGATGCAACCACCATCTAGCTATATGCCACCCTTCCTCTCAACATAAATGAAGGAAGAATCTCCAACCTCAATGGTGGAAGTGGAACTCAGACCAAGAGATAAAAATGACTCCTTAGAAGAAGTCATATGGTGTGAAGCACCATAATCTATAACCTAACTATCTGAAATAGGTAACTGCAATCTCCTAATAACATTAAGTGCTTTCCCATGCTCATGAGATGGTGAATGAGTGGAGATAGAATATTATGTTTCCTAATGGCATCCTCTAAGGATTTCATTCTCTTGAAACACCTAGACTCTTCATGACTAGTCCCCCCATAATAGGATCAAGATAGGTTAGACTTATTCTTGGATTTGGAAGATGGTTTGGGTTTAGATGTAGAAGTATTGGTGGGCTTAGGTGCATTTTGAGGTAGAGGAGGAGTGTTTTTCTTATTAACCTTAGAGTTTCCATTAGAATTAGGATGTGAGGACACTAATGTTTTTTGAGAGGTGGAAGACTCAAGGTGAGATAATTTGGATTCCTCACTAGTGAGTCTCTCACAAAACAACTCAAGATTTGACATTTTGAATGTGGTACCTAAGGCATCCATACTAGAGAAAAAGGTAGATGCAAAAATTTGGAATGGGCCACTCAACTTAGACAAGATTAAATAGACACACTCTTCATCTTTTTTATCTCAACCACTCCCCTTAAAATGTGTTAATAAATGCTTGAATTTAGTGAGGTAGGTTATAATAGAATTAAAATCATCTGTATTAAGTGAAGTAAGTTCCACTTCAAGCTGCATCAGTCTCAAGTGGTCTACCTTCTCAAACAACCCTTTTAACTTACTCCACATTTTAAATGGAGTATCACACCCCTCAAAGTGAAATAAGAGATTATCACTCACATAACTCCCAATTAAGCCCATACATTCTTCAAACTTAAATTGGTGTTGAATTTTTTCAAATTCTCTTGTGAATTGTGTCTGTGTATCATTCATTAGGGACCATAATCCTTTGCGCTTAGTAATTGTCTATATTCTAGGTCTCCATGTCTGGTAATTGTGTGTAGTCAAAATATCACAATGATCAATGCTAGATGTAGATGCCATGCCAACCAATAGCCAAGAGCAGAAAGAATGCAAAGGGTGCATAAAAATTTGCACCGAGATAACCCCCCCAATTTGGCACTTTATAAAAGTAGTGAATTTTTACAATTTGATGATAGTAATGGATAGGGAATAAAAAAACACACACTTTTGAAAAAAATAGAACTCAAATCTGAGTTATTATTCAAAATTTACAAGTGTTTTGATTTCCCATAAAAATAAGTCAAAACAATAAAAAATCACTACGATTTGATTTTAATGACCAAAATGAAAAAGGACATAGGTGTGCAACCACTCATTGGAATGGATATTTTTCCATGGACTTAAAACACCTAATGTAAGTGAAAAATAATCTTTCTAGTGACCTTAATGTGCATGTAAACAAGTTTGACTTCCTTGTTTTAAAAAAATACAGCTTGATAAAGAAAAATAATTAATTTATAGCTATTTTTGAAAGAAGAAATAGGTGGATAACTCTTGTATGGGAAGATAATGTGTCTAAAGCTTAGAGAAGTGCTATAAAAGACAAATTTGGGTGCACCAATATATAGCTACAAAAAAAGTCAAGGCAACCTTGGAAAATGGTGCAGAAGTCCAAGATGGTACACTGGACTTAGTCTAACACAACGGACTATTAGATGCTTCTATGTAGCAATCCTTTATGTAGTCCAAGATGTCTCTCTCTTGCTGGTAGATCTAAAAAGGAAAATGTCAAAGTATAAACAAAACACCAGGACTCCAATGCCTTAGTTTGGTTTGTTAAAACAAAAAATTCAACACAATAAGCAGAATGGTGTATAATATCTGATGTAGATATCAATGTATTAGCACAATAAGCATGGTTTTTCCTTACTGAAATAGGATCTCAATGCATTAGTACCAAGGGAAAATGGCATAGCAAATTTGATGTGGAATGTTTGAATGTTGGGATGCCAACCCACTACCAACACCTTATTTCAAGGCAATGCTAAAAAAAACAACACCTCAGCTCAACACATCTCCAATGCCTAGCTTCAACTATTTGCTTTCGATGCTAAAAATCCTCCTCTCAACACCTCAAATCCTCATTCTAATGCAGACCTACAAACAAAAACTGAAAACAAGGATGCCTAGCTATATGGGATGCCTCCTTCAGGAAGAAAATGATGCTACAGATGTAATAAAATATTTCTTAATTATATGGCAAACATAGATCTAGAAAGGTTGATGCCATTATTTGGATCTCAATGCCAAACAAAAATATGACTTCAAACTTTTCTTTGAAATCTGAAATGCCAAACTTTTGTCATAAAATAGTAAAAAAAAAAACCTTATCTTGAAGAGAAAAAACTCTCTTAGATTATTGACACTAGATTTCCCAAACTAAAACTCCTTTCTTAGATCTAAAATGCCTTGCTACAAAGAAAGCTTTCAATGCATATCATTAAAAATAATGTAATTTTGAAATAATCTAAGGGATCTTAGCATAAAAATACATCAAAACTACTACCTTAGATAAAAAAAAATGAGCTGTAAAAAACAAATCTTAGCTTAGATCTGAAAGAAACAAAGAGAGTAAGGAATTTTTATTATATTATAAGCAATAAAATATTTAAAAAATAAAAATAAAAACTTCGATAAGTCTATAAGAGGCATGAAGATCTTCTCTTTAAATTGCAAGCTAAAGATGGTTAGAACTTCTTCAAGGCTTTGATACCATGCTAGGAATGGTAATAACATTCCATAAAGCCAATATCTAAAGAGTGATCAACAAGAACATCGCAAATATAGCTGGAAATAAATGAAATGCAACACAAAGCAAATCAAATGATTATTTAGACTATGAGAGAATGAGATGCTAGTATAAAGGTAAGAACTTGCTTATATAGGCGAGGCAAAATACAAAGTTGGTTATTCTAACCAATGTGGGATAAATCAAAACCCACTAAAAGACAAATTAGCTAGTTAAGACACTAGCAAACATGAGTAAACACATGAAATACATACTCTAACAGCTTAGAATTCTTGAGCCAATGCATTGACTAAGTCTTTTAGGCTAGAGATATAATGACTTTTGAGTTGATTATACCAATCTAGAGTGTCATCTAAATTTTTTGTGTTAAATATTGATAGTGATGAAAGTATTGAGTTCAACCCAATCTTTGTGTAAATTTATAAAAGCTTTCAAATGAAACACTAGATCAGTGGATCCATTATAGGTGATAGTGGTAACTATTCCACCTATGTCAATGTTTACAATTTGAAAAACTAGAGGTTCATTTTGTAAGTGTTTAATAGCCTTGTTAAGAAGTAGAGGTTGTGGTATAAGGTTACCATGTGTATCTCTAGGGGCATGGTGGGGGTGGGGGGCATTAGGATTTTCCATACTCCATTGTGTAGGTTGAGAATGAGTTTGGAAATGCATTAGTTAATTTTGCATTTGCATCATTTGATTGACACTATTAGTTTGAAAAGTAGCCATTTGATTTAAAGTTTGTAATAATAGTTGATTAATATTGATGGTATTTTGATTAGTGGAAGTAGCTAGTTAAGACACTAGCAAACATGAGTAAACACATGAAATACATACTCTAACAGCTTAGAATTCTTGAGCCAATGCATTGACTAAGTCTTTTAGGCTAGAGATATAATGACTTTTGAGTTGATTATACCAATCTAGAGTGTCATCTAAATTTTTTGTGTTAAATATTGATAGTGATGAAAGTATTGAGTTCAACCCAATCTTTGTGTAAATTTATAAAAGCTTTCAAATGAAACACTAGATCAGTGGATCCATTATAGGTGATAGTGGTAACTATTCCACCTATGTCAATGTTTACAATTTGAAAAACTAGAGGTTCATTTTGTAAGTGTTTAATAGCCTTGTTAAGAAGTAGAGGTTGTGGTATAAGGTTACCATGTGTATCTCTAGGGGCATGGTGGGGGTGGGGGGCATTAGGATTTTCCATACTCCATTGTGTAGGTTGAGAATGAGTTTGGAAATGCATTAGTTAATTTTGCATTTGCATCATTTGATTGACACTATTAGTTTGAAAAGTAGCCATTTGATTTAAAGTTTGTAATAATAGTTGATTAATATTGATGGTATTTTGATTAGTGGAAGTAGCATGGGATGCATTAGTGGTATGTTAGGCATTGATACTTTGAGATGTACTAGTAGCTTGAGATACACTAGTAGTTGTATGAGTTAAAGTATTAGTGTGAGTATTTTGAATAGACCCACTAAAGGTTATTCTTCCATGCTTTTAGCAATGGCTGGCATGGAGGATGAATAAGACATGAAAGATGATGTCATGTTAGTATAAGGATGTATGATAAAGGAGAAAGGTGTGATAGAAGTCATAGAATGACATGCCTCAAATTATGTAGAAAAGTTAAGTGAGGGTGAATGGGGTTATCCAATGTGGGGTTCCATCATGAAGTTATAAATAATTATGGGATCCTTACACTGATGTTGAGGGTTTTTAATGATGAAAATGATCATTTTATTCATATACTCAAGATCAATTTCCTCCTCTACCATAGGTATGAATAAAGGATTAAGAGTAGTAGAATGGGCAAAAATCCTATAAATAGTTGTTCTGATAGTAACATGAATATTTATAAGATCAAGGTTATCTACCTTACAATAGGGAATATGTGTCTTAGAGGCTTTATGAGGATTATTAAGACTCATCATGTTAGTTTGGTTTTGCTTTACAACATCGTCAAACAAATGTTACACGATGAAAAACATATCTGGATACTTATTAAAGAAGTGAAAGTCTAAAGGTTTAAAATAAATGAGATCGAGTTTTACTAACATGATTATATCAAAACCTAAAAATAAACTAGATCAAGGTAAATTTAGTTAAAAAATTAGGAAAACAAAATAATTGTAAACTTATTAGATCGTGTTGGTTGATCTAGTTGGAAATATAGGAAAATAGAACATGTTGTAAACTAACTAAATCGAGTTGGTCAACCTAAGTGGAAAGATAAAAAAACAAAAAAAGGTTTTAAACTAACTAGATTAAGCTAGTTGATCTAGTTAAAAAATCAATAAAATAGAACAATTTATAGGCTGACTAGATTGAGTTGGTCAATCTAGTTAGAAAGATAGAAAAATAGAATAGGATGTAAACTGACTAGATCGAGTTGGTCGACTTAGTTAGAAACATAGGAAAACATAATAAGTTGTAAAATGATTAGATCAAACAAGTTAATCTAGTTGGAAAATTAATAAAACATAACAATTTGTAAAATGACTAGATCGAGCCAATCGATCTAGTTGAAAAAGTAAAAAATAGAACAATCTACTAGATCGAGTTGATCGATATAATTTTATGAGGTAACAAAAATTTTAATTTTTTAAAGCTAGATGATTTAGATTTCAATACAAAAATGAAGTTAAACACACAATCAACTAGATTGAGCTGGTTGATCTACTTAAAACACACAACATAAAACTTGTATCAACGTTGGCTAATACAGTCTACAATATAACATGAAATAGCAAATAGCAAGCAACAAACAACAATAATGTAATTTAGATGTTAACTAAGTTGTGATTTTTGAAAGAAAATAAACATGTGAAAAAGTAAAAAGTAAAAGTGATTGTAATTATAGTGAAAAAGTAAGAAGTAAAAGTGATTGTAATTACTATGAAATAGAGGTTAATTTCCTTTGCTTGTGCTAGAAAGTGAAAAATACATAACAAAATTGAACATGCCAATCTAGTTATACAAACAATACATAATGGAATCAAGCTGGTTGACCCAATTTGTTGAAAAATAGTTCTAAACAAACAAAATTGACTAGGTCATTTAGTTTGATGGCAAAAAATAGACACAAAACTAGATCGAGCTAGTTGATCTAGTTAATTGTGTGGGTATAGTTTTATAGAACTAAAAAATTGAAGAAAACAATAAATGCAAATTTGAATTTTGATTGACAAATAGGAAATGCAATTTGCTTAAAATTGACAAAATGGAGATATTAAGATGTTAAGAATGAACCTGGAGTGGGGCCCATATCTATATAGAGGGCCCCATTGAACTCAACTTATAAGGCCCCAAGTCAATTTAGTAGTTTTTCAAAGAATGTTGAATTATTGTTTGACTAGGTCATCTAGGTGAGTTTTTGATCCTGTAGAGATAGAAATTAGTGTTCTTAAACATAATCAAGTTGGTTGATCTAGTCTAAATAAAATTGATAAAAAAAATAAGAAAATGAAACTAGATCTATCAAATCAATCTTATTAGTTAAAACTAAAATATAGAAATGACCAAAATCAAGTTGGTTGATTTAGTTAAGCACAGATGGCTAAAACTGAAAACCCTACGCATAAAATAAAATGGGATATACAGGGTTGATCTAGTTGGAAACCTACACATAAAAGATAAAATGTAATCGATGGGCTTGATCTAGTTAAAAAACTACTTACATAAGATAAAATGTGATCAACAAGCTTGATCTAGTTGAAAACATGTGACAATAATAAAACTAGATCAACATGCTCGATCTTGTTGACTGTAATTGAAAAATTAAGAATTTTAACGGTCAGATTCACTAGAATGTATGCAACAAATTATGATGGATCTATAGCTTGTTGTACTTAGTGGATTCCAAGCTCAGAGAAGGCAATCTTACCAAATAGCTCATTGCATAGCTATTTATATTGGGACATGATCAATTCAGAGCCGCTAAACCTAACCAAGGGATCTCTTATTACACAACACCAAAGGAGAGGGTTCTAAAACCTCTAATAAAATGATATTAAGTAATAACCCTAACTAGGCCTATAATATATAAAATAAATCTAATATAGTGCTCACTAAAGCATGTGGCACAAAGGGAGATAGTTAACAAAAATAAAACAAAATACGCAAAGAGAACTCTACTCAAGTCAATGTAGAGGTAAACTAAGCAATGAGTAAAACATTCATCTTATTACTTTGTACAATATATATCTACCAAATGAAAGAGTAAAAGTTAGGAATACTTACCTTGAATTGAACCTATCATGCCTCAATATCTCCCTTGGCCAATGGTGCTTTTCAAGAGATTTTTGTGACTTTTTAAGGATCACACTATAGGAATCAACTTTAAGCTAAAAGACTCCTACTTTGCACCCAATAGTTTTCCACAAGATAATCTTCTTTCCTTCCAAGGTAAAACTTTAAGAAATAACTCCTCGAGTGTAGAATTTACAAAATTGTGAACTATAACAATACAAAAATAAATGTTACCCTATAGTGAAGGGGGTATTTATAGCCAAGGATTGACCCTAAACCCTCCTGATAATTTAACCAAAAAAATCAATCGAATCGATCTTGTTAAGCATAAAATATAGCTATTAGGTCTTGAACTAGGTATGTCAGGCTAACGTAGTTTTGTAATGTGCACTCAATCCCTAATAAGATTGACCTGGCTGACATAGTAGGAAAATGAAGAAAAAGGGTGTTTGCTTAGTTATGAGCTATTTTAGAAGGTGAATTGCTTAGAGGAGTGGATAAAAGGGTTTTAATTGCTTAGGGAATTGGATAAAATAAATTGTAGTGGTTTTAGGTGATGGTATAGGGACCAACAATCTTGTGAAGCACCAAAGTTTTACCCACCATTTTATCGATGCACCCTTTAAGACGTACACTCAGAGAGATTGAAACTCGACAAGTTATTTCAAGAGAGAAATCATCAGTAAATGATACAGATTAAAAAATGTGTATACAATATGGGCTTTCCCATTATTTAGGTATGTCCATCTTCCTTCATTCCTTATTGCCTTCACTTTTCCTCTTTCCTTATTTCTTCTTATTGCAATAAGGTTAGTTTTTTATGTAAGTAGAATTATGAGCCTCTCAACAAATATTTATTTATTAGTACTCGTGTTTTATCCTTAAGTTTCATCATTGTGACACTGATATGCCTATCTGTTCTTGCTTCCTTTATTTTTTTGACTCTATTGGGTTGTTGAATATGGGCTTTCCATTGTCAATGATATTTGATAAAATCCCTTGTTAAGTTACTTGTGTCATCCCTTTCTCTATAATATTTCACTCCTTTGATGATTATGTTTGTTGATATGTCATATTGTTCTCTTTCTTCGACCATTTGTCTCTTGACTTTTTTTTTTCTATCAACTCTTTTTGTTTATTGACCAGCTCTTTAAAAACATGTTCATATGTCTTAGCTTCTCCTAACTGATTTCTTAGATCATCCTCTTTTGCTTCCATGTTTTATAATGTCTAATTCAATTCTTTCATTTTTGTTGTGCTTGCATCTTATGCCCCTTAATTAAAGCTTGTTAGAGTGTGGATGGTTTTTTTTAGGACATGTCATTCATGTTGTCCAATATGTATGAGTCCTTCTAGTTTTGCTACTTGTGTGTTGAGCATATTTTTGTTTTCTCCAAAATTTTCTTAGTTTTTATCACTTCTTTCAATTTTAATTCTTTCACTTTCCCTATTGCTTTTATGTTTCCCAGCGTCTCTTTAAGGCTCAGTAGCTCATGTACATAAAAATTTGGTGACCATATGATCTAGGTTCCTATAACATTATATGTCTTCTCACCATCTTTAATCTTCCATAAAATTCCCTCACCATTAGGTACATATGTTTCATCACTTCCTTTTATGGATTTTTTAATCTTTGCATTATCAAGTTTTCATATTTTGTGATGCTGAAAATTGTCATGCACATTCCTTTCCTCATATCCTTGATCTGAATGTGGATCTAGCTAAGCATTTTTCTCTCTTGTAGGTAAAATCATTGGGTTCTTTTTTACTGATTTCTTGTCTTTGTTTATGCGATTTATTCTCTTTGTTTTGTTTGTTCTTCTTCATAACCTTTGTCTTACCCCAAGTGTCAACATCTTATTAAATTGTCATATAATGGTTTTGAATCTACCTCTAAGGGAACTACATCTGATTGAGGTGGGCCAATGTTACATGGAAGCTCTCTCATTTGTGGGTACACAAAAGTATGTATTCCACACACCCTATCCTAAACATCCCCTCGAAGTATGGGTTCATGCATGCATATGTAAGAACCATTTGTTGCCTTGTCATAACATCTATTGGTATAAATATATAAAATTGAACCATTTTGCTACACAATATGATATGTTGATCTCTGATCTCTTTTGTATTAATTGCTCTACCCCTTGGATATATTTTTCAATGACAAGTTATTCCCCCATTGAGAACCGTCCACTCTAAAATAATTTTCTTGATGTTTTGAAATAAGGTTTTAGTTCACTTTCAAATACATGTGTATTTTATACATTTTTGAATTACTTTTAAATATGCTCCACACTTTATGATGCCCAATATACTTTAAATAGAATAAAAAGATGTAAATAATTGAAGGTTGATAATTACTTGATCAATAGTCAAATAGAGTGATTTTGCGATTTTTGATTAGATCTCTTTTATATTCACTGCCCTAACTGGTGTGTATTTTTAAATGACAAGTAGTTCTTCCATTAAGAACCGTCCACTCTAAAATAAATCTATTGATGTTCTGAAATAAAATTTTAATTCATTTTCAAATATAACATAAGTATTTTGTACATTTTCTAATTAATTTAAATTGTGCCCCACAAATTTATGATGCTTAATATGCTTTAAATATAATAGAAAGAAGTTAATAAGTGAGGGTTGATAATTATTTGATCAATAGTCAAAACTCAATGATTGAGAGTTAGATATGTATTTACAATTTGATCCAAAAATATTACAACTAAATAAAGTAGAAAAGTGTCAATAACCGAACGTTGATAATTATTTGGTCAATAGTCGAAATACTGAAAGTTAAACATATATCTACTATTTTGAATTAAGAATCAAGACATGTATTTACTATTTTTTGATCTAAAAATATTTATAAATATATATATTTTTTTAAATAATGACCTACAAACTAAAAAATATTAAAAAAAAAGAAAATCTTATTTCTTTGCCTACAACTAAATATTTGTAAAATATAGATATCCAAACAAAAATTATGGCCTATGCAGGTCTCGAACCTGCGACCTTCGCGTTATTAGCACGACGCTCTAACCAACTGAGCTAATAGGCCACTTTGATCGGGATCATAATGAAATATAATTATTTGTATGATACTCCCGGGTATAATATGGCAGTCAAAATTGTACGTTATGCCGTGGGGATCTCTGCGCTCACTGACCATCCACAAATTTATTTTTAATTTAATAATAATGTCATATATATATATATATACACTCTTTGGTTCAGTTCGATCTTTTTCAATGTCAAAGTATATACATTATATATCTCACTAGGTGTTAATGTAGGTTGCCAATCCCAACCCTACTTTCATAGGCTTGTCGGTTGAGATAGGTTCTTCAATCTTTCTCTAGTTACAGAGAATTCATAAATTTTAATATTAAGTATTTGTCTCAAATATTATATGGTTTTTTAAAAGTGAGATTATAATAAAAATTATAATATTGTATTAAAAGAGTTGTAATTTAATTGGTGAGGATGATGGTTTGTTATGGTATTTATTAAAGTACAAATTTTTGTAAATCATTGATATGAGGAATCAAATGATTAAGGTTGAGATCGTTTTTTGAACAATTTTTGATGGATTAATTCCCTGTAATCATCATTGTTTACATAAAAAAATACTCAAATTCTAGTATACGCTTACTCATCAATTATATATAATTTAAAACATGAGCAAAGATGCCAATATCTATATAATTATAAACTTCTCAATCAAAATTTAACATTTTATAATGATATTAGAGTTCTTTTATATCAAATATTACCGACAATTTATATAAATATTTTTTTTAATGGGAAAGATAGATAGCTATATATATATAGATATATTTAGACTTATAACAATGTTATTTTATGATGATAATTATTAATGTTTTAAGATTAAATTAGTTTGTAGGACTTAACAAAGTGTGCAGACATTACAATTTACTTTCAATTTTCTATTCGTAAAATGTAATTTCGTAGTTAATTTTTGGTAAAATAAATTATCAAAACATTAGAATTTTATTAATGGAAATGTCTTCGCAATTTTGAAATCTACCCAATTAAAATGTGTATAAATAGAAATACAAAATCCAAAATGAGACAAAATTAATCTAAATGATTTTATAATACTCCATTTATCAAAAGAGAACTTAGATTGTTAAAACAATGTTTTATTATGTTAGAGTTAATTCGATAGATGCTTAGATTAGTCCAATTAATAAGGATAATAAATTTGAATGACATCCACCTTGATACAAATCTTTAAATAACTTTGACAAAATAAAACCTATGATCATAACTATTTAATTAAAAAAAATCTTGATATAAATATATACTTATTTAGATTATTATACTTAATTACTTAAAAATAAAGATATTAATATCTATGTAACTCACAAAAACTAAATTTAAAAAAATCGTCAAAATTTATTTGATTGTAATAATTTAAGAGTTTGTGAATAAATATATTATTAATACCAACATAAGTAACCAACATATTATTGCTCTTATAAATATGTTTGATCCTTAACAAACTTCTTATTAATTTTAAACTCTTTTTATTTTAATAAGTGTTTTTAAATTTTTCTTCTTTATCATTATTTTAAAACCTTGTAGAGTTACAAAGCTACATTCTAAAATTGTTTTAATAAGATTGATTTACTAGAGTATAACACGGAGCTTCTCATAGATTCAAAACTATTTAAACGCTATATTAAACTAGAGGACAACATTGATGACCTCTCACAAACAAACTTAAAAGAAATTTTTAAAATTTATGGAGGAAAACATTAGGAGTAAGTTGGCCTAAGTTTCGACGGATTTCGATTTATTTGGAAAATTTATTTTTTTTAAAAGAATTTTGGTTAACACATACAACATCAAAATTTTGACGTCTTTAAAAATATGGCAAACATATTTTAAAATTTTGATGTCCTTTGAAAGTGTGGAAAATAGATATCGATATTTTGACGTAAATAAAATAAAATATCAATTGAGAATTAGTAGTAAATAGAATTGGTATTAAGTATTAGAAAAGCTATAATTTGATATATAATTTTTGTTTTGATTATGAGTTTAAGAGTTGATACGAAATACCAATAATAATTATGGATCAGAGTATAACTTCTCCAATACTTAATGTCAAGTATATAAAATACTTTAATTTTTTTGATATCATCTTTTTTGTTTTTTTATGTCCTTTAAATTTAGCCAACCAAAAAATAAAGATTCGAACATTTAGCATTTGGAAAATAAAATAATATAAGAGCAATAGAGGAAAATAACATATAATGGAGTTTTTATGATAAAATATATGATTGGGTTGTAATTGGTTAATCCTACATTAGTACTAATTGTGAAACAAGGGTGATTTGTTAGGCAATACACTCACCAAAAGTTTTGTCAATAGGGAAATAAGTTAGAGGGTGAGAAGCTCAATATAGTAAATTATATTCACCACTACTCTTCCCTACTAACAAATGTTTACAATAGTTGTATGCTAAAGTATGTCCCCTTACCTTGTGATTATTACCAAAAATACATGAAGTGGGTGATGACTAAAAACATATATGAGTAAAAATACTGTAAAAATTTAATATCTAACATATGAGGGAGTCGATTTAACAAAGGACAAGGAGTCCATCTAATAAAACAACCCCCACCACTTACAACTACCACCATGATGTCACAAAAAAAGGACCCAAATGATATTTTTTATTTTAATGTTTTTGGTTTGTATTTAGATTTCCCTAGATAAAGCAATACACTCGCCAAAAGTTTTGTCAATAGGGAAATAGGCTATAGGATGAAAAGCCCATTGTGGTGAATTATATTCACCATTGCTCCTCCCTACTAACAAATGCATATGGTAGTTATGTGCTAAAATATGTTCCCTTGCCTTGTGATTATTACCAAAAATATCTGAGATAGGTAATGACCACAAACATATATGAATAAAAATACCATAAAAGAATAATACCTAGCATATGAGGGAGTCGTTTTAACGAAGGACAAGGAGTCTGTCTAACAAAACAAACCCCACCACTTACAATTATTACCATTGTGTCACAAAAAAAGGACCCAAATGATATTTTTTATTTTAATATTTTTAGTTTGTATTTAAATTTCCCTAGATAAAGCTTTATGTTTTGCTAGGTCTTTGGCTTTTTTTTTAAAAGGTTTTATGTGTTGTAGAAGCTTTGTCAAAAAATATTTTTGTTAGGGAACATAACTTTCACTAGATAAGAAGGTTTTTTAAGGCATGTGCTGAAGCAATAAGAGATTTCATCCTTGCAATAACCATGCTTGAAATATCATGTAATTATTGCATTACTTTTTCTAATGTCATTTAATGACTGCTCTATGCCACCACATTTTACAATTGAGATTTCATTAGGGTAAGCCATCATTGCATTAGGATATCTTGTAATCATTGAATTCAATTTCAAACAAATCAATATTATTACATGAGTATGCACATCCATAAAATCATTTTGTAAAGCAAACATTTAGCATGTTTTGTAGTTGTAAACATCCTATGTATGTAAAATATGGGAGCATACACAAAGCAGGTGAACTATTTGAAAAAAGGTGTCAATGAAATGTGGTGACATGGACTACAATGATTGCATGATGAAAAATGTGGGCATTAACAATACAAGTATGAATTATTTGAAAAAAATTCTCAACAAAATGTGCACAAACTAGGGTAGATAGGGATGTTTTGAAACTCTTCCAACTTATAAATCCCTATGGAATATAACCTAACAAATGTATAATGACAAAATTAATTTTACATACCATGATCGATATATATGGAAAATGTGGATTATTTCATAAGGCACATGAACGTTTTAACAAAATGTTTCAACATATTATACAAAAAAATGTCTTTTATATGGATGTTTCAAAACTCTTCAACTAATGAGGCCCTATGACACATGTTGAAGTAGTCATATATTTCATCCTTGTCATGGACATAATTTACATATCATGTGATCATTGCATTTTTGTTTGGCCTTATTAATCATTACTCTAGTCAAGAGCGGACCTAACTACACTTAACAAATATAATACTTCCACACCAACATATCACTTAAATCAGAGTTCTAAGTGCTCACAAAAGGTGAAACGAGAGATCAACAAGTTTCCCATTATGAGAAAGAGACATAAAATATCATAAATGTGCATAAATAATCCATTCAAACCCTAATCTAAATATATTAAAAGTAAATAAATAAATCATCAACACTCAAGATACACATCAAGTATTACTTCATTAATCAAGATACAATGTGATTACATGATTCATTGCATTCAATTCTGTGAAATATTAGGACTAAGCTATATTTATACAAAACCTTGCATTTTAACTTAAATACTTATATGCACTCTTATTCCTTTTCTCTCCAAAATGTGTGTCTTCATATTTTTTTAGATATGTCTTAGTATTCATGTGTGTATAATTCTCAATTCAATGGGTGGGATAATTATAGTATTTATAAGACCTCCCTTACTTTCCAACTATTTCTTAGTTGGATCCACCTGCCCATCTTTAATAAAGTTCTATAAGATTCCTTGATTCCATCTCCATGTGTGGTTCACGACCTGATCCTTGATTACGAGCATCACTACTTTCATTTTATACCTCTACTTAGATGTTCTATGTAACCCATATTCAATGGTATCCCTAAAAAAGGAAGTCCAAAACTTGTTATCTTCCATGCATGATATGGTATATAAGGATATGTGCATCTCACTCGTGCATTACTATAATTTGCTAAAAGTACTAGGAGTGCTTCCTAATGTGGCTTTACTAAGGTCAAAATTCCCCCATATTATCTTCCTTACTAGCGATCATACAAAGTCAGTCTAGTATCCATCTATATGCATATTCAATAATTCATGTACCTTCCCTTGAATTTATTTTTTAAAGGTGTCCCATTGATTTGCTATTACCTTCAGTGTTGTTTACATTTTTTGCTCAACTTTCACTAATGTTTTCATTCCTTCCATGTCCTCATGATTCTTTTGATAAGTATTTATGTAAATGTCTAATTTTAATTTTACCATTAAAAATTATTTGCATATTGTTTCATCTTCCTCAATTGGTCGCCTTTGAAAATTTTACAACTCTAACTCCATGATTGCACATTTATAAGACAATGCTAGTTTGAATGTTTTTGACTTATCAAGTCTATTTTATTTCTCTACCTTGTCTTTATCTTAGTATATGAGAGCACCCACTTATTTAATTTTTTCTTCATCCTCTTTCAACACGGAATTTATAAATTCCTATGTGGTTTTGAATCCTTTGAACATTTTACCAACTATTTTCACCTTCCCTTCAATTGATGTTAAAAACTTACGTAACTCCTCTATGAATGCAGAGAATACGGGGTCTTATTTAATAACCTCCATTTATAACTATGTTGAGTTTCTCAATGGTTTCCAACTCATCTTTGAGAGATCTTTCTTTGTTGCATCAATCATCTTCACTGAACTACTAGTGATGACCATATCATCAACATATTAAAAACAATCACAATCTTACCCCTTTTCCCCCATGTTGTTTGAGGTAGTCATTTGGATCATAACGAATCCTCTAGAATCCATGTTGAATGATATACTCCTCAATTTTTATATACCAAGCTTGAGGAGCCTGTTTGATACCATACAATGATTTTATGAGTCTACACACTTTTGCTTCTTTACCAAGTGTGACAAAACCTTATGGTTGAGTCATGTAGAATTATTTCTATAGATATCCATTTATAAAGGCACTTTTCACATCCATTTGGTGAACATGGGATTACAAAAAAATTTAAGATTAACTTCATTATCATAATATAATATGGTAGGTTACTTCTATGGTACTATCAATCCTTCAAGCATGTGACGTAACCATATAAATTAGCAAACAACTCCTCCTATTGCATGATATTTTAATTTAGTTTAAGATCAAGAAAAAAGTCTTGTTTCTTGATCCCCTATGATATATGACTAGATTCCGAAAAAACACATCTAAAAGTGGATTTTATGTCCTCAATATTACCTCTATGATCTGAGTTTTAATATCTTATCAAGAAAAAATGATCAGTCTTATTTTATTTTAGGCCATAGTCCATTGTACCCTTTATATATCTTAGCATCTACTTTGATTCTTTCCAATAAGACATCATAGGCTCCGGCATGAACCATGAGAGATAACCAATAACACAGTTGATGTTTAGCCTAGTGTAGGTCAAGTAAATGAGACTCCCAATCAATTGTCAATAGAGAGTTTCATTTAATTATGGTGATGGATATGTATAGGACAACTAAAGCCTTATTTTTGTAGGTGTATCAATATGTTTAAAATCCATTATCCAAAATTTCTCAAGAATTGTCTTCACATATTTCATTTGGGAAACAAATATGTGGTACTCCTTTTGCCATACTTCTAGTCCAAGACAATAGTTTAGCCCAAGATATGTTATGTGGAATGATTGGTTGAGATATTTCTTCATTGCATCAATCATCTTCATTGAACTACCAATGACGATTAAATAATCAACATATACGAAAAAAATCATGTAATTGTCCCCCTTGTTGTTTGAGGTAGAGATTTGGATCATAAGGACTCCTCTGGAATTCATGTTGAATGAGATGCTCATCGATTTTTATATACAAGGTTTGGGTAGCCTGTTTGAGACCTTACACTAATTCAATGAGTCTACACACTTTTTATTCTTTGCTAGGTGTCAAAACTACTTATGGTTGATTAGTGTAGACTTATTCCTATAGATATCCATTTATAGATCCACTTTTCAAATCCATTTGGTGAAAATTTCATCCAAACTATGCAGCCAAAGCAAATTTAATTCTAATAGTCTTGATCTTTATCAAAGTGGACTACAATCCGATCTACTAGATAGGATTGAATACATGGAAAAAACCTCTATGGAATAGTGAAACCTAAAAAGAATAACTCAAAAAAGGAAGAAACAATATCTTATAATAAATAAATTATATTAAGAAGCATTGACATCATTAGCCAAAAAATACATAGGAAGGTTCCTTATATAGGTGGAAAATAGACAAGTAATAACATCCTCATGCATGTGGGATTGTTTTTCCATTAAGGACCTTTATTAAGCCTAAGTAAGCTTGACTAGACTATGTAGACAAAACCCAGTGGGACAAAAGACTACACCAACAACCCCCCTTAATCATAGCTTAGGTGGGTAGAAGAATTAGTTCTTGACACAAAGGCATGATGAGGTACCCAAGTGCATAGAGAGGATCCCCCATAGAAGGAAGAAGATGGGGTTGCCCAAACCCTAATAAGATCTTGCAAGTGAAGATATTCTTAGTGAAAGGTTTGGTGAATATATTATCAATTTTCTATGTTATCTGGATGTAGTAGAGATCAATGATCTACTCATGGATGAAATCCCAAATGAAATACATGTGAATATCAATATGCTTGGTCCATTAATGGAAGATCAGATTCTTGCACATCTAGATTATGTTTTGGTTGTCGTATAGGAAAATTTTTAGTCATCAAAACTAGATGCCAAACTCAGTGAAAATCCCCTGAAGCTAAATAGCCTCAGTGGTAGCATTAACAAATCCTTTGTATTCTTCCTTTGTAGAATATAAAGCAATAACATTATGCTTCTTACTTGACCAACTAATCAGACCTAAATTAATAGAGAAACTATAACCTAAAGTAGACTTGCACGTCTTAATGTCACCATCCCAATCTAAATTTGTATAACTAATCAAGTTGATGTCGATGCCCACTCCATAGTGAATCCAGAAACTATGAGTACTTTGAATGTAGTGTAGGATCCACTTATCTGGTTTATAATGTAACTTGTGTGGTTCATGAATGAATTTGGAGACCATGTCCATTGGATATGAAATATTAGGTTCAATGTGCATAAGGTAGATGAGACTGCCAAAAATCTATCTATACAAGCTAGCATCAATCAAAGGAGATGGGAAATCAGCCTCAATCTTCACACTAGATAGAAAAGGAGTCAAAGTTGGCTTATATTCAACCATGTTAAAACATGCAAGAAAATGAATAACATACTTAGATTGTGCAATAGTGATCTTAGAGTCATACTGAGAAATTTAAATTTTGAGAAATTAATGTAATAAGCCCAAGTCAAACATTAATAACTTGTCAAATGAAGTGATTTTCAATGTTGTGATGGTGGATGGAGAACTCTGTGTGATCAATAAGTCATCCATGTAGAGAACCAGAATGAATAATGAACCATCCTTCAATAAAATGTAGACATTCAAATATGAATATCATTTGGTGAACCCAACCGAAAGAAGAAAGGAATCCATCTTGGCATATAAAACTTGAGGAGCCTGTTTGAGGCCATAGATAGATTTTTGAAGTTTGAAAACTAAGGAAAAATCTTCCACAAATCCTCATGGTTTCTTCATGTATATTTCCTCTTTGAGGTCACCATGAAGAAAGGCACTCTTCACATCCATTTGATGAACATCACAACGATGTGTAGTGGCAATGGTGAGAGTGTGTTAGATTGAGTTCATTTTGGCAACTAGGGAAAATATCTTAGTATAGTCAATTCCAGGCAATTGAGAAAAAACCTTTGCTATCAAACGTGCTTTGAACCTGTCTATAGACCCATCTGTTGCAAATATTTTTTTGTAGATCCACCTACATCAAACAAGTTTTCTTACCTTAAGAAGTGGGACTAAATCCCAAACATTGATCCTCTGTAATGAACTACAATCGTCTTCCATAGAAGTATTCCACTCAGGAGTGCTTGATTCCTCATGAAATGATTGCAAATAAGAATCAAATGTAATGAAAACATGTGGGGCATCTTGGAATTGTGAATGAGTTCATCTGTTGTATGATAGATATCAAGCCCATTGGCCAACACTTTATAGTGTTTGTCTAGCCTAAAGAGGACCAGTGCTCAAAGAGTTAGGAGGGGATTCCTCATCATATTAATATAATCTAGGAGAATGAGGAGGGGAATCCTCATCACTACTCTCATAATTAGAACTAGAAGAAGAATTAAGATCATTGGGAGGTTGATCAAGCGGATTTGAATCATTAGAACTATCATCAAATCCAAGTGCATCTAAATAAGGGTGAGAGGTGTTAAGTGTGGATTCTGAAGGACACTATATAAAATGAACACTCCTCTCAAGGAACAACTCATGAGTGGTGGGATGGAGAAGCTTGTATCCCTTAACACCCTCAAGATATACAATGAAGATGTAAGACTGAATCTGAGGTTCCAATGCCTTATATTTCTTCTTGGGAATATGAGCCATAATAGGCAACCAAACACTCAAAAGTGTTCAACTATGGGTTTTTGACTACTCCAAGCTTCAAAAAGAGTAACTCCCTTAAATG
The DNA here is from genome assembly GCA_037957365.1 of Torreya grandis. Classification (NCBI taxonomy): domain Eukaryota; kingdom Viridiplantae; phylum Streptophyta; class Pinopsida; order Cupressales; family Taxaceae; genus Torreya; species Torreya grandis. The sequence goes on from JARHVA010000195.1 coordinate 1,342,131, forward strand.
ATTTATGAGGAACTCAATTCTATATATAATAAGCACAGTTGATGGCGTCAACCTAGTATTGAGATGCAGGAGACTTGGAGTGTAGCATACAATTGGTCATTTCCTTTAAGGACCTATTCTTGCACTTTACAACACCATTCTATTGAATAATATATGGAAGTGTATGCTATAGTTCAATCCCCTTTGATGTAAATAATTTCTCAAAATGGTTATTTACATGCTCACCACCATTATTGATACATAAAATCTTAATGAACTTACTTGACTAATTGTCTAGCAATGCTTTGAAATATTGAAAATGATCAAAGATCTCATGTTTATACTTAATAAATTACACCCAAGTATACCTAAAATAGTCATCGATGAAAGTAAGCATGCATTTAGTCATTTTGAATGAAGGTTTTGGAAATGGGCCAACAATATCATTGTTAATAATCTTCAATATCTATTTAAATCTTCATGATTTGCCTGTTATAGCTTGGAATTGCACCCCTATGAGAGATTTATTCAATCTCTCTCACTTCCATCTGCAATCATGGGGATAGCCTCAATATGTGGGTATCCTATGGTGAGGTTGAACCTCTAGGATTTTTAATGAGGCTAGTTATGTAGGTGTTTCACTTTAGCTCTTGATTCCCACACTAAAATCTACTATGGCTAATGAAAATGGATAGGAGGATAACTTGGAAAGAAATATAAGATAAGGGAGGTGATGCACTAGAAGAGAATAATCCATTGAATATGGAAAAGAGTCAACTCCTAATGAAACCAAACAGGACACAGGCTATTTTGGTTCTATCTCAAGGCCATAGGCATGGAGGTCAAAGGAGAGATTTGTGTTTTGAAGAATAACAAGAATAGGTCTACGAAAGACACTATAAGTTGGTAACACTTCAAAGGGAGCTCAACACAATGACGCTTCACACAATCCTGCACAAAACTAAAAGGATCAAAATTAGGGTGCTTGGAAAAATCCCAAGTGATGAACAACGATCATAGATTCTGCAAGCCAAACCAAACATGCATACTTGTCTTTAACTAGAAATAAAAAAGTCTTCCTTGTATTGCTTCAAAAGAGTCTTTTACAAAGCAATTTATGTAGAGTAATTCTTTCACCAATTCATGGATAATTTCTTATCTCTAAGGCCTCTATTTATAACCAAAAAAGTGGGAAGAGAAGATGGGAAGAGGGAAGAAGTCATTGATAACTAAGATCCCTATCATCATCCTCCTTTGTGCCACTAAATATGGTGCTCAAGATCATTGAACCAATTTCTTGAGCCACTCTCGCATTCAAGTCTCTTTTGGTGGAGCTAAGAGAAGCCACATTGCAGGTAGCTAGACATCTCTTTTTAGCATGATTGCATTTATCTTTTCCCTTAAATGACATGGAATCTTTCTCTTTTGTATGTTCTATCTGAAGAAGGACACGGGTCTCCATGCCTACGATTTCAAACTAACCCATGTTATTTATGCATTTTTATGGTTATTTGTCAAGAGAAAACCATATTAAAGGATGAGATCCTTCATAAATTTCCATCTACCTGCTGCTTGGACTCTCTCGTGCTCATTGGTCATCCTTGTGCCACTTGTCCTTTACTGATTGGCCCTTTCTACCCTAGCTTATGCTATGTGATGGCCTTTCATTCATTGCATCATGATTCTCATGTTGTTGGACTAAGCTTAAGTCAAGCACTTGAAGAACCTCGATTTACTCTATGCAGAGTAATTCAAGTTCTTTGATCTTTCCAACTTTGGACTTTCCCAGATCCTTTACTTATAAAACTTTTCAAGTAAAGTAATTAGAGAAACCTGATTTACTCTATGGCAAGTAATTTGAGTTTTCCAAGCTTATTTACTTTGGAATTGTCCATTTTGAAGTCTTCAAGCTTCTACAGGCTCCTATTTGTCTCAAGGAAATTTCTCAAAGGAATTCCTTAAGACAATTTGTCTAAGGGAATTCCTTTGGACTTTTTGTCTAAAGCTTCTTTCTTGCTTTCTTCCTTCAAAAATTACCTTTCAAAATTTTCAAAATGGACTTTCTCGAAGGGTGAGAGACCCTTTGGGCTTTTTGTATGTCCCTTCGGACTTTCGTAAATGATCCTTTTGAAGGGAAAGATATCCTCTAGGAATTTTGAAATGGTCCTTCTGGAGGGTAACATACCCTTCAGAAAACTTGTAGTTGTCCATTTGGAGAAGGAAATGCTCTTCGTATTTATGAAAGTGAACTTTAGAAAAGTCGACTAGTCCTTCAGAAAAGTTGAAAAGATCCCTTTTGCCAAAAAAGGCCCTTCAACATTTTGAAAATGCCCCTTTGGATTTTTTAAGTGTACCTTTGGGTTTTTGAAAGATCCTTCAGAAAAGTTAGGTTTGCCAAAATACACTGTCCATGAGTAATATAGGTTTGTCAACCCGAATAACTTCTACTTTTTAAAACATTTAGAAGTCAATCACCATTGGAAACTTGATTTGCATTTGTACCCTCACAAACCCAAAGTCTTGCAACTTTGAAAGCTCGAAGACTTCTTCTTTGGAGAACTTGAGGTTGTCTGAACTTGCAAATTTTACTTGAAATGTCCACCTTCTCACACTTGGGAAAATTTTGGTATGTGGGCCAAAAATGGCCAACATTTCCCTTGTCATACTTCTCCTCTAGATGTTTACCAAGAATGGAACCCTAACAAACTCTATCAAAAATTTAACTCGTGACAACCCTAAAACCATGTCTTGACAACTAAGTTACTCTAGGTAGCGATAGTTGAGATGGCTGAATCACTCATGCCCTAATTTACTCACCTCATCTTAATGAATGAGAAATGCAATAGAGGGTTGATTAGGAGAAAAATGTGAGAATGTATACAATCTATATTAGTGATCTTCTTTCCTAAATGTAACAATGGAGTCATTTTTAAATTCCCTAATAACCATATAATTGGGTGTGAACTTAACTCTCTTTCCCAAACTAATGTGAGTGATCTGTTAAACACAAAGGAGATTAGTGGATAAAGAGGTAACACATAGAAAATCATGAAATGTCCCATCATTCACTTCAATAGATCCACTCCCACTAACTTCTGGAGAAGTATCATCACCCAATAAATAGAACAAGGCTCTCAAGATTCAAACATGTCTTATGATGTAGTCATGTGGTGCAAGGCACTAGAATCAATAACTCATGTAGAAGGCTGGGATGCAATTGTAACAAGTGATTTCCCCTTATCTTTTCCATTCTTACTATCTTTGGCCTTAGAAGACCCTTATTTTAATGAACTTTGAGTGGAAGAATCAAGGACATTGATATTGTGCTTTTCAAGTATTTTTGTCAGTTGATCAATCTACTTTTTCATGCATTTGGCTTCGTCATTCCCATATTTATTGTAATAGTGTTGTCATGGTTTTTGAAAATGGGTAAAAACTGGTGGGAATTCAATTTTTGCTAAATGGCTAAAAAAATTGAATTGAGCCCGAAACTCCCAAATTTTTGAAAAATTCAATTTTTTTAATTAATTAATTAATTAAAAATTTATGATCAAATTGCTTTTAACTCTAAATTGTTTTAAAATGCATTTAATCCTCCCATGCAAAAAGATGTTATCATTTCCCATAATTTTCAAAAATTGTTTAGCTTTTCATAAGTTATGGAAACACACGTTGCTTTTTCAAAAGTTGTGCAAATTGTGAAATCAATTTTGTTTTCCATGAAAATTTAAATTTGTTTTTAGTCTCCATGTAATTTTTAAAATTTAGCTTCCGTGTAAATTGCAAAAACTTTTTCAGTTCCTATGCAATTTGCAAAAACTTTTTCAGCTTTTGTGTAATTTGCAAAATCTTTTTTAGCTTTCGTGCAATTTGAAAAATATTTTTTAGCATCCATGTAATTTGAAAAATATTTTTTCGCTTCTATACAATTTTCAATTTTTTTTTGGGTTTTCATGTAATTTACAAATTTGTCTTGGGTTTTCGTGCAAATTGTAAATTTATTTTAGGTTCTTGTGCAATTACAAAATCGATTTAAAACTTCGTGTGAATTATAAAATATTTTTGAGTTTTCCCTTTTTATGCAATTCTCAATTCTATTTACACATTATGAAAATGCAAATCACACTTTTTCAAGTCATGTAAATGTAAATTATGTTGTTCCCAAAATCTGTTACTCATTTTTGGGACAACATTTGAACTATTTTGGTCCTACAGGCCAAAATTCTCTCTTCCCTTCTCAAAAATTATTCTGAGCATTCAAATTCTTCATTATTCAAGCATTTTGAGTCAAAGAACTCAGAGGTTCAATAGCTTCAATAGCTTCAACAAGTGAAGTTCTCATAAAGAAACAAGTTCCCAACACTTAAGCATTTTCAAGGCCGGTTCCACGCCGAAGTTCAACCAAAAGGTCCATCGGCAAGCTTCAATCAAAGGATTGAACCTTTAAACTTTGAACTGAAATGGTTAAAAGGTTCAATGAGTTCAAAGGTTCAACGGCGTCAGTGAGCATAAAAATTTAAGTGCTTCAGCAAAAGTTCAAAGTTCAACCGCTTCGGCAAGTTCAATGGCTTCGAAAGACTTAGAAGAAAAGAAGGCTTCAAAGAGTAAAGGATGAACTGTTGAAACGTTGAACCTTGAACAAAAATGGTTCATCGGGTTCAAAGGTTCAACGAGTTCAATCAGATCAAAAGACTTAAACGTAAGAAAGCTTCAAAGGTTCAAAGGATTGAACCATTGAACCATTGAACCGAAGTTGGTTCAATCAGTCAGTTCAAAGGCCTGACAGAAAGTGGCTAAGGCAAAGAAAATAAATCCTTTGGACAAAATATTTGAAGGAATTCCTTCAGACATTTTGTCTGAAGGATTTAAAGAAAAAGGCCGATCGAGGAACCCCGAGGGGCATGTACCCTCGCAGGTGGCTCTCGGCACCCAAGAAATGGACCTTTCTCAAGGCTCAAAGGGACACCTTCCCTTCGAGCGGATTCCAAAGACATAAAGTCGAAGGAATTTCCAAGTTTGAGAGACTTAGAAGAAAAGAAGGATTCGAAGAGAAAAGAATGAACCATTGAACCGTTGAACCTTGAACCAAAAGAGTTCAAAGGTTCAACGAGTTCAGCATAAAAGAAAGGATCTAGAAAGTTTGAAAGAACAAAAGACTCAAAGAAAGAGAATGAACCTTTGAACTTTGATTCGAAATGGTTCAATGTTCAAAGGTTTAAAGGTTCAATAGACTTAGAGGAACAAAGAATTCAAACAAAGAAGATGAACTGTTGAACCATTGAACTTTGAACTGAAATGGTTCAAAGGTTCAATTGGTTCAAAGAGTTCAACCAGTTCAAGAAGTTAAAAGATCATAGGGAAGTTTCAAGTGAATAAAGGAAGCAAAAGATTCTAGAGACCAGTTCAAAAGAGATGGTTCAATTGGAAAGAAAAAAAGAGATTGAACCAGAGAAGCAATGGAACCAAGGAGCCGATAAACCATTGAACCGTTGAACCATTGAACCAATGAACTTTAAAAGGTTCAAAGGTTCATGGTTCAAAATGGTTCAAGCGACCAACGACCAATGATGTCCCCATAGACGTCAAATTCAAGACAATGAAATATCCATTGGTTTTCAAATATGGCATAGAACATAAAGAACAAACTAAGCGACCAGCTAAAGAGGAAGCCAAAAAAGCTTGCAGAATGGAGAAAGGAGATAGCTCGAGGGATCAAATCATGAGGAAGAGACAAAATAAGTTAAGGTAAGAGAGAAAAATACAAAAATATTGAAATATCTATGCAGGAGTTATTTCCATTACGTGGAATAGTACACCAAGTAGACATCTGAGCACACAAGCACTGAAAGACGCAGCCTGATTTTCTCCATAGAGTAAAGACAAAGTGGACAATTGCACCAATATCAAGAAGAAGACTAGGTGGCCTATATTTTGGAGGAAAATTTTGAGATGACAAGGGGCGCGCCAAAGTAAAGACCGATGCCCTGTTCCAGCATGGTGCCTTGATACAACTAGAAATGCATTAAAGGCATTGAATGCACAACATGGGCCGTTCCATGTAACTAAGTGCCAAGCCTTTCTTGGCTGCTATATATTGTAATATCTCTAATTGATAAAGGGAGATCTTTTTGGTTATAGAAACAAAACTCTACCAAAATTGAAAGGTGATTTCTGAGAATATGAGCTTAGATTGTTAATCATAGTTCTTTATTTGAATGAGAAAGTAAGTTACTTTCAGACTTTGTGCTGTGATAGCTTGTGTCATTTATGAGATTTTTCTTATGTTTGCTTCCTGAATGTGTTCTTGTCCATTTTAAAGAAATAAGCAGAACTAGTGGAAGTAATTAGGAAGGTGTCTTGAAGCCAATTTTGGGAAGACTTTGTGCAGTCACAATTGCCTTTAGTGTGTTTTTCTGTTTCTTTCTATGTAAAGGGCCTTGGGATGACTTTGTGCCCTCATTGTACTTTGTATTTCACTCTTGGGAAGTTGAGGTGGAGACTTTGTGCTACACCTTTTTTTGCTGATTACTACACCCCCTGTCACCAGTTACTTGTTACCTATCAGAAAGAACTCCTGTTGTTAGCTGCAAGACCACTTCTGAAAGAAGAGAAGTGCCTTCAGTATTTTCACCTAAATTTCTCCTTTATTTGTGAACATCATCTCTGAAAGAAGAGATATGGATGGTGTTGTCCTACCCCTGAGTGTTATTTTTTGCATATATATAGTATATATCACCTCATAGTTATAGAGAACCTCCCCTTGATGAGAGGAGAGATTTGTCCCCTTCTGATGTGGTAAACCTGCACATTTGGCCAACCAATCTCCTTATGTTGTGGTTGAAATTAACTATTTTTCTCATTAGTTAGCTGGTGACAAAATATTCACCCAACAAATTACATTTCCAAAATCTATGCAATTAAGCTTTCCACTTTCCTAGTCAAGCAATCTCTAATTTTCTCTCTCCACTCCAGTGCAATTACTGTGATTATTTCCCCAAGCTGTGCAAATGAGACTTATTCATCCCTAAAGCTTCATGTTCAAAACAATATTATCAACATGCATATCAAGTGTAGTGGTTTCACAAATTCTCATGAAGTGTTTGACAAAATGACACAACAAGATAACTTCTCTTGGAATGTGATGATTGCATATCACATAAGACATGGGTGACCTTGTCAGGTTTTGGCACTATTTCATCAAACGTAATGAATAGGTGTCCAAGCTAATCACTTCAACTTTGCCAATGTACTCCTAGCTTGTTCTAAAATAAGAGATTTAGAATAGAATATGAACATCCATTTAAATATAGGATCCAATAAATGCTTATGGTCTTTTCATGTAAATATTAAATCTTGTTTTACAATTTTTAGTTGTAAAATTTTGTAAGCACAAACTCATAAATGCAATTATTGTAAATGCATAATGTCACTTTGTAAATCTTGAATTGTGTAATTTTGATTTACACATTTCAAATGGTACAAAAGCACCAAAGCATTTTTTCACCATTCAAGTGGTGTAATTTTGTAATCTTATTTTTGCACTTAGTGCAATTGCACCAATGCACTTTTACACCACATAAGTGGTGCATTTTTGTAAACTCATTTTTACAGCTTCTAAAATCTATAAAAGGTGGTTATACAATACAACCACCTCCCCATGCTATAAATATGAGCGTAAGGGTCATTGTAAAGGGACTTTCTGGTAGTGAAACTATGTAGATGTTTTGTTTGAAGAGTTGAGCTTTGTTATCAACTCAATAAAAACTGAAACTGAGAGGTTTTGCAAGCATTGTATTCAAAATTTATTTGTGAGTTATATATTTGTATATGATTCACCTGTTTATATATCTATAATTTCAATTCATCTTCGTAATCATTACCAAATTATCAAATAATAGGAATTTCATAGTAAGTATTTTTTCTAGAATATTCTTGTGTTATTTCTATAAATGTGAAATCTAGGTGGGGTTTAAGCAATATTTTGAATGTCTTTTATGGATAAATATATGATGGTTGTCTTTGGTCTGCTATCAATATTAGAAAATTGTCTCAGTGTAATTATGTCTTTACCACTCATTGAATGAGAGATATTTCCATGCACACTATGTTTTTCCCTTCTTGGACTATTCTGGTAAGTTTTTGTATTTACCTACCCAAAGTCGTCTTTCATTTTTTTCCAAGGTTATCATAGAAGTTTATTTGTTTAACAAACTATAATAACCCTATTCTCCCTTATTCCTTTCCTTTCTCTATTCTTTCATTCTTTTCATTATTCACTTCTTTCCCCTCATTTCCTTTCTATCTCCTTTATGTACTTTCAGGTTAAAATTATGAAACCCCCAACAGAAAACATTTTTGTTGTAAATAGTTATGAATGCTTTTCCCTTTTTGGCTTTCAATAAAGGTAGCTCTACCAAGAGGGACTTTGTCTTGTGTTGCTAAATAATGTAAGGACTCAGTTCCCACACTGCTAACTCAAAGTCACCAATTTGTCCCCTTGAAATTTTTTTGATCCAACAAAAAGCCACATCTGAGTCACTCTTTCTTGAATTTCATGTCTGAAGAGGACTCTTTTGATGCTTTTGGATTAATGTTAGATTATTTACCCTTTCTTTGCTCTGGGTCTTTATTATTATATTTATTTTCCTTATTACTGGAAGATTTGTTTTTGTCATGACTCAAAAATAAGGCATGAGATTTGGAGGGCTTCAATGTACCCATTTGAATGAGCTTGTCTTGCTCCTAAGCCTAGTCAACAACAAAATCATTTAAGGATGACATTGTCCATGCAACTTCAAGAGCACGCTTGGTGGCATGGAAGGTAGAAATGAATACAAAATATTCATATCCCAATTTGTAAAGGATGGAAATAACCAATTGATCATCTTTTTTATCAATGCCATTTAGTTTAAACTATAACCTAAGTGAGTTTAAATTTTTGAAGAAATCTTGTATTGTATCAAAGTCACCTAGGCTCAAATTGGTAAGCTCATTCTCCAACTCAAAAATCCTCATTTCATCTTGCTTTCCAAAGAGTTTATCTAATAAGGTCCGCACTTGATTTGGAGTTGTTGCAGATTCAATATGAAAAAACAAGTTAGAAGACATAGACAGGCACAATAAAATGTAGGATTTGTCACTTCAATTGTACCACTTGAACTTCTCTACGTTACATGTCCATTCTATTTCTATAACCATTATGATTCAGTACAATCCTTTGCTCCTCAGGAGGATTTTCACTTTGACTTTCCACTCGTGATAGTTGAATGGTTGAAGAAGCAAAATGAAACTGAGATCCATGCTATAGAAAGGAAGTATATGTTGAACTATGTGTGTTTTAGACTGATAATGTAACAACCCCATGAATCTATAAAGGTTCAAATTGATAGTCAACGAGAATAACACCAATGTGAAGAGATCATAAAAACATGCAATTTCAAAAAAATGCACTTCGAAAAGACCAACAGGCTGAAATTTATGCTTGAAAGTTCAATATGGAAAGGTTATCCTCCACTTTTCAAAAATTTAAAAAAAGGTTGAGTGTTCAAAAGTTGAAGTTGAGTGCTATAATTAAGCCCCCACTAGTAGGAATCCAAATTTAAGCTCCTTTCATTTGACCACACCATATGACCAAGGTGATAAAGGGTAGGAGTGGTGGCTATAGAATTGGTGGCCAAGCCATTGGGCTGAGGTTAATGGAGTTTGCATAGAGTCATATCTAGGATGGCTAGGTCGGTGGGCCTTGGGCGTCTTAGAATCACCACATCCAAAGAATGCATATTGCCATGTCCAAGGTAGTTAGGCTGGTGGGACTTGGGCCTCATGAAGGCATGTGACACAGATGTGCAAAGGTTTGTGGCTACATATTCACATTACCTTAGGTTAGGCTGGTGTTCCTTTGGGATGGTAGATGTGTGAAAACATGCACATGATTTAGTGCCACATCACCACATGGAGGAGGGCCCAAAGAGGTTATAAATATTTCTAAGTCCCACATTCTTTATAAAATTGTCAAAAAGCAATTGAAAATGACAAAAATGCCTGCAAGGAGAACCTACATATTGGAAACCCAAAAAAAAAATTGGATTTGAGTACCAGACGGTATAAAATCTGTAGATTTTGAAAAATGCCCTCAAACCCTCCAAAAATGGTGAAAATTGATTATCATGAAACTAGGTCATGTTTATAGCCAATCCTAATGTTTTGATGCCTTCTAAATCCAATGGCACTACCCATTTTTCATTAGGGGATCATGGATGTATAGATCTGCATCGATTTTTGAGAAATCCCATAAAACTTGTGAAATTGAAATAATGAAAAACACCTAAACAAGCTAAATACAAGCTATCACAACAAAAATAATAGAATTCAACTACCAGCAAAGCTCTGATACCATGTTGGAGTGGGACACAATTGAATATGCTAGATAGGATTGAACACATAGAGAAAACCTTTATGGAGTAGTGAAACCTGAAAAGAATAACACAAAAGAGGAAGAAACAATATCTTCACAATAAATAAATTGTATTAAGAAGCATTAGCATCATTAGCCCAGAAGTACATAGGAAGTTTCCTTATATAGGTGGAAAATAAACAAGTCCCAACATCCTCATGCATGTGGGATTATTTTGACCTTAAGGACCTTTATTAAACCTAAACAAGCTTGACTAGACCATGTATACAAAACTCAATGGGACAAAATTCTAAACCAACAATCTTGGCTATGGGAGAAAAAGTATCCTCATATTCAATACCTTCTTTTTGAGCATACCCTTTTGATATGAGTCTTGCCTTATGTTTGTCAATATTGTCACTTACTTTTTATTTTGTTTTGAAAACCCATTTTCAACCAATTGGCATTTTTCCTATGGAATATATACAAGCTACCATGTGTTATGTTTCACCAATGATTGATATTTTGTATTCATGGCATCCTTCCAAGGTTTTGACTCTAGGGTTTACTGAACCATAGAAGGCTTAATTAATTCAAAAATGGTGTTCAATAGGGGAAAATGGTCTCTTCTCAAGCCACGTGATTCCTTGGTCCAATGGTGGATGTGTCTAGAATTTCATCCAATTTAACATCTTGTATGATATACTCATATACCATTCAGATACATGTTCAATTATTCTTTTGGGTGGTAGAAATAATATCTAATTGATCATCACCATTATTCCCATTATCATTGTTACCATCAATGATTTTTTCATATTTTGAACCATCTAAAAGTCTAATTTTTGAATTAAGTGAGTGTGTGGAAGGTGGATTGAACTTATATTTCTTATCAAACTCAACATCCCTACTTATACATTTTTTCATTGCTTTTGGATCCATAAGTCTATAAGCCATTTATTCATCACTATAGCCTAAAAATATGTATGTCATGTATTTTTTATATGGATTATTTCTCTTTTTTTAAGGAACATGGATGTACATGCCTTACATCCAAAATATTAAAGATGAGCTATTGAGGGTTTATGCCCTATCCATTCTTATTTTAGAGTCACCCCATCAAGAGTTGTAGTAGGTGACATGTTCAATAGATAAATTATTGTGCATATTACTTCTACCTAATATGTACATGCTAAAAATGAATCCTCAATCATGTAATGCATAGTTTCTGCTGACCATTTTTTCCCAACAAGCCAAAAAATTTGGTCCCCCCCCTTTTTTTTATGCTGTTTTGAGCCAGTACCTTTGATTTTTTCATGAGTCTTGCAATTTCTACGAACTCTGCAGGTTTTCTATGGACTCTGCAGGTCCATTTCTACAGACTCTACAGGTCCATTTCTATGGACTCTGCAGAGCTTGGATTTTTATGGACTCAGCAGTGAAGTTTCTACAGACTCTGTAGGTCCATTTCTACGGACTCTGTAGGTATTTTACAAACTTCACAGGGACTTCTACGAACTCTGCAGGTGTAGTATTTTGGCAGATGAAGAACCATTTCAGAGAGTGCAAGGTTTTACAAAGCTTCTTCGAACTCTTGTCTGAATAAATTCATAAGGAAAGAGAGCTCAAACGGTTCAAAGACACTTTTTCTTAAGGTTGGAAGAGTGGTTTAATGACATAATCTTTCTAAAAGTTAGCATCTTTAAACCGTTGAACTAGTAAACTAGTTCAATGCCTTGGTTAAATGCCTTAGTTCATTGGCAAAGTTCAAAGCCTTGGTTCAATCGGCAAAGTTCATTTCTTTGGTTCAATCAAATGGTTCATCGGCTTGGTTCAACATGTTGGTTCAATGTTTTGGTTCAATGCTTCAATTCAATCAGATGGTTCAATCACTCGGTTCACTCAGTCGGTTCATCATCTTGGTTCAATGCGTTAGTTCAATGCCTTGGTTCCATGTTTTAGTTCAAAGCCTTGGTTTAATTGGCAAAGTTCAAAGCAAAGTTCATCGACAAAGTTCAAAGGCTCAGCTCATTTCAAATGGTTCAACGAGCTTGGTTCAACACTTGGTTCAATGCTTGGTTCAACGATCACTTGAACCATTGAACCGGTTCAATCAATTGGTTCAAAGGAGTGGTTCAACCAAAAAATTTCAAGCCTCCTGAAGGATAAGTGCCCTTGTGGAGGGTAGTACTGGGTTCAAGAGCCCTTGTGGAGGGCAGGGAGCACTTCAAAGAGGCCACAAAGAAAGCCGTAAAGGTAAGATCTTTCAAAATTTTGTTAAGGCAAAGGCATAATTCCTTCAGACTTTTTGTCCGAAGGAATTCCTTCAGACAAAAAGTTTGAAGGAATTCGAAAGGCCGTAGGAAGTAATCTAGGAAAACTCTGAAGAAATAACAAGCGACTGAGACAATTCTCACAGAATTTTTGTCCGCAGGAAAAAGTCCGTGCAAAAGTCCTGATGGAAAATAAGCCTGCAAAAAAGGCCCACAGGGAAAAAGGCTGAAGCAAAAAGTCAAAGGAAGGTCCAAGGGTGACAGGCCCAAGGACGTCAAAGTTAAACATGACAAACTAGCAATTGGGTATTCAAATGTAGTGATGGGTGCACAGACGTCAAATTTAAGACAGTGAAATAGCCGTTTATTTTTAAAATGCCTGAGTGCTAACCAGAAAAGAGCCCAAGGAATGCAGTGACCTACCAAAAGATAGCCCTCGAGGGCTGAAGGAGATAGAAGGAGATTAATCAAGAAGAAGACAAGGTGCAAAAAGAGATAAAGCAGTCCAAGTGGCAAAGAGGAGGCAAGTTATTGCCAGATGGTCACCAAACGGTGTAAACAGTGAGCATCTTGACCTTCTTTCTCCATTTGGCATTTATGAGGGGACAAACCACAGGATATTTGCAAAAAAGAGGTGCAGCCATGTTTTCTTATTAATGTTGGGATGCCAAAGTCAAATCAGGAACCAACAATCAAATGACTCCCTCTTCCCAAGGCTCAGAGCGCACATGGGCCAGTTTGCAAAAAGAGCGCCAAAGTCTTTCTCAGAAAGTGCCAAGTTCTCTTTCCTTTTTCTATATAAAAGAAAATTCTCATTTGAGAAGCAATGGATTCTCTCAACCTTAAGGCAAAAATCTGCCCAAAAAATCTCTTGGGCTTGTAAGGTAGAGCTCTGCCAGATTTTACCTTGAACTAGGACTTAGCATTTTTACCTCTATCTTGACTTGCACTTTAAAGTATATGTCTATATTCTTCTTTTGTGTTAAGCCATTGTCTTTCATGCTTCTCACAGATTGGTTACAACATGTCTAATGCATTATGAAGTCTCTTTTCTATAGGTCTGCTAGAAGTGTTCTTAGGGGAGTGTAGGTGCCTGTGAATAGGCTTCCATAAGTGTGTCTAAGGATGCCTCTAGTAGTTTCTTCCTTCCTGTATTTCTACGGACCCATAGCTAACTGTTGCAGAGGAGCTTCCCACTTTTGATGAAGTGTATGGTGATTCTTTTTGGTGAAAAGTGTATATTTGGGCTGGGTGGGTCAACTTTTTTGGTGTATCACCCTTTTTATTTTTAGGCTTAGGTTCTGTTTTTAAGCATCTCTCTCCCTTTTCATCCCCCCTTTTTTATTTTATTTGTTAGCATTAGGAGAAACCAGGGCCTAAAATATACATCAGAGGGAGCTAGCCCTTATCTATAGACTCTCCCCTCCAGCTTCGCCAGTCCCACAAGTGAGGGGAGTTTCCATTTTGACGTGAGGAAGGCAGGAGCTCGACCTCCTGCCAAGGGTGCAATCTTCTGCATTAACAATTTTAGGCACGCCCAGTGGGACCAACTAGGACAAGTTGTGTCCAAAGAGTTGAATAATTTTTGGTGTGTTCTTCAACCGACCAGCCTTTGGAGGCTTTTGCATCAACACCAATGGTGACTCTGAGTTAAATCAACCAGTTAAGTAGTTCTAGTGCCATCAAGAAACAGTATTTTGGTATGTATAATTCCATCATTCAGAGCCATGGACCCTATTTTCCTTGGCTAGCCTGGCTATGATCCTTACCAGCCTTATGTTGATCCTTATCGGGTCCAATATGACCAGTTTCAAATCTATTATGAGCTGTATCAGCCTTTTGCCCAGTCTTCTCAATTTGTCACTTCTCCTACTCAACCCAGTCTCTTTGCCAATCAACCCATTTCCACCTTCAAATGAGCACTGCTGGGATACAAAAAGTATGTAATAGAGCTTGACACCAGAAGGGGATGTGGTAAAAAGATCCTTGATCATGTCATCCATCAAGTGAGAAATGCACTAGATCAGGTTAAGAGTGAATGGGCTCCTATTGAAAGAGCCAATTGGCAAAGGCTTACAAGTGAAATGTTGGATGTGAGTGGTTTGATTGCATCTTTGGAAGAAAAGTTGAGTATTCATGAGAGTCAACCTTACCAATTCTATCAACCTGCATACTCACCGCCCCAAGTATCATATCAGTCATACACAACTCCTGCTTATGAGTCAAGTCAAGCCTATCAAAGTCCTTTCCCCAATCACGCTGAGGAGAGTTTTGAAATAGTAAATCTGGTGTTTTAGGCTAATCTTGATAAAAATATTGAATTGGAAAATATTCAAATGTAGCAGTCTATTTTGGTAGCAAGGGAAGTGGAATCCAAACCCTCACTACCCTCTCACATTGTGGCCCCATCACCCCAAGAGGAGACACTCAGTCCGAATGTCTTGAGCTAGAATAAAGTGGTTGAGTCATGGAACAACAAGGAGGAGAAAGACATTGTCCAAGAGTGTGAGGTACAAAATGAGGTTAGTCCTTTTCAAGTCCCTCCCACCCTTCCTCAGGAAGCTTCTTACATTTCATGGCAACCTTCATGCACTCCCCATCTCTATGATGATTCATATGAGCTTCAAGAAAGACAAAATGAGGATAATTTGGCTAAGTGGATTGAGGAATTAGAGGCTAAGATGAGACTGCTTCATGAAAGAGAGATGGAACTTTTAGACCTTGTGAAGGAGCCCTAAGACCTTGGAGAAAACAAAGTTGCTGCCTGTTCATAGGAGCAAAATTCCAATTTTGAGATTCTGAACTGGAAGCAAACAGTAGAATCATGGGGCAAGAAAGAGGAGAAGCAAGGTTTTTCTCAAAAACTTGAAGAAGATGAGGCTTCTCCTACTCATGATAATACTGGTGACCTCCAATAAAGGTGATTCTAAGAGGATATAGCCAGAAGAATTGCAAAGTTGGAATCTAGAGAGAGATTCCTCAACCAAGGTGTGATGGACGGTTCAGACCCAATGGCACATTCCATGTCTGCACACACCCCATCTACACACCTCCAAGAGAGCTATTAGGCCACACCTGATATTGATGAAGTGTTGACCAAATGGAAGGAGGAGAATCATTTGATTCTAGCTCAAGGACTGCCTCCCCTTCCACATGGTTTTTCCACTTCACCCCTTCTCAAGGAGGAACCTGTTTTACAGGAGGCCAGTGAGGAAGAAAAGATCTAATTTGCAGTTCTCCAAGAGGCTATCATGAGTGAAAATGAAGAATAAATCCTCATCGATGCTTATTTTAAAGACACTGTAAGCAATGGGGAAGACTCATGTCACGCATACATGCGAATGTTCCAGCAGTATGAGGAGGAATATAAGCATGGTGAGCTCTCTTCCCCCTTGTTTGATGAACTTCCTTGTTGCTTCGATGAGGAAGATGACCATGCCATGGAGCTAGAGCTGGAGGAGGATCAGGAGGATGCCTTTGAACATCTAGAGACCCTGATCTTTAAGGAGGAAAAAGAGAGGTCTGTTTACCTTGAGGAAAGCCTTGAAGAAGAAAGCTTTGAACAAAGAGGTGATGTTCTGTGGGATGAGCAATCAGTTTGTGATTCTATTTCAGACATCACAACAGTCACCCTTCTTCAAGAAGGCCAAGAGGAAGTAGAGGATGAGTTTGACAAGATCTTCAACGAAGCAAAAGGGGACGAGTCAAACCATGATGCATTGCAGAGGGAATATGCAGATCAAGGGGCCTATGGTGATGAGCCATTAGCCATTGATTTCTTGGTGAAATGCACCATCATGAAGGACTAGCATTCAACAATCCTCCAGGAACAAGAAGAATACATGTATGTTGGAGGCATGTTTGATTTTGATCCACTCAGATACGAGTCGATCAAGGTGGCAGGCAAGAGGAGTAGGTCACCAAATCTCCATTTCATTCAGCTACTTGTTTGGCACCATAAGTTTCCTCGCTAGGAAGGGGACTTAAGAAGTTTTCCCTTTGATCCAGGAGGGAGGAAAATATTCCTGGTTAGTTGCACATAGTAGTTGCTTTCAGTTTATTTTCTTGCTTTCCCTAAGTGCATTTTGCACAAGTAGTGTTTTTAGCCTTATGTGTGTTTTCCTTTGTGTGTGGGGTAAAAGCTTCATGTTTGATTCTTGGATCTTTTGGGGCTGTTGCTAACCTTTCTTCAAAGCTGCATTCTAGCTCTGTGCCCAATGGACTATAAGGCAACTGGTCTCTAAGCATAGCATGCATGCTTCCCTTGGGAGTCACCAATTTGTTGACCATTTTTTGCCCAACAGGCCAAAAAAATCAGTCCCCCCTTTTTTTTATGCTATTCTGAGCCAGTAATTTTGATTTTAACACGAGTCTTGCAATTTCTACGGACTCTACAGGTTTTCTACAGACTCTGCAGGTCCATTTCTAAGGACTCTGCAGGTCCATTTCTATGGACTCTACAAAGCTTGGATTTCTATGGACTCAACAGTGAAGTTTCTACAGACTCTGCAGGTCCATTTCTATGGACTCTAGGTTTTTTACGGACTTCACAGGGACTTCTACGAACTATGCAGGTATAGTCTTTTGGCAGATGAAGAACCAGTTCAGAGAGTGCAAGGTTTTACAAAGCTTCTTTAGACTCTTGTCTGAAGAAATTCATAAGGAAAGAGAGCTCAAATGGTTCAAAGATGCTTTTTCTTAAGGTTGGAAGAGTGGTTCAATCACATAATCTTTCCAAAAGTTAGCATCTTTAAATCGTTGAACCATTGAACCGGTTCAATGCCTTGGTTCAACACCTTGGTTCAATGCCTTGGTTCAACGCCTCAGTTCATCGGCAAAGTTCAAAGCCTTGGTTCAATCAGTGAAGTTCATTGCTTTGATTCAATCAAATGGTTCATCAACTTGGTTCAACGCGTTAGTTCAACATTTTGGTTCAATGCTTCAGTTCAATCGGATGGTTCAATCACTCGGTTCACTCAGTCGGTTCATCGACTTGGTTCAATGCGTTGGTTCAACGCCTTGGTTCCATGTTTTGGTTTAAATCCTTGGTTCAATGGGCAAAGTTCAATGCAAATTTCATTAGAAAAGTTCAAAGGCTCGACTCATTTCAAACGGTTCAATGAGCTTGGTTCAACGCTCGGTTCAATGCTTGGTTCAACGAACGCTTGAACCAATGAACCGGTTCAATCAATTGGTTCAAAGGAGTGGTTTAACCAAAAAAATTCAAGCCTCCCAAAGGACAAGTGCCCTTGCGGAGGGCAAGGAGCACTTTAAAGAGGCCACAAAGAAAGCCGTAAAGGTAAGATCTTTCAAAATTTTGTTAAGGCAAAGGCATAATTCCTTCAGACTTTTTGTCTGAAGGAATTCCTTCGGATAAAAAGTTCAAAGGAATTCAGAAGGCCGCGGAAGTAAGCTGGGAAAACTCTGAGGAAATAACAAGCGGCCGAGATAATTCTCGCAGAATTTTTGTCCATAGGAAAAAGTCTGTGCAAAAACCCTGATGGAAAATAAGCCTAAAAAAAAGGCCTGCATGGAAAAAGGCCGAAGCAAAAAGCTGAAGGAAGGTCCAAGGGTGACGGGCCTGAGGACGTCAAAGTTAAACATGGTAAACTAGTCGTTGGGTATTCAAACGCAGTGACGGGTGTGTGGACTTCAAATTTAAGATGATGAAATAGCCATTTGTTTTTAAAATGCCTGAGCGCTAACAAGAAAAGAGCCCAAGGAACGCAATGACCCACTAGAAGATAGCCCCCGAGGGCCAAAGCAGCCAGAAGGAGACAAAGCAGGAAGAAGAGAAGGTGTAAAAAGAGACAAAGCAGTCCAAGTGGCAAAGAGGAGGCGAGTTATTGCTAGATGGTCACCAAACGATGCAAACAATGAGCGTCTCAGCCTGCTTTCTCAATTTGGCATTTATGACGGGACAAACTGCAGTCTGTTTACAGAAAAGAGGTGCAACCATGTTTTCTTATTAATGTTGGGATGCCAAAGTCAAAGCAAGAACCGACAATCAAACAGCTCTCTCTTCCCAAGGCTCAGAGCGCACATGGGCCAGTTTGCAAAAAGAGCGCCAAAGTCTTTCCCAAAAAGTGCCAAGTTCTCTTTCCTTTTTCTATATAAAAAAAAATTCTCATTTGAGAAGCAATGTATTCTCTCAGCCTTAAGGCAAAACTCTGCCCAAAAAATCTCTCGGGCTTGTAAGGTAGAGCTCTGCCAGATTTTACCTTGAATCAAGACTTAGCATTTTTACCTCTATCTGGACTTGCACTTTAAATTATATGTCTGTGTTCTTCTTTCGTGTTAATTAATTGTCTTTCATGCATCTCACAGATCGATTACAACATGTCTAGTGCATTGTGAAGTCTCTTTTCTACAGGTCTACCAGAAGTGTTCCTAGGGGAGTGTAGGTGCTTGTGAATAGGCTACCATAAGTGTGTCTAAGGACGCCTTTAGTAGTTTCTTCCTTCCTGTATTTTTACGGACCCATAGCTGACTGTTGCAGAAGAGCTTCCCACTTTAGATGAAGTGTATGGGCATTTCTTTTTGGTGAAAAGTGTATATTTAGGCTGGGTGGGTCAACTTTTCTGGTGTATCACCCTTTTTATTTTTAGGCTTAGGTTCTATTTTCAACATCTCTCTCCCTTTTCATCCCCCCCTTTTTTAATTTTATTTGTTAGCAGTAGGAGAAACCAGGGCCTATAGATACATCAGAGGGAGCTAGCCCTTATCTAGAGACTCTCCCTTCCAGCTTCACCGGTCCCACAGGCGAGAGGGGAGTTTCCATTTTGACGTGAGGAAGGCAGGAGCTCGACCTCCTGCCAAGGGTGCAATCTTCTGTGTCAATAATTTCAATGATTGTGTGATTTTACCTTTCTGTAACACCATTCTGTTGTGGAGTATAAGGTGAAGTCATTTCTCAGAGAATACCATGTAATTTAAAATAAGACAAAAATTATTTATTAATGTATTCACCCCCTCGATTTGAGTGGAGATATTTGATTTTATGACTAGTTTCTATTTCCATATAGGTTTTGAAATAGTTAAAAACATTGAAGGCTTGGTCCTTTGTCTTTTAATAATATAACCACATTTTGCATGACTAGTCATGAACAATGAGTTGAAATTACTTGAACCCATTGTGACTAAATCTCATGGCTCTATCATAGACCAATATTCACTAAATCTAATTTACCTAAATCTCTAAATGTACATTTTCCAAATGATGTTGTATGTTGTTTCCCTACTAGACAACTGGGGTAGATATTTGTATTAGTTTTCAATAGAGGAAGTCCTCTCACCATATTGCGATGTCTTAGTGTAATTAGGTATCCAAAACTCACATGCCCATATCTTTGATGCCATAAATTAGATGAGTTTGAATCCTTTGCAACAAGTGTTTGATTTTTATTCTAACTAAAGTCAAGTTAGAAAATTCACCCAACTCCAAATGCTCATGCAACAGTTTTAGATATTTTTGACTTATCTCTGACGGGCACATATTTTTACCACATTTGCATTCAAATTCAACCTTTAGGTTATGATCAAGAAATTAACAAATAGAGAGAAGGTGTTTAGTGAGTACTGAGACATATATGACATCATAGATTTTGTAGCTATGTCATCCAAGTGGTGGGAATATGTTACCAATGCATTGGGCACAATAAGATGTATCATCACCCAAAGAGACATGATTTCTATGAGGTGTCTAATTCAAATTGTATAACCAATATTTTCTTCTGGTCATGTGTCAAGTTTCACCAAAGTCAACATACTAGATATAACATAGTGAAGTTGATTCCCTTTGAGATTGTACAGTATACAGGAATTCCTCATCTGATTATTTTTCTTATTGTTTGATAATGTTTCCCTATTTATGTTATTTATTTCTCCTATTTTCCTTCTTTTGACCCTATCCTTTGTTTTGTTGTGATGATTTTTGGTTATGGGGTTTCTTGTTGCTAGACAAGCAATGCGTGTATGTATTATACCAACAATCTTGTAGTTCATGTCCTTTCTACCATAAATGAGGCAATTTATTTTTTTGTTTTTAGGGTTCTTTAGAAGGATTTATTGGCATCTTCCCTTCTCGTTGATGAGAAGCAATATTGTGTTTATCTTCTTCTTCTTCCTCATGCATAAGCTCTTCTTGTTGTAACATGTTTAATAAATTTTTTAATGTTGGTTTTTGGTTCATAAAGATTATGTAGGAGGGTGGTAGTGCTCAAAATACTATTGGTACAAGAGAGGCATATGTCACTTGCTCACCCAATTCTTAGAGCAAGGCCCTCAATGTTGCAACATGTCTTAGAAAAGACTCTACTTTTTCAATTGTAATCAATTTGAGAGAGTGAATCTAACTATGTAGATGGAGAATTTTTTACTAAATTTTCACCTCATACACTTTTTGGAGCTTATCCCAAGTTTCCTTAGTTGTTTTAGCCTCATGAATATGTGTTTGTATTTCATCTGATACCCCAAACATAATAATCAACTTTCTCTGAATCTGGTTTATCTTATCAAACTTATGTTGTTGATCAATGTCAAAGTCATGTCAGGTGTTTGTGCCATTAACAACAGGCCAAATGCCCTCAAATTCTAGATGTGTTTTTACTTTGGGTGTGCATAAAACATAGTTGCTATCATGTAGAAGTTGAAAGTCTGGCATAGATAATTTTGGGTCATTTACGACCATTCAACAAAACTTTAGGAGATGGATTGGTTCTTTATTACTCCAAAAGGTTCCGTTTTCTATATATGGTCAATATGATATATTACCTCTCTATATATGCGCCCTTCCTATATACCCATTGATATGTGGAAGAAGCTTGTCCTTTCTATATACTTGGAGGTATGTGAAAGAGGCATTAATGTATGTGAACGCAGAGTGGTAGGTGGTAAAAAAATATTATGTGAAAAAGATTCATTCGATTAATGGCACCCACTTAGATGAAATTCAACATACATGGACGTAAATTCCATATATACTTAGAATTTACACCTATCAATATTTTCCCCTAATGATTATGGTGAATGGGAAACATAAGGATGGTGTAATAAAAAATTATGTTTCTTATTTCTTCCCAATGATTTAAAGGGTCAATTCCATTGATGTCATTGTTACAACTATGTTAGGTTTTGGATATATTAGATCGACATGACAACTTTATTTGTAAGCACAATTAATATCAGTCACTGTGAGTTGTGCAAAATGCACTATTTTCTCCCAAAAATTAGAAAATATAATACACTTTTTTTTAACAGTTTACAATTTACAAAATTACAATATAAAATTCCTTGTAGGGAATAAATAGTCCCCCTAGTTTAAATTTTTTGATTGTTTTTGTTTTCAAAAATTTATACTAAAAAGTATTTTTACTTTTAAAAAAATAGCTTGAGTTTAGTGGAAGGGGGTAAGCCTAGCTCATGTACTGCTTTAATGGGAAAACAACCCAACCCTTGGAACATACTACTACCCTAGGAGGAGAATAACCAACATCAAAGCATCGCTTACCCCTTGATCTCCCTCCACACTAAGTGTTTTAGAAAAATAAATAAACCAATTGGATTATGTAACCCACTGAATACATGTATATGGAATTTACTTTTTGGAGTTTAATTAAAACATATTTTATAATAATTAAAAAAAACACCAGCCTTGTTTGGGTTAAAATTAGAGGGCATGATTAACCTCAAATGGCTAAAAACAAGAAAGGTTAGAAAGATAGATGATTCAGGAGCTAATTTAAAATAAAGTTTCAGAAAATATGACAAGACCATAAAGATGGTTGTGAAATGTTTCTTATGATAACTATTATAATTTGACTTTGAATATTTACCTCATTTTATCCTATCATGCTCACTATATAATGATATAAGAATGGTTCCGATGATACTTACAATCATAACTCATTCCATGAACTCTTAAATCACTACAACCAAATAAAACTTGGTGAATTTATTCTGAATATGAATTCTCATTTTATAAACCAACAAAAGTAAACATGGGTCTAAATCTTCATTCAACAATTTAGGTGTTAAAACTAAAATATCTCAATTTTGTCTTATTTTTTGTTTAATTATTTATTATCTTGACATGTTCCTAATTCAAGTATCTATTTTTCACAATCCATGTGATAATTATCAATAAGATATTACAGAAAAAATTAAGCACAAAGAGTTTTTGATCATTGTTACTAGTCATACTCTGTGATCCATCAAAAGATGAGAAATAAATTTATATAAAAATATTCACATAGTTTTTTTAATAATTTGTCTTCTCTTTGTGTTTCTAATTTGTTACTTATTTCCCTAGGCACTTCAAATGGAAAGAGTTCAAGGATTTCCAAGGCACTTTTGTTAGAAAATTTAAAAAAATGCAAAGGTTGACATCAACAAAGATAACTATAAATCATACTTTACCAAAAAAATTTAAAGATAAATTATATTTTCTACAAACTTTATTGGGTTTTGTAAACCAATTTAACCTATTGATTGTGAAAAGTGATTATATCACCATTGCCATCATTAATTTAACTACATTGATAGGCACAACCTGCAATGGCAGGCCCAATGCTGATGGAGTGTAATGTTTGTGAGATGTTAATAATTCAAAGACAACCTTAAATTAAATATTCAAATGAATTTCATATATAAATTTTTCTTCCAACTTGAGAAAGTCGATTGAAAAGTCATAATATCTTGAACATACAATAGATTTTATTAAAGTATTTTTTGTTCTTGTAAATATTATTTTAACTTTGATACAATGGGGCATCCATGTTGATGCCATCTTTCACTAATCAATGAGATTCACAAAGAGGATATTAGAGTCATTAATCAATGTGGTAGATGGTAAATCTAAGATAAGTGCCTTACTATTGATACTTCTTAACATTCTAATTTAAAAATATATATTTAAGATATTTTATCATATTTATCTATTTTTATAGATATAAATATATATTTAAAATAATATTAAGTTCAATAATATATTTTATAATATTAAAATTTAATAACATATGTATTTAAATATATTATTTTGTTAATTAAATGGTATGAGCTAAGTAATTGATGATGCATAGCAATTCCAAAATATAGATTTAAATTTATAGAGAATAATCATTGAATAATAAAAGAGAGCACTAATTCTCTATTATTATTCTAAAATAATATAGTCTTTTATTCATGCATAACTCAATGATAAAGTCATTATGCATTACTAGCCTATTATTATAAGAAAACTTAATCTTAGAGTTAACTAACTTTATATTTTAATAATTTATAAATATTTTATTTTATAGTAATTTTACATGTAAGCTCATATAAGTTTATAGAGCATCCTTAATTCTCATACTATCTATAAAATCCTAGGGGTGATACATAACTAGAATATCATGCCCTGAATACAAAATAAAGTAGTTAAATTTTTAGAAATTTTGAAAATAACTTAAAACGTAATTTTTGGGCTTCATATGATCCTGTTCGGGTTTTAAAAATATTAAAAATAACATTAAATGAGTAGTGTAGCTTATGGATGGATGAATGCTTCATGATTTTCATTTAAAATAAAAATTAAATGGGGTCCCAAGTCAAACGTTATGCCTTTCACAAGATATGCTCCTGCATTAGTAATATAAGAGGCATAGTAAAATATTGAATTGAATAAATTAAGCATCCAATTCAAAAGTCTTGGCTAACAAGTGGACAATTTTGAAGAAAGGGCCCTTGATTCCTCTCCTCTTAAGCCCAAATGATGGAAGAAATGCATTGACAATACCAATTTATGTTGGCAACGTGGATGAGACACACTGAAGGAATTTCACTCCCATATCAATGGTTTGGTACCAAGTATAAATTTTACCATGGAGGTTGAGGTAGAAGGGTCTACCCTTCTTAGATGTCTTTATTTATCATAAAGGGGATGCCTATTTGGATCGAAAGGTTTTTAAGAAAAAGTACCCACACAGAGCTCTATCTTATGCTTCTTCAGATTATCATTGGACACAAAAAACAAAGGCATTGAAGACACTAGCTACTAGGGATTTTAAGATTTGTGATGAGGACAACTTGGAATAGGAAATTGAGAATTTAAAAAGGGTCTTTAGGAGGAATGGTTATGAGGGAAAGCGAATTTTTAGGGATACTAAACAAGCAAGGGATAGTCTTAACAAGAAACAAAGGGTGGAATCTTCAATTAGTGGCCCAATGGCTTTCTTACCCAGGGTACATGGAGGGGGTGTCTGATAGGGTTGTAAAATTTGTAAGATGTGAAAACATTAAAACCACTTTCTTACCTAACAATAAATTAAGAAAATATTTGAGGTAAGTTATGGATCATTTGGAACCTAGTTTTAAAAGAGATGTTTTTAAAATCAAGTGCTCATGTGGTGTCCCTTATATTGGTGAAATTGGGAGGTCCATCTGAATAGGTATTAAAGAACAAGATGCAAATATATGATTGAAGAATAAAGAGAAGTCAACTCTAGCTGAACACTCTTATAAAACTATGTATACTATTTGTATTGAAGACACCAAGATGCTTGTCATAAATAATCATTTTCACAACCCAAAAATATAAGAAACTATTATGGTAGATAAGCACACTATTAATTTAAATAGTGATGAAAGTTTAAGGTAGCATTGGTGGAGGTCTGCCATTAATAAATTAAAAAAATCATCACATTAATGAGTAAGAGAAAGTACATACAATATTTAAGAAAATATTGTAAACAACTACTTTTTTGTTGATTAAGATAATTCATTATAAATAGTTACTATAATATTTAATATTCTTATTATAATCTATTTTTAACACTAATATTCAAATATAAATTTTTTTTCCTCATAATAAATCACAGGTTATGATCCAAATTATAAATAAAAAATTAAAAATTTTATCACACAATTTAAAAAAAAACTTACACAAGTGCCAAAGAAAAACTTAAAACAAATACAATTTTTTTCTCTATAAAATATAGCAAAGCGTATGGGGTAGGGTGCATGGAATATGCTCCTCTTTCACATTAGACATGATTTATTTGCAAACTTTAGATAGGAAATAAAGCATTTTCAATAATATTTTAAGGTTGCTTAGAAAGCATCGAAATGCAAACCAGAAATGGCCAATACTACCTAATAACCATGACTTCCACGAAGAGGACATCCTTGATTTAAGGCCCAATCTTTAAAAAATAATAAACATGGTTAATTTCAATGTTATTATTGCATTAATAATGACTCACCTTGCCTGTGTTACAGTGCAAAACATTTCAAACTCTGAGAAACCTGTAAAATTGGGATATATATTCTTGCCCAAGCCATTCTGGTGAATTGCATTGAATCCCAGAAGGGATTATTTAGCCTTATCAATTCAGTCAAGATTACACCTAATTGTAAGTTGAGTTTTCCCATTGTTTTCAACTGTAAAAGTCTAATAGTTTTGCCTGTACTTATCCTGTAAAATTTGATAATTTTTCTTCTATTTATCTTGCACAGTTTAATAGTTGAAAATTACATCTAATTGTAAGAATTGTCCCGTCTTTTACAGAAATTTAATATCTGATTTCTGTATAACCAACAAAAAGATAATACTTAACCAAAAAAAGAATCAATCCCAACTTTTCCAATATCAATTTCAACTTTTCCAATAAAAAGTTTTGAATCATAACCAACAAATTTCAGTAATTACAAATTATATCCACAATCATAACCTGAAACTTTAATCAGGTTAAAAACCCAACAATTTCACTTTCTAGACTGATCAGCTTGATAATTGAAAGTCATATTTAATTGTAAGAATCACCTCTCAATATTGTTATTCTCAAAACTCCGTTAGTCTCACTTCTATTTGTCCAATAAAATTGTAAGAGGAATCATCTCAACCTTCTGACCCCTAAATTTTTTATTAATAACCTTTCCTCTGGGAACCTTACCTCATGTAAGATGAACATGGAGGAAAACCTTCCACACCCAATTTCTGTAGTTGAAGTCCAGAAAAATCATTACAAGGACGATCATGATTATAAGCCTGGATTGTGGGATTGTGAAAGCCAACTGTATGACTCCTATGAACTCAGAACCTTTAAGAAGCAACTAAATGCAGCCATGGTAGCCCTTAATTCAGGGCTAACGAGTCCTTGTAGTATCATTCAGTCACCTGTATATGGACGTAGTCTTGCAAGTTTTCTTGGCAAAGCCAGGGGTGATAAATCCAGAAGAACAGCTCAACTGCAAGGAAGAATCAAAGGCCACGATGAACAGAAAAGACAGACAGAAAATGGATTGAAGATTGATGATAAACTGGTCACAGTTTGGTCTAGAAAGGCTCCCAAGGAGGAGGAAGTCTTTACTGCTAAGTGTAAACAGGAAGGATCGAAGAGGAATGGAAAGAAAAAGCCTGTGTTTGTTAAATTGGTGAAGAAGGTAATAAAGTCGTTCGAGAATTTAAAGGCGAACTAATTTTTGAAAGGATGAACTTATCCATTAGGGTGTGGGTAAATTATTGGTTAAGTGTTTTCAGTCTGTTATTTTGTAAGGGTTTATTTTGAAAGTGTAACAATGTATAAGTTATTATATTCGTATTATTATTATTATTGTATGATTTTTATTGATTGTAAATATATAACAGTTACATCTAGTTTTTTTTTTTTTTTATAATAGAATATGAATTTTTTTAAATTTATATATATATATATATATGGTTTTAATTTTTAATTATTATTAATGAATTCAATATAATGAAGAAGTGTTAAAAGCATCTCCAAGATATATAGAAAGAGAAATAAAATTAATGAAAAATAATAATTTTATTATTCGAAGGTTCAAAATTTTCAAAATATTTAATATTCGTATTAAATTGTGTATTTTTATTTATTGTAATTTTCATTTAAAAGGCGGGATTTATTAAATTTGTATTTATTTAATGGCATCACATAATACTAGTTTAAGTGTTGATGTTGGGATTGTTAAAAGTGAAGTTGTTGGAGATAGTACCACCCATTAATAAATTTTAGAAATTCCTTCTAAACATTTTTCATGATGTAAAGATATTAAGCATCGGCATGATGTTATTTTGTCAATTCCCAATTTTGATAATGCTTGTAAATGGCTAAAACAATATATTTGAATACATAAAAATTGGGTGGAATCCTCATAGTCTTGTCATGGGATTAAGCTTGACAAGGTCCAAACTATGATCAAAGGTTTCTTTTTATTTCATTTTTTTATTTATAAACATTATCCTTGATTTCTTAAAAAAAATTTACTTGTTTTTGTCCCATAGATCCATGATTTTGTTATTTCAACATGGTCTACCCTTAAGGTCCTAATTTGGTTGAATTCTTTGGTATTTCTTTTCTTTGTTGACTTTTCCTTAACTCTTGGGTCTCCTCCTTGGGTTCACTTGTGTTTCATTATTTGAATAAATTCAAAAATGTGTCTACATTGAGGTTGACACTTGTGTTCCTGAAGAACACCAATGATATCTTAATTGGGGATACAAGTCATGTTCAATGGATCATGTATATCATACTAAAAATTATAAATTTTGAAGAAAGGGCTCTTAATTCCTTTCCTCTTATAACTAAATGATATTGATGACATCAAATTACGTTGGCAATAGGGATGAGATATACTGGAGGACCTTCACTCCCATATCAACAACTGGTTACCAAGTATAAATTTCAACAAGGAGGTTGAAATAGAAAGGAGCCTACTCTGTTTAGATGTCCTCCTTTCTTGTAAATATGATAACTCTTTGGTTCAAAAAGTTTTTAAAAAAAGCACCCACATAAACCTCTATTTGCATGCTTCTTCACACCATAACATGATGCAAAGAGCAGGGTTGTTGAAGACACTCGTTACTAGGGCTTTTAAGATTTGTGATGAGGACAACTTAGAACATAAAATTGAGAATTTAAAAAGGGTCTTAAAGAGGAATGGTTATGAGGGAAAATAAATTTTCAAGGCTACTAAACAAGCAAGGATAGTCTTAAGAAGAAACAAAGGGTGGAATCTTCACTTAATGGTCCAATGACTTTCTTACCTTACATTGATGGGTTCTCTAATAGGGTTGCAAAAATCTTTCAAAATATTAAGATCACTTTCTTATCAAAAAATAAGTTAAGGAAATATTTGAGGTCGACTATGGACCATTTGAAAGTTAGTTTTAAAAATGGTGTTTATAAATTCGAGTGCTCGTGTGGTGTCCCTTATATTGTTGAAACATGGAGTTACATCCAAATAAGGATTAAAGAACATGTTGCAAATATAAGATTGGAGAGGGAAGAAAAGTCGGTTCTAGTTGAACACTCTTTTAAAACTAATTATTTTATTCATATTGAAAACATCAAGATATTTGTCATAAAAAAATATTATCATAAACCAAAAATTAAAAAAACCATTAAAATAAATAAACACACTATCAATTTAAATAGTCATAAAATTAAGATTAAATCATCCATAAAAATTTCTCGTTAATAAACTAAACATTAATAAGAATAAGTGGAAACAATATTAATAAAATATTATATCTATTAATATATTATATCTATTTTCATATTAATTAGAATAGTTCATTACAAACTTTTAATATCATATTTAATATATGATCTAAAATGTAGATGGAAAACTCTCATCACACAATTTTTCAAATTTTTTTTAATAGACATACCAAAAATTATTTTAGGAAGAAGAATTTTAGGCATGTAACTCGAAAACAACTATTTTTTTAACCCTAAAAAGATACAAAGCGTGTGGTACTGGTAAGGTGCATGGAATATGCTACTCTTTCACATTGGATATTATTTGTTTACTAACTTTATGAAGGAAATAAAAGATTTACAATGTTGCATAGTAAGCATCGAAATGCAAACCAGAAATGGCCAATACTACCTACTATCCATGACCTCCACGAAGAGGACATACTTAATTTCCAGGCCCCATCTTTAAAAAGAATAACCATCGTTAATCTCAATGTCTGTAGAAAACATTTTAATGCACATCTACAGGTAAATAAATGGTTAGGTCCATCTCTGAATGTCAGATTTATTCGAACCTGTGACCCAATTTAATAAACCTTTTTACTTACTGTTGAGTCACAGCCCTCAGGCAGGCAGCCATTATCGACTTTACATGTTTTTATTTTTTATTTATTTTAATTATTATCTTATCTTGCAGATCAAAGGTTGAGAAACCTTTGCCCAAGCCATCCTGGTGAGTTGTTTTCAATTGTAGGAAGGATTATTTTAGTTTTAACAATCACAAAATTCTAGACTATATATAATTTTTTAAATAATTTTCAATTTTAAAAATTAAATATTGAAAAACTTTCAAATTATTCTGATAAATTATATTTAATTGTAAGAGAGATTTCTTTAATCTTATCAATCACAAAATTTCAATAATCAAAATTACACATAGTTG
Organism: Torreya grandis; assembly: GCA_037957365.1. Taxonomy (NCBI): domain Eukaryota; kingdom Viridiplantae; phylum Streptophyta; class Pinopsida; order Cupressales; family Taxaceae; genus Torreya; species Torreya grandis. Next base: position 1,372,194 of record JARHVA010000195.1, read on the forward strand.
CGAGTTGAATTACCCCCAATATTTTCAACTATAAAAATTTAAAAGTTTTACCTCTATTTATCTTATGTGTCTTAATAGTTAAAAACTACATCCAATTATAAGAGTCCCCTTCCTCTTCATAAGTTTAATATTTGACTTCTTTAAAACCAAAAAAAGAAAAAAATTAATTGCAAGAGGAATCGCCCTCATCTTTCCAATATTTTTTAAGTCATATTCGACAAAGTTTCGTAGTTATAAATTATATCGATAATCATGTCTCAAGTTTTATTTAAGGTAAAAACCCAACAATTTCACCTTTTAGGTGGAAAAGCTCAATAATTGAAAATCATATTTAATTGTAATCACCCTAATATTATTATTTTTAAATTTTATTAGTTTCATTTTGCACAATAAAATTAAAGATTGTACTTAATCGTAAGAGGTAATCACAGCTCTCCTTAAAAATTTATTTTCTACAATTAAGGTAGAGTTTGAGATGGCAGACAAACCCAAAGATGTGATGGAAAATCATATGGTTACCTCTGAATCAATGAACACCACACTCAAGTAATTGCTTGATTCATGGGATAATGCCATGCAAAAATTGTATACCTAGCAAAATGAGATTTTGCATAGTTAATTTATTGACATTCAAATGCAAAGGCATGCAGCCCAGTTGAAGGCAGAGTCCTAGGACATCTAGATTAAGGTGTTAAATTATAAAGCACTCATCACCATTACAAAGGATGAGGATATTCAGAACCTGATGGTGATTCAAGTCCTGCTGTGTATTTCTCACCATGGTGCGAGAAGTGTTGACTGGTTAGAAAATGTTAAAGAAAGATTTGTCCTAGCTTGATCCATCCATTACATAACCTGTTGGTGAGCCTCAATTCGTCCCTCCACAACAGTTGCAACAAGTGCTTCAACAGAAAAATATTACCATAAGTTCGCAACCAACAATCTAACAACCAACACAACATCCACCAACAAATTTTGCAAAACCAAGTGCTTCATCCATAGCTCAACCATAACCATCACAATAGTAACCTATTGCACAACCAACTCAGAGCATGCCACTACCTAATTAGTGGGTACCGTGCACCTCTAATTTTGCAATTTTCACAAGTTTTTGCATAATTTTGTAGGATGACCTTAAGCATTAGGAGTGGGGCCAAACTGGTTGAAAACATGTTAAGGGAGGGCACCTAGTTGAGTTAGTCTATTGAAAATCCATAAAGATGGTAGGCTATTATGCTACTTGGTTGAAAACCTAAAAGAATGGTTAAGTAGTGCACAAAAGGTGAAAATCAGTAAATGGCACCTAGAGTGATAACTACAACTATTGTTTCTGGTTCAATTCCTCAGCTCAAGCTTCAGATTATGATACCTTGTTGCGACTTTGTCTCAAGATGAGACAACTGTTTAAGTCCGGGAAAGTGTTGAGAGTAGAACATGGCTACAAAAATTATAGAGTATAATTGATGGGCACATGTGCAACTTGCACTATTTTGTCTTTTGCATATCTTTTTATATATATTCAGCTTTTGTGAGCGTAGCATAAACTTCAAAATATGAAGAGTTCTTCTTTCAGACATAAAGAAAGTCTAGAATATGAAGTGATAGTGATTTTTAAAAATCAATATATAGAGTTCAAATGTATTTGGATATGGTTTTCATGTGATAGATATTAATATATATCATTTTGAAATGGTTTTCTTATGTGTCTTTTATCATTGTTATGTGCACAGTGAATACTTTGTTTGTTTTAATATGTTAATCATATAGTTTATGCCGACTGTTCTGATTCTGTTAAGTCTACGTTTATGAAAATAAACATATCTAATTTTCCTATTAATGAATATATTCAGTTTGAGTTGTCATCTGTTGTTTACTTTTCTCACTTCATATGTAAGCTATCCCTAAATTAACATGTTCTGAAAGGTTTTCCAAAAACGTATGCTAAAAAACTCTGTCACTAAAGGAAACACACTACCTACTCCTATAGAAAAATGGTGTTCTACATTCACATAAAGTTGCTTGCAATAATCGTCAATGATTGTGTGCAGCTCATCGAGCCTCAATCGTGCAAGGGGGTCATCTTCATCCCTCACAGGTGAATGCATAGTGGTCTGAAGTCGAGGGGAAGTATCATTGGACATGTAAAGCTCAGACTGTTGAAAAGGTGAGTGAACCTATTGGTTGTACACTTGCAAATCTTGTTCCATGCAAAACATTAACGGGTCTTGGTCGTCAAGCTAGGGTGGGATTGCATCTTCGACCCTATGGTTTATATGTCATTTTATCGTAGATTCAACCTACTCATGAATGAGCTCAAGGACAAGACCTTAGATAGGACAATACCACGATGAACAGAAAAGACAAACAGAAAATGGTTTGAAGAATGATGATAAAATGGTCATTGTTTGGTGTAGAAAGGTTCCCAAGGAGGAGGAAGTCTTTACTGCTAAGTGTAAATAAGAAGGATCGAAGAGGAATTAAAAGAAAAGGGATGTGTTTGTTTGATTGGTGAAGAAAGTATTAAAGTCGTTTGAGAATTTAAAAGTGAATTAATTTTTGAAAAGATGATCTTATCCATTAGGGTATGGGTTAAATATTTCAGTTTGTTATTTTGAAAGGGCAATAATGTAATAAGTTATTACATTTGTATGATCTTTATTGATTGTAAATACAGAGGAGTTATATCTAGTTTTAGTAGAATATGATTTTTTTTAGATTGAAAGTATTTACATATAAAAAAACATAATTATGTATATGAAATTTGATTTTCATTTTAATAAATTTGATGGTTTAAATACATTATTTTTCTAATAATAACTTAGATTTTTTTATATGCAACTTTGCAAAGGTAAATTCTAAAATGATCAAGTACTATATTAAATCTGGGTTTTGTAATGGTTGGTAAAATTTATTATTAAAAAAAGAAAGATTTAGGAACTATGGAGGGCTCTAATTTTTCTTTTGGGTGGTGTGTATGGTGATTTTAGGTCATTATTTATATTTTTAAGAAATTGTAAGACTGTATATAATTATATGTTTTGATTTAACTATTTAAGGTAGTTTTTCATATATATATATATATGTGTGTGTGTGTGTGTGTGTGTGTGGAGATATTTGAATAGTGTTTTGAGATATAAAATTTATGGAGTGTCTTTAAAATTTAATTTAATTCAATTTAAATATTAATATTTACAAGAGGTTAAGGATGGTTAATGGGATTGAAGAATATATTACATGAATTCAATAAATATCTCTAAAATATATAGAAAGAGAAATAAAATTAATAAAAAATAATAATTTTACTATTTGAAAACTTAAATTCTTCAAAACATTTAATGTCTATACTAAAAAATGTACTTTTATTTATTGTAGTTTTCAATTAAAAAGTGAGATTTATCAATTTTTTATTTATTTAATAGCATCACATAATACTAATTTAAGTGTTGATGTTGAGATTGTTAATAGTGAAGTTGTTAGAGATAATATCACCGGTCAATAAATATTGAAAATTCTTTTTAAACATTTTTTCATAATGCAAGGATTTTGAACATCTGCATGATATTAATTTTGTTAATTCCTGACTTTGATAGTTCTTGTAAATGGCTAGAACAATATATTTGAATGTGTAAAAACTATGTGCAATCTGCATGGTCTCGCCATGGGATTAAGCTTGAAACAGTCCAAACTGTGACCAAAGGTTTGTTTTTGTTTCGTTTTAAACTATTTATAAAAATTATCCTTTATTTAAATAAAATTATTTACTTGTTTTTTCCAATAGATCCATGATTTTGTTGTTTCAAAGTGGTCTACCCTTAAGGTCTTAGTTTGGTTCTCCGGTATTTGTTTTCCTTGTTGGCCTTTTCTTGATTGCTTGGCCTCCTCCTTGGATCGACTTGTGTTACATTATTTGAATAAAGTTTACTCAACTCATCTTCAAAAAAGTGTTTACATTGGAGTTGACACTTGTGTGCCTCAAGAAAATTAATGATATCTAAATTGGGGATACACGCCATGTTCAATGAGTCATGTATATCATGCTAAAAAGTAAAAAAATTTGAAGAAAGGGTTCTTAATTCCTTTCCTTTTATACCTAAATGATATTGACAACACCAAATTGCGTTAGCAACATGGGTGAAATATGTTGGAGGACCTTCACTCCCATATCAACAATTTGGTACAAAGTATAAATTTCACCAAGGAGGTTGAGGCAGAAGGTAACCTACTCTGTTTAGATGTCCTCCTTTTTCATAAAGGTGATAACTCTTTGGTTCAAATTTTTTTCAAAAAAAGCCCTTGTATAAACCTCTATTCACATGCTTCTTCACACCATAACCCGATGCAAAGAGCAGGGTTGTTGAAGACACTAGTTACTAGGGGTTTTAAGATTTGTGAGGTGAACAACTTAGAACATAAAATTGAGAATTTAAAAAGGGTCTTTATGAGGAATACTTACGATAGAAAGTAAATTTCCAAAGTTACTAAACAAACAAAGATAGTCTTAACAAGCAACAAAGGGTGGAATCTTCAACTAATGGCTCAAGGGCTTTCTTACCCTATTAGTGGCCCAAAAACTTTCTTACCCTACATCAAAGAGATAATTATTACAAATTTTTACTATTACATATATTTCTATTATGATTATAAAATTATTCAAACATTTTCTTTTTCTTTCTTAACGAATCAAAAATTATAATCCAAAATATAAATAAAAAACTCTCACACAATTCTCCTTGCCAAAAATGAATTTTAAGCATGTAACTTGAAAACAAGTACCATTTTTTAACCCTGGAAAATATCAAAGCATGTATTAAGGTGCATGGAATATGCTACTCTTTCACATTGGATAATATTTATTTTCCAACTTTAGAAAAGAAATAAAACATATACAGTAATATTTTTAGGCTGCTTAGAAAGCATCGAAATGCACACAAGAAATGGCCAATATTACCTACTACCCATGACTTCCACGAAGAGGACATACTTAATTTCCACGCCCAATTATTAAAAAGAAACCCAATGTTAATTTCAATGTTTGTAGAAAACATTTTAATGCACATCTACAGGTAAATAAATGGTTGGGATTATCTTTGAATGTCAGATTTATTCGAACCTGTGACCCAATTTAATATTGCTTTTTACCTACTGTTGAGTTACAGCTTTCAGGCAGGCAGCCATTATCGACTTTACATAGTTTTTTTTTCCCTTCTAAATTTTCAGTCTTAAAGATCAAAAGTTGAGAAACCTTTGCCAAACTATTTTGATGAATTGCATTCAATTGTAGGAGGGATTACTTTAACTTTACCGATCTAATCAAAACTAAAGAATCAAAATTATCTTTAGTTGTAAGTTGAGTTACTCCTTATATTTTCAATTATAAAAATAGAGTTTCTCTTTTATTTATCTTGTAAAGTTTAATAGTTAAAGATTATATTTATTTGTAAGAGTCTCTTAACCATTTTAGAAATTTAATATTTGACTTTTGTATAACCAACAAAAAAATAACATTTAATTGTAAGAAGAATCAACACCAACTTTTCCAATAAATTTTTTTAAGTCATACATAACAAAATTCAGTGACTACAAATTATATTGGCCATCATGTTTGAAACTTTATTTAGGCTAAAAACCCAACAATTTCACTTTTTATATATAGATCAACTCTATAATTGAAAATCATATTTAATTGTAAGAATCATCCCAATATTGTTATTCTCAAATCTGCATTAGCCTCACTTCTATTTGTCCAATAAAATTAGAGATTACATTTAAACGTAAAAAGAATCATGCCAACCTTCTGACCCTTAAAAACTTTCTTAATAACTTTACCTCATGCAATATGAGCATAGACGAAAACTTTCCACACCCAATTCTGTAGCTGAAGTCCAGAAAAATCATGACAAGGACGATCATGATTATAAGCCAACTGTATGACTCCTACGAACTCAGAACCTTTAAGAAGCAACTAAATGCAGCCATGGTAGCCGTTAATTCAGGGCTAACTAGTCCTTGTAATATCATTCAGTCGCCTGTGTATGGACGTAGCCTTGCGAGTTTTCTTGTCACAACCAGGGGTGATAAATCCAGAAAAACAGCTCAACTGTAAGGAAGAATCAAAGGCCACGATGAACAGAAAAGACAGACAGAAAATGGATTGAAGAATGATGATAAAATGGTCACTGTTTGGTCTAGAAAGGCTCCCAAGGAGGAGAAAGTCTTTACTGCTAAGTATAAACAGGAAGGATTGAAGAGGAATGAAAAGAAGAGGCCTGTGTTTGTTCGATTAGTGAAGAAAGTAATAAAGTAGTTTGAGAATTTAAAGGTGAACTAATTTGTAAAAGGATGAACTTGTCTATTATGGTATGAGTAAATTGTTGATTAAGTATTTTTAGTTGGTTATTTTTAAAGGGTAACAAGATAACAATGAAGTAAATTTTTATATTTATATGGTCTTCACAGCCCATCAAAATTGTAAATATAGGAAAGTTATATCTGACTTCCTTAAAATATAATTAGTGTGATATGAGAATTTTTTGAATTGAAAATATCTAATGTATTTTATTAAACAGAATCTAATACATATTCAATCAAAAAACCATGTATAAATATAAAATTTAATCAAAATTTAAAATTAATTTAAATGTGTAAATATATTGTTTTTATATTAATAACTTATAAATTGTTCGGATGCAACTTTGCTAAGGTAGATCTCAAATGATCCTGTACTCTATGAAATCTACTTGTAATGGTTTCAAAAATTTATGATTAAAAAATAAAGACATGGAAATGTAGGAACCATGGAGGGAGGGCTTTGATTTTTATTTCAATGTGCCTGGTGATTTTAGGTTATTGTTTATATATATCTTTTAGAAGTTGTACGTCTGACTTTTATTAGATATAATCATATGTTTTGGTTCAACTATTTAAGATAGTTTCATTAATATTTTTATTTATAATTAACTAAAAATATATTTATAGTGATATTTGAATAGTGTTTTGAACTATAGATTTTATGGAGAGCTTCTCTAAGATTTGATGTCAATTGTTACTGGGTTTGATGTTTATGTTATTGTATACTTTTTATTTCACACCATGGTTTTCATTAAGAGAGAGATTTATCCACTATACCTATTTATGTGTTGAGGTTGTAATTGTTGATAGTGAAGTAGTTGGATAGATAGTAACATTGGTTAAGAAATCTTGAAAAATCTTTTCTGAATATCTTCCATGGCGTAAGGATATTTAACCTTCACTTGAATTTATTTTGTCAATTCCCAACTTTGATAGTGCTTGTAAATGGCTAGAACAATATATTTGATAAATTATTTTGCTGAGAGAAATTTATTTCAAAAAACTTGTAAAAATTGGGTACAGTACTCATGGTCTCATCATAGGATTAAGATTGACACAGTCATAAATATGACAGTTTTCTTTTTGTTTCATTTTTTTATTTTTAAATATGATCCTTGGTTTGTTAAAATTTCTCTACTTGTATATCCCCATGGACCTATGATTTTGTTGTTTCAAAGTGGTCTACCCTTACGGTCCTAGTTTGGGTTAAATTCTTTGGTTTTTATTTTCTTTCTTGACCTTTTCTTGAGTGCTAGGCCTCCTCCATAGGTCCACTTGTTTGTCATGAACCAAATAAATTTTATTTGACTTATTCTAAAAAAATGTGTCTACATCTAGGTTGACTCTTGTGTGCCTCAAGGAAACCATTTTTATTCAAATTGCGGATACACACCATGTTCAACGAATCATTTATACCAAGTTTTTAACACTTTATTTCATTTCTAGTTCTTCAAACACAAAATCATATATCTTTATTTGTTAACCTCTCATCAAGCAAGAAAGTTTCAAAACCATTGGTTGAAAGCTTTCAACCAAGTGATGAAGAGAGATGGACCATTATTAGCCATAAAAAATATGGCTAACATATGTGTTAGGTTGTGGAGCTAAAAGATTCAACTGTTGCAAACATGGAGGAGGTTGCTGAGTTCCAGGGAGACTGGCGTCGACATATTGCAGTGCAAAATGAAACCGACATCAGCAGGTGTGAGCTGAAGACAACCGACATCGACAGGAGGTCGGCCGACGTCGGTCATCTCCAGGCAGACAGGGACCGATGTCGGTCGCCTGTGGCGGTTCCAGAACTGTTCGTTGCACAGACAGTTAGTTCGTTGAACCGAGATTTTGCATGTAAAGGCTAATTATAGTCTTGAGTTGCGTGTCTAATTATTGTAATTAAGATAGTCTAATTATTGTAAGCATGAGATCTATATAATAGACTCATGGGCTGTATTGTAAACTTGTGCTAGAGAGTAAGAGAGCAAAATAAGCTCCTTCAGAGAGAAGAGAGCAATGGTGTGTTCCTCTTAGTGCCACAGTACCAAGTGTGGGTGCTGATTTGGAGAATCAGAAGGGTTCTTCGTGTATGTATGATCTTGGTCAGCAGGTGTGCAGGACCACATTTGGAGATATACAATGGTGAGTAAGGTCTGGTGATTTGCAGGTGGCAGGAGAGAGCAGGAGATCTACTTGGAGTATGGTTGTGTACTTGGTGTACTAGTAGCGTGTTACTGATTGGTGGAGGTGAACATCAATTCTATATTTGAGTTGATTGTTGGGACCGTGAGAGAGAGGGAAGAAGGTCTTGAGGTGTGGCAAGCCTTTGAGGTGGAAGAAGAAGTGGCATCTTCTTTATTGTATTTTCTTCTGAGTGATTATTAATACAATTGTGTATTGTCTCTCATAACCTGTGTTGTTTCATATTTCTAGTTACTTATCATTCTGGTTAAATTTCATGTTTAGTTGCTAATACAAAGGTAATCATATATACTCTTATTGGGGAGAGTAGGATCCTGTCAGTTGGTATCAGAGCTTTTGGTTGGGTTGACTAACAGGTGGTTCAGATCTGGTTAGTGTTTGTTGATTACAGGTTACTCACAAGGGTTTCTGATTGAGTGGGAGTATAGCAATGGCAGAAGAAAGTAAGCTATGAATGGAGAAACTGAATAACACGAATGGTCTGATTGATGGAAAGAAAGAGCAAGGAAAAGAAGATTGTTGGTCGGTAGAAGATCAGCGTGTAAAAATAGATGGTGCAAGGGTTGTTGCACAGGTTGCTCTGGATAAAGTAGAATATTGGTTTACAGATTCTTTTGCCTCTTTCCATGCAGCCCGAAATAGAGCATCTTTTCATGGGTATGTCTTTGGAGAGATTTATTTAGGGGTTGGTAAGCCTTGTCAGATTATTGGCAAAGGGGAAGTGAAGCTAAAATTGCAGACAGATAACACATGGGTGTTGAATGAGGTCATGCAGGTACCAGTCTTGGAGATGAGTCTAATTTCTTCAGGAAAGTTAGGTGATGAGAGATGAACAGTAACTCTCACAGCGGATGCACTTGAATTAGATGGTGGTAAGAAAGTAGGTATCCTTTATCTATCTACTTATATTACTGATTCACCTTCTGTTACAAAGATGTGGCTTTGTAGGCTTGGTTACATATGTAAGAAGGGAATGCATGTTCTTAAGCGAAAGATAGATATCTTTGACAAACTTAAGAACTGAAAAGCCTTGGTGTTCATGGAGGAGATGACGGACAGAGATCAACGGAGGGGATTGCATTATTCTGAGCAGAGCAGTGTTAATTTGAACAGGGTTTCGACCCAAAAGGAGCTCGTGGGTAAAAAGTCATCACTCACAGGCAAACACATGTACCGACATCGATCAGAAGGAACTGACATCGAACAGACAGGCACCGACATCAGTCATGTGCAGATCAACAGAGTCGATGGTGTCGGGCAACAGGAACCGATGTCGGTCAGATAGGAATTGACATCGGTAGGAGGTACACCAGCATTGGTCAGAAGACCGACGTCGACAGACAGGGTCAGTTGTAGGGAACCGACGTCGGTCAGGTGCAGATTGGGAGATGGCTGAGATCGGTCACTGGAACGGATGTTGGGCAGACAGCAAGCTGTCAAGGAGTCTCAAACGCCCATATGGAGGATTGAAAGGGTAAGTGGACCTCATATTCATTTTTCGCCTTCTTACTTATTGCTTACTGATGGTCGAGAACCAGGAAGATGTGAAGAGGCAATGCAGGTAGAATCCAGAAACAGTGGGAGCTTGGCATTGATGAGGAGTGTGAGTCCTTGGAGAAGAACCAAACAGGAGTTTGTTGGTGGAATTGTTAGCTGGAAGAAAGCACTGAGAGACAGATAGATTCCCAAGTTAAAGAAGAGAGTGGATGGATACATGAGACAGAAGGCCAAGGTATATGGTCTTGAGGAAGCTGCAGGACAGTGGTACAGGTTTTGACAGGTGGATGACAAAGTAGGGCTTCAGTCAATGTCAGTGTAACTATTGTGTTTGTTCTTACCAGGTGGATGATGAGTCATGACATTATCCTGTTACTATATGTGGATGGTTTGCTAGCAGGTTCATACATACAGGGTTTTGTTGAGCTAAAGGTAAGGTTAGTTCAGTGGTTTGCCATGAAGGATTTGGGAGCAGCAAAATTATTTGACATGAGAGACATGGAGATTTTTGTCTCCAGTGGGAGCTGATGTGAAGACGGTGTTAGCGAGGTTCAAGATGCAGGATGTAGAATCAGTAAGCACACCAAGGGCTGGACAGTTCAAGATGAGCTTAGAACAGGGTTTGAAATCACATAAGGTCTAGTGTAGACCTGAGTTTTCCCAAGCAGTGGGAGTTGTCAGAGAGTTTGGAGCCAATTTGGGGAAGGTGGATTCTCAGGTATCTGAGAGGGACCAGCTGCAGGTCAACATGCGATGCAGGGTCAAGTTCTTTTCTACATGGGTTTGTAGATGTGGATGCGGCAGATTACTTGGATGACAAGAAAGGCATCACAGGGTGTGTGATGGTTGGTCTTCAGGATTGAGCTTGAAGAGGGATACAAGCCAAGAAATGAATTAGACAATGTACAGGTACAGGTACAGTTGCAGCTGTTTATCTCCAAGTGGGAGATTGTTAGGTTGTGGAGCTAAAATCTTCAACTGTTACAAACATGGAGGAGGTTGCTGAGTTCCAGGGAGACCGGCGTCGGCATATTGCAGTGCAGAATGAAACTGACATCGACAGGTGTGAGCTGAAGACAATCAGCATCGATAGGAGGTCAGCCAACGTCGGTCACCTTCAGACAGACAGGGACTGACGTCGGTCGCCTGTGGCAGTTCCAAAACTTTTCATTGCACGGACAGTTAGTTCGTTGAATCGAGAGTTTGCATGTAAAGGCTAATTATAGTCTTGAGTTACGTGTCTAATTATTGTAATTAAGATAGTCTAATTATTGTAAGCATGAGATCTATATAATAGACTCATGGGCTGTATTGTAAACTTGTGCTAAAGAGTAAGAGAGCAAAATAAGCTCCTTTAGAGAGAAGAGAGCAATGGTGTGTTCCTCCTAATGCCACAGTACCAAGTGTGGGTGTTGGTTTAGAGAATCAGAAGGGTTCTTCGTGTATGTATGATCTTGGTCAGCAGGTGTGCAGGACCATGTTTGGAGATCTACAATGGTGAGTAAGGTCTGGTGATTTGTAGGTGGCAGCAGAGAGCAGGAGATCTACTTGGAGTACAGTTGTGTACTTGGTGTACTGGCAGCGTGTTACTGACTGGTGGAGGTGAACATCAATTCTATATTTGAGTTGATTGTTTGGATCGTGAGAGAGAGGGAAGAAGGTCTTGAGGTGTGGCAAGCCTTTGAGGTGGAAGAAGAAGTGGCATCTTCTTTATTGTATTTTCTTCTAAGTGATTATTAATACAATTGTGTATTGTCTCTCATAACCTGTGTTGTTTCATATTTCTAGTTACTTATCATTCTGGTTAAATTCCATGTTTAGTTGCTAATACAAAGGTAATCATATATACTCTTATTGGGGAGAGTAGGATCCTAACAATATGACCAATAAGGGTTATGTTTCAAATCCTAATATATATGCTTCGAGCAATAAAAATATGGTATCAAACCCTATCTTGAGTGCACATTCACAAGGTACTTATAAAAATTTCATGGTAGTTGCTCAATCCTCTTGGGATCATAACCATGCCAAAGCCTCTAAGGAGGTGTTCAAGTTGTTTTTTTATAGCACCCCATTAACAACATATGTTATTTTTTCTTCTCAAGATATTTTTAATATTTACAACCTTCTCTTCAATATGTGTCTCCTCACAAGGCATCTACACATCTCTCTTGCAACCTATCTTGAGATTTAAAGAAAGAATTTGTGCCTAAAAAATGACATATGACAAGAGATCACGATCAAGTTTGGGGGGATTTCTTTTGTGTATTTATTTAAAATAGTGATCACATTATGTTGATCATGGATCTGACCCCACTAATTTGGATCTTTGGGTTTTGTTAAATGTTAGAAATGTTCGTTAGGAATTATTAATCTTTATGCTTTTAATGATGCAGTGAAAAGAGATCAACTTTGGTGGTGGTGTGTTGATGAGTCGCTAGGTCCTATGTGGAGTTTTTAACATAGTTGAGGTCACCTTGAACAATAAAGGTATTCTCCTAATGTGTTAGATAGTTGGAGAGTATGAGGCACGATACCACATGCACCCTTATATGTTATGGTGGTATGTCATTGATAAGGTAGAAAATAAGCTTTCATACATGATTTCTAAACTACTCTCTATTGATGTTGTGAATTGCACCCTCTGAAAGGATACTCAGCTCTTTTCCTCCATGTGGCAAAATGGAAACATTCCTCTTGTTGTGGGTGGCGAACTTGAGGGATGGATATCTAGATTAGGGGCTAGCTCCCCTTGATGCACCTTGAGGCCCTGGATTTCCTACTGATAATAAAGTGGAGGGGGGGGGGAACGGGTGGAGGGGAAAGAGAGAGAGACTAAAAAATAGAACCTAACTAATGTGGTGATGCACCAAAATGATTGGTCTACTCAGCTTTTACCTACACTCTACACCAAAGAGAAGTCAACAGAGGCTTCATTCGAATGAGAAACTGATTGCATCAGTGTTTCAACAAGGGATTTTATGAAGGTATAGGGAGGAAGAAACTACCATAGGTGTTTAAGAGACACACTATTGGACAGTCTGTTCATATGCGCCTATGCTTCGAGCTGGACACTTCTTGTTGACTTACATAAAAGAATTGACAATACACTAGATATGCTAGTATAAACTTATGAAAGCATTAAAGGAAATGACTAAACATAAGATGAGACCATAGACATATACAAAAGTGTAACTCAAATGGAGGTAAAATGCTTCTTTTGATTCAAGGTAAATTTCTTCAGGGCTTCGCCATACAATGCTAAGAGATCTTTTCAAAAAAGAGAAGTTACAATTATATAGAGGACTGGGAAAACAAGTCATTGACCAGTCAAGGGAAAGAAACCCATGCTGCATTAATCACTCTTTAAGTGACCATCAACCCATGCTACTGCCTTCTCTTCTTAAATGCATGTGTGAAATCCATGTTGTAAGTGCTTAAGTCACTGCCCTTGTTATTTGGGCTTGCAAGAGCATGGCTTACGTTTCCTAGCAACTAACAAGGCCATCCCAAAGATATATTGACTGGGCCATGCTCTCTTCAATGCTAAGCACAACCATCTATTCATTAATGGTAAAACAAGGAAACATGGGCCGCTCCTCTTCAATGCTTGCAACCAATTCCTTTATTGGTTTTTGGTGGAGACTATTTCACCTAAGTGTATTCAATTCTCCTATCGATGACTCTTGTGCCACCTGCCTTGGCCTGGTTCATCCTTGGGTCTGTGCTTTGACTCACTATGCCACCTGGAGCATTTTGAGCTTTTGTCTTATGTGTGCATGGCCATGTTCTGAGTTACCCACTTTGCTTTTTCCTTGCTATCTTTTCCCTTTTCCTAGTAATTTGAGCTCTCGATGTTTAGGAATCCCCTCCTGAGCTCATTTCCTTGTCAAGTCACTGAGTCATTCCTCAAGTTCTTAGGCCTTTGAATTTATTCAGACGAAATGTTTGAAGGAATTCCTTTAGACATTTTGTTTGAAAGAATTCTTCTTTTTCTGAGTTTGCACTTTTGGACCTTCTTCAACTGGCTTTCTTTCCTTTGTTCCTTTAAACAAAAAGTTTGAAGGAATTCAGACATTTTGTCTAAAAGAATTTTTCTTTGACTACTCCCCAATGGCTAGCTCACCACCTATAATTTGATGTTCATGGGCCTGTCACTAGACATTTGAATCCTAATGGCTAGTTTATCACCTTGAAATTGACGTCTGTGGACCTGTCACCAGACATTTGAATCCTATCGGCTAGTTTATCACCTTGAAATTGACATCCATGGGCCTATTAATCCTTGGGCAATTCCTTCAACTTTTTGCAAATGAAATTTTTTGAAGAGAAAGTGACCCTTCAGAAAAAATGAAAATGTCCTCTTTTTAAAGCCAAATTCCCTTTGCAAGGACACCTTCCATTCAAACTTTTGTCTTCAAAATTCTTTCAAACTTTCTTTGACTGCCAAATTCTTTTAGACAAAATGTCTAAAGGAAATCCTTCAGACATTTTGTTCAAAAGAATTCACTCTTTGAGTTTTTTTCTTTGGATTTCTTTCAAAAAAAAACTATAAAGGAATTCTCTCTTTGGCCTGTCAACTTTTCCGAAGGGCAAGTCCTTTTTGGGCTTTCGTCCTTACCTCTTTGCTTTAACTAGTTGCCCTCCACAAGGGTAAATTGAGCCCAAAGTTGCCCTTTGGGTTTTTTGCAAACTTCCATTTTGCTCATGCCTGCCCCCTGCAAGGGCTCTTTGGCCTCCAAGTTACTTTTTAGAAGAATTGTAAAGGTCCTATTGGCGACTAAGTTCCCCTCGCAAGGGCACCTACCCTTCAGACTTTTTTCAAATGACCCTTTGGCCTTTTGAACTTGGTCCATTTTATTGATAAAAAGCCTTACAAAGTAACTTACTTGCCTTGTCAAGCATTTGAGACCAAAATGAGTTTCAAGTCGACTCTTGCCTACTAGACCCGAAAGCACTTGGCAAGAAAAAGAGGAAAACACTTGGTTTTTTCATAGAAAATGACCTATTAAAAAAAAATTCAAAAGGCAGCTTAGGGATGAACTAGCTAGAACCTGGATCGAAAGACTCTTGCAATAAAAGGGAGAGGGGTGCCCAATTTTGGCTTGTACGACCAAAAATTGGTCAACATATTTGGTAATTCATAGGGAAAGCATGCCTACTATGCTTAAGAACACTGGTGGCCTAAAAGTCCATTGGGCATGGAGCTAGGATGTAGCTTGTAAAGATGGTGATAGCCTTGAAAAAACCTAAGAACCAATAAAGATTTACTCCAAACGGTAAAAAAAACACACACAAAGGCTAAAAACACTAAACACATGCATAAAAGCACCTAGGGAAAATGAGGAAAAGATAGGGAAACTATGTACATGGAAAAATAAAGCTAGTGACAATGTTTAAGATATATCCCATTGACTGGGATATGTATCTCTTCACCATCTAACTTGGAGAGTTGGAAAGCATTGTGTTGCTTGCATTGGGTGATGACATATGTGCCACTCTACAAAGCATCAAACTTTGTGTGCCTTCCAAGTTTAGCTCAGTCCTCATCCCACTTCAAGACAATGCCACCTTTTGAGAAGCTCCTTGGCATAAACCTCTTGTCAAAATGCTTCTTTATTTGATGTTGGTAGCTGGACATTGCATCCATGGCTTGGTCTCTTGCTTCTTGAAGCTCCATTAACTCACAATACCTGACTCCCAGGCTGGCGCTCTCCATCAATCGTAGATGATGGGCAAGATCCAAGACTAGTAACTCAAGTGAAATAGGAAGTTCAGCTTCCCTCCCATACACAAGTGTGTATGGTGAATTCCCAATCGCCCTCTTTGGAGTGATCCTATCTACCCAAAGAGCTGTCTTCAACTTGGCATGCCAAGTCCTTTGGTTTTCCTCCATTGTCCTCTTAATGATCCTAATTAGGTTCTTATTTGTGGATTCATCTAGCCCATTCCCTTATGGGTAGTAGTTGGAAGAAGTGTTGAGATAGATGCCATATTTTAACGCCCACTTGCTTGTCTTTATTCCCAAGAAAGCTAATGCATTGTCTAAAATGATTGTGGTTGGAACCCCAAATCTCATCACTATGCCTTCATATAAGTCTAGGACTTCACTCTCATTGGCCTCTTTCAAAGTTATGGCTTCTACCCATCTTTTGAAATAATATGTAGTAGTCAAGACCCACCTGTGGCCAGCACTAGGAGGGTTGATCCATCCTATGAAGTCCAAACCCCATTGCATGAATAGTTGTTCCACCTAAATAGGATTAAGAGGCATTGCAGGTATTCATGGCTTCCCATCAAAGAAGTGCATTTTTGACATTTCCTCACCCAAGCATGAGTGTCTCTGAACAAACTAGGCCAAAAGTAGCCAGCCCTCATAATCCTTGTAGCTGTGGTCCTGGAAGCAAAGTGGCCACCATATGGTCCATCATGGAACTCAGACAACACCCTATCAACTTGGTTTGAATCAATGCATCTCAAGAATACCCATAAAATGTCCTTTTTGAATAACACTCCATCAATTAGGACATAAGGAAGAGATTGGAGCCTGAAATACCTCCAAGTCATATCAAGACTTTGCAGACACTTACCAGTTTGGAAGAAATAAACCATGTCTTGTGCCCAGCTCTTCATGATTGTAGGTATTTTTGTTGTAGCTTCATCATAGAGTACCAAACGTCCTCCTTCAGCTCTTTGTATTCTATAGTGAGGTGTTCACACAACCCTCTTCCCCTTACCAGCTTGGTGGTCTTGATCTCTACATCATACTCCATTACTTTGGTGATCCACCCTACCCTTTTTTCATTCAAATCTCAGCTCAACAAGAAGTCTTTTACACTAGGATGTGGCACCATGATGTGAATCTTGTTGTTAGACAACATATGTCTAAATTTCTTCAAACTTCATATGACTGTAAGCACCTATTTATCAACATACGTGTACCTAATCTTGTAGCCTTTTAAGCCTTGGATAAAAAAATTGAGAGGCTACTCTAAATTCTCATCATTCACTTGAGTGAGCATAGCAGAGATTACCTCTTCATTTCCAAAGGTGTAGAGATTAAAATCCTTGGATAAATATGGACTAGTCAAGGTGGGAGCCTGGGCAATAGCTTGCTTGATGCCTTTGAAGCTTTCTCTTCTTCTTACTATCCACGTGAAAATCTCATCCTTCCTTAGCATGGAAGTTAGTGGCTTTACTAGCTCAAAAAATTTAGGAATGAATCTCCTAATGAAATTTATTTTTCCAAAGAAACTTTGTAGGCCCTTATTGTGCTTAGGCAAGGACAATGTTATGATGGCATGCACTCTTTCTAGATCCATGGACAAGCCTTATTTTGAAATGACATGGCCCAGGAGTTTGCCTTCATGGAAAACAAACACACATTTTTTAGGGTTGAGAGAGATGCTAAACTCTCTACACCTCTCAAATATTTACCTCAAGTGATTCAGATGTTCACTTGCCTCCCTATAGAAGACTGTCACATCATCAAGATAAACCAACACAATGTCATTTATCAAACCTTAGAAATCTATATCCATCGCATGTTGGAAGGTAGCTCTAGCATTTGACAGTCCAAATGGTATCTTCCTATAGGTGAAAGTTTGCCACTTGGTGGTAAAGGATGTCTTGTACTGGTCACAATCTTGCACCAGAATTTGATTATATCCAAAGTAGCCATCTAGGAGGGAGAATATTTCACTACCTGTCACCATCTAAAGAATCTACTCCATATTTGGGAGGGGATAGTGATCTCTTAATGAGACTATATTTAGGTCTCTAAAATCCACACACAATCTGATCTCTCCATTCTTCTTCCTCATGAGACTAAATTGGCTAGCCAAGAAGAGTGTTTGATAGTGAAGATGATCCTGGACTCGATCAACTTGGTGAGTTCCTTCCTCATGAGAGGCTCAATATTTGGACTGATTGGCCTTTGCTTTTATTTGATGGGTTTGGCACCTTCTTCCAGGTCAATGGTGTGCTAGGCCAAGCTTGGGTCAAACCCCTTTAAATCACCATATTCCCAAGAAAATACATCAGAAAACTCTTGGCATAACATAATGAAAGCATGTTTTTCTTCATTGGTACATACCTTCCCAAATGCAAGTAGCTTATCCTTGTAGATCTTTACCCTTTCATAATTTTTTTTCTTGGTTGACATGTTTGCTTTATCCTTCTTGAGTTGGTCATCTTCATTGAAAATGCTCTCAAGAGTTACCAAACCTTTAGGAAGTCTATTGGTCTTTCGCTAGACAATCTACCCATCATACTGCTACTACAACTTGGATTGATTATTAGAAGTGAACTCAGCTTCCTCCTATAAGAAGAGTGATATTTTTTGGTCATTATCAAACACCTGCCAATTGGTGACATTGTCTAGTATGGAGAACCTCACTATCACCTTTAAATGATGTTGATTCTTGCTTGGTCTCACCCCGTTTGGGATGTCAAACTGAGCACCAACTGCTGCTAGTCTATTTTCATGCTTGTTCTCCTTTCTTGGGATGGAAGTGATGTTGAAAGTAGTGAAGCTCTCTATTAGGTCCCACGATCTGTGCTTGTAATACTTGAGTAGGGAGTTCTTGGTCAAGTTTTGACCCCTCACCTGGTTCACAACCAACTCACTATCTCCAAATACTTGTAATTCTTTGATTCCTCTCTTCCTTGCCCATTCTAGACCATGAAAAAGAGATTCATACTCTACTACATTGCAAGTGTAGGAGAACTAGAATCTTAACTTCGTGGGTAATGCTTTATAGTAGGATTCTTGAGGGAAACTAAATCATTGGTAATGCTCTATAGTAGGATCTTAACTTCATGAAGATCATTTGTAGGGGCAACAACTGGCATCTCTTGATTGGGTAGAGGAGCTAGAGTGGGTGCATCAAGCTGAACTGAGGACTATAAATCAAGAAAGAGTGGCATATGAGGTCTATGGGCTATCTTTCCTACTTGAACCAAAACAATTCTCAGTAGATATGGCTATTTCATAAGCAGTGGGTAGAACATGTCCACCCATATATTGTATCATGACAATAATGTCACTATTCAAGGCCCTTAAGTAGTAAAAGAAAACATAGCTTGGGGTTGGCCTCACAAGAATTGGGATTTTGTCCCAAGTCTTTTAGAACCTAGTGTTGAAATCTTGCATAAATTCATGTGGAGGTCTTTTCATGGTGGTCAGTTGCTCAACTAGAGACAAATGGTCACTTTTTTCTGCAAACCTATTTGTCAATAGGGTCCTTAACTCATTCCATGAGCCAATTGAGTTCATAGGCAAGGTCCCATACCAGTCCGAAACTTTCCCTTTAAAGGACAAGGCCAACTATTTGATGGTTACATTTTCCTCAATGATATTATGGATGTTACAATGGTTGGCTATGTTTTTGATATGCTCAATACTCTCTTTGGGTCAACATTTTCAAATATGTTCCAAATTTCTCACTAAAACTTATTATATATTCCTCATGTTAGGTTCCTTCCAAAGCCTCTTATCATAATCTTGAGAAATTTTTTAGAGAATTCTTATGGGGCATTTCTAAACATATTAAAGATTCATGTCGAGTGGCTTGGGAATATTATTGATATCCAAGAGAAGATGGTGGTATAGGGTTGCTTGATGTCCATCATCAAGGTATTAATTTGTGTTCTAAATGGAAAACCTAAACTACTAAAGGTAATAAATTTTATAATATTCTATTAAGATATATTATATCTCTATTAAAACTCCTGATGACATAGTAGAATGGAAAGGAATAAGTTTTCAAACCATCCTCATCACTCAAGTTTTAGTTAATATTGTATGGAATTTTGTGGCTTATTGTATTTATAAATCCTCGGAAGCTATCAAGCTTTGGATCTTATAGAATGACAATAAATTTAGTGATGGGATATCTATCAATCAACATGTGTTGTGGTGGTTCCCATTTATCAAATTTCTTGAAGTTTCTATTGCAAATGTGCCTTAGGATGAAATGCTCAAAAAATTCAGATGAGGCATTCATACCATATAGAATATATTTTTCTAATACATTCATCTTGGATATCTTAGTAGGAAGACAAAGCCAAGTTCCATCTACATAATTATGACCACTGATCCTTTCAAGAGGTTATTTAAACATGACTACAAAACTTTTGCATAACATTGTAGTGAATTCACTCTGGCAATGGTATAAATATTGTAAACGATTTGTTGAAACCCCCTTTCTCAACTACATTCCTGGTAAGGCCTATGAGTGGCTCTCCCTTTGACTACCCATATTTTAGAAGCATAAGAAAATATGGAATCTTTAGTCTTTTGCTCACTCTTGAGGCAAGAAGTTTTAAACTATGCATAATGTTATTCTTAAGCCCAAACTTTCTCTCTTTGCATGTTGTTTGCAATATCAGGGTTTACCCTTGGGAGATGACCTATTGCACTTAGGCATTCCTCATTCCAAGTTTCTTTTTTTCACTCTTTTTTTTGGCCAAGTTGAGAATTGCAAATAATTTTGTTTTAGTTTTTCATTTCATCTTAGTAGTCCTAGACATGGATTCATGATATCTTCAAACCCCTTCAACCCTAAAGGTTTTCATGGCAGATTGTTCATTTTTTGGATTATACTTTAATCCTTGCAAAATTCACAAATATTTGGCATACTTTTCATTCAATGCAAATTCTATTTTTCCTCAAAGAAAGAGCTTCAACATTTTTAATAACACAATAGCTAACATGTTAATTTTTCACTTATAAAAAAACTATGGTTGTATGAAATGTGTTTATGCAGATTCAAGTATAGGCTAACAAAGTGACTATAGAGGTGGTTCATCTCTATAATTTCTTAGATCATTTAAGAAATGCACCTTGCACTATATCTCATGTAGATTTTTACCCTACATTGAAGGGGTGGCCTATGTGATTACATACATCTTAAGATGCCAAAATATTAATACCACTTTTCTACCTACAAATAATTTAAGGAAACATTTGAGGATGGCTATGGACCATTAGAACCTCATTTAAAAAGAGGCTTTTATAAAATTAAGTGCTCATATGGTGTCCCTTATATCAGTGAAATGAGGAGGTCTATCTAGATAAGGATTAAAGAACATGTTTCAGATATATGATTTGAGAAGAAAGAGAATTTAGCTCTAGCTAAGGACACCTGTAAAACCAATCATTCTATTCACATTGAAGACACTGAGATGCTTTTCATCAAAAATAATTATCACCAACAAAAGTCAAGAGAAGCCATTTAGATAGATAAGTACACATTTAATTTAAATAGTGATGAGGGATCATGATACTTGGGTAAGCAGGTATAATATTTAATAAAATATTGTAAATAGCTACTATCTCATTAATAAGGATAGTTCATAACAAACGACTACACTCAAATTTAATACTCTTATTATAATCTCTAGGATATCTATTTATATAAGGAAGATTAAATTTATTGTTCAAATATATTTTTCTCCTTAATCATGATTCATGGATTGTAATCAAAAACATCAATCAAAAATTCTATCACACATTTTTCCTACAAATATTATATACAAACCAAAAGTTACTTTGCGAAAAATAATTTGTTACATATAACTTAAAAATGAGTACCATTGATGCCAAAATTTATCGTAGAAACTTGCAAAGTGTGTGGTAGGGTGCATGGAATATGCTACTCTTTCACATTGGATATTATTTATTTTCTAACTTTAGAAAGGAAATAACACATTTACAATAGTATTTTAAGCTTGCTTAGAAAGCATCAAAATGAAAATGAGAAATGGCTTGTTAAAACTCAACATTATTATCACAATAATAATGTCATAACTCATCTGTATTATAGTCAAAACATTTCAATGCACATCTACATTAATAGCCCTCCCTTCACTTTATTCAATGGTAAAAATCCATTTTGAGAATGTCAAATTTATTCAAACTTGTGACCTATCTTTAATAAACCCTCTTACTTACTGTCGAGTCACAACCCTCATGCAACCATTATCTTCAACTTTTCTTTTTCTAAATAATCCTTAGCATTAAAGATCAAAGTTAAAAAGACTTTAAAATTGAGAGATATATTTTTTTCCAATCCAATCTGGTGACCTAGGAGTTTCACTCAATTCCAGGAGGGATTACTTCAGCCTTACCAATCATAAAATTTCAATGGTCAAGATTACACCTGATTGTAGGTTGAGTAACCCCAATTGTTTTTTATTATAAAAAATTAATAGTTTTACCTTTACTTATCCTTCTAAGTTCCATAGTTGAATATGAATCTAATTTTAAGTCACCTATCCTCTTGACCTATTATATATCTCATCTTTATATAATTTTAAAAAAATAAATAAATAAATAAATAAAAATATAGATGGGTACAAAAAAATTTATCTGTTGGTATTCACAGTCTGATCTCTATGTCGGTTTACACATGGTTCAAAATACTATAGCATAAAAGTTACAACTAAAGAATAACAATAAACATTTGGAAAAACTTCAATGTGTTTTTTAATAATGCAAGGTGGCCTTATTCCTAGTAATATTTTCCCTTGCCTTCACAGGAGAGCCAAATAAAAACTTGTTATGATTTGCTTCTACTCATACTTCGTATCATACATGACATGGATTTTGTTAGAATATCCAAGTGGACCCCATATCCCAATAACTTGAGTTGTGACCACAAATTCCTTTAGAGGATCTATTGTTTCTTGTTCCTTGGTTTCCTAAATGTCATACACCTTTGAGCTTAAAATCTCAAAATGGTTGGAACTTGGATTGAATTTTGAAATGGTGGCCTTCATTTTATCTTTAATTTTATCCTTCCCTTTAGCATCAGTTTGGTGTATTTTCTTGCATTTTCTATCAACCATCTAAAAATCTTCATTTTCCCTCTCTTTTTCAATGATAGCAGCTAAGGGTCAGTCCCAAGCTAAATATTCATGGGTGTGGCACATTTACACTTTAAAATGAGGTTCTCATAGTCTAAGGGTTGTTCAAACAACTCTCCCTCTATGGATCTTAACCATGTTCTTCCATGCAAAGGTTTGCTTACATCAATTTGAACATAAATTTTGCATACACAATATGCTTTTTATTATGAGTTTTAGAAGAAGTTCAAATAATATCCCCAAGAGAGTTTCCAACCCTTGAACATATGGCTTTAGCTCATAAATGGGCAGGGAGGATAGAAATTCTTACCCATATTGGGGATACCATTAGATCGTCTTGTGTAAAGTTGAAGCTCTAAGTCCCTTGTTTAGTTGTAATTAATTAAAATATATTTATGGCGACATTTGATAGTGCTTTAAGATATAGAATTCATGGATAGCTTTTCTAAGGGTTGATGTTGATTGTTACTAGGTTCGATGTTCACATTATTGTGTACTTTTATCTGTCACACTATGGTTTTCATTAAAAGAGTAGGATTTATCACTTTTTCTCTAGTTAGTGGCATCACACCATACTAGTTTAAATGTTGATGTTGTAACTATTGCTAGTGAAGTTGTTGGAGATAGTACTATTGGCCAAAAAAATATTGGAAATTATTTTCAAGCATCTTCCATGGCATAATAATATTGAGCCTTTGCTTGATGTTATTTTGTCAATTCTCAACTTTGATAGTGCATGTAAATGGCTAGAATAGTATATTTGATTTATTATTTTTTTGAGAGAATTCTCTCTAAAAGTATCTATAAAAATTGGGTACAATCTACATGGTCTCCTCATGGGATTAAGCTTGACATAGTCCAAAATATGACAAAAGATTTTTTTTTATTTTGTTTCTTATTTTTAAACATGAAACTTAGTTTTTTAATAATTCTCTACATGTTTTTACCGATGGACCTGAGATTTTGTTATTTTAGAGTGGTCAACCCTAAGGTCCTAGTTTGTGTTGAATTATATTGTATTCTTTTTCCTTGTTGGCATTTTTTTGCTTAGCCTCCTTCTTAGGTCAAATTATTTCTCACAAAATGGATAAATTTTATTTGACCCATCCTTAAAGATGTGTCTACATCGAGGTTGAATCTTGTGTGCCTCAAAGAAACCATTGATATTCAAATTTTGGATACATGTCATGTTCAACGAGTCATTTATATCATTTTCACTAACACTTCCAATCCTTTAAATACAAAATCATATATTTTCACTTGTTGACCTTTCACTAGGAAAGTGAGTTTTAAAATCACTAGTTGAAAGATCTCAACTGGGTGGTGAAGAGGGATGGACCACTATTGGCCATCAAAAATATGGTTGACATACAAATAATAAAGGTTATATTTCAAATCATGATGTGGGTACTTTGAGAAATAAAAATGTGTTAACAAACCCTAACTTAAGTGAACATTCTCAAGTCATTTATAAAATTTTCTTGTTAGTAGTTCAATCCTCTTAGGATCATAACAAGGCCAAAGCCTCTAAGAAGATATCTAAGCTGAGTTTTTGTAACACTCCATCAATAACAAGTGTTATTTTTTATTCTCAAGATAGTATTGAATATTCTCAACCTTCTCTTCAATATGTATCTCCTCGCAAGGTATATTCATGATGCTTTAGCATCCCACCTTGATAAATAAAGGAAGGAGAGTGTATGCCTAAAAAATGACATTTGTTCCATCTTGGTGATATCATAGTAGACACCTAAATTTGGTATTAGACACTTGAAAACATCAACTTTGGCACTCTTTGACATTTTTGAACTTTCCACACACATTTGACACATGTTCACACTTTCCCCAATCTATCTACCGACTCATTGTCTTAGCTAACCCAATTTACTAATACATATATTCAAGATCACCTTAGTCTATGCAAGAAACTTATCTAATCCTAAGTAAACTATTGACATATCCTAGATTACTGATTTTGACCCCTAGGATAGTACCAACAATAACTAAAAAAATTCAATTTACCACATGTGTCTACCTATATCGATAACAAATAATTTTTAAATTGAGACGTCTTCATTCGGTTAGCCTAGACACATTTCATGGGTTAGTCATGGTAGGAAATATCAAAGATTCATCTATAAATAAAAATCAATCTTGAGGTTATACCCATCTTGGCAAGTCCTAACAAGCATTGAGAAATAAATTAACACTCTCTTAAGACATTATTACAAAAGCATACACATCTAAAGACCCATAAAATGAGTAGCCAAGTTTGATTCTAAACATAGGTCAAATTTTCATGTTATTAAGTATAAAAAGATAAACATTACATTACATTCTAGCATGATCATGATGGTGCATACACACAAACCTAAGTGGGAAACTACATGTGTTCTGAGCCCTATTTGGAGTATTAGAACATAAGCAACACTCAATCACTCAACAAAGAGTGGTTGGGATTGTCCAACCCAACTTTCTAACCCCATTTTTAAGGATCATCTTGATTCAAAATAGATAATAGGGTTTCAAAGCAAGGAGAATCAAAACAAGGATCAACACATAGGACTGAGGATGAGCACACACACATGAGTCATCTATAGGGAAAGGTGAAGTGGCCTAAGGTGACATATACCTTCATAGTTAACATGGATATTATTGATAGACCCTAGTTAGTACTAATCGAGATAGGGGTTCAAGCTTCACTGACTACATTTACACATGGTTTGAGCTCATGTTTTCTTATCTAAGTGGTTATAGAGTAGATACAAATCATTTTCAGGGACTATCATGAATATGGTGAGCAATGGAAATCATAATTCAACTAAGTGCTTCTCTTCTACATAGTTTTTTTATGCTACATATTGTAAGTGAAATATTAATTTATCCTTTTACAATCAAATTTCTATGATTACTACCTTGTTTTAGATAATTTGAATTGGTTGTAGTTTAACATTATTTTAAGTCATATTAATCTAATATAAATAAAACATTTTGGTGAATTCGATCATTGACTTGAGTACAACAAACTGTATGTCTTTTTTACTTTAGGTTTTCATATTTCATTCTTAGGGTTTTAGATTTATCTTGCATTAGAGTTTAACTTTCAAATATGACTTTTGATTCCTATTTAATTTTCATTAATTTATGTATTTCTCCTTAGATTTATTGATGTTTTCATGAACATATTTAATGTCATCTAAGAAGGTGATATCTCTTATACCTGTAGGGTGAAGTGCTACTTTAATTAGTGTTTTACTGAATCATAATTAGATTCATTTTATCCAGCCACATATTTGTCTGCAATATAAAATGGATAAAACTAATGAAATTCAAGTTCCTTTTTGTTGATAAAGAACACATATATGTAGATGAAAATGTTATTGATAATGTTATGCTTGATTTTGAAAATAATTATGAGGATGATAATACACACAATAATGAATATCATGGTATAATATATATTTATGAACTTAAGGGGGTAGATCTTACACAAGTAGAAGCACTTTCAAAATTTTGAAATAGAATTCATGGGCAACCTAATGACTTAGATAAAAACTTGATTATAATCCTAGAGGTTAAGAATGCAAATAATGCTAAGGAATCCAAATATGAGGAATGACATGATGAAATATTTAATTATTTTAATCCACCTTGTAGAGGCATATATTATATAATAGGTGTTCAGAATATTAATCCTAATACTAATATTAATATTTCTACACCTTTGGCTACACAAGTGATCCCCACCTATGATGTGGGGGACACGTGTTAATCCTAAGATTTATATGGTTATTCCTATGCAATATACTTTTTTATATTTTAAGCTTGCTACTAATGTGACATCATATATTGATAATCAATCTCATATGCTTACTAATAAAGAGCTTATAAAAACCCTCTTTAATCTTCAAACCAATTTTTTTGAACTAAAAAAAGTTTATTATAAAGTAGGTCATTCGAAAAATGCTAGAGAATTGTTACACACCCTTTGGCCACAAATATTTACACTTATCATTTTCCTATAATATTTTTTGCACTTAAGCTTAAAACATATGATGGAAGAGTTGATCCAAGACAACATATTAGAGCCTTCCATATAGCGTGCTCAGATTATTCCTCTAATGATAAGTTACTAACCAAGATATTTACTATGAGCCTTAAGGACTATGTATTATGATAGTTTTATGACTTTATTTTCTACTCGGTGTATGATTTTAATCTTTTGGCTAATAAATTCTTAATTTGATTTTATATGATCAAATTGTAAAACTCAAAAAAGGACTTGATGAACCCTAGTGACTATGTGATTTGTTATAAGACTATGCTCTCCAAGGTAACAAATTCCATGGCTATAACAAATTGTAAGAGATATTCAAGCATAGCTTAGTTTCACCTATTCATGAGACTATTATGTTTAGACACTTCCAACCTTTCAATGACATGTGGCATATGATTAAAGAACATGAAGTTAAGTTTATTGCTATGAAAAATAAAAATTATGAGTAATCCTCCAACATATTCTAATGCCAATTTTCAAAGTGAATTGACTTTGAAGTATAAGTTAGATAATACTAAGAATGAAGATAAAACAACAGTTAATACAATTTCACAACCTAATAATAGGCTTGTCCTTTTGAATCCTCAAAGAAATAAATTTATGCAATTATTTGAACCTCCCCATAATGTGTTACAAAAACTAATTGAGTTTAAACTCATATATCTCCCTCTGTCAATAGAGGTTGATATTATAAAGGCACAACTTAAGGGGTTTGATATCAATGCATATTTTGATTGGCATAGATGTGTAGGTCAATTTATTAATAGATGTTATGGTTTCAGACATAATATACAATATTTAACTAAATAAAACCCTATTTAGGTCAATGACAGTAATACACTATAAATAATTCAGTTTCACAACCTAATGCAAAGCTAAACATATTTTTGGATCCATTTCCCATGTATGTGACATAAGAGATCAAGGCTAATCATAAGGTGTATACGACTTATATTGTGCATCCTCCTTTGACTTCTTATGATTCTAAAACTAAGGAGGCTCATCCTCTAGGTGTTATTATTTTTACAATTGAAGATACATAAGTACAACTTATAATCATATTCGATGACCATGATGTTATTGATGATGATTCTACCAATACACCTTTGTTGTTACTTGTTTTCATTGACTCATGTACTATACATAATGTTATAGTGGATCATGGGTCAAATGAAAACATATGTACTATGACATATATTTCAAGTCTTGGGTACATACATAGAGATTTGATTGGTGTGAATATTACAATAAAAAGATTTAATGGAAAATGACAAAACCATCTCCGGGGTATTGTGTTACCATTTTTGATAGGGCATGTAACTATTATTACTTGGTTCTTAGTTTTTCCCAATATTATGCCATTCAACATGCTATTAGGATGTCTATGGATACATAAGATACATGCAATGCCATATTTTCTACATTAATTCTTGATGTATATCTATAACAACCTAGTGGTTATATTTCAAATTATTCCATAAGAGTGCCCCATTTAGCCAAATACATTTACACTAACACCTCCACCACATCCTATTGTACAACCTATACAAATTCATCATACAAATAAAAATTGCAGACATGTAGTTAGTATTCCTCAAAGACTAATTCTCCAACATCCATTACATCAATAATATATTGGATTTTAGGAGGCGATAATTTCTTGATCACATCCTAATATATTTCTTCAAGTTTGTATGTGTGTCCCACATTAAACACCCACACATTCTCTTAGTATACAATTAATTCTAAAATATATTATGGCTACTATATCTATGCAATGTGTACTTGTAAATATGTTGACTAGGATGACGATGCTATATATTTCACAATGTACGATCATTTATTTGATTCATATAATAGTATATATGTTAATTTTCACCTATGACATGTGTCATTCCAATACATACATATGAGAATTGAATTTATGGGATCATAGGTTTATACATAATTCAATTAAAACTATAAAAAAAAATCAAAACTAGGACTTATGCATGATATAATTTATTAATATACATGATTGATTGATGTTATTCATCATATACATTGTGAATTACATGTCTATTTTTTACGCATATGATTTTCATGATATACATTATTGAGATGTAAGACATACAAGTTACATATGATACATGGGCATACATATGTGTGACTTCATTACACATAGGGGATACCTTTTTATATTTTAGGCATGCCTACACTAGGGGAATCTTTGTACACTTGTTAGGTTATATATTTCTATATTGGTCTCTCATTTATACATTTTAGAATTACATATATTGACATGTTATCAATTTATAATTAATTTACATTTAATAATTAATTAAATCAATTTTAAATTATATGGGAACAAGGGAAAGAAAATTGGAACAAATATTTAATTAATTGTTTATTTGGAATTGACAAGTTTGAAAAGATAACAAGGGAGTAAGATAAATAATAATAATTTAATAGCCAAAGTAGGGAATGGTGTTTTAACGAGAAGGATAATGATGATGTTTTAAATGAAATTAATAAATTATTTTTTCTTTTTTAATCTTAAGGTAAGTTGGCCAAATTTAGAAAAATTCTAGAATAGGACAAAAGCAGGAAAAATAAGATTAAATCAAATTATGGGAAATTGGAGAAATATGACAACTAATAGATTTTTATAATTAGTTTTTTATCCTTCCAAAGCAAGGATTTGGGTTTTGGCACCCCTTTTAGGCCCTGTTGTGTATTTCTATGCCATAATTGCATTCTAGAGGATCTTTTGCCAAACTAATTAATTTTTCTTGTTAAACAATGTTCATCAAACCATGTTGGAATGGAAACTCTTGGATATTTGAGGTCTTTGAATATAAAACTATTGATTCCAAGGAATCTAGGACAAAAACTTTGTGATCTAGAGATACAATTTCACATAGAAATTATAATAGAGCTTTAAGGAGTGCAAATTCAGCTGGTATTCACTATTTTATGTAGATAGTTGGTGTGAGTAGAGATTATAGAAGTATTTTCATATTTGTAAGTTATTACAGTAGATAACAAGTGTCTTGTGGGATTATTTTTAGTTTAATTTAATATTATGTAATCAATCTATAAGTGTTGTGAATTTTATGTTCTATTTTGAGCAATGTTTGCAATGTAATTGTGTAGTTCCGATAAGGATTTTGTCCAAACTTTATATTTTGATCCATAATTATTGTGAAGTGATTATTAAAATATTTTGTAATGTTTTTGGACTCATTTTTATGAAATATAAGTTTTCATATGTTCTAGTTTATATTTACTTTGTTATTCTATGAAAATTATCAAAATTTGGGTTTCACTAACTAGTGTAGAAAAGGGCATGAATTTTACAAAAAAAATTATTTTAATTTTAGATATGATATTTATCTATTAATTTCAATAAGGAAACATGATAATAGTATCATATCCATAATATTTCCATCATGTAAGGTTCTAAGAGCAAATGCTTCCTAGTGAGAGAGAAATTAGGTATTTTAGATGAGAATATAAGAAGTTAAAAGTAGAGAAATTAATCTCTATAGAAGAAACTATGGTTGAAAGTGAAAGGATTAAAAAAATATTAATATATGAATAAAGAGTAAACCAATTCTACAACACCTTGGAAAACATAAATTCTGGTCAAAGATATTTCAGAGAGGTAATGGGGAAACTAGTGGGTCAACTAAGTCTTAGGGCTATTCCTAGAAGGGAATGCTCACCTATGATCAGTAGATCTACATGTCATTCCATTTAAAAAACCTAAAACATAAATTCATATCAAACGAGGAAGAAACCATAATTTCACCCCCTTGATGCATTGGAGTAGTTATAATATAACTATCAGAGATACATAATGCATACATGAATTTAGATAAAGGTCTCAAAGTTGTCCTTTCTTATGATAAGTTTGTATAAATTTCAAAAGGAGCCACACACCAATGAGGACAAGGAAATTGATAGTGACAGAGGAAAAGATATATAAAATAAAATGAGAAAATTATCAGCTCCTACATGATGGTGGTGATATAATTTCATCTCGAGCTTGGTTACATAAATTACAAACCTACCTTAATCTTATTCCTATGGAGGAGAATGAATCTATTCAATTTTATACTTTGCATTTGGAGGGTGTTGCATATGATTGGTGGTATCATGGCCTAATAACATAAGGGCATGATCAAATAAACATCTTTGAAGAAATTAACTAGAGGTTTCTTGACAAATTCAATTTGAGGTATGAATAAAAGTACTTCAAAGAACTCTCTAAAATCAAACAAAATACCTCAATAAGTGACTATGCATCAGAATTTCAAAAAATGGTTGTAATGGTAAGTGATATTTCAGAAAAAAGGTTATTTTTATTTTTATTGATGGATTTTTTGAACCCCTTAGAGGTTTGGTCAAGGATTTTTTACTAGTCACCTTACATGATGCTATCATAAGAGATTTAACTCTTAAACCATCAATATAAAAGATCAAAATGTCTTATCCTTCGAAACCATTTTCTCTTAGTTAGAATAAGGGAAATTTTTAGAAGAGAGAACTTTCTACTTCTCATCAAAAATGCATGCCTCCCTTTAACACCAAAATGATGGATGAGGATACTAGGAATGAACTATGAAGGAAGACTCTTTGTTTCAAATGTAAATATCCATGGGGACTAGGTCATAGATGCTCGGGTAAAGGGAAAGTACACTATATTGAACTGATATCAAATGATGAACAAGGTCCAGAGGAAGCTAAAAACTTGGAAGAAGTGGAAAACCCAAAAATAGAAGAAGAGGGAAATGAAATTATAGGTGGAGGTACTCTAGAAGCTCTATCAGGAGCACCTAAATATCATCCTTTTTGAATTCTTGGAGAGTTCAATGGATAAAGAATGAAAATACTCATTGATAGTGGACCCACACACAATTTCATTGATGAAGTATTTGTGGTAAAAAGAAGGTTACATATGGAATATTTTGAAAGATTCAATGTTGTTGTTGCAAATTGATTCACAATGCCATGTAACAAAGTGATCAAGCATCTCAATGTTCTTGTAGGAGACTATAAGGTATGCGATGAATTTTATGTGGTGAGTTTGAGTGGAAAAAATATGGTCTTAGGAGTGCAATGGCTACATTATTTGGGGTATTTTTACTAGAATTACCAGACTATAGAATTAAAGTTTAATTCTAATGGAAAGGAGATAGTTTTTAGGGGCTTGTCTAATGGATCGCCATAAATGGTCATAAGAAAAATAAAGATGAGAATTATCCAAAGAGGCCAAGCAACATGGTCATAATTTTTTTTGATAAATTCCTTTGATTAATCTAAATGTAATTCTAATTTTTATCATGTTGATATAAAAAAAAAATTATATTCACATAGCAATTTTTTTAATTATTTACCCCCTATTTTACCCCCAGATAAAGGTTTCCAACATGTAATAAAATAGAACTAGGTGCAACACCAGTCATCATGAATTTTGGGGATCAACCAACAATTTGATTACACTTATGAAAGTAATAAACCGTAGAATTAAATTAGATAGATAAGTAACTAGAATGATAAATAGCAAAGAACAAGAGATACAAGAAACCACCCTGAAAACTTGTATTAAACTCTTTACAAAAGGAATACAATTGAAGAAACTTCTTTCTTCCACACCTCTCTCAGATGTACAGATCTCTTTCCCTCAAGATCTCTCTCTCTCAAGTACAATCAACTCCAACAACCTGGAATGATTCACCTATACAATTCTGTACTATTCTTCAACATTCAATACACTCATACAATAAGATAAGAAGATCTTTCCTACATATAGAATTAGGAAACTTGAGCATGCACTTACAACCAACAGTTAAGCCTCTTGAACAAGGGCTCTAAAAACAGTCTTACTAATAATAGAGACATGGACTTAAGACTACAACTTAATCTCATCATGCAAACACTCGGTTCTGTCCTCGAAAATAGCTTTCTGGATGCACAGGTAACCGATGTCGATTCCTGCCTGCTTGCCTGTGACCAACGTCAGTTGATCCCTGTCGACGCTGGCATCTCTTGAACTGATCCTGACTGACGTCGGTCGCTCCTGACCGATGCTGGTGACTATGTAACTGCTGCAACTCTGCAATCCGCTCCTTGGTGAAGCTTTTAGGCTCCACACCTTAAAAATCTCCCACTTGGAGATAAATAGCTGCACCAGTACCTGTACATCAACATCTTCTAGCCCCTCCATCTTCAACTCAATCATGAAGACCAACAGAAGTTGAATGAATATTCAACTTCTCCTTTGTAACCGGCTTGGTTAACATATCAGCAGGATGCTTATCTGTATGGATCTTCTCCAGCTTCAACTCACCATCCTCCAATACCTATCTTATGAAGTGGTACCTAAGCTGTATATGCTTTGTTCTTGAATGAAAGGCTGAATTCTTAGCCAAATGAATGGCACTCTGACTATCACTGTATAGTCTACAACTCTCTTGCTCCTTTCCAAGCTCTTCCATGAACCATCTCATCCATATCATCTCTTTGCTAGCCTATGTGGCTGTAACATACTCTGCTTCTGTAGTTGACAAGGCAACAACCTTCTGCAACTTTGATATCTAGCTAACCGCCGTTCCACCAACAGTGAAAACATATCTTGTGGTGCTCCTCTTGCCATCCAAATCACCTGCCATATCTGAATCTACATAACCATGTAGAGAAGTATCTGAACCTCCATAGCACAAATGCCTACTGCTGGTTCCTCTCAGATATCTAAGGATCCACTGAACTGCTTTCTAGTGTTCCTTTCCTGGATTGGCCATATACTTACTTACAACTCCCACTGCTTGGTCAATATCTAGTCTAGTACAAACCATTGCATACATTAAACTCCCTACTGTGAAATAATATGGAACTTTACTCATGTACTCTACCTCATCATGTGAATTAGGACATTGTTCTTTACACAACTTAAAATGTCCAGCCAAAGGTGTGCTTACCGATTTTGTATCCTACATATTGAACCATTTCAACACCTTGTTCACATAATCCTCTTGAGACAAAATCAACCTGTAATTTTTTTTGTCTCTCTTAATGCTCATGCCAAGGATTTTCTTTGCTGCTCCCAAATCCTTCATGGCAAACGTTTGAGCTAATTTCACCTTAAGCTCAGAGATATCCTGCATGTGTGATCCTGCAACCAGCATATCATCTACATACAACAATAGAATAATATATCTACCATTATCCAATCTCTTAAAATACACACAATGGTCAGATTGACACCTACTGTAGCCATGCTCAGTCATAAACCTACCAAATTTCAAATACCACTGTCTAGGAGCTTGCTTGAGGCCATACAAGCTTTTCTTCAATTTGCACACTAACTTCTCCTTACCTTTGACCTCAAATCCTTCCAGCTGTTCCATATATATTTCCTCATCCAAATCTCCATGAAGAAACACTGTCTTAACATCAAGCTGCTCAAGATGCAAATTCTCAATAGCAACTAAAGACAGTACAATCTGTATAGAAATCATTTTAACAACAGGAGAAAAAATCTCACCAAAATCAATACCTGGATTTTATGCAAATCCTTTCACTACCAACCTGGCCTTATATCTCATCTATCCATTCTCACCTTCCTTCAACCTGTAGGTCCATCTGTTCTTCAGTGTCCTCTTACCAGCTGGCAACTCAACCAAATCCCATGTTTGGTTCTCTTTCAAGGACTCCATTTCCTCAACCATGCCACGCTCCCACTGACTCTTGGACTCCACCTGTATTGATTCTTGAAAACTCTTTGGTTCTCCACCATCAGTTAGCAATAAATAAAATAGTGAAGGAGAATATCTAATTGGAGGCTTACTTACCCTTTCTGACCTCCTGATGGGCGTCTGAGGCTCATCCATAACACACTGTCCACCTAAATTCTCTGACAGTGACCGACCTCGGTCACCTCCAGACCTGTTATTGGCCGACGTCAGTTCTCCCTGACCGACATCGGTGCCTGTCATGCCGACATTGGTCTCTGATACCAGTTGTTGGTATCAATCTCTAAAGCCTGCAACCAAGCTCTGATACCACTTGTTGGGGATCAACCAACAATTTGATTACACTTATGAAAGCAATAAATTGTGGAATTAAATCAGATAGATAAATAACTAGAATGATAAATAGCAAAGAACAAGAGATACAAGAAACCACCCTAAAAACTTGTATTAAACTCTTTACAAAAGGAATACAATTGAAGAAAATTCTTTCTTCCACACCTCTCTCAGATGTACAGATTTCTCTCTAGATCTCTTTCCCTCAAGAGCTCTCTCTCTCTCAAGTAAAATCAACTCCAACAACCTGGAATGATTCACCTATACAATTCTGTAATGTTCTTCAACATTCAATACACTCATACAATAAGCTAAGAAGATCTTTCCTACATATAGAATTAGGAAACTTGAGCATGCACTTACAACCAACAGTTAAGCCTCTTGAACAAGGGCTCTAAAAATAGTCTTACTAATAATAGAGACGTGGACTTAAGACTACAACTTAATCTCATCATGAAAACACTCAGTTCTGTCCTCGAAAATAGCTTTTTGGACGCACAGGTAACCGACGCCGGTTCCTGCCTGTTTGCCTATGACCGACGCCGGTGACTGTGTAACTGCTGCAACTCTGCAATCCGCTCCTTGGTGAAGCTTTTAGGCTCCACACCTTAACAATGAATCCATAATACCACCCAAAGGGGTTTAAAGAAGAGATTTAAAATACCATTATAGAACTCTTAGATATGGATTCATAAGACCAAGTTCTAGCCCCTTTGCATTTTTTGTGGTTCTTAGTTGTGGCAAACTTGCTATTAAAATAAACCATACTAGTTTGAAATTATTCTTGGGGAAAAAAGATTATGAATGATAAACAACAGAAATGGGTGAACAATTTACAATCATATAATTTTGATATAGAATACATGAAGGGGAAGAAAAATATTGCAGCTAATGCAATCTCTTGGAAATATACCTTGTATTATATTTTCTATATTTTTGTTGATTTTAAGGATGTTATTATGATGGAATGTGCAAATAATGCTTCTAGTAATAAATTTTTTGAGGGAGTGATAAATGAAGATAGGTATATAATATGTGATGAGTTGATTTTATATAAAAATAGAGTCTTTTTAGTACCCAAATCTCTAATGAAGGAAAATATTTTAAGACAAGTGCATGATGTGCCAGTAGTAGGACACCCAGTGTACTAAAAAATATATAAGCAATTTTGATAAAAATTCACTTAGAAGGGCCTAAATAATGATCTTCTCAAGCATGTTAAGGAGTGTACCATTTGTCAACAAAATAAAGGGAAACAAGGGTTACTAGAAGAATTAATTCAACCTTTACCCATTTCCAATCAAAAATGGGAGAGTATATCAATGATATATCACAGGTTTACCCAAGATAAATGGTAGAGATTGAATCTATGTAATAGCGTATAAATTAACTAAGTTTGCACACTTATTTTCTATATCATTATAATTTAAATCCCCTTAATTCACTGATTATTTTTTAAATAAGTGTTTATATTGAATGGACTACTACACAATATTTTTAGTGACGAACAAAACAAATTTCTTAGCTCTTTTTGGAAAGAGTTATTCAGATTGACAGATATTAAAATCACTCCTAATACTAGCTACCACCCTCAAACTAATGGCCCCAATATGATAAAATTTTGCTACAATACCACTTACCATATGTTCATTGGTATGTCCCCATTTAAAGCTTTATATGGATATGTAATGATATTTATTGATTTGGTTTTTATAGATAATAGAGTTCCAATAATAAGTGATTACATTAACCATCACTGGGAAGTATTGAAACACCTCATGGATCATTTGCAAAAATCACAAAATCAGCACAAGTATTATGTAGACAAAAACTGCATAAAGAGATATGTTAAGGTAGGTGACTTGGTCTATCTAAGGTTGCATCCATATAGGGAATCATCCATCAAGATAAGTGGAGTAGAAAAAATCAAACCCAGATTCTATGGACCCAATAAAGTTATAAGAAAATTTGGTGAGGTAGCCTATAAACTAGAACTTCCTGAAAAACAGTAAAACTCATAATGTTTTTCATGTCTCTTGTCTAAAGAGAGCTTTGGGGCAACAGATTATACCCTCCACAAATTTGCCACTTTTAGATAAGGAGGGTAAATTGATCATAATTCCTTAAGAGGTGATAGATACCAAGATTAAGAGATTAATAAAAAGATACACCACTGAATATTTGGTCCGTTGGAAGAGCTTACCAATTGAGGATGCCACTTGGGAAGGCCCGAAGATTTTAAAACATCCAATTTTAAATTGCTTGAGGACAAGCAATTTTGAGGAGGGGTGACTTGTCATATACCCTTTCTAATTCATTTCCATTTAATAATTAATTAATTATTTTATTTTTTAATTACAAGAGAATAAGGGAAAGAAAATTGGAACAAATATCTAATTATTTTTTAATTTGGAATTGGCAAGTTTGAAAAGCTAATAGGGGAGCAAGATAAATAATAATACTTTATTAGCCAAAGTGAGGTGTGGTGTTTTAAGGAGAAGGATAAGGATGAGGTTTTCAAGTAAAATAATAAATTATTTTTTCTTTCTTAACCTCAAGATAAGTCGGATAAATTTGGGAAATTTGTGGAATATGACAAAAGAAAGAAAAGTCAGATTAAAGCAAATTATAGAAATTGGAGAAAGATGATAATTAATGGCTTTTTCTAAGTAGTTTTTTATCCTTTCAAAGTGAGAATTTAGGTTTTAACACCCCTTTTGGGCCCTCTTGTGTATTTATATACCATAACTTCATTCTAGAGAATCTTTTACCAAACTAATCAATTTCTCTTGTTGAACAATGTTCATTAAACCATCTTGGAAAATAAACTCTTGGATGTTGGAGGTCTTTGGATGAAAAAATATTGATCAAAAATAATATATGACAAACCTCTGTGATCTAGAGATACAATTTTATATAGGAATTGTAACAAAACTTCAAGGAGTGTAGATTCAACTAGTATTCAATATTTTATACAGGGAGTTGGTGTGAGTAGAGGTTATACAAGTATTTTTATATTTCTATGTTGTTACTGAAGATATAAAGTGTTTTATGGATTTATTTTTAGGTTATTTTCATATTTTTTAATATTGTGTAATAAGTCTATAAGTGTTGGGAATTTATGTTCTATTTTGAACAATATTTATAATGTAGTTATGTAGTTTATAGCAAGGGTTTTGACCAAAATTTATATTTTGATAAAAAAAACTATTGTGAAGTGATTATTATAATACTTTGTAATGTTTTTGGACTCATTTTTATGCAATATAATTTTTCATATGTATTGGTTCGAAGTTACTTTGTTATTCCATGATAATTGTCAAAAGTTAGGTTTTGTTAGCTAGTGTAAAAAAAGGCATAAATTTTACCAAAAAAATTATTCCCAATATAAAATTAATTTCAGATATGATATTTCTCTATTAAATTTAGTAAGTTAACATGACATATATCCTATGGACATTGTGTTTTGCTATATTGGATGATGAAATTGATTGATTTTGAGGACTAACATAAGTTGCTCCAAATGTGCTTGATGTTGATGATTATCACATTATGTGATCATTGATGTGTGCTATAATGTGAATTATATGGGTGTATTATTTGTGTATTTTTACATTGTGTCTTAATTTTTTTATAGGATCCTCTAGTCCATGTCATAACCATATTGTTTGTTTTGGGTTAGATTTGAGTCATGACTTGAGTGCTTTTGTGTTTCATGATCATGATATTGTATGTATGTGTGTGGATACATATATGGTTATTTTTGAGCTTAGTATAATTATTTATATAATAAATGTTTCTATTAGCGATAATGTCATGATTTCTATCATGAATCTATTGTGTTTCTTATTATTGTGTGCCTCATTTTTATTTTTACTTGACATGACTTTTATAGTCATTTCTTAGGATTATATGTTTCATATGTGCTTGATTGATCAAATATTTATTTTATGACATATATTATCATTTTTGTATACATATATGATTACATTTTTATATATAACACATGATGGGCATTTTTTTTTTGAGATGAATGATTCACATGCTTAATCCCTCATATCAAAAGGGGGGCATATAGTGGGAATGCCTTGTAGATTCAATACATGATAGACATATATTTCATATTTTAGGTCAATTCATGTGATTCAGACGAGATATATTGGACATATTGAGGCCTATGTGAGTGTTTTACCATAACTTAGATTAATTACTTGATATAATTATAAAATAAACTATTTTAATAATTTAGATAATAAAGTATGGCAATCAAGAATTTATTTGAATGTAGAAGATTAGAATTGATTTTAAAATAAGTTTATTCAATATATAAATTAATAAATAGGATAAGATATTTTTTAGTTCTTAGTACTGTGGAGGACTGAGATAGGTGATAGGTAACAAAACATGATGGAAACCAGATTGTGAGTCACTCGATGCAAGCTTTGGATCTCTTTGTGTACCTAGATTATAACATCAACCTCACGCTAGTAACATCCACTAATACATTTTGAGTTGGATAGTTTTATCCCCAAATATTTTGCTTCATTATTTGATACAGATAGGTGTCTCTATTTTCAATTTAACTTTGTGTGTGATCTCTAGGTTTGATCATATTGGGCGCCCATAAATACATATCTTTCATTTAAAACACTAGGTCCACTTTTAAGAGATAAGACCCATAAATTTTTTGGAAGTGTAAGGGACTAAGCTAACCCCAATCACCCTCATTAATGATTGACCACTGCCTACGCATCTAATATTCTAAAGAGATAAATCAATCCACCATTAGTTCATCCTCTTAGTGTGAATGTTTAATTGTGATCTTTTCTATATGAATTCACCTAATGATTTGGATTTCAAAAAATGACAATGTTCACTATTAAATTAACTTGGTATGATCCAAATTTAGATGATGACTGCTCTTAGTGACTATTTTTTAATTTTGAAAGAATAAGGTAGTTTTGCTCATTATGTATATATATATATATATATATATATATATATATATATATATATATATATATATATATATATATATATATATATATAAGCATAAGAGATCTAATAATTATACACTTATTTGTATTTATATGCACCTATTTGGGCAATTTATCATGACAACATGATATACAAATGGGTTGACCCATAAGGACATTTTATTTTAGAATTTGACCATTACTAAGTTAAGGACAAAACCATTAGATTTGGATGGTATCATCTGGACATGCTTGAACAAATATAATATATGCCATCAAATCATGTATGTAACATATTTAATACATGACATATAAATGTCATGTCAGAATATATATATCAATAAGGCACACAATAATAACCATGACTAATATAATCTCTAAATAAGATTTCATGATAAATAGGTGGATGATATAAATTATAACACCATACATAAATGGGAAGGTGTGTCATATGGATTATGACACCCACAAACTCAATAAGTTTAAAAAGGTCAACAAGTTCAACATACAATCCTAGGTTAATCCATTCAAGAGCATGCAATTTTTATAGATAAGGCCAAGGCCCACATGCTAAGGACATGAATATTCACATCAAACAAGGTCAAGAGTCTAAAACCAAAGGACATAAATATGTTTGACACACGAGACCAAGGCCCACAATCAAGGGACGTAAATATGTCACAAATAAGGGACATGAATATGTCTCACACAAAGGATAAATTAATGTTGCATCAAATAAGGACAATGTCCATACTCAATAGACAAGTAGTGATTAGCCTATTATAAAATAGTAATAGCAACAATGTAGCACAAAATATGTGAAAATTAACATGCACTATTCATGCATACCAATGCCACATCATAGTAAATTAACATATACATATAGCATTGTGTAAGTTATAAGCAACTAACAAGATATGTGTAAGTAATATAGATAGCTCAATATGGTAAAAGGTTATATAAATATATGACTTATGATAGTGTGATCATTGGAATAAGATGCCTTTATATTATGATTTATGTCAAAACTAAAAGATTAACATCAAAAAATTTAATAATGTATTACATAAAATAATATTACCTTGCAGAGTAGAGCAAAACAAATCTAAAAGAAGAGATTTGATAAGTGGGGATAACCATCGAATGGTGAAAAAACCCCACAATCTATTAAGAATCTTTTTTAAAAAATCACTTTAAATATAATATCATGTAGAATCTTAGGAGAAGAATGGCCTTAGATCAAAAGAGCATCAAGGATACAAGAGTAAGACTTAAAATAACAAGAATGAGTTATATGTTGAGAGTGTAGTCACAAGTGTTAAAGAAGATGAGAGGAGAGCTCTTTATAAAGAGCTAAGAGAGAAAAAGAGTTACAAGTGAAAGCTCCAATATGTGTGCCACGTATCATGAATTCTCTTATAAGTGAGGATGATATGTGTGTCATGTGGGGGGAGAGGAGTTACATGAAAGTAACTTTAAAACCAATAAATAGACAAAAGAGGTGAGTCTTACCTCATAAATTCAGGTTAAATACATTTATAAATATAATAAATGCACACATATAACTCGACTTGAAATAAATCTAGAAACCTAAAAAAACTTAAATTAAGGTTAATTCTTCAACCCTCCCCTTTAAGTTTAAATTGGGTTATAAAAGTGAAGAAAACCTTTTACAAATAAAGAAGATAGTTAAATTTACATAATAATCTGATAAGAACTGGGTTCACAAAGCTCTGACACCACTTGTCAGAATTTAAGAGCACACTTGATTACCTTTGTATTAACAACTAAACACATAATTTAACCAGAAGTAAAACGTAACTAGAATTCAAAAATAGCACAGAATATGAGAGGCAACACACAATTGTATTCAACTCATCCAGAAGGAAATTACAATAAAGAGATCACACTCTTTCATCCACTTTGTGGGCATACCAGTAATCTTCCCTCAAAAGTTCTCTTCTCTCAATACAGGTCACAACAAACAACTCAAACACAGAGTTGTTCACCTCAACCAGTCAATAACAACACTACCAATACATAAGTACACAATGTACTCCAAGTATATCTCACCTGATCTTGCTCCCTATTGTGTTGCAGATCTCCTTGATCATGCTACCCCGCAGATCTCTTTTGACCTTGCACACACACACACACCAGCAGATCAACCGACCTTACTTACCCATGTAGATCTTCTCCCTGATCTTGCATCAACCTGCAGATCAACCTGATCTTACATACCATGGAAGAACCCTTGTGATTCCACCATGTGGAAGAACTCTTCTAGTTCTACACTTTACAATACAGCCCATGAGTCTATTATATAGATCCCATGCAAACAATAATTAGACAAGCAGATCAAGACTAAAATTAGTCTTTACATGCAAACAACCGATTCGTTAAATAAATTGTTTGTAAAATTAATAGTTTTAGAATTGCATAGGCGACCAACGTCGGTCCCTGTCTGTCTGGAGGTGACCGACGTCGACCGAATCCTGACCGATGTCGGTTGCTACCTGTCCACCATTGACTGACGTCGGTCAACCTAACCAACGTCGGTGATTATGACACTCAGCAACCTCCATGCTTGTATTTGGGTGAAGCTTTTAGCTCCACAACCTAACAATCTCCCACTTGGAGATAAATAGCTGCACCTATACCTATACCTGTACATTGTCTAATTTTTTTATTGGCTTGTATCCCTCTTTAAGATCAATCCTGAAGACCAACCACCACACATCCTGTGGTGCTCCGCATGTCATCCAAGTAACCTGCCACATTCGAATCTTCATACCCATGTAGAGAAGTCCCTGACCCTACATAGCATGTATACTTGTTGCTGGTCCCTCTCAGATACCTGAGAACCCACTAAACTGCTCTCCAATGCTTCTTTCCCGAATTGGATACAAACTTGCTGACAACACCCACTATTGGGGCAACAACAGGTCTAGGACACATGTACTTAACCTCATCATGTGAATTGGGACCTTGTTATATGAACTATCCATCCATAGGTGTGCAAACTGGTTCTGCATCCTGCAAGTTGAACCTCGCCACTACCTTATTCACACAATCATCTGGAGACAAAATCAACCTGTGACCTTCCTTGTCTGTAGACACACTCATGCCAAAGAATTTTGCTACTCCAAAATTCTTCATGACATACCACTGAACTAACTTTACCTTTAGTTCAGCAATTCCCTGCATGTGTGACCCTATAACAAGCATACACACCACACACAATAACAGGATAATGTCGTGACCATTATCCAACCTGATAAAGTAAACACAATGGTTACAATGACATTGACTAAAGCCATGCTTTGTCATCCACCTGTCAAACCTGTACCACTGTCTTGCAACTTGCTCAAGACCATATGACCTGGCCTTCTGTCTTACTGTCCATTCTCTCTAATCTTTAACTAAGGAATCCATTCATCTTTCAGTGCTTTCTCTCCGGCTGGCAACTCTACTAAATCTCCCATTTGGTTCTGCATCCTAGAAATCAAATTCCTCATTCATGCCATGCTCCCACTGTTTCATGGATCCTTCCTGCTCTATAGTGAGTAACAAGTATAAAGAAGGGGAATAATGAATTTGAGGCTTACTTACCCTTTCAGTCCTCCATATGGGCATTTGAGACTCCTTGACAGCTTGTTATCCGCCCAAAATCCATTTCCTGGTCTCTACCCGACCGATGTCAAATCCACCTAATCATTGATGTCAGTTCTCTGACCGACGTCGGTGTCCTCTAGTCACCAACGCCATTTCCCTGACCGACACTGGTAGCCACCCTGCCCGACACCACCAACTTTCTCTATCTGCACATGATCAACATCGATACCTGTCTGTTTGACATCGGTTCCCCCTAACCAACACTAGTAACTGTGTTTTCTTGTGAGTGATGACTTTTTACCCATGAGCTCACCTTGGATCAAAACCCT
The DNA here is from genome assembly GCA_037957365.1 of Torreya grandis. Classification (NCBI taxonomy): domain Eukaryota; kingdom Viridiplantae; phylum Streptophyta; class Pinopsida; order Cupressales; family Taxaceae; genus Torreya; species Torreya grandis. Next base: position 1,416,151 of record JARHVA010000195.1, read on the forward strand.
GTCCAAACTACCCTGCTCAAAGGTATTCAACCCTCTCCACTGATCTCTATCCATCATTTCCTCCATGAACACCAAGGCTTTCCAGTTCTTAAGTTTGTCAAAGACATGTGACTTTCGCTTAAGAACATGCATCTCCTTCTTGCTCATGTGACCAAGCCTACAAAGCCACGTCTTCGCAATAGAAGAAGAATAAGTAATACAAGTAGGTAGATAAAGAGTACCTACTTTCTTACCACATGCTAATTCAAGTGCATTCACTGTGAGAGTTATTGTGCATCTCTCATCACCCAACTTTCTTAAAAAAATTAGCCTCATCTTCAGAACTGGGACCTGCATGACATCCTTCAACACCCATGTGTTGGTCCTCTGCAATTTCAGCCGCACTTCCCCTTTGCCAATACTTTGACAAGGCTCACCAACCCCTAAATAAATCTTTCCAAAGTCTCCATGGACCTTAACATGAAAAAATACTCTATTTGGGGCTGCATGGAAAGAGGCAACAGACTCTATAAACCAAGATTCTACTTTATCCGAGGAACATATAAGAGCAACCAATGCAATAATACCTGCAACACATGCTACTTTATTTCCTTCATGTTGATCTTCTACCAACCAGCAATCTTTCTTTACCTACTCTTTCTTTCCATAACTCCGTAATTGATCATTCTTGCTTTTGAATTCCTCCATACTTTCTTTTGCCATTGCTATACTCCTACTCAGTCAGAAACCCCTGAGAGTGACCTATAATCAATAAACACTTAACAAGCTCTGACCACCTGTTAGTTGATCCTAGCTTTGATACCAACTGATAGGAACTGGGTTCACAAAGCTTTGACACCACTTGTCAGAATTTAAGAGCATACTTGATTACCTTTGTATTAGCAACTAAACACAGAATTTAATCAGAAGTAAAACGTAACTAAAATTCAGAAATAGCACAGAATATGAGAAGCAACACACAATTGTATTCAAATCATCTAGAAGGAAATTACAATAAAGAGATCACACTCTTTCATCCACTTTGTGGGCATACCAGTAATCTTCCCTCAAAAGTTTTCTTCTCTCAATACAGGTCACAACAAACAACTCAAACACAGAGTTGTTGTTCACCTCAACCAGTCAGTAACAACACTGCCAATACACAAGTATGAAATGTACTCCAAGTATATCTCACCTAATCTTGCTCTCTGTTGTGTTGCAGATATCCTTGATCATGCTACCCCACATATCTCCTTTGACCTTGCACACACACACACACCAGCAGATCAACTGACCTTACTTACCCATGTAGATCTTCTCCCTGATCTTGCATCAACCTACAGATCAACCTGATCTTACATACCATGGAAGAACCCTTGTGATTCCACCATGCGGAAGAACTCTTCTAGTTCTACACTTTACAATACAGCCCATGAGTCTATTATATAGATCCCATGCCAATAATAATTAGACAAGTGGCTCAAGACTAAAATTAGTCTTTACATGCAAACAACTGGTTTGTTAAAAAAATTGTTCATGAAACTAACAGTTCTAGAATTGCACAGGCAATCGACATCGGTCCCTGTCTGTCTAGAGGTAATCGATGTCAGTTGACTCTTGACCGATGTCAGTTGCTACCTATCCACCACTGACTGACGTCGGTCGGCCTAACCAACGTCGATGACTGTGACACTCAACAACCTTCATGTTTGCATTCGGGTGAAGCTTTTAGCTCCACAACCTAAAAATCTCCCACTTAGAGATAAATAGCTGCACCTATACCTGTACCTCTACATCATCTAATTTATTTCCTGGCTTGTATCCCTCTTCAAGATCAATCCTGAAGACCAACCACCACACATCCTGTAGTGCTCCGCATGTCATCCAAGTAACCTACCACATCCGAATCTACATACCCATGTAGAGAAGTCCCTGACCCTGAATAGCATGTATACCTACTGTTGGTCCCTCTCAAATACCTGAGAACCCACTGAACTGCTCTCCAGTGCTTCTTTCCCGAATTGGCTATGAACTTGCTTACAACACCCACTACTGGGGAAACAATAGGTCTAGTACACATGTACTTAACCTCATCATGTGAATTGGGACCTTGTTCTATGAACTATCCATCCATAGGTGTGCAAACTGGTTCTACATCTTGCAAGTTGAACCTCGCCACTACCTTATTCACACAATCATCTGGAGACAAAATCAACCTGTGACCTTCCCTGTCTCTAGACACACTCATGCCAAAGAATTTCACTGCTCCCAAATTCTTCATGACATACCACTGAACTAACTTTACCTTTAGTTCAGCAACTCCCTGCATGTGTGACCCTGCAACAAGCATACACACCACACACAGTAACAAGATAATGTCACAACCATTATCCAACCTGGTAAAGTAAACACAATGGTTACAATGACATTGACTAAAGCCATGCTTTGTCATCCACCTGTCAAACTTGTACCACTATCTTGCAGCTTGCTCAAGACCATATGACCTAGCCTTTTGTCTCATGTGTCCATTCTCTCTCTTCTTTAACCAAGGAATCCATTCGTCTTTCAGTCCTTTCTCTCTGGCTAGCAACTCTACCAAATCTCCCATTTGTTTCTGCATCCTAAGAATCAAATTCCTCATTCATGCCATGCTCCCACTATTTCCTAGATCCTTCCTACTCTGCAGTGAGCAACAAGTATAAAGAAGGGGAATAATGAATTTGTGGCTTACTTACCTTTTCAGTCCTCCATATGGGCATTTGAGACTCCTTGATAGCTTGATGTCTGCCCAAAATCCATTTCCTGGTCGACCCTGGTCTGTACCCAATCGATGTCAAATCCACTTGATCGTCGATGCCAATTCTCTGACCGACGTCGATGTCCTATGGTCACCGATGTCAGTTCCTTGACTGATGCCAGTAGCCACCCTACCCAACACCACCAACTTTGTCTATTTGCACATGATCGACGTCGGTACCTATCTGTTCGACGTCGGTTCCCCCTGACTGACACTGATAACTGTGTTTTCCTGTGAGTGATGACTTTTTACCTGCGAGCTCACCTTGGATCAAAACCCTATCCAAACTGCCCTGCTCAGAGGTATTCAATGCTCTCCACTAATCTCTATCCATCATCTCCTCCATGAACACCAAAGCTTTCCAGTTCTTAAGTTTGTCAAAGACATCTGACTTCTGCTTAAGAACATGCATCTCCTTCTTGCTCATGTGACCAAGCCTACAAAGCCACATCTTCATAATAGAAGAAGAATCAGTAATACAAGTAGGTAGATAAAGAGTACCTACTTTCTTACCACATGCTAATTCAAGTGCATCCACTATGAGAGTTATTGTGCATCTCTCATCACCCAACTTTCTTGAAGAAATTAGCCTCATCTTCAAAACTGTGACCTGCATGACATCCTTCAACACCCATGTGTTGGCCGTCTGCAATTTCAGCCACACTTCCCCTTTGCCAATACTTTGACAAGGCTCACCAACCCCTAAATAAATCTTTCCAAAGTCTCCATGGACCTTAACATGGAAAAATACTCTATTTGGGGCTGCATGGAAAGAGGCAACAAAATCTATAAACCAAGATTCTACTTTATCCAAGGAACATATAAGAGCAACTAGTGCAATAATACCTGCGACACATGCTACTTTATTTCCTTCATGTTGATCTTCTACCAACCAGCAATCTTTCTTTACCTGCTCTTTCTTTCCATAACTTCGTAATTGATCAGTCTTGCTTTTGAATTCCTCCATACTTTCTTCTGCCATTGTTATACTCCCACTCAATCACAAACCCCTGAGAGTGACCTGTAATCAACAAACACTTAACAAGCTCTGACCACCTGTTAGTTGATCCTAGCTCTGATACCAACTAATAGGAACTGGGTTCATAAAGCTCTGACACCACTTGTCAGAATTTAAGAGCACACTTGATTACCTTTGTATTAGCAACTAAACACAGAATTTAATCAGAAGTAAAACGTAACTAGAATTCAAAAATAGCATAGGATATGAGAGGCAACACACAATTGTATTCAACTCATCCAGAAGGAAATTACAATAAAGAGATCACACTCTTTCATCCACTTCGTGGGCATACCAGTAATCTTCCCTCAAAAGTTCTCTTCTCTCAATATAGGTCACAACAAACAACTCAAATACAAAGTTGTTGTTCACCTCAACCAGTCAGTAACAACACTACCAGTACACAAGTACGCAATGTACTTCAAGTATATCTCACCTAATCTTGCTCCATGTTGTGTTGCAGATCTCCTTGATCATGCTACCCCGCAGATCTCCTTTGACCTTGCACACACACACACACACACCAGTAGATCAACCGACCTTACTTACCCATGTAGATCTTCTCTCTGATCTTGCATCAACCTATAGATCAACCTGATCTTACATACCATGGAAGAACCCTTGTAATTCCACCACGCAGAAGAACTCTTTTGGTTCTACACTTTACAATACAGTGCATGAGTCTATTATATAGATCCCATGCAAACAATAATTAGACAAGCGGCTCAAGACTAAAATTAGTCTTTACATGCAAACAACTGGTTTGTTAAACAAATTGTTCGTGAAACTAACAGTTCTGGAACCACACAGGTGACCGACGTCAGTCCCTGTCTGTCTAGAGGTGACCGCCGTCGGCTGACTCCTGACCGATGTCGGTTGCTACCTGTCCACCACTGACCGACGTCAGTCAGCCTAACCGACATCGGCGACTGTGACACTCAGCAACCTCCATGTTTGCATTCGAGTGAAGCTTTTAGCTCCACAACCTAACATAATCTCCTTTACTAGAATTTTTTTTCAAAAAAATAACAATAGTTTATATAAAAGAAAGAGGATAAGGTGCTGCCAAAAGTCATAAGAAAGTGTGATCACCAAAAATCTCTAAGAATTATCTTCGAATAATGTGTTTTATCTATAATGAAACAAATACCAATAAAAAATAATGATCCACAAACTTAAAAAATAAATAATTTAACACCAATCTTTCAAGTAAAGTAGTCAATATGCAAAAAAAACAATTTACATACATAATATAATAAAAGTAGATGTACAACTAGCAAATTTAAACAAAGACAACTTCCATCATAAAGTGTATAAATCTGCATGAAAATAAATTAGTCAACATAATAAAAGCATATATCTTATGGAATAAAAAATAAGGAATGCATACAAGAGATATAGTTAATCAAAATGGAGATAAAGAAGATGTGTCACTTGCAAAAGATATTCTGCATGAAGTATTAAAATAATCATTGCAAGAAGACATCATATTCTCTATAAGATTCATTTTCTTTAGGAATCTAAATAATTGTACCCTTAGAGGTAGCATATTTAACGTTTTCCAATAATGCAAAGTGTCGTGCATAAATTTACCACAAGATTTACATTGCTGCAATTTCTAACATTTATATAGATGATATCCATATTTTTTACAATGCACACAAGTTTCATCATTTTTAAGCAAAGCATCAACATTATAATCAATATAATCAAAATAAATTGTATTATAAGTCCTTCGATGTGGAGGACAATAATATGTTAAAATTTATTTAGAATCAATAGAAGAATTATAGCCGAGACCTTTAGAATTTGTATTATTTTTAAGTAAAAGAGATTCAAGAATATTATTTTTGTAATTACCAAGTACACCACCCGAATAGCCCATACTATATGCATGATTTTTAATCCAAAATTGATAGAATGAATGTTCACATGAGTTTAAGTGTGTTTAGGAGTATACGTAGATCCATCATCATTAGAGATATTAACATTAATAAAAAAATCTAATTTTAACAGTTAAAACATCAATAGAAGATTGTATAGTCATCATCTTCTCGTTAAAAGAGTTGTGCAAAATAGTTAAAGTATCATTTTGATAATGAATTTGATATTTAAATGTAGCATTCTCATCATTTTTTGAAACAATTTTTTACATACACTTCTTAAAAGCCAAAAATATTGTTAGTTTAAAAACCATGATGTAAAAATGTTTACCAAAAAATAAGTTTACCTTGAAAATTATCTCACAAAATATAAGGCCTAACAAAAACTTATTATTACCAAATAACTATAATTCATAAAAATATAAGTTATTATATGAAATACAATAAAATGAGAATTTGAAAATACCTTAAACAACAAATAAAAGACATTAAATACGCTCTCTCTCACACACACACACACATACACACATGCATGCACGTGCACGCATGCACGCACACACACACACACACACACACACACACACACACACACACACACACACACACACACATGCACATGAGAAATGAGGGGTTAATTCCACATGGAAAAAAATAGCATTTGTTTTGTTTTTTTTGGAAAAAGATTTCCCTTTTTGTTTTTTAAAAAAAATTGAAAAATGGTTGGATTTTTTATACTCCTTTCACATGAAAAGAGAGAATGAGATAAATGGTTGGATTTTTTTTTCATGTTATAAAACTTAAAACAAACTCAAAAATAACTTTGTTTACCATAGATTCAGTGCACAAAGTTGAGGGACAAAAACATGACAGTCCCTTAACTTTGTAAATTTTTTTACAAATGACATATGCCATTTTTTCAAAAATCAAGGCTCAGGTTTTCACCTAAACCTCAAGGGCGTACACCCTTTCTAAAGGATCTACACCCTTTATAATTCACAAAGGGTGTATGCGCTTTACAATACAAAGGATGTTTGCCCTTTGTAAAGGGCATATGCCCTTTCTAAAGCATAATGGGCATGCACCCATTACTCGATTTTAATTTTAACACAGTTGCAAGTAAAAACCTATGACCAAAACCTTTTGAGCAGATTTTTATTTTACCAAATTCCTAGATCAATGCATGTATTTTGAAGTTTCATCTCACCAACAGGATTTAGCATTAGATTAATTCTAATCAGGGATGTTATTTTTCTATTTTTATTTTTTCATTTCTATTTATATTTATTTATTGAATTAGGGTTTTGAATTTAAATTTGCATCAGGATTTTCACATTAGCTAATAAAACTTTTTTTTAAAAAAATTTAGATATACAAGAATTTGATGGATCCATTTCCTAAAGAAAATGTTAGACAAAACCTCGAACAGTTTGATTTTGCACAAGAATAAGCTAAATTTTATGAGTAATACAATGCCAAATGTTAACAATTACAAATAATTATCAATGTTTTGCATCACTCTTCAACTGGTAGTGCACAAATTTTACTTGCCAATACCTTAGAGTCTATTTTTAATGAAGTGGGACATGTGACTTAATAATTGGATGCAATGTTGCATCAAAGAGAGGCTCTGAAATAATTTTATTCTGATAAATTATCATATGAAGATGTGAAAAAGAAAAAAAAAATTGTGCTTTATTTATTAAACCTAAAACCAACCAGCCTCCACCAACGAATTAAAAACACATTGGTATTGATTGGTGTGTTCATGAGGAGATTAAAAATAATTTTTGGGATAGGTGGGGGATGGTATTTGACGAGTCTCCATGCAACAATAATGAGGTTCCATTATATTTTTTTAAAAAATTGTAATATGAGTTTATATTGCAAAAAGATTCTAAATTATTTCAACATGAAGGCATCCCAAAGTAGGGTAAGTGGGTCTTCATTTGATATACCTGGTGCTAAGTGAGACCAAAACCATCATAACCAACCTTTGAGAAATAGAATAAAAATATCACATGCCACCATTCCTAAAATTTTACATCATAACATATAGATAGACACCCTTGAAGTGGTTACTAGTGGTAATGGTGGTACTAGTGTTAGTGGTGGTGCTAGTGGTAGTGGTGGTGTTGGTGTTGGTGTTGGTGTTGGTGTTGGTATAGGTTCTAGTGTTTCTCCTTCTACTCATGTTATAGTTCTTATGCATCATTACACATCATGTAGGAGGAAGTGTATGGGACCTCCTATTCAGATACACCATACATAAAGTATATTTATGAAGACTAGTATGCCAGAGCATATACCATATGTATATATTTTATTAGTGCCCGACACTAGCATGTCAAATAGTAGCATTCCAGACATTACCATGTCAGAGCATATATCACATGTAGATGCTTCAACAATGCATGACACTAGTATTTCAGACACTATATGAGATGTATTAGCTTCAGCAATTCCTATCAGGATACGTTAAGCTCCTATTGTAGAGGATACTTCACCATCTATACTTGATACATAGGTTTAATTTTAATTATAGTTTGTTCTTGTTTGTAAAAAATATTAATTTTATGTTTTAGTACATGTGTTTACTTAATTAACTAATTTATTTGACTAAACTTGTTATTTACTTTTTGTATCTAGTTGATTGGTGATATTCTAGGTACCTTAGCAAGGATTGACTCTATTATAGAGGCCATAATTGGTACGAGTGTACCTTACACACAAGTTTGTAAATTTTTAAATTACATATTTATTCATTTACATGTTTATTGTCCTTTGAATAATAAACTCTATTCTAATATATATTATAGTCATAGCTTTTTATCATGTTCATTGGATTCACATATTATTCGTTTATTAGTTTTATAGAAGATGAGGGATGCTATGGGCACCCCTCATAGATGAGAAAAAGGTTTAGGTGATGTTTCTGCTACATCAACGAATCCATTATCTTTGTAGCAGGTTATGATTTAGGAACGGAGACTAGTGAGAACACATAGTTTAATTGGTTTTATCTTTAAGCAATGATATTTTATGTCATATTTATATAATTGTATATAACTCTAGATCTAAAGATATATGTATGCTCCATAGGATTCCACATCATAGGTGTATATACGGTCTCGCAGCCCTAGACAACCATTTAGATGGAATATGGTGAGTGTAGAATCATTTACAAAATTTTACATTCTTAAATTTTTTTGTCAAATTTCAATATACAATTTTAATGCATCAATTTTTATATTTTATATGTTGTGTAGAGACAACAATTTTCATTGATTGTCAATGAAATAATGGATGACTCACATGCTAAGAGGAGAGTATCTTCTCATATTGAGACATCCAACACCCTTGGCTCTATGTCTATGGAAACAAAGCACAATTTATTTGAAGGCAATGAGGAAAAGGAGAGGTAGTTGTTGTGCTAAGAATCTAGTTGTAGGCACAATCTATTTTGTATTCTGATATGGCCCACATTATATGCCTATATGGCACATTTTGTCTATGTACATAGTTATAGGCATAATAAATTTTGTATGTTAAACATATGGCCCACATTGTATGCCTATATGGCACATTTTGTCTATGTACATGTTTTGTTCTACATTTTTTCTTGATATATGTTAAATTATGACATAAAACTTTGCATGTATCACATATATACTATTCAACAATATGATTCCTTTACCTATGCATATTTTCTATTTTTATCATTTAATTTTTACACATATTATTGGTTAATGATTGAATTATTACTTCATATGGGGTTAAAAAAATTCACATTATTCTCTAAGTTAGGTGCTTTCAATCATTATGTATTTTATATTTACATGTGATATTTTTTATTTACTTGTTTCATTTACATTTGCTATTTATCTGACAACCCACACATAAATCCCCATCTAGACCTCTTGCATAGAAGTAAAATTCTTTTCATAAAGGATACCAACCTAAGAAGGCCACACAAAACTTGACTCCTCTTATTCTTATAGCTTAGACAAAGGCAAGAATAATTATAGTAAAAAGTGGTGCCATCAATAATTACCAAAGAGACATGAACACTCTTAATATTGGGCGTAACAATCCTTTATTTGGAAACATGCATCATATCATACACATATAAATGATACTGAACCAAATAACACTTTTATAATCACCAACACCACTTCCATATAGACCTCTAAGGAGTGTGAACACATCTTTCATACCATGTTATGGGTCAACGTTCAACCTCTTCATCTTATCATTGATAATCTAAGCTAGAATAACATCATCACACTACTTAAAACCCAAAAACTTGGCCTTCCCATTATTTTGCATTGCAAGCTATAATCCATGGGGTAGATTCAATAAGGTACATATATATAGGTTTGGAGGCAATGCACATTCTAGTATAAATTTGAGCCTATAGAGGGCACCATCACTTGCAACATTGTGCCTCTTGAAGTCTATAACATATTATTAGGGAGGTTTTACTTTTATTATTGAGATTTTACATATCAAGTAAAACCAAAAATTTGGGATGTACACACAAAATATTGCTTCTTCAACCTCTTATAGTAAACTCCACTAACCAAAGTCATGTTGGTCTCTTCTAAAAAATGTCATAAACTAATCATGCATGTGCATAGTTTCATGGTGTTCATGGTTTGTCTGAAGCCACCTATGTAGGAAATTAAGTAAGATTTTATAGGGTAATCAGTGAAACTAATGTCCTAATAATAAAAACTTGACAAGTTATTGAAGCCACATAAAGGATTCTTCCTAGAGCTTGAATTTCTTCCAATGCAATATGTAGTAAAACACCAAATATATTTGGTCCATTTACAAAAAACCCTTTGCATCATAAATAAATTTGAGAGAATGATGAATCCTAGTGTTAAATATAGGAGCTCCTTGATCAGGTCAAGGTAAGACCTAGGTCTTCTCCTTGCAAGAGTCTAATATCCCTGACACCCAAGAATAATGGTTCATATCATCTATCCATTGACTATCACTCACTCAATAAAATCATGGTGAAGAATCAATGTCCACTTTTAATCATTGATGACCTCTCAAACCAAATATAAGGTGTAAAATACTTCACCAAAATAAAAAAATAATAAAGAAATTTAAGTGGACTTGGGATCAATTTCATGGACATGTAAATATTATAGATTGTACTTGATCATAAATGTTAAGAGGTCTAGTGATGCACTTTTGTTTGTCTTCAGATCCCACTTGTCCATACAACAAACAAAGAAAATTATATGTGTCCATATAGTCACTATGGCCTGCTTATACATGGGTTAATATTGACATTGATATCCGTCTCTAGACTATCCACAAAATTACAATCTTGGCAAGGTAGAATATAGACACAAATGAAGAGACTTAAGAAAATTTGATATTCCTTGACTATTATATAAAACATGAGGTTATATTATTATGGTCCTTGAAGACATATTTAATCTTTATCTCAATATGGAAAACCAATCCATCTATTGGTTTTATCTATTTGAACTCAAAAGACTCAAAGCTCCCTACAAGTTAATTAAGCCAAAATGCCTCAAAAGAATCAAAACAAGAAATATTTGAAAACAAGGGTATAGATAAATAAAAAATAATTTATCACAATATTTTTTAGGTAACTCAATTTTTGTAACATCGTAGAAGGTCTGCGATAAATAATTTTATCAAAAACCTCTCATAGACTTACTAGTCTTAATGTTGCTCTAACATGCCAAAACTGATTTTGTGTTGAATTAGCACTTCAAAACAACTTAGACATATGTATTTAGATGTTTTATGAATTATCAATGCTTAGATAAAATGTTTGGATTTATACTTTTAATATTGTACCCAAAAATTTATAAAATCATGTTTTGTCTATTAGGCCTAATTACACTCTAGTAGGTCAAAACTCAAGATATAGTTTTCTTACAATACATGATCCTTTTATGAGGTCTGTAAAAGTGGATTATATGTGTTCCAACCTAAATTTGGATTTAATATAATCAATTTTGAATTTTATAAACCAATCTCTCTCCTTGTTTTTAAAGCAACATAGAAAATAGGGTATCTCTTACACATACTCGATTGGTCAAAGGAGCCCAATCGATGAACAATCTACATGAACACATCCGAATGGAAATTTTTAGGTTAGAAAAACCTTTGTCTGGTCTTAGTTGACCCCTGATAGAAAAAAATTTAGTTGTTTAGAGGCATACCTAAAGAGAATTCAATCATCCCTAAGTGTGCAAAATGAGTGGACTTAGGTCATGCATTACATGAGAATAATAAGGATTAGAGATAAACCATCGACTCTTACATGTGCAATGATAAGTTTTATAAGATGTACTGAGATTATTTTATCTAACTCAATAATGATAAGATGTGTCAATGAGGTTTTTCTCATGGCTAAATCTCTTAGAACAGGGTAAAAGTTGGTCAGTGGGGGTCGTAGAATCTGACTCGTTAGCCCAATCAACAAACCATCTACACAGACACATCTAGATGGGAATTTTTAGGCTAGAATAACCTTTTTTAACTCTCAATTGACCCCCAAGATCAAAATTTGTACTTGGTCAGAGGCATCCCTGAAAAGAATTCACTCACCTTTGAGTGTGCAAAATGAGCAAACTTCAATCACACATTGCATGAGAATCATGAGGGATAAAGATGAACCATCAGCTCTTACACATGTAGGGATGAGTCCTATAAGAAATATTACAAGGATTTTATCTAAATCATGATGGACAAGATGTGATAATTAGGTTTCTCTTGTAGCTAAATCTCTCAGAATGAGATAAAAGTTGGTCAATGGGATTCATAGAATTAGACTCACCAGCCCAATCAATGAACCATCTATGCATACATGTCTAAATAGGCATTTTTATGTTATAAAAACCTTTTTTTAATCTCAATTGACCCTCAAGAGTGAAATTTTTAGTTGGTCAGAGGCATCCTTGAAGAGAATTCACTCGTCGCTGAGTGTACAAAATGAGTAAACTTTGGTCACATATTGCACAAGAACCATGAGGGATAGAGACAAATTATCATCTCCTACATGTGTAGGGATGAGTCTTATAAGAAATTTAAATAGTATTTTATATAAATAAAGATAGATGAGATGCATTATTGAGGTTTATCTTGTATCCAAATATCTTAGAACAAGGTAAAAGTTGGTCAGCGGGGTCCATAGAATCTGACTCATCAGTCTAATCGATGAACTGTCTATACAAACACATCTAGATGGGTGATTTTAGACTAGGATGAACTTTTTATAGTCTAATTTAACCTTCAAGAGAAAAATTTATAGCTTTTCAAAGGCATCCTTGAAGGGAATTCACTCCTCCCTGAGTGTGAAAAATGAGCAAACTTCAGTCATGTGTTGCATGAGAACTGTGAGGGATAGAGATGAATCATTAGCTTATACACATGTGGGAATGAGTCCTATAATAAATACCAAGAGTATTTTATATAACTCAATATGGATGAGATTCAGTAATGCGGCTAAATCTCTCATAATGGGGTAAAATTTGGTCAGCGAGGTCCATAGAATCTGACTCATAAGCCCAATCGATGAACCATCTACATGGACATGTCTAGATGGGAATTTTTATGCTAAATGACATTTGTGTGGTCTAATTTGACCCATGAGATCAATATTTATAGTTGGTCGGAGGCATCCCTAAAGAGAATTCACTCATCTCGAGTGTGCAAAATTAGTAAACTTAGGTCACACATTGCATGAGAATCATGAGGGCTAGAGACAAATTGTCAGCTCTTACACATGTAAATATGAGTCTTATAAGAAATATAAAGAGGATTTTATCTAACTCAAGATATATGAGATGCAAAAATGAGGTTTCTCTCATAGCCAAATCTCTCAGAATGAGGTAAAAGTTGGTCAATAAGGATTGTAGAATCTAACTCGTCAACTCAATTGATGAACCATCTATGTAAACACATCTAGATGGGAAATTTTAGGATAGAACAACCTTTTTTTGGTCTTGGTTGACCCTTGAGATTAAAATTTGTAGTTGGTTGGAGGCATCCCTGAAGAGAATTCACTCGTCCCTAAGTGTGTAAAATGAGCAAACTTAGGTCATGCATTATACAAGAATCATGAGGGCTAGAGATGAAACATCAAATCCTACACATGTAGGGACGAGTCCTTTAATAAAATTGAAGATGATTTTATCTAACTCAATATGGATGAGATGTGGCAATGAGGTTTCTCTCATATCCAAATCTCTCATAATGGAGTAAAATTTGGTCAGTAGGGGTCATAGAATCTGACTCGTCAGCCCAATCAATGAATTATCTATGTATACACATCTAGATGGGTGTTTTTAGGCTAAAAAACTTTTTTTGGTCTTGATTTATCCCCAGGAGTGAAAGTTATAATTGATCGGAGGCATCCCTAAAAATAATTCACTCATCTTTGAGTGTGTAAAATGAGTGAACTTCAGTCACACATTACATAAGAATCATGAAGGATAGAGATGAAACATCAGCTCTTACACGTGTAGGTACAAGTCATCTAATAAATCCCAAGAGGTTTTTATCTAAATCATGATAGATGAGACATGACAAAAAGGTTCCTCTTGCAGCTAAATCTCTCATAATAGGGTAAAAGTTGGCCAATGGGGTCTATAGAATTTTACTCGTTAGTGCAATCAATGAAATATCTATGCAAACACATCTGAATAATATTTTTAAGGATAGAATGACCTTTGTCCAATCTAGTTTTATACCTGGAAGAAAAATTTGTAGTTGATCAGATTCATCCCTAAAGATAATTCACTCATCCTTGAGTGTGTAAAATGAGCAAACTTTAGTTGTGCATTGCATGAGAATCATGAGGGCTAGAGATGAAATGTCAAGTCTTAAACATGTAGGGACAAGTCATCTAAAAAATACTAATAAGATTTTATATAACTCATGATGAATGAGATGTGGCAATGAGGTTTCTCTTATGATCAAATCTCTCGGAATGAGGTAAAAGTTAGTCAGTGGGGTCTATAGAATATGACTCATCAACCTAATCGATAAATCATCTATGTGGACACATTTGGATGGGATTTTTTAGGACAGAAAAACATTTTTTCAATCTTAGTTGACCCTTGGGAGTGAAATTTATAGTTGGTCAGAGGCATCCCTGAAGAGAATTCACTCATCCTTGAGTGTGCAAAATGAGCAAATTTTGGTCACACATTGCATGATAACCGCGAGGGATAGAGACAAACCATCAGGTCCTACACATGCAAGAATGAGTAATCTAATAAATTATAGGAGGATTTTATCTAAATCACTATGGATAAGATGAAGTAACAAAGGTTTTTTTATGGATAAATCTTTTAGAATGGGGTAAAAGTTGGTCAGTGAAGGTCATAAAATCTGACTCATCAACCCAATCGATGAACTATCTGCATGAACATGTTGGGATAAGAATTTTTAGGATAGAATCACCTTTTTCCAATCTTATTTGGCCCCTAAGAGTGAAATTTATAGTTGATCACAAGCATCCTTTAAGATAATTCACTCATCCTGAGTGTACAAAATAAATGAACTTTGATCATGCATTGCACAAGAACCATGAGGGCTAGAGATAAACCATCAGATCCTACATGTTTAGGGATGAGTAATATAAGAAATTTTGAGAGGATTTTATCTAACTTGTGATGGAAGAGATACATTAATGAGGTTTCTCTCACAACTAAATCTCTCAAAATAAAGTAAAAGTTGGTCAACAGGGTCCCTAGAATCTGACTTGTCAGCCCAATCGATGAACCATCTTTGTGAACATATCTAGATGGGCATTTTTAGGATATAACAACCATTTCTAATCTTAGTTTACCCCCAGGAGAAAAAGTTACATTTGGTCAGAAGCATCTCTGAAGAGAATTCACTCATCCCTAAGTGTGCAAAATGAGTTAACTTCAGTCACGCATTACACGATAATCATGAAGGCTAGAGATGAACCATTAGCTCGTACACATGTAGGGATGAGTCATATAAGAAATATCAATAGGATTTTATCTAAATCATGATGTACAAGATGAAATAATGAGTTTTTTCTCAAAGCCAAATCTCTCATAATGAGGTAAAAATTGGTCAACGCAATCTGTAGAATTTGACTCATCAGTCCAATCGATGAACCATCTATGTAGACACATTTGGATAGGTTTTTTAAGGTTAGAAAAAAAAAATATGGTCTAGGTTGACCCATGAGAGTGAAAATTATAGTTGATCGAAGGAACCCCTAAAGAGAATTCACTCATTCTTGAGTGTGCAAAATGAGTGAACTTTGGTCATACATTGTACAAGAATTGTGAGGGATAGATATGAACCATTAGTTCCTACACATGAAGGGATGATTCATATAAGAAATCCCAAGAAGATTATATCTAACTCATGATGGATGAGATGTAGTAATGAGGTTTTTCTCACAACCAAATCTCTCAAAATGGGGTAAAAATTGGTCAATGGGGTCCATAAAATCTGACTTATCAACCTAATCAATGAACCATCTATGCAAACATAACTAGATGGGCATTTTTAGGCTAGAACAACCTTTGTTCAATTTCAGTTGATCCTCGGGAGTGAAATTTATAGTTGGTTAGAGGCATCTTTGAATAGAATTCACTCTTCCTTGAGTGTGCAAAATGAGCAAACTTGGGTCACACATTGCATGAGAATTGTTGACAATTTTGACCCCACAGGTTAAATTTCCACCCTTGCTAAAAAATCCTTGAAAATCCATGGTTAAAAGGGCTTGAGGTTGTCTAGGTGATTTAGGGGGTTTTCTTTCACTTGTTTTGTTCTTTGTAGGAAAAAATAGATGTTGACTAGAGCAATTGACAGGAGCAAATTCTAAAGGGAGCTTCAGGGTTTACAAGAATAAGGGTTCTTCTCAAAAAGGCCATTTCAAATTTTGGATAAGTTCATTTTACAAAATCCTAAAGTCCTTTTCAAAAGTTTCAAAGTTACTTTACAAATTTTCAAAGGGCCATTTCAAAATTCTTGAAAGAATTAGTGGTCCACTTACTTTTTTTTGAAGGGTAGTTCGACAAAGGAAAAAGGTGCAATTCAAAAAACCTGAAGGGTAGGTTCCTTTTAGGGAAGTTCATTTCAAAAAATCCAAGGGACACTTTCAATTCTCCAAAGGGTTTGTGCCCTTTGAAAAAGGAATTAACAGAAAGGAAATGGTCCACTTGAAAAATCTTGAAGGATATCTACCCTTCGAGAAAGTTCACATCACAATTTCGAAAGCTCTATTACAAAAAACATGAAGGGAATCTGCCCTTCGAGAAAGTCCAAAATAAAAATTTGAAGGGTTATTAGCCCTTCAAAAAAGGAATTTTATAAAAGTCTAAAGCATAAATTGGGAAGGCCAAAAGAAAAGCTTGAGAGATAATTCCTGCAGACAATTTATTTGTGGGAAGAAGACAAAGACAAAAACCCAAAATAATTGTTTTGAGCTATTTGCCCGAAAGAAAGGAGAAGAAAAAGAGAAAAAGATTTGAAAAATTTGTCCAAAGATGAATGCCCAAATGAAATAAAAGGCTGAGGGGAAAGTGATAGACAAGAAGGGTGAATCAATTCTTTCAAGAAATTTACCTGAAAGAGAAGAGAGATAAAAGGTCTGAGAGAGATAAACCAAGAAAATAATCATGGGCAATTTGTCTAATGAAATATTGACAGTGAAAATAGAAATAAGTAGAAATGGATAAAGCCATGGAAACAAAAAAGAAAGGTAAAAATTCTGAGGTAAATACACGCAGAAGAAAATTCCTTAGAAAAGATAAATACAAACAATAAGACATGCACATAAATGAAGAACCAAAAAATGCAAGAGATGTCAACAACCAATAAATAGATGAACACATTCTACAGCATGCAAAGCAGCCCAAAATAGGATTAGACATGTCAAAGATGTGTAACCATTTAAAACATGACACCTTCAGTTCTAAAATTGAGGCTCATTTGCATGAAGAAAGGAGTTTAACGTTAGAGAGCTTAACATTGATTTCATGCATGCACACTCTTGTTTGTTCTAAGCCTTTCAAAAATTTTAATAATTCAAATGAAGACCATTGAAGGTTGACTAGTCTTGAGCTGTATTTGACTAATTGACAAGTGTCACATCCACTCGTGCTCTCCATGCAATAGAAAACATTATCACATTCCAATTCAGCTTCAAGTCGATTCAAGCTTGACTTTAGACATCCAAATTAGCATGTTGTTCATGCATGAAGGAGATTAGCTCACTGTCCATTTTTCAATGCCAAGGAGTTTTCATGAAAAAATAAGACAAAGGGATTTATTTTTAAATCTTTGGATAGCACAAGTTAAATTGGAGTTGAATTTTCTTCTATTTTTAATGCCACTCTTTTGGCTTGTTATATCTTTTCTATATAAGTTAGCTTTTCAGCCTTGAATTGTATCCCTCTTTTGGCAAGATAAAATTATGCCAAAGACTGAGTTTTATAACCTTTTTTTAGATTAATAGGACTATTTTTATTTTCTATAATGTTGGTATAGTGTATTCATGTCAGTGATTTGCATAAGTGATAGAATTTTTCTTCCTTGTCAAGTCTTGATTCTTACCTAACAACATAGTTGATCAATTTATGCAGTTCGTGTTCTGTGTTTTATGTCTCTTGGTTGAGTCTAAAATGGATATAAATCATTGGTTAGTCCCTTAAATTAGGGATATTCTTTCATTTCCCTCAAGCTTGGATTACCAGATAATTTTTTTTTGTGAAATACTTATGCATATTAGTCAATTAGAGTTGAAAGTTCAGTCCTTTTCTTGTCTAAATCAGTGTTCTTAAGAGCTCAAATTGAGTGGATCAATCCAAAAATATATGTGTATCACCATCATTAGATAAGATTTCCATTCAAGTTTCTCTCTCTTTTCTTAGTAGTTTGTAGTGTAGAGCAAAGATTCTAATTGATACACCAAAAGGAGCTAGCCCTTAGAATATAGAGATTCAATTCACTAATTAGGTCACCCACAACCCAAGATTATTTGCATGTTTTAGCAAACTATGGAGGCCTGAAACTACCTTCACAGGGGTGCAAGTCTGATTGACAACAAGAACTATGAGGGCTAGAGATGAACCATCAGCTCCTACACATGCAGATATGAGTCCTCCAAAAAAAAATTAGAAGGATTTTATCTAACTTGTTATGGATGAGATGTGGTAATGAGGTTTCCCTTGCAGATAAATCTCTTAGAATGGGGTAAAAATTTGGTTAATGAGGGCCGTAAAATCTGACTCATCAACCCAATCAATGAACCATCTATGCAAACACATCAAGATAGACACTTTTAGGATAGAAGCACCTTTTTTTGGTCTTGATTGACCTCAAGGAGTGAAAGTTTCAATTGATAAGAGGCATCCCTTAAGATAATTCACTCATCCTCAAGTGTGAAAAATAATTGAACTTTGATCATGTATTTCATGAGAACCATGAGGAATAAAGATGAACCATCAGCTCCTACACATGAAGGGATAAGTCATCTAAGAAATCCTAAGAGTATTTTATCTAACTCATGATGAATGAGACATGGAAATGAGGTTTATCTCGAAGCCAAATCTCTCAAAACATACTAAAAGTCTGTCAGTGAGGGTCGTAGAATCTAAATTGTCAACCAAATCAATAAACTGTCTACGTAGACACATTAGGATAGGAATTTTTAGGCTAGAATCACCTTTGTCTAGTATCAATAGACCCTCGAGAGTGAAATTTTTAATTGATCAGAGGCATCCCTTAAGATAATTCACTCATCCTTAAATATGTAAAATGAGTAAACTTTAGTTGCACATTGCACGAGATCCATGAGGGTTAGAGATAAATCGTCAGATCCTACACATGTAGGGATGAGTCATATAAGAAATCCAAGAGGATTTTATCTAACTTGTTATTGATGAGATTTGGTAATGAGGTTTCTCTCATAGCCAAATCTCTTGTAACATGTCAAAAGTCTATCAGTGAGGGTCGTAGAATCTGACTCATCAACCCAATCGATGAACCATATATACAGACACATCAAGATAGCCATTTTTTGGCTAGAATCACATTTGACCACTGTTGGTAGACCCTTGAAAGTAAAATTTATAGTTGATCAAATACATCCCTTAAGATAATTCACTCGTCTCCAAATGTGTAAAATGAGCAAACTTTGGTCGCATGTTATATGAGAAATGTGAGGTATAGATATGAACCATTAGCTCCCACATGTATAAAGATGAGTCCTCTAAAAAAGTCCAAAAGGATTTTATCTAACTCATTATGGATGAGATGTGGTAATGAGGTTTTTCTCACAGGCAAATCTCTTAGAACATACCAAAAGTCTGTCAGTGAGGGCCATAGAATCTAACTCATCAACCCAATCAATGAACCGTCTATGTGGACACATCAGGATAAGTATTTTTAATCTAGAATCATCTTTGTTCGATCTTGATAGACCCATAGGAGTTAAATTTGTAGTTAAATGGAGGCATCCCTTAAGAGAATTACTCATCCTCAAATGTGCAAAATGAGTGAACTTTGGTGATGCGTTGCGTGAGAACCGTGAGGGCTAGAGATAAACCATCAGCTCCTAAACATGTAGGAATGAGTCATCTAAGAAAGTACAAGAGTATTTTATCTAACTCATGATAGACAAGATGTGGAAATGAGGTTTATCTCATAGCCAAATCTTTGAGAACATGTTAAAAGTTGGTCAGTGAGGGTTGTAAAATATGACTCATCAACCAATCAATGAACCATCTGCACAAACACATTGAGATAGGTATTTTAAAGCTAAAATCACCTTTTCACAGTCTTGGAATACCCTTGAGATCAAAATTTACAATTGATTTGAGGCATACCTTAATAGAATTCACACATCCCCAACTATGCAAAATGATCCAACTTTGGTAGGGACAAGTCCTCTAAGAAAGTACAGGAGTATTTTATCTAAGTCATTATAGATGAGATGTGGAAAAGAGGTTTCTCTCACAACCAAATCTCTGAGAACATGTCAAAATTTGGTCAGTGAGGGCCATAAAATCTAATTTGTCAACCCAATCGATAAATCGTCTATGCGAATACATCAAGATAAGTATTTTTAGGCTATAATCACCTTTGTCTAATCTCGATAGACCTTTATGAGAAAAAGTTGTAATTGATTAGAGGCATCCCTTAAGATAATTCACTCGTCCCCAATGTGAAAAATGAGCAAACTTTTGTCGCATGTTGCATGAGAATCTAGAGGGCTAGAGATGAACCCTCAACTCCCACACATGGATGGATGAATCCTCTAAGAGAGAATGGATAAGAATATTTTTGTGTTTTCTTGAAAGGATAAATAGAGTGAAGGTGAAAAAGGATTTTCTTAAGGTAGATGTAATTAATACAAATTGTTTTGGCTTCTCTTCATTTCAAGAAGATAATATTCTCTAATCTGACACCAACCACATGAAGGTGGAAGCTCATCTAGTGTCACTAACCTACATTTAAATTGTTAATAAAAAAGTTAAATAAAAATAAACACATAATCATAAAATAGTTGAAAATTATAATACATTAAATCAAATAACTTTATTATATTAATTTGAAACACTAGATAAACTTACTAGTTCAATCTACGTACCTTTAGGATCAGATATATTTGCAAGTGTTTAAAGAATCACTTTGTGGTCAGATTCATGCACTTTCCAAAATGTTCTATTGTGCATCTTTCCATGATATTTGATCATTTGAATATTAGTAACAATAACAAGGTTTTAATAATGAAGCACTATTTTGTGTGTTTCAAAGTCCTCAAATAACAATTATTTTATTTTTTTATGATAGTACCTATGATGCTAGGTTCCAGTAACTGTTAAGATCTAGTGGGATAAATTAGCTCCTCTCCATCCATAACATTTATGGTTAATTTTTTTTGCCTCTACACAATGACACAAGTAGTATTTTGTTCCCTCATCATTGTTCTTAGGTGCAATGATTGTAAAAACATGTCCTATATTTAAAGTATAATCAAATTTTAAGTACATCTAAGAAAAAATAAAAAATAAATATATAAGGTTATATATTTAATTAAATAATAAATTATACCTGGTTGCGTAAGATTTGAGATGTGGTCAAAGTCAATTGATGATGCCATTTCATGATCTACCAATTATTGGAGTGAATGGCTACTCTCTACAGGTGATATGGGTCTACAATACCATTTTTCAACCCATTATTTTGACTCACATTCATTCTAATTAAATTTCATACATGAAGAATAAAAACATGCCATATCCCTAGTATAAATAGTCCATGAACATGAATTTGAGCTTTGAATGGAGTAAAAAACACTTGATCCAGGTATTGTAATGCAATCTTCATACATTGCCTTATGTTTTTCTTCTATTAACCAAAAGAATCTTCGTACATGAAAATGTTTATCCAATCCATGACAAATATTTTCATTACACCAAGTCACAATACTTACTGTATCGATCAAATTAGCACCATCTTTGTGCTTTTCCTACTCTCTTTTAAGGTCTCTTTTTACACATGCACCAGCACCATCATGTTCCCCTTTTCCATGCCCAACCTCAAAGAAGCTCCAAAAATGTTGAACGCCATTCTTCTTATGCATTCTGCCTAACTAGTAAAACATTTGAGAATTCTTAAACTGGCCTACACAATTGTCTAACCAAATGTAGTGTGTATAAAACATGATTTATTTTTCATTCATATTCATATAAAATATCTCAAAACAACCTTGAACAAACTTTGGAGAATTCAATCTATCATTGCTCATATAAAAATGGTACTCCCTTAAAATCTTTTTGTTGTCATATGTGCTATCAGGTACATGTTTGAATGTAACATGAACAAAAATTCTAACTTGAATTTAATTATAATATTGAGATTGAACCTTATTCTATGGTTGTAGTGTGTAGTTCTCAGCAAAATCCATAACCGAAATAATGGTGCCAATTGAGAAGTTATCCTTGCATGCTTTGAATTGATAATCTAACCATTTTGATTTGTGTGTGTGTGTGTGTTGTATATTGTTAGATAATGTTATTTTTGAATTTAAACATGATATCACATATAGAAACTTTGGTCATTACCAATTCACACTTTGATGACTCTTTTCCATCTTTTAATATATACTTAACAGATTTGTAGTTATTATAATGAACTAGTTGTTTTTCAAATTCATTTGAAATATCTTCATGTAAATAACTCATCAAATTTGAAAAACCATCACAACTTTTACATGTTCCATCTAAACATTTTTTGGAAAAAAAAATTGTCCTTCAGGTCTTTGACAGAAAAGACCTTGGATTAATTCTTTTAATGTTTTAGGTGGGGAAGATACCATACATTCTTGCAAAATTTCATCAGTATGTAAAGTAAAACATATATGATGAAAAACATCAAAATATATAACAAATTCAACATGTACCCTATAACATGTGGTGTGTGCTTGGTTGTTTTTTACATAGAAAGTCTTGCACATCTCAAATGACCTTTGGCTAATTATCAATTGACCATTAAATTTTTCAATAATTTTTTTATAAAATTTTGTTTACATCATGTACAAAAAATGTTTTGCATGTGGTTCATGATTTTTTTAGCCTTTTCTTATTTTAAAAACATCTTTTACATTATATGAGACCCTTGTGTTGTCATGCCAAAAAATTTCAATCAATTATTTTGTTCCTTCAACCAATACCTTATCTTTTTGTGGGAGTCTAACACTAAATGCCCCAACAGTCCGTGAGTAAAGGGTCATCAAGCCTTGTTCTTCTTTTTACAACATTTATTAGAGATTTTCTATTTAAATTCAAGGATTTATTTATTTCACTAAGAATTCAAGCTTTAGATGTTGACTTACTCACTATAGATTCCATTATTACTCATCTTGCCACATTACTATCTTTATTCCAATTTTTATTGCCTATTGCCTTAAATGCATTAAATAGATTCTTTACTATTATACTATTTTTTATCTCTATGTTTAATGTTCTTAACCCCAAATTATGCATCACAAGATGCATTTTTTCCATTTTTATTAATTGAATAAATAGTTGGCATCAATTTTATGACTTTTATTCTTTAATGCATAGTTCCATACACATTGACCATGACATTGAAATTTTATTTTTGACATTTTACCTTCCATAGGTTCTATTATTTTTTCATCTATTTCCATGAAATACTTTAGTGTTCATCTTATTTTCCTTGGAGGTGTGGTTGAGGATCTATATTTTGTATTAAATTAGGTAGTGTTAACACTTCAACCACAATAGGGAAATTAGAGGGTTGACTATCTAAATTAAACCCTATAGATGAATTAAATTCCACTTTATTAGAAGACACATGATTCGAGGTCATTATTTGATGTTGATTATCATCATACTCAAAAAATTTATTATGAATGGATGTTTCATTATATTGTGTTTGTCCATTTGTTTCATCATACATTACTTACATGCTTTACATTTTAAATTTCATCTTGCAAGAAAGATTGACTTGATTCTCTTATCTCATTTGAAGACATATGTAAACTAAATTCTATAGAATTGGGCATGTTATTTTCATTAGAATTATTACCTGGTGTAGAAGAACCTTCACCTTGCCTACAAGCCCTTATGGATGCTCTCATATCTGCTTGTCTTTTTCTTTCTTTTTCTCTTTTCAATTTCTTCATTTGTTAGCTCTTTGATTGGTATTTTGCAATGACTTTTTGACCCCATTATTTATCTTTGCCAAAATAAGACAATTGTAGATTTAAATTTGAAGATTTCTTAGTGATTCAAATAAAATAAATGAACAATTCACCAAATTTTCATAGTTGTATCAGAAAAACTAGTTTGTAATTTGGAAAGAACAAAACAAATCAATCATTTTCATTAGAAATGCAAAAGGAATTTGTGAATCACAAAGGGTAGGGGTCCACGAATCAATGAGAAAATGCATATATTGGTCTATTAGTGGTTATTCAAAGGGTGTACGCCCTTTTCATAAGGTGCACATCCTTTTAATATTTTAAAAAATCCTTCTTTCCCTCCAATTTTGTCTCAGTTTTAGGCCTAAGGGGTCCTAAACCTAACCAAACTCTGTCATGGACCAGCCAAGAGAATTTATAATAAATTTAGGGTTTTTTTTCTTTTTTATCAACACGTCTAATCAGACATCTTTTATAATTTAAAATATATATATGGGTTTGTAAAGCAAAAAACATAGTTTTAAAATATATAATTTTTTTTTAATGTTAGAATATTATTTATTATTATTATTATTTAATTTCTACATAACATACATCGTTATAATATATATATATATATATATATATATATATATATATATATATATATATATATATATATATATATATATATATATATTCTCTTATAACTTTTTGAATATTAATCGAATGTTTATAAAACGTATATCTCAACAATCTACACATTTTTAACTATGCTCTAAAAAAATTAATTTTCATAAAGTTAAGGTCAAAAAGTTTTATTCGCACACTTGCAGTTTTAAATTTTTAGCTATCTTGAATTGTAAAATTCTGTAAAAATTATATATAATAAAAAATAGTCTCAACAATCTTAGATATTTCACCTATCTATATATAAAAATTTATACAAAAATTCAATCATTTACTCAAAAAAAGTGTGTTCATACACATTCACTTTCCTTATCTTTTTTACATAAATCACCAACCTATTGTCATAAATGCATCTATTTCACACACTTTTATCATCTGAGTTTTGGAAAAAAAAATATATATTTAAAAACTAAATTCAAAATTACATAATTCATTTTTTTATATCACTGTCAAATTCCTTTTCAAAGTGTCTCAAATATTTTCTCTAAATTCAACTATTATTATTTTCAAGAAAAAAAAGTATCGGTTTATACCCCTTTTGGCCCCATTATCCTACATCTACCCCATAAATATGCCACATTTAAAACAAAGTTAGTTTTTGTTTTATTTGAAACAATTTTTATCTATGTATATGAATATAAGCTTAAATAAATGAGCATCACAAATTATCAAAGGCCTAAAGCGTCATACACAAATTAACTATACAAAAGGAGAGCTAACACCACTTGCAAGAGGGAAAAGAAAATGGATTTTTTTGTTTTGATTTTTAATTTTTTTTTTTTTGAAAAGATAAATGATTATTATGAGTTTGGATCATACTAAAATAAATATGTTTTAAAAAAAAAAATAGCAAAGCGAATCTAAAATGTTATATAATATTAAAGTATTTGATCATGTTTTTTTTTAAAAAATTGAAATCATGATCTTGATGATTTCTTTCAAACCATGATCTATATTTTTGTAAAATTTTGATAGAATAATCTTAGGAGTTAGATTAACAAAATTTAGAAAAATTTTAGAATTTAAAATTGCTAATAAAAAGATATGGCTCTTATTTTAGATGGATTTTTAATATGACAAAAAAAAATTTAAAAAAACATTTAAAATTTAAAAAAATAGTAATATTTAGTGTTCAAGAACAACTAGAATACATATTGAAAATTGATTATTATGCCAAATGTGAAAGAAACCTATTTAAAATCATTTAATGGAAAAAAAATAAAAAGTTAGAAGACAAAAAAAATCTTCTTTTCCACCTCCAAATCTGTAACTTTCTTAGTATTTAATGTTAGAAAAGTTAAAAGATTAACATTGAAAATATATTAAATAATGCATTAAATGAAACAATATTGCATTGTAAAGTAGAAAAATCTACAAATCTGAGACAAGAGATTTGATAAGTGGAAAAAACCATCAAACGGTGAAAAAACTCCACAATCTATTAAGAAGCTTGCAACAAGAATCATTCTAAGAAAAGTTATAGCTCTGATATCATATTAAGATTTATGAAAAAATTAAAAGATTAACATTGAAAATATATTAAATAATGTATTAAATGAAACAATATTGCATTCTAAAGTAGAACAATCTACAAATCTGAGATAAGTGATTTGATAAGAAGAAAAAACCGTCAAACAGTGAAAAAACTCCACAATCTATTAAGAAGATTGCAACAAGAATCATTCTAAATACAATAACATGTAAAATCTTAGGAGAATAATTGTCTTAGACCAAAAGAGCATCAAGGATGCAATAATAAGACTTAAAACAACAAGAATGAGTTGTGTTGAGAGTGTAGTCACAATTATTAAAGAAGAGCTCTTTATAAAGAAGCAAGAAATAAAATGAGTTACAAATGCAAGATCCAGCGTATATGTCACGTGTCTCAAATCCTCTTACAAGTGGAGATAATGTGCGTGCCATGTGGGGGAAGAGGATTTACATAAAGTAACTTTAAATCCAATAAGTGGACAAAAGAGGTGAGTGCCACCTCATAAATCTACGTTAAATGCATTTATAAATATAATAAATACACACACACATAATTAAACTTAGGATAAACTAAAAAAACTAAATGTACTCAAATTAAAATTTAATTCTCCAGCATTAGCATGGCTAATGGGTATAGGAGAATCTAACATCTATGTGTCCATCTATCATATGTATGTTTTACATCGTACTCATATATTATGAAATACATGAGTGCATAAAAAATGATATGTTATCTACATAACACGTGATAAAGAAACATATGTAAATGGTGTTTCTAATAACCATGTCATGTCTAGGACATTTTTTTTTAAAATATTTTTAATGTTTTTATATTTTTGATTTATTTTTATTTTTTATTTATCTTGAAATTTGTAATTTTCAATCAACCCACAAAGTCAATATGATCAAAAGGATCTATATCATATGGTGCATCTTCCACCTATGCAATATTTTGAAGGTTATGTAGATACATTGCATACTCTTCATGTGTATTGTGTTGCTTATTTTATCTTTGTTGTTATTTTAGATGATTTTAATTTCTAATGATTGTTATTGCCATCATGTCAAATCTTGATTGACTTTCCTACGTTTCAGAAAATGACGTGTTGATTTGTTTGATCCATTGTGGCTTTCATCTATTTTAGCCATAATTGCCCCAATCTAAATGTCAACTGATGATCAAGAGGCATGACCCATATATATGTATCGATAACATATGGTCCAGAATCAATTGGTAGAGTAATATATCCAAGAGATCCTTTCAAATGTGTAATATTTTTTAGTTCATCAATGTCATGTTCCACAAGTGTCAGGATCTTGCTCCACCAATTAGAGCACATATGATTACTTCTTGTATTAGCAACTAAACACGGAATTTGACCAGAATGAATAAGTAACTAGAAATATGAAACAACACAGGAATATGAGAGACAATACACAATTGTATTAATAATCACTCAGAAGAAAATACAATAAAGAAGATGCCACTTCTTCTTCCACCTCAAAGGCTTGCCACACCTCAAGACCTTCTTCCCTCTCTCTCACGGTCCCAACAATCAACTCCAATACAGAGTTGGTGTTCACCTCCACCAGTCAGAAACGATGCTACCAGTACACCAAGTACACAACCGTACTCCAAGTAGATCTCCTGCTCTCTGCTGCTACCTACAAATCACCAGACCTTACTCACCATTGTAGATCTCAAATAAAATCCATGCACACCTGCTGACCAAGATCATACATACACGAAGAACCCTTCTAATTCTCCAAACCAGCACCCACCTTGGTACTGTGGCACTAGGAGGAACACACCATTTCTCTCCTCTCTCTGAAGGAGCTTATTTTGCTCTCTTACTCTCTAGCACTCTAGTTTACAATACAGCCCATGAGTCTATTATATAGATCTCATGCATACAATAATTAAACTATCTTAATTAAAATAATTAGACACGCAACTCAAGACTATAATTAGCCCTTAACATGCAAATTAACAGTCCAAAAATAGACTCTCCAGAATCTGCATGCAAACTGCATGTTCACGCACACAGGCTACCGACGTCGGCTCCTCCCTGACCGATGTCGGCCGACTGGTAACCGACGTCGGTTGCTTCTTCACTACTATCTGACTGACGTCGATTGATCAGACCGACATCGGTTGCCCTGCAACTCATTATGCAACCTCCGCAACCTCCGTAACTCCTCCTGTTTGCATTCTGGTGAAGCTTTTAGCTCCACAACCTAACAATAAGTCATAAATATATAATATTTCACATGCTCTCCCACTTATCTCTATTGATCATAATATCTTTCCATTTTCACCTTTAATTTATGTTGTAATAGTCAAGGCCTCTTTTCATGGACACTTGTAATTGTAGATACTAAAACTAAATATTTTTAACATCTTAGTCTTGTAAATTTGACAAATACTAATCATGACTTTACCCTTTAATTCTAATTTTCATGTTGTCGAAAGGCTCACATTTGACATCTCATTATGCCTAAATTCTTATCTTATTTCTGACCCATATCATTTTGATGATCTAGATAACCTATACACTACAGAAAGCTCAAAACTTGATATATATCATTCACTATCAATTAAAGGTCCATACCTATTTTCTAGCCTTTTGAACACTACCATCCATAGAGGGACACTTGAGTTGATGTTAGTGTCTAAGTCCTTATTTAGTGTCTAGTACTCAAAATTCATCCAAATTGAAAACTACTCAAAACCTATGGGTCAACGTATTTTTATTATTGAACTCTACCGTGAGATATTTTTAAAATGTGTGGTATAAACATAAATCTAAGCCTTTTCATTATTCATCTAGAAAATAATAAGCAAGCACATACAAAGGCTCATTTAATCAATCACATAAATGAATTATTATGTCCTAATCATCCCTATTTTTGAATCAATTATAAGAGTAGTGATACAACAAGTTTGAAGCATCTAGAGAATAATCCATGAGCAGTATTTGTCAAGAGGCAAGTTAAATCATTGTATGCATATACATATAATATATTACACCATTATTTATACACACTCCTAGACATAGGGTTGAACTACATAAGTCTAAGGCCTTCCTTGGAGTATTGGATATGTAGGTAATACTCATTGATAGAGGGGTATTTTAGGTCAACTCAACACTATAAGTCCATTAACCTATTTTTGTCAAAACTCATTTTAAGGGTGAGTGAAGAGATAGCATTTGATCAATAATAAGATAAAAAAAACCTATATTATATATATGAATACATCATCATAAAGGTAAAAAAAACTTAGATTGGTAAAGTTGGTCACATCTAGATCTAGTGGATATTCCATACAGGACATTAGCATTGACAGTCGTGTCCCAAGGTCGATGATATTATCCATGGCTCCAAAAACATTATTTCTAGAATCTGAAGATTGTCTTAGAATCTTGATCCTATATACTCTTGCCTACGTCTAATTCAAATATACTTGCACATAATAAACCCATATAAGTATCATTTCTCTTTAATATTTTAATCAATTGAACATCTTTAAAATTTGGTACTTTATATATTTAGCATATCTCAGTATTATAATTAAGAATATTCATGTATTTAAATTTGCAATAAATTTCCCTACTATAAATTAGTTTATAACCCTTGTGCTTAAGTTATTTCAATATTCTTAACCATATTCCCACCTTCTAAATTTAGGGTTAAATAATAATTTTTACTTGTGTTTATAGATAGTATCAATTTAGAACTTTGTATGCTTGTTGATCCTATATCACATTGATGATGGATTTATTCTTATATTTTTTAATCATATTTTGTAGTATTTTGAAACTATTTTTGTCCTGTCTCATGATTCTATGATAATCACTATATTGTTTTCCTTCTTGATGTGATGAACATATTTTTTCTCGATGTCTGGTAGGTGGTAATACCATTTGATTGTTTTCAATAACATTCATAATGTGATACTTGGTGTATATTTGAGACTTGTTAGTTGTAATTATATGGATGGTTGTGTATCTAAAACCTCCACATTATGCACTAAATTTTTAACATAACCTTTGTGAAAAATAAAAAATAAATAATTATTCTTATGCCCAAGTCATACTTTATTTTATAAAGGTTTGTCTCAATGGTGATTTTGAGAGAATCATGGTGTGATATAAAGTTGTAACTTTTTGATGGAGGGCTACTCCACCCACCATTCACACACAACACAATAACAAAGATTCTCACAGAAAATGTAAGGAAATAAATCAAACAACTTTTATTATCAAAAAATAACAATACCATAGCAACATGGTTGTTTCACTACAAATAAAATATAAACCTATCAAAATTCTTGCAAGCTGGAGCCATAATATGCAAAGATGTAATTGTCCTTCGTAACGACTCCTTCCCTTCTTTATTGGCACTAATAACTCATATTTTTGGGTGCCCAAAGGCCCAACTATCCCTTTTTTGGCCCAAGAAAATTTTTATTTGAAATTTAAATTTTGAACGTTGTCCCTTTTCCTACCTGAGAAAATTATTATTTGAAATTTGAAAATTCAATAGCACAAGTTTTGGGAGCCATAAATTTTGAACTAGGCATCCGATTGATGCACCATTTAATGTGTTGGAAAGCTTGTAAGGTGCTCTATGACATATCTATTTTAGGTCATGAAATGACCATTTTTGAACCCCCAAAAAGGTCATTTAAAGGTCCAAAATTCAAGTTGAATATTTTTATATAAGAATTTTGAATATTAAAACTTTAATAACTCATTATGTACCAATGATATTGAGCTAATTCTTTCACCAAAGGCCATATTTTAAAATTTATGATCTCTATGTAAATTTCATATCCATACATGTAAAAATACAAACTTACTAAAAATAGTAGGATACTATTTTTAGCCTTTAAAAGATTTTAATAGTCCTAAACCGCTGAAAACTTCATCATGTGCTCCAAATGAACTAATAAGCCTTAAAAAAATAGCAAAGCAACATAAAATATTTATTTTTTTGGTGATGCAAGATTACCCTTACACCTTGGATGATCCTACATCACTTTTGTTTGTATTTTTAATACACTAGTGTTTGACATTTTTCTCTTTCCTTTACCCTTCAAAGATTTTGCTTGAGTATGAATTTTAAATTTACTACTACTCTTTATATATGAATTATCTTGATATTCTCTGACTCCAATAGGTGTGTGCAAATAATGAGAAATGTATTCATTTAAATAAATAGTATTGAAATTTATATTTCACAAATAATCATCTACCATATCTTGCATATCATTGTCATCATCACTAGCATAGTAATATGTGACTATGCCATATTGATTTTTTGAATTTACCACTAGGGGAACAACTAGAATTGCCTCATGTGTTGTTATACTAGGTTTTTGTTCCCTGTGTTCTTCATGAATGTTCATAACTAGTTCCTTATCTTTCAAAACACTTGCTTATCCCACATCATGTGTATGCATATGATGTAATGGAATCGATTGTGAGGGAGGTATCGTAGAATAATCCTTAAGTTGTGATTTTGATTGACTCTCACTAGTAAATTTTGTTATTTTATAATATCTAAAAGGTGCATCATCTGTAGATAGTGAATATGAATATCCATCATGCATAAATTTGATGCAAGTACGTAATATAAATGGTACTTTTTCCATTGCATGAATCTTTGTCCATCTCAAAAGTAGGTTGTAATATAGAGGATTATGCATGACTTGAAATATGGTAGGAACCATCTTGGGTCTTAGTTATACATCCAATGATATTGTCTCAAGGACTTGGCATGGAATGTTATTAAATCCTTTATATTCTCTAATTTATAAAACTGTTATGCTATATGATTACTATAATGCATGTATTTTGAAATCTAATAGTTATCATCCCTTGGATTCTCTATTTTATATAAATTTTATAAACTATGATTATTATAATGAATGGACTAATGATGACTATTGTATGATCAATAATGATAATATGTATATGAAAAATATGATGATGAAGGCAATAATTATAGTCCTGATTTTCAAAAATCATATAGTGAGGAAGATTACACCACTTCTAAAATAGAAGAGCCTAGCTCCCCTATACCTTCTTTAGAACACTCTCTTAACCCTTCTTTATAACAAGATGAACATAATGTTCATGTACATCTTCCTACTCCTACCATTTTTCTCAAATTACAATCTAAAGATGATTTATTTGATAATACACCTCATTTGTATTTACACTTCACCATTGTGTTTCATCACATCCAAGGTTATAAAATAAATGTGCATAATTACAAAAATAATATATGACATAAATTATTAATAACACTACTCTTACATGCATATATGTTTCTCATTATATAGATGATGAAAATGTGACAGATTTTGAAAATTATTTTCCTTTACTAGATGATGTAAATGTTTCAAAAGTTGAATGATCTTCTTTACTTCTCTAAATGATGCAAATGTTTAAGAAGTTGAATTTCATTCTTTAATTTTTTTAAATGATGCAAAAGTTTAAAAATTTAAATGTGATTCTTCTTTACTCTTTATCGATTATATAAATGGTTCAAAAATTGATTGTGAATCTCGTTTACTTTCGCTAGAGGAAGCCAACATCACAAAATTTGAATGTATTTCTATTGTACTAGATGATGTAAATGTTACAAAACTTTAATATTCTTATCATTTAATTTCATTAGATCATACAAATGTTACCAAAATTGAAATTCATTTTCCTTTACTCTCTCTTGATCATATATTTGTTACTAAAGTTGAATGTGATTCTCTTCTTCTCTCTATCAATGATGCAAATGTTTAAAAAATTAAATGTGATGCATAAAAAGTTTATTCCTTATCTCTCTCTAGAAACATAAATGGATGCACATAAACATAATATTTCTTTGTATTCCTCCAAAACATCATGTAATATTCAAATTATACATGTAAATCTTCATGATATTCAAAATGATATAATTTATTCCTTACAAACATCATGTGATATGAATGAATCTATTTTCAATATTCTTAAATAACATAATGATGTAGTCTTAAAATTCAATGATAGTAGTAATGATTCCATTATGCCTATATTTCAATTCGATGGTAAATTACATCACATGAGTGTACCTTTCCAAACTACAACTATTCCTACAAGACATATTGTATCTATGATGAATGTTATAGGAGACCTTTAAAAGCAAGTTTTGAATCTTAATTTGTAATTGTTATTGTGTCATGCTAATATTA
Source organism: Torreya grandis (assembly GCA_037957365.1). NCBI lineage: Eukaryota > Viridiplantae > Streptophyta > Pinopsida > Cupressales > Taxaceae > Torreya > Torreya grandis. The sequence continues at coordinate 1,449,946 of JARHVA010000195.1, forward strand.
ACGATAATATCACTCAAGATCAACCTCTTACACAAAATATATTTGAGTATCCTTATCCAACATATTTTTTCATGCCTACGTTTCCTTTATTTGATGGTTTGGAGACCCTATAAACCATTTTAAACAATAAATGTGTTATTTTGGTCATTGGGCTAAATATGGACACATATTATTAAAGGCTTTTCATATGAGTCTAAAATGAGTTGTTTGTGATTGGTTCTATAGTATTCCTAACATTTCTTTACCAACTTTCAAGAAACTAGAAGATATATCCTTATCAAATTATCATAAGCATAAAATGCCTAAGTTGCATTGGAACATTTAAAAGGCTTAAATTAAGTTGATGATGTGTCCATTAGAGATTACATTATTCAATTCAAGAATGATTTACACTCTTTGACATATAGACCCTTAGATTTTGAAATACAAGTCATATTCAGTAAAGACCTCCTATCTCCACTAAAAAGGAAAAACTTTGCATAATCCTTACACTTCTTTAGATAATTTATAAATAAATGTGCATAAATACACATGTGAAATAATAAGCAATAATGAAAATTTTATTGTACCTTCTCCAAAAAGTGAATTTTTTGTTAAATATGCTTATAAAGGAAAAAAAAAGACAAAAGAGGTCCATAAGCAATCACCTATGCCTTCTTTTAAACCAACAGATCATAACAAGGAACAAAAATTAAAGTTATTATGTAAGGGAGAAGAATCAATATATAGAATAGCCCCAAAAATAAAAGTATATAATTCTACTAAGTGACAATCACTTCAATTTGATCACCTTAGAGATCAACCACATGGTATCTTACATACATTATTAGATAAGAAGTTGATTACTCTTATTCTGAATAGTCATCATCCATCGCATAGATTTGAGAAGATAAAAGAGCAACTGCTTTTCACTTACCTTGGTATTAATAGACATCGTGATAATTATTGTTATGCTTTAGACTAAAATTTTACACAATTTTTTGATAGAGGAGTTATTACATTTGAAAATAAGATAAGAAGGTTTTATTCCTCCAATTCTTCTAGTAATTATTCTAGAAAGACAAAGAAAATAGAGTGTTCTCTAGGATACCTAGATCAACGAAATGCATGGGTTTGTAAGCAAGAGACAAGTAGCTTTTCTATGAGAAAAAACAAATATGAGAATATTGCAAAAGATGAGATTTAATCCACCACTCACTTCATTTCAATAGCTCAAAAATAAATATGTACAATAGGAGAGTAAATATATAACTCCATGAAAAACCACAAATATCCTAGAAATGTAACTCCCATACCTATAAATAACTAACCAAAGAGTAACATACACTAACTAATGATGATGGATAAGAGTAACTCCCTATGTCTAAGTAAACATAATCAAGCTAACTCCACAAGTATATGAATAATCCATATGTGTAGAAATAATAAAAATAACAAAATAAAAAGAAAATAAACATCCTACACTAACATCCCCCTGTAAGTATAACTTAAGTGGCTAAAAAAAAGGATCCCGACAAAAAGGCCTAATGAGGTACCGATGTACAAAACAACTCTCATAAAGTAGAGAAAATGAGAAAACCCATAGGAAAAAACTCCCCCCAAAAAGAGAAAAGAAAAAGAGGGATAAAAATCCCTAGTAGAAGCTATAATTGATTGTAGCCACCCTATATCCTAAAAAGGAACTCTATGGAGTGATTATGGATCAAAAGTAGATGTAACAAAGAGTTGATCACCTTGGAATAATGAATATGTCCACCAAGTACCTAATGGATATCCAACCAATGTGTTGTTCCTATATAAATAATTTTGCTCTTCGTGCATAGTATATGGGCCAACTACTTCGTGTAATAATGGCGCATCAAAAGCATAGGTGAAGAAATGAATAACTTGTAATTGTGTACTGGATTACCCAATATCTAATGAGTCATGGATCAATATACATACTACCTAAAATGCCTTAAGTGGATTAGAAGTAGGTGGATCAACAAATAACTTCTCAATATCTAGATGGTGACAAAGAGATGGTGAAGGTGTGTCCCCATCACTATTGTAGTCATCTATTCTAGAAGAAGAGTCCTCATCATCAAAGATGTGCTCAGGGTCAAAAAAGTCACCAAGTCTAGGTGAGTCTAATGAATAAAAATATGAAGGAGAGCTAGGGATAAAGTGTGAGAAAGTATACAGTCGAGTTTGATGATAAACTATTCTCACTGCCATTATATTATCATTATGCAACTCTCTAGTATACACTAAATTTGGAGTGAATTTAACTCGCATGCCCATACCAAGGTGACTAATATGGTAGACTGATAGGAGATTAATTGAAAGTGAGGGAATACTTAGAGAGTTTTTTAATGTTCCACCACTTACTTTAGCATACCCTCTCTCAAAAACCTATGTAGAAGTGTCATCACCCAGCTAAATGATGGAATGTAACATGTTTCTAAGGAAGTGAACTCTATATGTGAAGAAGCCATCCGATGTGATGCACCATACTCAATAACCCATGTAGGAGTCAGGGGTACAAATGCAACTAGGGATCTACCGTTTATTTTCTTCTTACTATTATATTTTGCCTTTTCTTTACCATTACCAATTGCCTTGGAGGATTCTAGGGTGGATGAACTTGGTTTGATAGACTCATAAACACCTATATTATTCTTCTCAAGAAGGCTAGTTAGGTGATCAATCTAATTTTTTAAACTTTTACTTTCGTCATATTTTTCTAAGCAATAGCTACATTTGATCAATTCTTTCTTAGGCTTCACATTGGAAGAGAAGGTCTCATTGGTTGATTTGGAGATGGGAGGATTTTGATCATTTTCCTCTTGATCCTTTTTATTCCATTTCTTCTCCTTGTTATTTGAAGCCTTTAGTTTTTCATTTACATTATTAGATCTTATGTTTTTGAGGACTTCAATGTACCCATCTGTATTAACTAATCTTGCTCTCGAGTTAAGTCAACACAAAAAATCATCTAAAGAGGGCATTTTACATGCATTTCCAAAAGCACTTTTGGTACCATGGCAAGTAGAGATGAATATAGAATAATTTGGACTTAGTTTATAGAGTATAAAAAGAATCAGTTGATCATCGTTCTTATTTATTTCACATTCTTTTAACTACGATCTCAAAGACTTAAACTTAGTGAAAAAATCTTGTAGGGTGTAAAAACTACTAGGACTCAAACTAATGAGCTCATTCTCTAGTTTATGACCTCTCATTATATTTAACTTCTTAAAGAGATTTTCCAATGTGATCCAAACTTCATTAAGATTTTTTGTAGATTTAACATGAAAGAGTAGATCAAAAGACACAACAATCCAAGGGCTTCCTCACAACGGTTAAACTATTTAATTTTGACAACTTTTGAATTAGGTTTAATCTCAGTGTCCATTATAATACAATATAAGCCCTTGCTTCTCAAAAAGATTTGCATTTTGGATTTCAATTCGTGATAATTAAATGGTGGGAGTGGACTTATCAAACTAGGATCCATAGTGCATAATTAAAAAATTTATTGTAGAAAATGAAAGAATGATAAAGTAGAAGATTCACCACAATACAACACCCTTCCTAAAACAAATGTTATCAACCGCCCAAGATTTTGACACTTTATAATTTAGTGTATTTTACAAATTAAATAACATCAATAAAATCGGTACAAAAAATCAGAGTTACTAATAGAAAGTTACAATGAATATGGTTTCCCATCATTAATGTCCATCTTAATTAATCTTCCACCAACTTTAAATACATTTAAATAAAATCACCAAATTTAAATACATTTAAATAAATTAAAAAATTAGTCAAAATCAAGGTGGTTTCCCATCATTAATGGTCCATTTTAATTAATCTTCCACCAAATTTAAATACACTTAAATAAATAAAAAAAATTGTGAAAATAAATATAAAAATTTAATAAAAACACCAAATTTAAATACACTTAAATAAATAAAAAAATTAGTCAAAAACAAGGTGGGAATTGAACTAGTGAGCTCTCTCAAGCAATTGTGAACTCTTAACCAAGCCCACTACTTGCTCACACATGGAAATCAATGGCAAAAATTCCTTTTGAGGGCAAAATAAAACCAACTATTTTTAAAAAATAATTAATAAAACAACTATTTTGGATTTTTAGGGAAGAATAACTTTTGTCTTGAATTAGCTATGGAAGAATACCAGCAGATATGCACCACCATTGAGAGAGAACCTACACTTAGAAAACTATGATGAAGATCCATGTTGGCTCTATTCTTGCCAAAAGACACCCTTGGAGAGAGGAGTCAACAGTCAGATGGCATCTAGCACGCAGAACTCAGCACCAAACATCAACAGTGACTAACAAGCAGGAAACAGATGGAAACCAGATGGTTTTGACTGATTGAAGAGCCCGTAAGCATGTTGAGTGGTGGAACGTTTCAAGTGTAGACCAGTTGAAATGGCGAGTGAGTAGGCATAGACCAGCTTGAAGGATGATAAGTGAACAAGCGTAGACCATCTTGAAGTACGACGAGTGAATGCGAATAAACCCATGTATCCTCCTCAATGTAATCACTTCCTTGGGCTCGCTATGTATATTTCAGTCTTAATGCAAAACTGCCTCTTGTAGAGGCTTGACTTTGTGCACTCCTTCTGTGTACCCTGGCTTGGAAAAAAGGTTATAACAATTACGTTTCCACCTCAAAAGAGAGGAAGACAACAAAGCCATGTTGCCTAAGAATGAGCAAATAGAATGTAGACCCGAGTGCAAGTTTTGTGCCCCAATGGAAAGGAAAATTCCTAGGTTGGAGAAAGGAAGGAGCCTACACTCACGAAAACCAATGCCTCCACCAAAGAGGAAAACTTCTAACAATGCATGTGAACCCAAAAAAAAAAGTTTTATTTTGAAAATAAACTAAGTGTAACAAACTACCAACAATAAGACCAGCCATACAAATACCAACATTGGCTCTGATACCATAATGTAGTATTCTCTAGGATCTATGGATCAATAAAATGCATGGGTTTGCAAGTAAAAGACAAGCAAATGTATAAGATTTGATGTGAGCAAAAAATATGATAATACTAAAAAATATAAGATTCAATTCACTATTCACTTCATTTCAATAGATCACAAATCAAGATGTATAAATAGGAGAGTAAATGTGTAACGTCTCTATGAACAAGCACAAAGAGTGTAGAAATGTAAATCCCATAGCTAAGAATAACCAACCAAAGAACAACATCCACTAAGTAATGATGATGGATAAGAGTAACTCCCAATGTCTAAGTACACTTAAGCAAGCTAACTCTACAAGTGTAAGAATAATCCATGTATAGGAATAATCAAAATAACAAAATAAAAAGAAAATAAATATCCTACACTAACATGAGACATCTTACAAAATTCCTAACAAGGTACGAAAGGTTTATTAGCCTTCATATAAAAAACCACTAGAAAATTTCCTTATTTTAGTTCATATTCCACCATGATCAAATCATCCCAAGATATTCTTATTTAGGAAGTATTGCTCATTTGAGCTCTTGATAGTGGTGATACTGAAAAAGATCTAGTTATCAATGCTCCAAAATTATACATCACAAGTACATCTATATATTCACCAAAACAAATATGGAAGAAAAAATTGAATCAAATACCTATGGAACAATCAAAAGTAGAAGCCAACATAGTGGTACAAGCATTAGAAATTGAACCATTTCAAATTATTCGATAAAAAATTCTTCACCTAGATTATAATGATTTTCTCTTTTCAAATAGCTTTAGAAACTAATTTTGAGTGATAATATCACATACATGATAATAAAAACTAACAATTATTAACATTCAATTATTATTATCAATACATTATACATCCATACTTTTACAATATTCTATTAAAAATAGTCAAATTTTGAAACTCATAAATGTAAAAAATTCAAATACTATAACATACGCATGTAAATAAAACTAACATATACAAAACAATCTCATATCTATATATATCAAAAATCATGTTTATAATACAATTTCAATCAATAGTGGGTGCATCCCCATCATTTGAGCTATCATTGTTGATTGGCTTTGCAGCCTGGGACGTAGAAGCCCCATCTCACCTGGACGCTCCACATGATCAGGACAATGACCTATATCATCTAATACACCTCTCAAGTATCCTGGTCTGAACCATGACACATGTATGTTTAGACTACAAAGTACAAAATTGATTGAGAAAATGCTTAGATAGATCAAAATCATGACTAGGTGCAATATGTCCATCGAGATTCACCTATAAGTCATCTCACTCATTGGTAAGTATATTATATGCTACAATTGTGATCACACATAGATCAAAAAATTGTGCATGCTCACCCACAATCTGATCAACTCTCTCAACCAAGATTCTACCTACTGCATCATAGGGCACATTTCATGTCAAAGTATGGATGGCCTCATCTACCATTGTAGAGCAATATGCATCACCTAAAATACCACATTATGAGAATAATTTAGTAGAAAATTACAAATGAATATTAGCTACATATATACATATAATCATATAAATACTCATGCTATAATATATAAATTTCAATAGTCACAACAAACTTGACATATTTATCACCTAGTTATGTTGTAGGTTGCGGTGTTGATTGTGGTGAAGGTGGTGTTCATCATCCATTTCCTTCATCACCATCCCCTCCACATTATGTTGGGAAACATCGATAAGATCATCCTCTATAATTGGAAATAATTGATCCCATCGAGCATTAACCCACCACTATGTATAAGTTGTTTTACATCCTACATCATCACCCTCTCCTAATGAAACCATATGATCTCGCTTTATTGCTGAATGAGGAGCTAAATCTAGCCACATAGGATTTGGCATCAAACCCACTCTAAAATCAACTCTAGTACTCCACATCCATGGATAAGCCACTTGAGGTACATCCTGATAAATCCAAATTATCGAGTCACTTGCTCATACCAAAACCTCTCATAGATATTAGGAAACTGATCTTGTATCCACATAATAACTAGTATGTGTTATATCTCTCAAACATCCTTAGGACATACCCCATATCACATATATGGTTTTCACTCAATCATAGTACTTGTTAGCCCATCCAAAATCACTCTATACTCTATGGTACTCAACCCCATCCTCTATAGTAGTACCCATCGAGATGCAAAGATATCACAATGAGCCCAATCCTAATGCATGATCCCAAATGGATGTATGATAATGATGTGATCATATACCTATACGTGCGACAACATATTAGCTCCAAGACCACGTACATGTACTTCCAATGTAAACATGTATAAATCATGATACAAATGGACCAACATGTTAAGTTCCCAACAATATAGTGTGTCTCTCCTCAATGACATGAACTATATAGCACATACGATAGGAGATATAAAAAACTCCACCATCTACTGCTACAACTGATGGTAATATACAACATATAAATTTTTAAAATCATGGAACATCAAATTTTACAATCTATTCTAATAATATAGTACCACCCTAATTATCACCCTCTGATTTACCTATCATGAATTTATGTGTATGCCACATATATCCCAGACCCTCCATGCCCATCACCAAAGGCTTCTTGAGAATAATATAATCTAATACACCACACATCATCTTGTGTTATGGTCATCTCACCTATAGACAACTAGAAAGTACATGTGTCAAGATTCCACCACTCTGACAATCCATTCATCAAATGCATATTAAATAAAATTTGGCCCAATCGACCAGCATGTGTTAAATTAGTATCCTATAATATTCATCAATTTATATCATCTAATCCTAACTCTACCAAAGTACTCATGTGTAGTCCATATCAAAACTCATAGGCATACAAATAATGTTACAAAAATAAAGCAAAAAAAGTATACCAAATTTTAATCCAAGTAAATGCAGTATACAATCACAAATTTTTGAGTAAAATCATTAAAAAGCACAAAGACAAAATCATCCAAAATAGAATAGGACCATGGATAGGGACATCTCATCTAGGACAATACTATCCATTTTGGGACAACAACATTCCAAGTTAGATAATCCTGACTTGAAAGGACAAAATCAATAGATTATGCATTTCAACATCTCCACATGTCAAAATAATCAAATTTTCAAAAAAATCAAATATCCCAAAAACCTAATCTCAAATCATAAAAATACTAAAAATTTGAGAAATTCATATACATACCAGTCTAGATACTAAAATATGATTTTATATGACAAACTAGTCTTATACACTTAACAAATACCAATTGTGGCTCAACCCTTCAATTCATGACCCTCCCACTACCAAAAGGTTTGTGTTCACCATCTCATTATCCCAAATTGATTATCCTATAGTTTGACCCTAACATTCTGATGACACAAATCAATTATAGCCTGCAACCTAAATAAAATTTTGATTTCTATCCTGCTTAATAGTTACAGATTCTCAAAAAACAATTACTCTATAGGACACTAGTGTCTAAATTAGGACACTAGCATTGATGCTACTGTCCCTAATCTATTTATAATGTCCTTGCCTTCTAGATGATCAAATTACAAATATTTCAACATGTATGAGTTGAACTATTTGTCTTCCTTAACCCTCCCATGAGATTATTTTAAAAGGTGTGGCATAAATACAAATCAAATGTCATTCATTATCCATCTAGTAAAATTTTAACAAGACTTAAGCAAGCACCTCTGAAGTCACACTTCACTACTAAAAAATCACTTGCATAACTAAGCTATACAAACCTATTTCCAAATCAGTCATAGGAACAATATTCTTATAGGTCTGAAGCATTCAAAGAGCAATCCATGAGTAGTATTTTTCAAGTTACACGTTGTATCATTACATGCACTCATATATACCATATTGCACTATTGTTTACATACAAGTCCACATAAGGGGGAGAACTATATTGGTCTGAGCCCCTCTTCAAATTATATGGCGATGTAGTTAGTTCTCATTATTGAAGTTTTATCTAGATTTAGTTAAAGTGAGTGCAAAGGTCCAATGGTCACATGAGACAAATGCGAAAGCACACCAATAATGAGTTGAAGTAAAAATGAAACTAGAAAGTAATTATTGTATGAGACAACTAAAAAGGAGAAAGCTAAATATTTATTAAGTGATAAAGCTCCTCAATTGAAGCATGCATATAGGAGTGTTGATTTAATCTTCCACAAATGGTGGTTAAAGACTCCATACAATAAAATTGTAACTCTTTCACAAAAAGGTGGTCAAAAGAGCCTAAAATAATAGTGTAACTCCTCCACAAAAAGTGGTAAATGGAGTTACATCCTAGTCTTTCGATCAAACCTATGATACCTATGACACACTAACTCCACCTAAGCAGGCATATCCTTAAATGTAGGAAAACTCTATGTGAGTAAATATAATATTCCTAAATAAATAAATCTGAGAAAATAAATACCTACACTAATACCCCAATAAGCATAGATTAGATAAGAATTTTAAAATAAAAATGGGTCTAGACAACTAGTTATGATCAGGTACCCATGTACAAATCAATTTCTCATAAATCAGAGAAAAGGAGAAAACTCATAGGAAAAAACTCCTCCCCCCAAAAGAGATATAGAAAAGAAGTGAAGAAGCTAGAAGGCCCCCTTGAAGATGATGATGTCGCTAACATTGACTGCACCCCAAGAAGATCTCATAAATGAGTGAACTTGATATCAATGAAGGGTTTGGTAAATATATCTAGAACTTTCTTTAAAGATTGGAAAAATCTCAAGTCAATGACCTGACCATGAATAAGCTCCTAGATAAAATGCATGTGAATCTTAATGTGTTTACTCTATTGGTGCTGAACTAGATTTTTGCATATATGTATAGTAATTTGGTTATCGCAATAGATGATGGTGGGCTACCTAAAAGGAATGCCAAAATCAGATAGAATCCCCTGAAGCCAAATAGCCTTAGTAGTTGCATTAACAACTCCCTTGTACTCTACCTCTGTAGATGATATACAAATAACATTTTACTTCCTTCTAGATCAACTGATACAACCAAAACCCAAAGAAAATTGTAACCTAAATTGGACTTGGGATTGTGAGTATCACCATCCCTATCTAAATCTAAAAACCAACCAAGTCAACATTTGTGCCAAGTCTATAATGAATCACAAATCTATTAGATCCCTGAATGTAGTGCAATATACTCTCATCTATTTTCCAATACAGCTCATAGGGTTCCTATATGAATCTAGAGATAAATCCCATAACATATGAAATATCATGCTTGGTATGAGTCAGATAAATAAGTTTGACAATAAGTTGTCAAAATTGAGTAGCATCGACTAAAGGTGTAGAATAATTAACCTCAAGTTTGACTCTTGATAGAAAGACATTCAGAGATGGCTTACAATTAGCCATGTGAAATTGAGTCAAAATATTGAGAGCATACTTGGGATGTGCAAGTGAAATCCTTGAATCAAACTATGAAATCTCAATGCCAATGAAGTAATGTAGAAGACCTAAGTCTCTCATGTCAAATATGTCCTATAGAGCTAACTTCACCACCAAAATAGATGATGAGGAATTACTAGTGATCAAAATATTATCAACATAAAGGACCAGTATCAGTATAGAATTATCTTACCGTAAGAAGTATGCATTGGGGTCTAAATGACACTTGGTGAAACCTGAAGTAAAGAGGAAGGAATCCATATTAGCATACCAAGCTCGAGGGGCCTATTTGAGGCCATAGATGGATTTTATAAGTCTAAAAACTAAGAATGAATCCTAAATTAACCTAAGTGGTTGCTCCATGTAGATCTCCTCATCAAGGTCTCCATGAATAAAAGCCCTATTCACATCCATTTGGTGCACATCCCAACTATGTGTTGTAACTATAACTAGTGTAAGTCAGATTGAATTCATCTTTGCAATGGGTGCAAAGGTCTCTGAGTAGTCAATTCCAGCTACCTATTAAAAAACTCTTAGTGACCAGTTGTGCCTTGTACTTATTGATTTATCCATCTACTGTAAACTTGGTTTGATATATACACCTTCATTGAACCATATTCCTTTCCTTAACAAGTGAAGTCAAATCCCAAGTATGATTTTGTATCAAAGAAGAATATTATTCCTGCATAGCACTATCCCACTCAGGTATGCCTGAAGCCTCTCAAAATGTCTATGGATCTAAAATTGAAGTAAATATATCATGTAGACCACTTTGATAATCTACCCGAGTACATGTGTCATGATAATCTACTCGAGTACATGTGTCATCTGATGGATCCCTTACCCAAGTGCCTATACTTTGAAGTTTATACACTCTGAAGTGTCTACCACTTTGATAATCTACTTGAGTACATCTGTCATCTGTTAGATCCCCTACCCAAGTGTCTTTAATCTAATTTGTTTACCTAGACCAAAGGGGCCTAGATGTGGGTGAGTTAGGTGTTGATTCCTCACCCTCTGAGGTGGATGTATAAGACTCCCCATCACTGTACTCACTATCATAAATGGAAGAAGAAGAAAAAGACCCTAGCTCATGAACCTAATTTGGAGGATCTGATTCAGAATAAGAATCATCAAGTATAAGTGAATCCAATGAAAGAGAAGAAGTGTCAAGTGTTGAGTCTTTAGGACTCTCCTAAAAGTGAACACTTCTCTCTATGAACAACTCATGTGTGGTTGGATGTAAAAGGCAGTGTCTCTAAACACCATCTAGATAACCTACAAATATTCAAAGCTTGGACAGAGGTTCCATAGCTTTGCATATATTCTTTAGTATGTGTGCCATAGCAAGAGATCCAAAAAACCTAAAGGCTCAACTTCAAGTTTCCTTCCATGCTAAGATTCAAAGGGTGTTATGCCTTTCAACTCTTTGTAAATAACCTTGTTCTGAATATAATAAACACAATTAATGGCTTCAACCCAATACTAAGATGCTAAGGACTTTGAGTGAATCAGACAACTAGCCATCTATTTCAAGGATATGTTCTTGCATTTTACAACTCCATTCTATGAACAACTCATGTGTGGTTGGATGTAGAAGGCAATATCTCTTAACACCATCTAGATAACCTACAAAAATGCAAGGCTTGGACTGAGGTTCCATAGCTTTGAATATAGTATTTGGTATATGTGCCATAGCTAGAGATCCAAAAACCTTAAAGTGCTCAACTTCAAGTTTTCTTCCATGCCAAGCTTCAAAGGGTTTTATGCCTTTCAAAGCTTTATGAAGAACCTTGTTCTAAATACAATAAGCATAATTAATGGCTTCATCCCAATATTGAGGTGCTAAGGACTTAGAGTGAATCATACAACTAGCCATCTATTTCAAGGATGTGTTCTTACATTTTGTAACTCCATTCTATGAAGGACTATAAGTAACTATCCATTGCAAACCAATCCCCTCTATGGTGTAAAACTAGTTAAATCTCTTGCTGACTTATTCAACTCCATTATTAGTACAAAAAACCTTGATGGATTTCTCAGATTGTTTCTAAACAAGTGCCTTGAAGTCTTGAAAATATTCAAACACTTTTGACTTTTGATTAATAAATTAGACTCATGTATATCTTGAGAAATCATCAATGAAAGTGAGAATGTACTTAGCCCTTGTAGAAGATAGACTAGGAAAAGGCCCAAATACATCATTTTGTACTAACTCCAATGCTTGTGAAGCCCTCCAAGAGTTGCCTTTATCAAATTTTGCTTTAGGATGATTTACAAGAGAGAAACCCTCACAAAGTCCCTTAGAGAATTGGACTTGAGGCAAGCCCATGACCATGTCATTTTTTCCAATTTGTTCAAGGTAGCAATAGGTAAGGTGGCCAAATTTCTCATGCCATAATTTGATAACTCCATTTGAATGAGTCAGCAATGAATTCAAAGAATAGTTAGGTGTAAAATATGAGGTGTATGACCTAACTTGGTGATCTTCTCTACCCACTACCACTATAAAATCACTATCCAACTCCATAATGATAACTAAATCTGATAGCATATCAACTCTCATGCCTTTGTTGATATGAGTGATTTGATACACTAATAGGACATTGGTTGAAAGGAAGGAACACGTAGAACATTATTAAATGTTCCTCTTATTTCAACAGACCTTCTCCTTACAATGGGTACATAAGTGTAATTACCCAAACTAATATAAGACATGCTACATGACTGTAAGGAAGAAAACTCAACTAGTGAAGAGCCCATGTGGTGAGAAGCATCTAAGTCAATAACCCATGAAGATGTTGAAGATGCAATTGCTACAAGAACCTTGCCATTTTATTTCTCTTTAACCTTGCCCTTTGCCTTAGTATAATTTAAGGTTGATGAATTATGTTTGATAGATTTAGGAACACCTATGTTGTTCTTCTCTAGGAGATGATTTAGGTGATCTACTTGATTTTTCATGCACTTATTTTAATCATGCATATGTCTATTACAATAGGCACATTTCACTTTCTCTTTCTTAGGTTTTCCATTGGAAGAGGAGGATTCAATGATGATTTTGGTAGAGGTTGATTCCTTAGTCTTCTCTTGATCATTATTATTATTATTCTTCTCTTTGTTTGCAGTTTTTATTTTCTCATTCCTATAAATTAGGGCTTGAGGTTTTGTGGACTTCAATGTGGCCATCTTGATCAATTTGTCTTGCTCTCTGGTTAAGTCGGTAATGAAAACATCTAAAGAGATAATTTTCCATGCAGTGCCCAAAACACTTTTAGTGGCATGGAAAGTAGAGATAAAGATAGAATAGTTAAGACCTATTTTATAGATTATAAAAAAAATAAGTTGGTCATATTTTTTCTTTATCCCACATTCTTTCAACTGCAATCTCAAGTACTTGAACTTAGTGAAGGAATCCTAAAGGGTGTCAAATTTTCAAGGACTTAGGCTAATGAATTCATTCTTAAGATTGTGACCTCTCATCACATCTTTATCCCAAAATAGTTTACCCAAATTGGTCTATACATCATGAGCTGATTTGGTAGGCTCTAAGTGAAATAAGAGATTAGGTGCTATAGAAAGGCACAATAGCCGATAGGCTTCATCACTACAGTTATACAACTTAACTATTTATTTATTTGTGTTAAGTTTAGTTTCATCACCCATGGTTATCTTGTACAAACTCTTACTTCTTATAATGTTTGTCATCTTGATTTTCCATTTAGTAATAGTTAAAAGGAGTTAGTGGGTAGATTAAACTTGAATCTATTAGTGCTGAAATGAATTATAGTAGTGGTGCAAGTTGTAGTTGTTGCAGAATCAAGATTAAAAATAAAAAGAGAGACACAACAAAGTACAACCCCTAAACTATCAATAGGAAAGACCCCCCCAGATATTATAAACGCACACTCAAAAGATGTCAAACTTAGCTAAAAGTGCATCTAGAGAAATCAGTGTGAGTGTCAGAAAGATGAGTTTTGTAGTCAAAAGATGACATTGGGCTCTACTGATAATGCATCCAAGACAAGAATAGTACAAAAAGTGAGAAGGAGAGAGAAAATTTATGTTTTGAATGCAAGGGGGTTTGACCACTTGCCAAACTGGACCTCATCCTCCTGCCTTCAATTGGCAAAAATATGAATAGTGCCCCCCAAAATGAACTTTCTCATATTTTAAAACTCATAATATAATATTATTTTTATATGAAAAAATAACTAAAAAATGTTTAAAATATATTATTTTTATTAAAAAAAAATAAAAAAAAATAAAGGCCCTCATTATACTAACCCCCACCTCGGTTCAAAGTTTATAAAAAACTTGAAATGCACTTTTAAAGATCTCATTAAACATTCACCCAATATTGTTTTTAATAAAAAAAGATCCTACTTTAGCCTCCCTCATTTATAAAAGGTGACTTAAAAAGGAAATTTCCAATCGTGTTAAAAGGCAAAACCACCCTTTAAAAACTTAATACCATGTATCATGCAAAAAATTGGTTTTAAATGAGAAACTAGTTTTAGTGCCAAAGAGAGGTCTTACTCGGTAATGGAAAACCAGAGAAGCTTTGAGTAGATTCAAGAGGTTGATGTTTAGGCACTATGCAAGGTCACAAAGGGAAATGAATATCAATGGACCTGAACAAGACCAGATTTTGGATGGAAATGAAGAAGACTTCAAAGGCATCACCATGCAAGTTTGAGGGTGTTTGTGAGAGTTTGTATGCCAGAGAAAGGCTGAGGAGGAGAGTTTCATACTTTAGATGAACTATGGAGAGTCAAATAGACTTGTAGTAGGTCCCTAGAGTGGCTATAAGTATTCGTGTAATATTATGTGCATTGAGCCAATAGAATGGCATCACCCAGATCATGCAATCCATAGAGCCAGCATGTACGCTGAGGAGATAGGCAACACATGTCAAGGCATCACATGCAGGTCATGGATAGGGCGAGTATGTAGATTAGAAGATTTTCACACCAAATGTTGAAGAACTTTCAAGGCTGATATGAGTTGTTGACTGTGTACATGATGCATGTCAAGGTAGTAACATGCAGATAAACCTCCAAACTAATACCACGAAGAGAGTATTATATCCAAAACCAGAAAAAGAGACCCCTATAATTTTTTTTGGTCACCCAAGATTTTTCATATTTTTAAATCTCCTAGATTTTTTTTCAAATCCATTACAAAATTACCTTACAATGCAAGCAAATAAATTCTAGATTTCAAATGAAAGATATCAACTAACAAGACTAGGCAAACATTTACCGAGTTGGCTCTAATACCATATCAGAGTTTGATCGAAGTATGGTTAAAGTGAGTGCAAAGGTCCAATATTCACACGAGATAAACTCGAGTGCACACCAATATTGAGTTGAAACAAGAATGAAATTAGAAAGCAAATATTGCATGAGACAACCAAAATGGAGAAATCCAAATATTCATTAAGTGAGAAAACTCCTTCAGTGAAGAGTACATATAGGAGTATTGAGTAACTCCTCCACAAATGGTGGTCAAAGAACCCATATAATAGAAGTGTAACTCCTCCATAAAAGGTGGTCAAAGTAGCTTAGAATAAAAGTGCAACTCCTCTACAAAAGGTGATAAAAAGAGTTACATCCTAGTTTTCTGGTCAAAGATATGGCACCTATGACACACTAGATCCACCTAAACAAGCATATCCCTAAATGTACAAAAACCCAAGTGAGAAAATATAATATTGACAAATAAATAAATCTGGGAAAATAAATACCAACACTAACACTCATTGATAGAAGGGTCTTTGAGGTCAAATTGACTTTACTTGAGCTTACTAACACCTATTTGGCAAGGTGACATGCCAAGTTGGAGGACCTAGAGTTTTGATAAAAAGACTTATTCCAAGAACCTATGTGCACGATCTAAGTTGATAACCTATAAAATGACTGTGAACCTTAACAAGCACATGTGGTTTTTCCAGAAAAGAGTCCATATCTTGAGTTGGATAGAAACATGGAAACTAGGATGAAAGTGCTAACATTAGTGTCTAGATACTAATGATAGTGTCCAAGCAAACAAAAATCTAATTCACAGAATATGAAAAATTGAGGTGGAACATCTATCTACCTTATTTTGCATCTATACCTATTAGATCTACATGCACATCATTTAATAAGCCAAGTATTATTTCTTCTTCATATTTCAACTTTTATAAAATTGTTTGGCATTATATCTATCTATATTTAGCATATTCTCAAATTCAATATATTTATCATAATATTATAAATTTGAATTCATTTAATTAGATTGATTTTATAATAGCTTACTCCATAGTTGATTAGGTCATTCCTCCCTAACCCAATTCCAAAAATATCTAAACATTTTGAACCCAACCTCTAAGTTTTCATCTTTCTAGTGTTTTAAATTTAATTTGGGTTTCCTTATCATGTTGGATCATTTTATAGCATTTTTATGTTTCTCTTTTCCTATTCACATCCTAGTATTTGGAACATTTAAAATGGATAAAAGGAGCCTCTTCCTCCTCCTCACCCTAAAGATGGAAAAAAACACAAAAATTAAGATAACACTCTTTTGAAGAAAAAAAACTCTTAACTTGATTAATCCCATACATTTTGAAAATACATTAGTTTGATCCAAGTGTTGATACTTATTTCTAAGAGAGATAAGGAATGACATAGAACTAAAATTTGTATCTTAATAGTCTAAAACCTCGATATTTGTAAATTGCTTGCCATCTATGTGAGTAGTGATAACAAAAGGTTCTTGATGTGAGGAAATGCTTGTAAATTCCCCATTTGCAACCACATTTGAAACTTTAGCTTTTTCAAGTGTCTCTAATTTTTGATATCTTTGGTTAGTAATCTTAATTTTAGCATGCTTTGTTTTACTAATTACTTTTTTTGTAACATTGCCTTTGCAATGCATTGCTTTTGTAATTATTCCTTTTCATCTTATGCCTTTTTTAATTTTACTTTTTCATCTTGATCTTTGTGTAACATTGTTTGCTCGCTTTTGGATATTGAATCTTTTCTTTCTTTAATTTTGAATTTTAAATATTTTCTTTCTCTAATTGTACCTTTTGAATATTTTATTTCTCTAATTTTTGAAATTACAACCATTTTTACTCTGAATTATCCTTTGGTAGCCATATTTTCTCTTTTTAACTTGTGCTTTAGGAGATGCACTCATAATGTGAGTGGGTTGCTTAATTAATGTATCTATTATATGATGACCATTATCAATTATATTTTGTATTTTCTTCTTCAAATCCAAAAAATAATTTGTATGATGTCCATACATTTTATGATAGGCACAATAGTATTTTGATCTTCTAAGAAAATGTATAGGAGGTAATTTGATCACTTTATTTCAAATCATTTCTATTCAAATTTCACTTGAGATTTTAGTATCCTTTTTCATACTTTTTGAATCATTGGTTGTAGATGAATTCTTTTTAGCTTATTATTTTGATATGAAACCTTATTAGGCATAATATTCCTAGATGAAGATGCAAATGCATGATTAACACTAGCACATTTTGGATTTTTTACATATGTAATCTTATTTTTCAATTATCTGATCCTTAAATTTAAATAATGACTTTACTTTTGTAACTCTTATATTGACCTTTTCATAATGATGATTTTATCCTTAAGGGCTTCATAAGCACAAAACCTAGGTACTTCGAATTGGATATGCATACATACGCCATCAAGAAGGATGCATGAGGTGGAGAGGGTTGAGGAAGGATATGTTGGTTATCTTCATTTGGTAGTATAGGATGGGCTAGGTGCTCTTTGGAGGCCTATTTCCTACACCTAAAACCACAAGGTTATGGTTTGTTCCAAAGAGGTGTAGCTCAAGGGGGATTATGACACTAAGGAGAAAATTTGGAATCCCATGGAGCCTCTAGAACATAGATTGAGGTTGTTATGTTCCCCTTTTTGGTAAGTTTTGAGGTTTGGTAGTTACTGTAGTTTGGAATCCTTGTGGCTTCTTATTTTCTTTATTCTAGTTATTAGGCTATAGTTAGTTATTATGCTCACCTATTCATCTTTAGAGGTAATTCCTCTATGTTTTTAGTCACTTTTTTAATGATGTGGTGGTGACATTGCTATTTTTTGTCTCTTATTGTGGTTGGATTTGTTGGCATGTGCACTTGGCATATTCCCTTGGTGGTTCTATGATATATTGTGATGGCAGGTGTTCCCATGGTAGTGACCCTCTTGGTTATGATTTTAGGGTTTTATGGTTTTTCTCAAGGCCTCTCATTACTTTCCATGTTAGGTTTTGTTGAAAGTTAACTTTCTAATTTTTATTTCACTTGCTAGTATTTCCCAACTAGTAATAATGTGTTTGGAGGAATGTTTTTGTCTGTTTTTCTTGCTAATCTATCCCTGTAATGTCCCCAAATAGGGTGATTTAACCAAAAAGGTTTTTCCCCAAAATCCATAATTTTTGAATTCTAAATTTAAAAAAATTAGCAAATCCTAGTTATTGTAATTTCACCTCCAAACTAAAAATTAACTCCAATTCACCTTGAAATAAATATTAAATAAGTACCTTGTGAATTTGGCCACCAATATATCTTACCGCAAAGAAGAAAGAGCTTGAAAAGAATGTTTCAATCCTCCAAACCATAATGCTACACTAGCTGAATTGATGTCCTTTCCCACTCTAATATTTGCTCAAGCTTTCAAAAATTGTAGATAAAATCATGCAAAAATAACAACAATCATATCATTCATGAATCATCCATGAATCCCCTTGCAAATCTGCTCTCAACAAATATTATTTCCTACGAACAACTGAAAACTTTAAAAATTCATAACTCTCTCAATACTTGGAATTATGATGCAAATAAGAGTTCAAAATGATCATAAAAATAATGGCAATCAAATAAAAATAATTTTAAATTTTTTTTTCCATGGGAAGATCACCAAAACTTGCTCCAAATTTTTGAAAACCTTAGTTTTTAGAATTTACCTCTTCAAACATCAAACACTCGATCCCAAACAAGTCACCAAGGTGCATGCAAAAAAATTGAATAATTATTTGAGAAATATTCCTCCTTTCACAAGTGATAATGATCAATAAACTTGTAAAAAATAATTAATTAATAATCTAAAAATTATTATTTAATATTCTATCAATTTTGAGCCTCAAACCTTCCACAATTCTTCTCCAAAACCCCACACCAATATGCAAATAAAAGTAAATAATTTAAAAATATTATATTGATCAATTAGACCCTAAAAAGGATCTCCAAACCCTCAAACAAGCCTCCAAAATAAGGCACTTCAATAGCAAAATTAGTATAAATATTAAACAAAAATAGTATGCAACAAATGAACCTCAAATACTCCACCAAAACCTCAGAAAAACCTCTCCAAGAAAATCACCCCACTCTAGGGCAAGTAATAAATCTTCATTTAGAAAAGGTGAAATCAAAAGACATCTTTTGTATAATTATCAACACCAAATCTACGAACACCTATTGGGTATTCATCCCAATAGCTTCTTTAAGCATGAAGAAACAATTATCAAATTCAACATGTCTTCAATTGTGATATTTATCTTGTATTTGTACCTTCTAAAGGGGGGCAAACCACCTTGGAGAGGTCAAAATCCTTCATAACCCTCTCTTACCAACTTTTAGGATATCTTTTCTTTTTCTTGCTTTAGCTCCCAAACCAACATTCCTTTTAATTTCACTTTAGGCATTTTTGAATTAATTAAATTTGTCTCAATAAATTAGTAATTAAAATTATTTTTTGGCAAATTAAATATTTATTTTATATTAGGTTCTTTCCTTAATAATTAATTAAATTACTCAAATAATTAAAGTGATAAAAGTCACTTTTTAAGTAATTTATTAATTATAAAACCCCTTAGAATAATCATTAAAATTACCTTAATTTTCCAAATGGTTAAAACCACTTTTCTGGTAATTCAAATAATTATCTAAGATAGTTCTATTTTAATAATTAATTAAATTGCCTTATATTTTGAATGATTAAAATTACTATTTGGACAATTTTATTCCTTATTAAAATTATATGAAAAGGGGACATTACAGTCCTCCCTTTCCAAATTTGCTTTCTCTCAAACAAATGCAAGCTCATATGCCTAATTACCATGTTCAAGTGGTAAAACCTATTGTAGTGCTCAAAAATACATTATCTTGTACATGTTAAGTGGAATAAATTTTTCCAAGAAGTAGAGCATGACATTCCCCAAATGGATAATGAATACCATTCCACCTTGCAAACATATCCCACAATGCAACCAAAATATGTCTTTGCTTCTCAAAAAGTGGTAGCCCTCAATGGAGCCATGAACCTAATGTACCTATACTTTGGGGGCTATCCCTAAGTGCTAGATGTGTCCTCGTATCCTTCCAAAATCTTCTCATGTTCCCAGTCAAACATCCTTTTCAATACCAAGTGGTGGATGAGGAAGCTCATTTCCCTTATACCTTCCAAGGAAGTGATATGTGGCTAAAAGTTGAAATAAAAAACATAATAGAAGTTGATTACCGTTCTACCCCAAGGGTAATGACCCCCAAAATTCCATGCTATAACTCTTTAATCATGCAAAAATAAATTAGATAGGTACCATCTTGTAACTTACCATGATGTGAGGCCTCAAGATAGTATAACTCAACATATATGGGCCTCCATGTGCACACCATGTGTCCTTCTAAAGGCTTTCCCTTATCAACATTCCCATGCATGCATATGATCCTCTCCACACTCATCAATAGCTCCCAAAAATATCCACAAGGAGGTTGTACCCTACCGGTGTGAAAACTCCTTATGTCACCTTCCCAAAGTGCCAACAAAAACATGTTTCCTGAATCTTGCATAAGTTGGACTATATTAATCAGATCAACATTTTTTTCATGATGACATAGTTGTTTATGAAAATAGACCACTAATTTTTTATGTATACAAACATGAAAATTGATGTCCTCATACTTTTCTTGTTCCCATGGCTGATATATGTCATAAAATTCTAAATTTCCCTCTTCCATACATGGTTGAGTTTGTTCCTTTAAATCTGATTTTTTTGAGCAATAAATTTCATAACTTATATGCACCTTCCTTCTACCTATAAAGTGCTGAAAAATGCTCAAAAAATTCATGTGTTATATTCCAAAAAGTTGCTATGTTTGCATATAAAAATATGAATTTTGAGACAAATTAGAATCAACATGTGCATACTCACCTTTCTATCTTACCATGGGTTTGACAGGACCTAGGTTCCCCAAAGCTCTGACACAACTTGTCAGATTTAAGAGCACACTTGATTACCTTTGTATTAGCAACTAAACATGCAAAATTATACCAGAAGTACAAGTAACTAGAAATAAGAAATAGCACAGAATATGAGAGGCAACACACAATTGTATTCAACTCAATTAGAAGGAAATTAAAACAAGGAGATCACACTCTTTCATCCACTTCGTGGGCATACCATTAATCTTCCCTCAAGAGTAATCTTCTCTCAATACAGGCCACAACAAACGGCTAACACAGAGCTGTTGTTCACCTCAACCAGTCAGTATCAATACTGCTAGTACAACCGAGTACAAATCGGTACTCCAAGTAGATCTCATCTGATCTTGCTCCTTGATGTATTTCTATCACCTTTGATTTTGCTCCCCTGCAGATCTACTTTTGACCTCGCACACACACACCCCTGCAGACCAACCTGATCTTACTTACCACATGTAGATCTCTAACCTGATCTTGCACACCCTGCAGATCAACCTGATCTTCATACCTAAAAGAACCCCTATGATTCCACCATGGAAGAACTCTTCTGGTTCTACACTTTACAATACAACCCATGAGTCTATTATATAGATCCCATGCATACAATAATTAGACAAGCGGCTCAAGACTCGAACTAGTCTTTAACATGCAAACAACTGGTTCAACAAACTAACTATCCGTCAACAAGCAGTTCTAGAACCGCACAGGCAACCGACGTCAGTCTCTATCTACCTGGAGGTGATCGACGTCGGCCGACTCCTGACCGATGTTGGTGGATTTTTGTCAACCCCTGCCTGACATTGGTTGGCCTATCGACGTCGGCGACTGTGACACTCAGCAACCTCCTCCATGTTTGCATCTGGGTGAAGCTTTTAGCTCCACAACCTAACAGGCTTTTCATGTGCACGATAAATTGGCCCTAGTGTAGATTAGTGACCATAAATATAACAAAATGATTTCATAATGTTTCAAAAAGAAAGGATACCACTTTTTATTTAAAAAAATACCTTATAAATAATTGCTCATAACTTGGGCCTTTTCCAAAGCCAAGAGACGTGTCAAACCTTTACCCATACTTCCAAGGTTATTCATAAACCTTGGTGCAAGGGGCTTCCCATAGAAAAATAGGTACTATTCTTGAAATTCAAGTGTTCTATCCTCCTCTTTTATCCATGTAACATAAAAATTAGATTCATGCATACTTACCAATTCTATGATAAGGCATTTTCCTTTTGGACTCATTGGATGCCTATGCTTTGAAATTATAGCCCCTTCATTCCTCTATCCATCTTTCTTCTTTGTTTCAAGATCCTTTTTTTCACCCTTTGTGACTTCATTGTCAAGCACATAATTATTAGAAAATAAATAGACATCTTAAACCAATAAGAGATCTTTATCTTGTACTTCTTTTAGTTCATACTCCTTGATTTCCTCTTATCTTTTATCATCCTCTTGCACCCCTATGGGCTTCCCATTAAATTTTTATTTTTTTGTTTCATTAGCTCCCTCATAGGAGTCCTCATAAAGGCATGTCCCTTCATTGTTTCTTCTAACTAACCATGTAGTTTACTCCTCTCTTCCTCTACATGCTCTACTATCAAATCAGGCCTCAATTTTCCCTCACAATTAATTACAACATTTTCAAAGAGCATATGTGCAATTGGATTTTTTCCTTTTCTAGCTGTAGACTTGTCAATTAGATAGATAATAATAGCTTGGAAAGATCATCACTCTCATTGAGTTTCAAGGTCAAGATTATCTGCATAGAATCTACAACATTTTTGGGAGGATTCATACAATCAATTACAAATAAATATTAAAACATCTTAACAATATGTTCATCACACTCCATATCTAACATCAAAATACATAACCTAGTTGAAGCCATAGTTTCCAAGATATTGACCCTTTTATCACTGTAGGGAACTTTGGCAACTATTAGTCTTAAAATATCATTAATACAACTAATAACCAAGAGCCTTACCTCCTCATCTGTATCTCTCAATAATTCATGTTGAACCAAGTCCTTGAGGGCTGCACCACCTACTTCATGGAATCATAATATGATTGATTTACCTTGGATAACCTATATTATACTTATTCCAAGGTTTTGATTACATTTTCCACTAGTTGGCATAGGTTCCCTAACCATCTACCTGCATTGTAGAGCCTTTCTTTCTCCATTTTTCCATGGCTTATACCTCTTTTCTGATAACACAAGAATATTTTTGCCTACTTATGTCCAAATTAGTACCAAACCTCACATGTTTACAAGATTGATGCTTTGATACCAATGTAAAGTCCTCAAATGAAATGATTTAACCAAAAAGGAGTTTTCCCCAAAATCCACAATTTTTGAATTCTGAATTTAGAAAAATCAACAAACCCTAGTTGTTTTAATTGCACCTCCAAATTAAAAATTAACTCCAATTCACCTTGAAATAAATATAAAATAAATACTTTGTGAATTTGGCCACCAATGGCTCTTATCGCAAAGAAGAAAGAGCTTGAAAAGAATGTTTCAATCCTCTAAACCCTAGCACCACACTAGATGAATTGGTGTCCCTCTTTCCCATTCTAATCCCTACTCAAGCTTTCATAAAATTGTAGACAACATCATGCAAAAATCACAATAATCATTTCATTCATGAATCATCCATGAATCCCCTTGCAAATCTGCGCTCAATAAATATTATTTCCTATGAATAGTTGAAAACTTCAAAAATTTATCTCCCTCAAAACTTGGTATTATGATGTAAATAAAAGCTCTAAATGAGCATAAAAATATTGAATATCAAATAAAAATAATTTCAAAATTTTCCTTCCATGGGAAGGTCACCGAAACTTGCTCCAAAAATTTGAAAACCCTAGTTTTCAGAATTTACCTTTTCAAACATCAAACCTTCAATCCCAAACAAGTCACCAAGGTGTAGGAAAAATAGCTGGATAATTATTTGAGCAATGTTCCTCTTTTCACAAGTGAGAATGATCAAAAAACCTTGTAAAAAATAATTAAATAATAATTTTAAAATTGTTATTTAATGTTCTATCAATTTTGAGCCTCAAACCTTCCATAATTCTTCTCCAAAACCCTACACCAATATGTAAAAAATTAATAAATAGTTTTAAAATATTATATCTCTCAATTAGACCCTAAAAAGATCTCCAAACCCTCAAATAAATTTCAAAACCAAGTCACTCCAATAGCAAAATTAGTGCAAATATTAAATAAAAATATTATGCAACAAATGAACCTTAAATACTCCACCAAAACCTCACAAAAGCCTCTCCAAGAAAATTGCCCCACTCTAGAGCAAGTAACAAATCCTCCTTTAGCAAAGGTGACATCAAAAGACACCTTTTATAGAATGATCAACACCAAATCTATAAACACCTATTGGGCATGCATCCCAATAGCTTCTTCAAGCATGAAGAAATAATTATCAAATTTAACATAGCTTCAATTGTGATTTTCACATTGTATTTATACTTTTCAAAGGGGGGCGAACCACCTTGAGGAGGTAAAATATCTCATAAGCCTCTCTTGTCAACTTTTAGGATATATTTTCTTTTCCTTGCTTTAGCTCCCAAGCCAACATTTCTTTTAATTTCACTTTAGGCCATTTTAAATTAATTAAATAACTTATCTCAATAAATTAGTAATTAGAATTACTTTTTGGTAAATTAAATAATTATTTTATATTAGATTATTGCCTTAATAATTAATTAAATTATTCTAATAACTTATAAAACCTTTTAGAATAATCATTAAAATTATTTTAATTTTCTAAATGGTTAAAATCACTTTTCCAGTAATTTGAATAATTATCCAAGATAGTTATATTTTAATAATTAATTAAATTACCCTATATTTTCAAATGATTAAAATCACTATTCGAGCAATTTTATTAATTATTAAAATTATATGAAAAAGAGACATTACAATCTCAACCATCAATGTTTTCATCTTTCCTAACCATCAAAGTTGTGTTCTAAAGAATATTTATGTGTTTTAATGTCATGAATATTAATATTTTTTAATCATAAATACCAACTGATCGCCATTTTTTTTGTTGTAGACAATTTATATAATTTATATCTATATGTTTTTTTTTAATAAATATAATGATGTGTTCTAATAAAAATAAAATATACATTTGTCTTTCTACACATGAATCTTAATATCAATTCTAATAATATGTCAAATCCGAGTTATTATTTAAGAGATCACTTTGTATAACCACGAAGGGGAAGTTAAAAATGAACAATATTTGAAAGGATGAGACTCTAGCATGTGATATTTCAATGGTTTTAACTTTATTAGAGGCATTCTTGGATTTAAGGGATTGAAAAATGCACTGAAAAGCTCTATACTACTAATATTTAATGCAATTGCACTAATCTCTACACAAAGGACCCAATACATGTATGTGCACATACCAATATATGTGATAGGATGTGTTCATAATATTATCAATTTTAAAATAAAGTGAGACTAATTGTTGTTCAATTTATATTCTATAATATTTTAAAGAGTCAATCACAACATGACACCTAAGGTTTAGGGATATTAGAATGTTATTCACATATTTTAAGATCAATTTATTTTGCAGTAAATCAATTTAAAATCTATTTTTCCATCCAATTGAACAGATGTGTAATGTCCCCTTCGAAGAGTAATTGGAAGAGCACGTTTAACTTATATTATTCCCATAAGTTAATTTCAGGATAGGATATAGGGAATAAATTAAATTAATTAATTTAAAATTGTCCAATAAAATACATTTTTATGAATAATTTTATTTTAATTAATTTAATAAAGTAACTTAAATGAATTTTAAAAGAAAATATTAAAAATTTACTTTATTAATGAGCTTAATGAAATATTTTAAAATGGTGAATTTAAAAAGGGTCCTTTGGGAAAGTTATTTGAGGGATGATATAAAAGTGAAAAAGAAAGCTCACTTGGGGATGCTTGTTTATTTTCTATAATGTAGAATTTGAGTTTTGAGCTTGAGAAAATCCTAGGATGAAATCCTTAAGGCTATCGGTTTTGGTAGTGAAACATCTACTTTAGTTGATTGTCGGTGGAATCACATAGGTTTCACACATGCGGATAGCGATTGCATAATTTGTGGAGTCTTACAGGGAAGACAAATTATCTAAATATTCACGGGTGGAAGAATCAAAGAAATTAGCAGATTGAAGGTTTGAAGAATATGTAGATTGAAATAAATAAAATATTATATATTTATTTGTTGAGCATATACACTCAATCGTACATCCTTATGCAGTCCCAAAGAGAATTGTACTTCTAAATTGAAAGAGCATCTTCAATTTTTGATCATTATTTGAAATGTTTGATGAATCGATTAATATATCAGTAGATGCCAATAAACATCAACATAATTTTAAGTGTTTGCATTCCAAAACACTCCATATCTGATTACATGCAAAGTGTTTGATGAAATGCATGCAAGTTAAAAATCAAAATGATTGCAATCTTAAAACAAAATTTCTTGATGAAGTTAATACAATGTGAATAAAAAGGGATAGACAAATAACATGATAGTCTTATTATTTGACATTTCCATACAATATTTGGATGTTATTATTAGACCCTAAACATAAAGTTCATAGATATTGGGTCCTTTCTTATATGTGAACCTTAAAACTTCAAATTTAATGCTTTAAAGTGTGTCTAAAAAAATCACCAAAGATTCAAAGCAAAGAGACAATATAAGAAATTATACCAACCCAAGCTCCTAAGTCCTTTCAAAACACAATGTTTGTCTTGTTACAAATTCAACCATGTGACCCATTGATTTAGAAATCATTTCATTGCCTATGGTTATGGTGAAAATTTTTATTTTATTTTTATATTAATGCATAAGATCATCCTTTTTGATTTATTTTCATTTTGTATAATTAAGTATATTTTCAAAAACTAATTTAAATTTGGTTGGCTGTCTATAAATTACCATCTATAGAATATTAGGTTATACAACAATGAACCATTATTCATATAATTATAAAATTACAATAGTTTAAATTATACAATTTAAATAAATATGAGATGACCTTTTAGTAATATTTTTGGTACATAAATATCTATCAAATCTATTAATATTAAATAGAACTCAAATTACTCTAGAATCAAAACTCTAATCTATAATAGTTGAGACAAGGTGGATCAAATAATCACATAAAAAATATGATTATTAACCTACTTTGTCAAAAATCTAACATTAGTAACCAAATATTGTTAACAGTTTCTTATTAAAAAAAATAAAATCGTATAAACATAATACATCTAAAGCTCTAGATTGTTAACAAGTGACAATGATCACATGCTTTTCATATCATATTCATGAGTTGGCATGGTCAAAGTTTATCTCACATCAAGTACCTCGTGTTTTTCATAAACAAGCTTATTCATTTTGAATAAATAGAATTTCAATTAGAATAGGAAGACACCTTTTTTTTAGGCGGATGAGAAGGGGGGTGGTCATCCTTACATAAATGATTTCCATCCTCTCTAGAATGAGAGATTTCAAGATCTATATAAAGAGGATTTATATGGAGAATTAGAGTTATATCTCAATATAAAATTAAAGACATCCCCTTGTTATTTTTTCTTTTTCTTACCACAAATATAGTTATTTTATCATAATTAAAAAAGATAAAATTAAATATTTATAGTTATAATAATGTATTTTTCTTGATATTTTATTTTAAATATTCCTAGCCTCAATTCATATTTTATAATTGGTTTGAGACATGAATCTTTTGTACTAGTTTTGTTGAGAGTTTGGCCTTGGACTCTGGATTTAAAAATTTTCCATGTACTTTGTAACTATCAAATCTTAGAACATATGTAAAATCTAAATATCTTAGAGTTCAACCCATTCTCAATATGTTCTACAAGTTAATGCATGAAAAAGCTAGCTAGACCTCTTTATAGTTTTGAGAGGTCCATCTCTCTTTCCATTTATCAGTTTCTCAATCCAAGCATTATAGTGAAACACTTAACTCTCTCCTAGTCAAAGAGCATGCCATACCCTAAATGCTAACTTTAGGAAACCCAACCATATATGAATACTCTCTTCTTTTTCAAATTCATGTCATAAAATCTTCAATTGGAGGTTGAATAATGACTTATGAGATATCTACATGGGTGAAATATTTTGAGTGATGCTAACCACCATTTTCCATAGGTGTATCTCCTCCCTTTCACCCTAACATTTTGAGTCTCTGCATTTAAGTGTTCAAATACCTATCCATAACCTCTCAGGCTAAAACTAGCTTGATGTGGGTGAAAAGTTTGGAGGGGTGCTAACCATTGTTCTCCGTAGGTTTATCTCCTCCTCTTCCCCTCAAAATTTTTGTGAATCTACATTGGAATGTTCAAACACCTATCCATGCCTCTCGTGCTAAGGTTTTCACGTGGTATAATATTCTTATACTACATCATATATTTATTTCTAAATATGTTTAGTTGCATACCTAGATTGCTTCCTTTGATCCTTTGAATTTTGTTCATAAAAATGATGTAAGAAAAAAAGATTCATCATAAACGTTGAGTTTATACTAGATTCAAAAATTTGAAAGAAGTTCTCTTACAATATCTTTCAATATTGATAAAAGAGACTAGAAAAATTATAAATAAATGTAAGTATGAAACGAAAAAATAGAAAATATTGGGTTGCCTACACAAACAAAATTAATTTGTAACCAAAGAATTTTTGAAAAAAGTCTTAATTAAACCAATTTAAATAAATTATTTTCCATTAGTATGATACAAATTCAAAATGATTCACAAATTAGGGGTTCCCCTCAATTTATACGTAAGGACAACGAGAAAATAAATTTTTATAATGACATAATGACTTAACTAATCATTAGTTACTTAAATGTCATATCAACCCTTAAAATTAATATTAAGACCATAGCCCTAGGAAGAAAAATGGCTCCTAAACATAATGTAAATATAAATTTATGTGTGGGGACATAGCTCATTTGCATGAGGTGACTTAACATGTGGATAAGATTTAAAAATCACATATTATGAATATCATTAATGCTGGGAGAATATAAAGGCCCCAAAAATGCAAAATATGTGAGAGCCCTTGGTGTTTGTATCCCACCTCGCAATGTCAAGATATCTCTAGCCACCTGAGTATTTTAGAACTCCAATTTATTGATGTTTTAGTATTATTACTCCTCATATGATAGATGTTGTGGTTTGAAGCACATTTTTTGAGGTTTAGTTTAGTGATTTTTTTGGAACACATTTTAAATTGTCTTAAACTTTTTATTTCTCATGGAGAATCAACCTCATTTTTTTTTGTTAAATGGGGAAATCGACAATGTCATTATCAATGGTTAGGGGGTTCATTCCCTGAAAGCTACCCCCATATCATGCATCTCCTCAATAAACTTGGCTTGGAGTGAGGGAGACTCCAGGGGGCACAAGTTTAGAACTTCCAAAACATTACCATGAACAAGTAGTAATAACAAAATAAAAATATAAAGAGAATAAACATGGTAAGCTAAATTATTGAGAGTGATAACTCAAACTACCATGTTTATGTCCTTGTCTTTTGGATTGATCTAAACAAAGACACAAATGCAACAATACACCTCATCACACCCCTTTCATAATCAGTTTGATTGAATGAGCGACCCATGAAACACATCTAATACTTAAACATATGTATTCTTGTTTAATTATTTTAGATTTTTTTTTTAATTGAAAACATTCATACAAATCATGTTTGGGTATAGCAGTCTTTATGTTTCTTAAAGAGGATTGACTTTTTTTTTTGGAAATATTGTTTACTTGATAGAAACCTCCATTTACCATGCAAGCATGGGTGACTTTTCCATAATTTGAAGTTTTGTGTTTAATTTAGTGTCACATTTGTAAAATATGCATTGCATTCGAAATCATTTATTTAATAAAATCTTCATAAAAATTCATTGATCAACACTTTGTTTTCAATAGCATGTTCCCCTAAAATTATTGTTATGTCAAAACTATTTTCAATTTGACCATATACAAGCCACAACCCAATCTCTACTCAATCTGTGAAAATGAAGGGTAGAAAATAGGAGCAAAAACTTCACCATGCAAAAAAATATTTCATTGGTTCTTTAAAATGATTTATATGCCTATGATATGGTTACATGTAGTCAATTGAATTCTACATGGACATATGTCATGTACATTAATAGATGGAAATATTATTTTGTTCATATATTTATCATCTTAGTTCTCCTTGCACTTAATTTGATATTATTTCCTATTATTCTAATGTTGTCATTCAAATTCCATTGATCAAAATTGTATCATTGAATGGATATATCCCATATATCTTTCTATAAGCTCATATAGGATCTCCATAAAGGAGTTTTCTATGTACATTTGTTTGCTTCTATGAACATTCATCATATTTTGCACACTGAAATGTTAACTATTTCTACAATTCACTTCTCTTAATTGCTTCCAATTATAGTCCCACCAAAATTTGGAGATTTGATTATTCATAACTATTCAATAAGAAGATCTAGTTTGAGTGATCGTTTCATGGGACATTAAGCTCTAACAACAACTCCTCCTTGATTTACTACAAGGTAAAGAAGGATACAAGGTTATAATTCAATTTATGAGGTATAATAGCTCGGTATACACCTGTTGACATCATCTTAATTGCGAATTTCACTTAGACAATAACTTCTCCTTGGTTAATGGGTTGGTTTTGAATCATAGCTTGTATACCTACTAACATTTCACCCCCTTGCATATTATATTGTTCTTTAAATCTTCCAAACACTATTCTCATTCTTATATGAAAATTTATTCACTCTATCACACATATTATGTTCATTCTAAAGGTTGATTTTAACTCACCTAGGTGGTCATCTCCTTCCACTAGCCACTCTAGTTTTATGAGTTGATCCAACTATGATTTTGAGAGGTGTCTAATTGAGACAATGTATTCCTATAACTACTTTATAAGGCTTAGTGTGATGACCCTCCTACAATGGTCAAGAACCTCCATTGGGGGTTAACACATTAACAACTTTAACATATAACATGTGTGTTCATGAAATTTGAACTTCAATGGGCAAGGGAAAAATCCATCCAATCAACCATTTGAGGCAATGGTAAGAAGCTATATAAGGCATAGTATTGAATATGAGATAACAAATATATTATTCTTATAATCCATACTTAGACAATATGAATATCAATTATATTTCTTCTATTTGAAACCAAATAATGTTGGATTTACAGTATCCATTCATAAATTCATCATAGTCAAGTCCATGGAACAATTTTTTTTTTTTGTGTGTGAAATTAACCTTATTATGTGTGAAGAAGAAAGGACAAGAATTATACAATTTACTTTCTCATCGTCTTATAATTAACAATTTGTATGATCATTTCAGCACATTGACTACTGAGGTGCAAAATAATTATTTATCGATCCCCAATTTGCTTATAAGTTGCAATTGAAATAATTTATCATCCAACATGATGTTTTATTAATGAGAGAATTTGTCCACCCATAAAGTGCAAAGTAGAGCATTCATATGCAATCAAAAAGTGTAACAAGTTTTCATCTTGAATTAATAGATCCTTGTATGATTTGCCTAAATGACGTGAATTCCTTTAAACCCATGAAGTTATCAAGTTGGTAATATCACACTGGGCTTGATACATAATTAGCGAGAATTTGTGTTCACATTGATAATTAGGCCAATGAATTGGAGAAGATCAACTTTAAATTAGAGGATTATGTTAGCAATCATGCCTTTTAGGACCACAAAGCCCTCTTATTCAAACATGGATATTGTAATAAATAGTCATTTTATACAACATGTCTCAAACTTGCAACATTTTGAATTAAAATTAGAGCAACTATACATGCCACTATAAGCATTGTTTAAAAGAAGAAATAGAGCTCTCATTTCCCTTCACAAATACATGCTTCTAGTGTTGCTCAAAGTCGTGATTGGCAATCATTATTTAGTTTTGGAAAGTGAGCCCAAGGCTTTAGTGATTGGTATTAGGAGTCCATAGCAAGCACAATGCTCCTTTAACAAAGGGCATGGAGGATGATTATCATACTTTAAAGTGTAAGGATCTTATTACATCTTCCAAGCCATTATAAGCAATCAAAATTCCTTCCAAGGGTTTTTCTCCAAAGGATAAGATCACAAGAATGTATTACTCAAATTCACAAGCATCATCTGTATTAGTGATACAAATTAGTTTGAATTTTGTTGCAACCCCAACATTAATGCATCAAGTAGAGGTCCACCATCTTCATCACCTTGTTTGCAATAAAGGAATAAATCTAGTTCTAATTTTGCTTGTGTTGTTTTGTGCTTATATGTTTTATTGATAATATATTATATTCTCAAAACTATTTATGTTTTTTTAGTTAATTTTCCTACCATATACATCCTTCAAGTCTTATAAAATAATCATCAAATGCAATTGTTTCCTTTTCAAATTGGATGTGACATAGTTTTGGGGCACCAAGGAAAATGACACATTACCCATGCATCCTATGTTTAGGGCCTAATAAATGCACCATATGATGTCTAAATGTTATATGGAAAAGGTTAATTAATAATATTATTACATCTTTAATCTACCATTTTCATTTCACATGCTCAATTAGATGGAAAATTAGATTTTGAATTGATTTAGTATAAGTTAGTCATAAAACATGTGAATGATATTCTAATACTTGTACAACCTATGTGGCTTGATTTTCAATTGATTTGGTATAAGTTAGACCTAAAACATGTGAATGGTATTCTAATACCCATACAACCTACATGACACGTTGTGATTGGCTCTTACAAACTATTATTAAATACAATTAACTAAGTCAGTGCATGTAGGTTTCTCAACAAAGCTTAAATGCATAGCTTGGAGTTGTTTTATTTCTTGACACATCATGGATTAGTACTAGTAAACAATTTCATATTGTAGATTATTTCATATCACACCTCTCTCCCTACACACACATACACCACTCAAAGTAATATTGCATTATTTTTAGATAAATTTCAATCACTTGATGGACAATGTTTATTTGTAATTTTATTGAGGATTGCATAAGTCAAAGGCATACACATTATAGGGTTTTGGTATTATACTATTACACTTAAAATGAATTGTATAATAATAAAAAGTAATAAACGAATGTAAAAATTTGTTATATATTTTAAATATTTTTTTCAATTTTTATTTTATTGTTGGTTTTTTAATATTGAGTTGCATTGATAATTTTTTAAAATACTAATGTGATTGACAACAATAATTAGTATCACAAATTTTAAATTCCAACCAATTACAAAATCAAATGCCACCACAAACAAACTCAATACCAAAATAATCGTGAGCTTAAGGCCCTCTAATGCTTGTAATGCCATACATGAGAAACCCCAATGCTCTTATCTATTACAGCTCTTGCAAGACCTGACACTTGAATGATAGATTTAGAATTTAGATTAAGTTTTTCTACAAGTGTTCCTTAGTTCAAAGGTTTTTTTCGTCTTTTGTGCTCTATTGGATGTTATTAAAATTATTTTATTTGTCATAAAGGGATTCAAAGCTCTTGTATTCCATCTCCAAGCCATTAATACACAATCTTAGAAGGCAAAAATAATTTATACAAAATGCTAAATTTATAAACAACTTTTGTAATTACTAGCAAAATATGGTTAATTCAACCATGATTAAAATCTATATACATAGGTATTTTTTTGAAAATAGTTAATATTGGTAATCATGCAATCAAATAAATACAACACAACAATAATGCATCATCTTGAATTTCTCTTGATATATAATGTTTGTAGCTTAGGTTTGTCAATGTTTGACTTACTCTATTAGGAGAAGTAACTCTTTCAAGAGCATTGCAAGAATTTTTTACTTTATTCATTTATGTAATCTTGAGATATCATCCATACAACATTTAATTTCCATTAAATTTAATATTTCTAATACTACTTCAAAAAATAAAACTCCAAAAAAAAACAAATTATATATATATATATATATATATATATATATATATATATATATATATATATATATATATATATATATATAATTTGGCATCTTCGTGGATAAAGCAATCCAAAACATCGGGTAAATAAAAAGTTTATACTATTGTGCTATCCAAATATAAGAGTTTTTTTTTATCATATTGTAATTGAAACCTACCCTTTATTGTTGTCCCTTTGTATATGAATGTATGTATATATGTATATGTATATATATATGAATGTATGTATACATATATGTATACATATGTATGTATACATATATGTATACATACATTCATATATATATACATATTGTAATTGTAAATAAAAAGTTTATACTATTGTGCTATCCAAATATAAGAGTTTTTTTTTATCATATTGTAATTGAAACCTACCCTTTATTGTTGTCCCTTTGTATATGAATGTATGTATATATGTATATGTATATATATATGAATGTATATATATATGAATGTATGTATATATGTATATGTATACATATATGAATGTATATACATACATTCATATATATATACATATACATATATACATACATACATATATACATACATTCATATATATATACATATACATATATACATACATTCATATATACATTCATATATATATACATATACATATATACATACATTCATATATATATACATTCATATATATATACATATACATATATACATACATTCATATACAAAGGGACAACAATAAAGGGTAGGTTTCAATTACAATATGATATAAAAAAACTCTTATATTTGGATAGCACAATAGTATAAACTTTTTATTTACCCGATGTTTTGGATTGCCTTATCCACGAAGATGCCAAATAATAAATTAATTCAATTTATATGTAGCATATCGATCTCATCCAACCCCTGGACATAGGTCTACAAGTACTCTCAACTTATATGATGAAAAAACAGATTAGATTGTTTCACTCTCAATGCCTGTCACTTCAAACGGAACCCATGCATATTGGATAGCATTCTCTCCTGATTTCTAAGTTCTTAAATTTTCTCCTTTATTTTGTTTCCTTTGGGACTGAGTCTGACCAATTGTGATTTACTGTACAACAAGGGACTGGTTGAAAGGTAGTTCCTTCTCACCATTATCAAAAGGCAAAATAAAGTTAAGTACAAGAGCTAACAAGCCCCCCACTGCAAAGCCATTGGACAAAAGTAATATGATAGCATCTCTAAAACCTGCAACACATTTGTAGTTGTAAGACTTTTGCCTCAAATACATATTTATACTTAACAAAACCATATATACATAGTATATGTGTGTGTGTGTCGGTGTGTCTGCGCGGGTGTACCCTTGCATGTGCGTGTGCATGGGGCATGAGGTATTGTAAATTATTGTAAATGGTTCTAAATATAAGCAGCGTCATACCTCTATAGCCAGCACTCCATCCGGGATCCACAGGCCATAGATTGCCTTGAAAGGGATAGTTGGATTGCCCAGATATGTTGACCCATGCCGATACCAAATTCACACCAATGCCAATTCCTAAGGCAATAATTGCAATGAATCTATTCCTTCGTGTCAACCCTTCCTTTAGGTTTAAAACACGGATTCCTGAGACCAGCACACTTGTAAAAATAAAGGTTGTCATTCCACCCAAAATACAATCTGGTTTTGAAATAAGAACTGCTGCAAACTTTGAAAAAAACTCCCAGCACCAAGAGCCACATACAACATGCAATCCCTGCTCGACGAGATGCACAGCGAGAAAGAGAAATCACTCCATTGTTCGGGGCATATGTAGTAACAGGTGTCATTGTTCCCAATGCTGCCCAAAAGGTATTTAGTCCATCGGCTAAAATTGCACCTTGAATTGATTTCTCATAGTTGGGTCCTGAATGAAGAAAATATACAAGTTAAAAATCATTAGTCAAGAATATAATAGCCATAAGAATTTTCTAGAAACAATTTTCTCTGAGCAAATTATTCATAGGACCTGGAAATATCAAGCTAACAAATACAAATTAGCACATGATATTCACGTAGGTTGTGTTTTACCCATATCAATATGAAAACACTACTTTCTCAGGTTTTTCTTTTAATGGTTACAAAATATTTCTGATGCATATCAGAATAGTTATGGTTGGTGATTATTTGAATCTGACCATAGCCAAAATCAGACAAAAATAAGATGATTTACAATTTACAAAATCACTCACAAATAATTACAAGAAACTCTAAAGTGAAGAACAGAAGTTTTCAGACCATGATCAGAAAACACAGTTTTGATGATGATTAGAGAACTAATTACAATATGAATGCTGCCTAGGAGGAAAATATTGATGAAAGGCACATGAAGAACCTGACTTGTGTGGAATGGCTCCAGATATAATAGACTACTAATAACAGTATGTGAAGAATAGTAATTACATAACATACCATGGCACAATAAAGTGTTAGAACAGTAACAGCTTTATATTCATACATATAGTTCTCAGTACAATTCATATAGTTCAGGGAGGCCCTGATAGCAGAATGCTTTCCATGACGTACATCATTCTTTTTATATGATAAGAAGATTCAGTAAGTTGTTCATTAACACAACCTTCAACAACAGAATATACAAAGTTATTATAAAACTACCTAAGGTCGATAATAAAGTCATTAATCACATAACTTATTAAACTTACGTTAAGAACCATAACAATACTAATGCTAATGTCTACATTATCCCTCATTTGAAAAAGTCAGAGTCCTTTCTGACACAATTCATAGATAGCATGATGACACAATTCATAGATAGCATGATGAAAATTTGAAAGAAGAGGGAAGATAAAAAACACGCTGGGTGGAGCTGTTGTGGATGTAGAGATTGACCTAGCTGAAACTATACATGCATCATGGCACTCCCGTAAAAATTACATGCATATAGACTGTACAGGCAGGATGGCATCCCCAAAATATTCATGGCCGTACCGCTGGAGGTTCCATAGCTGGAGTCGTACGGTTCGAAATGCTGTTGGAGGTCGAATGGGGTAGCTGAAAATGTACTTGGCGGTAGCTGAAAATGTTTTGCATTTGTTTGACTGACTTGTACTTTGTCGACTATCTTTCCATCATTATTTTCTCTATGGTCGATTCTCTTAGTGTATTCTACCAGTTAGCTTTCAGTTATGCTTCCGTTAGGTTTTAGCTGATCATGCAAGCGCTAATCCGTTAGGTTTTAGTTGATCATGCAAATGCTGATAACTAGCATACTTCATTATGATTAAACTTAGTTTAGTGTAGGGGATATTAAGTGAGAGTTAATGCATTTGTCAAATTCCACTAACACGAATAGCTTTTGGCTATATGTACACACTTTTTTCCATTCAATCAACTTTGAACAATATTTTTTGTTGATTCTTGTTTTAACTCAGAGATTTTGGTAAATTCTACATATTCTATTTGCTCAATCGATTTGATTTGAGTTACCATTTTCAGCGTGGTTGACTCCATGTGCATCATAATACGAGCCCTAGTCGATGTCCTCTGCATCATTATTTTTAGTGGCTTTGACTCCATTTTCGTTCTCATCATGTTCATCCTCTGTGACATCTCTATCTTCTACCACCTCTTCAACGTCTGTGGGGCATAAGTATAATTATTGTTTAGATGTGGTTTAACTAAATGCTTGCAAGTGGGTTGCAATGGTGTACAAGGCTTCACTGGGGACTTGTGAAATATGTGAAGCACAGAACCCCCAACAAAATCTCCAACAAAATATTGTAGACGAAAATCTTGATATTTGATTAGACTCTAATGCTCCGCACATGGACACAATATGCACCCGCTGAAGCGTGCCCAATATTGACATCAACAAGCCTTCCACCAACAAGCCTGAAAAAACGTGTACGGAGAGCATTTTACTATATTATTACAGCTCGTAGCGTGCTTTAGGCCGTCATGTGGGCCTTAAGTGGGAAACATGGAAAGATCCAAAGCTGCAAGAAATCGTTGCCAAGCTCGTTCATTCTACCGTCTACGTATCGATGCCCTGGAAATAAGCCATTTGATGGGACAGCGCTGATGGAATTTATTATCGACTTTGTTTTGTTTGCCACATAGCAGATTGTACGACCTGCTCATGCTGCCAACTTTGTCCCCTAGCTGTCCTGATCGTATCCTAGTGCTGCATCCTCTTTGGTCGGTTAGATATACGCTGCAGGTCGTAAGGCGAGTGTGGGTGGTCTTAACACCAGGCAACAGGAAGTTCAGGCTGTGTAGCAGCAGCAGGGTTGTACAGCTACTTGAAAGTTGATAAAAGTAAATTTAATATACTTGTCAATGAAAATATGAATTATACAAACGTCAATTCCAATTTATTGAAGAATGATTCAAACATACTATATATATATACACACACAGTTGGTTAGTTATAAACTTCTATTCAAATATTAGAATGATTGACTTAAATCATTCTCATAAATCATGTTACTTTGAAAATACATGTGATTTTACATTGGTAGGAAGACTTTCAGCGCTTTCAATTTACCATGGTTTAAATTCGATGGTCAAACTTGTCCCTTAAATAAAATTTATCCATTCAATATGACTATCAAATTTAAATCATGGCTCTACCTCTATAACAAAATAATTATTATGTAAAAATGTGGGTGTAGTATTTTTTATCTTAGTTTTATTCTTATATATTATTTCATTTTTATGAGATTAATCCCTCTTTGAATTAGTATTATAAATATATATAATAATACTAATTAATTATATATGTGTGTATGGTGTTAGTTCCAAAATAAAAACAAAATGAAATAAACACACTAATAGCATAACATTTCTAAGTCTAAACATTAGGGAGAGCTTAGTTAACAAAAGTAAATGACAAGCACAACTAAAAAGCAAGAAATGAAAACACAAGAATTCCTTCACCTTCTTTGTAATGATGACTTGCTCGGCTTGTACTTCAAGAGGTTTTTTTCAATGGAGTGTGGCTACCTTCATCTCCTCTTCGCACGATCCAAGTTGGAGGACTTAGGGTTTTAATAAAAATACTGATTCCAAGAACCTATGTGCACAATCCAAGTTGATAACCTACAAACCGATAGTGAACCTTAACATGCACATGTGGTTATTGCAGAAAAGAGTCCATATCTTGAGTTGGATACAAACATGGAAACTAGGATGAAAGTGCTAACATTAGTGTCTAGATACTAATGATAGTGTCCAAGCTAACAAAAATCTAATTTACATAATATGAAAAATTGAGGTGGAACATCTATCTACCTTATTTTGCATCTATACCTATTAGATCAACCTGCACATCATTTAATAAGCCAAGTATTATTTCTTCTTCATATTTCAACTTTTATAAAATTGTTTGGCATTATATCTATCTATATTTAACATATTCTCAAATTCAACATATTTATCATAATATTATAAATTTGAATTCATTTAGTTAGCCTGATTTTATAATAGTTTACTCCATAGTTGATTAGGCCATTCCCCCCTAACCCAATTCAAAAAAGAGTTAAACATTTTGAACTCAATCTCTAAGTCTTCTTGCGCAACCCTAACTTGATTTAGGGTTTTCATCTTTCTAGGGTTTTAAGTTTAATTTGGGTTTCCTTATCATATTAAAGCATTTGCTATCATTTTTATGTTTCTCTTTTCCTAATCACATCCTAGTATTTGGAACATTTAAAATAGATAAAAAGGAGCCTCTTCCTCCTCCTAACCCTAAAGATAGAAAACAACACAAATATTAAGATAACACTCTTTTGAAGAGAAAAAAACTCTTAACTTGATTAATCCCATACATGTTGAAAATACATTAGTTTGATCCAAGTGTTGATACTTATTTCTAAGAGAGATAAGGAATGACATAGAATTGAAATTTTTATCTTGATAGTCTAAAACCTTGATATCTATAAATTGCTTGCCATCTATGTGAGCAGTTATAATAAAAAGGTTCTTGATGTGAGGAAAGGCTTGTAAATTCCCCGTTTGCAACCACATTTGAAACTTTAGCTTTTTCAAGTGTTTCTAATTTTTGATATCTTTGGTCAGTAATTTTACATTTAGCATGCTTTGATTTACTAATTGCTTTTTTTTGTAACATTTCCTTTGCAATGTATTGCTTTTGTAATTGTTTTTTTTCATCTTATGCCTTTTGTAATTTAACTTTTTCATCTTGATCTTTGTGTAACATTGTTTGCTCTACTTTTGGCTATTGAATCTTTTCTTGCTTTAATTTTGCCTTTTAAATATTTTCTTTCTCTAATTGTGCCTTTTGAATATTTTATTGCTCTAATTTTTGCAATTACAACCATTTTTACTCCGAATATCCTTTGGTAGCCATATTTGCTCTTTTTTCACTTGTGCTTTAGGAGATGCACTCATAATGTGAGTGGGTTGCTTAATTAATGTATCTATTATATGATGACCACTATGAATTATATTTTATATTTTCTTCTTCAAATTCAAACAATAATTTGTATGATTTCCATACATTCTATGATAGGCACAATAGTATTTTGATCTTCTAAGAGAATGTATAGGAGGTAATTTGATCATTTCATTTCTATTCAAATTTCACTTGAGATTTTAGTCACCTTTTTCATACTTTTTGAATCACTGGTTGTACATGAATTATTTTTTACTTATTATTTTGATATATAACCTTATTAGGCATAATATTCCTAGATGAAGATACAAATGCATGATTAACACTAGCACATTCTGGATTTTTTACATATGTAATCTTATTTTTCAATGATGTGATCCTTAAATTCAAATAATGACTTTACTTTTGTAACTCTTATATTGACCTTTTCATAATAATGATTTTATCCTTAAGAGCTTCATAAGCACAAAACCTAGGTACTTCGAATTAGATATGCATACATACAACATCAAGAAGGATGCATGAGGTGGAGAGGGTTGAGGAAAGATATGTTGGTTATCTTCATTTGGTAGTATAGGATGGGCTATGTGCTCTTTGGAGGCCTATTTCCTAGACCTAAAACCATAGGGTTATGTTTTGTCCCAAAGAGGTGTAGCACAAGGGGGATTATGACACTAGGGAGAAAAGTTGGAATCCCATGGAGCCTCTAGAACATATATTGAGGTTGTTATGTTCCCCTTTTTGGTAAGTTTTGAGGTTTGGTAGTTACTATAGTTTGGAATCCTTGTGGCTTCTTCTTTGTTTGCTTCTAGTTATTATGTTGTAGTTAGTTATTATGCTCACCTATTCCTCTTTGGAGGTCATTCCTCTATGCTTTCAGTCACTTTTTTATGATATGGTGGTGACATTGCTATTTTTTGTCTCTTATTATGGTTGGATTTGTTGGCATGTGCACTTGGCATATTGGTGGTTCTGTGATATACTGTGATGGCAGGTGTGCCCATGGTAGTGACCCTCTTGGTTATGATTTTAGGGTTTTATGGATTTTCTCAAGGCCTCTCATCACTTTCCATGTTAAGTTTTGTTGAAAGTTAACTTTCTAATGTTTATCTCACTTGCCAGTATTTCCCAACTAGTAATAATGTGTTTAGAGGAATGTTTTTGGATGTTTTTTTATTGCTAATCTATCCTTGTAATGTCCCCAAATGGTGTGATTTAACCAAAAAGGGTTTTCCCCAAAATTCACAATTTTTGAATTCTAAATTTAGAAAAATTAGCAAACCCTAGATGTTGTAATTGCACCTCTAAACTAAAAATTAACTCTAATTCACCTTGAAATAAATAGTAAATAAGTACCTTGTGAATTTGGCCACCAATAGATCTTGCCGCAAAGAAGAAAGAGCTTGAAAATAATGTTTCAATCCTCCAAACCCTAATGCCACACTCACTGAATTGATGTCCTTTCCCACTCTAATATCTGCTCAAGATTTCACAAATTCTAGACAAAATCATGCAAAAGTCACAACAATCATATCATTCATGAATCATCCATGAATCCCCTTGTAAATCTGCTCTCAACAAATATCATTTTTGATGGACAACTAAAAACTTTAAAAATTCATAACTCCCTCAATATTTGGAATTATGATGCAAATAAGAGCTCAAAATAATCATAAAAATAATGACTATCAAATAAAAATAATTTTAGAATTTTATTTGCATGGAAAGGTCACCGAAACTTGCTCTAAAATTTTGAAAACCCTAGTTTTCAAAATTTACCTCTTCAAACATCAAACACTCAATCCCAAACAAGTCGCCAAGGTACATGAAAAAAATTAAATAATTATTTGAGCAAGATTCCTCCTTTCACTAGTGAGAATGATCAAGAAAGTTTTCAAAAATAATTAAGTAATAATCTAAAAATTATTATTTAATATTCTATCAATTTTGAGCCTCAAACCTTCCATAATTTTTCTCCAAAACCCCACACCAATATGCAAAAAAATAGTAAATAATTTCAGAATATTACATTTCTCAACTAGACCCTAGAAAGGATCTCCAAACCCTCAAATAAGCCTCCAAAATAAGTCACTCCAATAGCAAAATTAATAAAAATATTAAACAAAAATAGTATACAACAAATGAACCTCAAATACTCCACCAAAATCTCAAAAAAACCTCTCCAAGAAAATCACCCCATTCTAGAGCAAGTAATAACTCCTCCTTTAGAAAAGGTGGCATCAAAAGACATCTTTTGTAGAATGATCAACACCAAATCTATGAACACCTATTGGGCATGCATCCTAATAGCTTCTTCAAGCATGAAGAAATAATTATCAAATTCAACATGTCTTCAATTGTGATATTTACCTTGTATTTGTACCTTCTAAAGGGGGACAAACCACCCTGGAGAGGTAAAATACCTCATAATTCTCTCTTGCCAACTTTTAGGATATCTTTTCTTTTTCTTGCTTTAGCTCCTAAGCCAACATTTCTTTTAATTTCACTTTAGGCCTTTTTGAATTAATTAAATTTGCCTCGATAAATTAGTAATTAAAATTAATTTTTGGTAAATTAAATATTTATCTTATATTAGGTCATTGCCTTAATAATTAATTAAATTGTTCTAATAATTAAAGTGATAAAAGTCACTTTTTAAGTGATTTATTAATTATAAAATGCCTTAGAATAATCATTAAAATTATCTTAATTTTCCAGATGATTAAAACCACTTATCTGGTAATTCAAATAATTATTCAAGATAGTTCTATTTTAATAATTAATTAAATTGCCTTGTATTTTTGAATGATTAAAATTACTATTCAGACAATTTTATTAATTATTAAAATTATATGAAAAGGGGACATTACAGTCCTCCCTTCCCAAATTTGTTTGCCCTCAAACAAATGCAAGCTCATGTGCCTAATTGCCATGTCCAAGTGGTAAAACATATTGTAGTGATAAAAAATATATGCTCTTGTACATGTTAAGTGGAATAACTTTTGCCAAGAATCATAGAGTGATATTCCCCAAATAGATAATGAATGCCATTCCACCTTGCCAACACATCCCACAATGCAACCAAAATATGTCATTGCTTCTCAAAAGTGGTAGCCCTCAACTGAGCCTTGAACCTTGTGTACCAATACTTTGGGAGATGTCCCTAAGTGTTAGATGTGTCCTCATATCCTTCGAAAGGCTCTTCATGTTCCCAGTCAAATGCCCTTTTCAATACCAAGTGGTGGATAAGGAAGCTCATTTCCCTTATACCCTCCAAGGAAGTGATATGTGGCTAAAAGTTGAAATAAAAAACATAATATAATTTGATTACCTTTCTACCCCAAGGGTAATGACCCCCCATGTTCCATGCTATAACTCTTTAATCATGCAAAAAGAAATCTGATAGGTACCATCTTGTAACTTACCATGATGTGATGCCTCAAGGTAGTACAACTCAACATATATGGGCCTCCTTGTGTACACCATGTGTCCTTCTAAAGGCTTTCCCTTATCAACATTCCCAT
This sequence comes from Torreya grandis, assembly GCA_037957365.1. Lineage (NCBI taxonomy): Eukaryota > Viridiplantae > Streptophyta > Pinopsida > Cupressales > Taxaceae > Torreya > Torreya grandis. Next base: position 1,494,638 of record JARHVA010000195.1, read on the forward strand.
GCATGCATAGGATCCTCTCCACACTCATCAATAGCTCCCAAAAATATCCACAAGGAGGTTGTACCCTACTGATGTGAAAGCTCCTTATGTCACCTTCCCAAAGTGCCAACAGAAACATGTTTCCTGAATCTTCCATAAGCTAGACTGTATTAATCAAATCAACATTTTCTTCATGATGACATGGTTGTTTATACAAATAGACTACTGATTTTTTATGTAGACAAACATGGAAATTGATGTCCTCATAATTTTCTTGTTCCCATGGCTGATATATGTCATAAATTCTAAATTTCCCTCTTCCATACAAGGTTGCGTTTGTTCCTTGAAATCTAATTTTTTTAGCAATAAATTTCAGAACTTATATGCACTTTCCTTCTACGTATAAAGTGTTGGAAAATGCTCAAAACAATCATGTGTTAGCTTCCAAAAAGTTGCTATGTTTGCATACAAAAATATGAATTTTGAGACAAATTAGAATTAGCATGTGCATACTCACCTTTCTCCCTTACCCTGGGTTGCCATGTGCATGATAAATTACCCCTAGTGTAGATTACTAAACATAAATATAACAAAATGATTTCATAATGTTCCGAAAAGAAAGGATACCAATTTTTCTTTAAAAAAAAACCTTGTAAATAATTGCTTATAACTTGGGCCTTTTCCAAAGCCAAGAGACATGTCAAACCTTTACCCATACTTCCAAGGTTATTCATAAACCTTGGTGTAGGGGGGCTTCCCATAGAAAATTAGGTATTGTCCTTGAAATTCAAATGTTCTATCCTTCTCTTCTATCCATATAACATAAAAATTAGATTCATGCATACTTACAAATTCTATGATAAGGCATTTTCCTTTTGGACTCATTGGATGCCTATGCTTTGTAATTACAACCCCTTCATCCCTCTATCCAACTTTTTTCTTTGTTTCAAGCTCCTTTTTTCACTCTTTGTGACTTCACTGTCAAGCACACAATTATTAGAAAATAAATAGACATCTTCAACCAATAAGAGATTTTTATCTTGTGCTTCTTTTAGTTCATACTCCTTGGTTTTCTTTTATCTTTTATCATCTTCTTGCACCCCTATGGCCTTCCCATTAATTTTTTTTTTTTTTGTTTCGTTAGCTGTCTCATAGGAGTCCTCATAAAGGGATGTCCCTTCATTGTTTCTTCTAACTCACCATGTAGTTTACTCCTCTCCTCCTCTACATGCTCCACTATCAAATAAGGCCTCAATTTTCCCTCACAATTAATTGTAACATTTTCAAAGAGCATATGTGAAATTGGAAATTTATTCTTTTCTAGCTGCAAACTTGTCAATAAGATAGATAATAATGGATTGGAAAGATCATCACTCTCATTGACCCTTTTATCATTGTAGGGAACTTTGGGAACTGTTAGTCTTAAAACATCATCAATACAACTAATAACGAAGAGCCTTACCTCTTCATCTATATCTCTCAATAATTCATGTTGAACCAAGTCCTTGAGGGTTGCACCACCCACTTCATGGAATCATAATGTGATTGATTTACCTTGGATAACCTATATTATACTTCTTCCAAGGTTTTGATTCCATCCTCCACTGGTTGGCATAGGTTTCCTAACCATATACCTGCATTGTAGAGCCTTTCTTTCTCCATTTCTTCCATAACTTCTTCCTCTTTTTTGATAACACAAGAATATTTTTCCCTACTTATGTCCAAATTAGTACCAAACCTCACATGTTGACAAGATTGATGCTCTGATACCAATGTCAAGTCTTCAAATGAAATGATTTAACCAAAAAGGATTTTTTTCTAAAATTCACAATTTTTGAATTCTAAATTTAGAAAAATCAACAAACCCTAGTTGTTGTAATTGCACCTCCAAATTAAAAATTAACTCCAATTCATGCTGAAATAAATATCAAATAAATACTTTGTGAATTTGGCCACCAATGGATCTTATCACAAAGAAAAAAGACCTTGAAAAAAAGGTTTCAATCCTCTAAACCCTAGCGCCACACTAGCTGAATTGATGCCCTTCTTTCCCATTCTGATCCCTACTCAAGCTTTCATAAAATTGTAGACAAAATCATGCAAAAATCACAACAATCATTTCATTCATGATTCATCCATGAATCCCCTTGCAAATCTGCCCTCAATAAATATTATTTTCTATGAATAGTTGAAAACTTTAAAAATTCATCTCCCTCAAAACTTGGGATTATGATGCAAACAACAGCTCTAAATGATCATAAAAATAATGACTATCAAATAAAAATAATTTCAAAATTTTCCTTCCATGGGAAGGTCATCGAACTTGCTCTAAAATTTTGAAAACCCTAGTTTTCAAAATTTACCTCTTCAAACATCAAACCCTCAATCCCAGACAAGTCACCAAGGTGTAGGAAAAATAGCTGGATAATTATTTGAGTAAGATTCCTCTTTTCACAAGTGAGAATGATCAAAAAACTTGTAAAAAATAATTAAATAATAATTTAAAAGTTGTTTTTTAATGTTCTATCAATTTTGAGCCTCAAACCTTCCATAATTCTTCTCCAAAACCCTACGCCAATATGTATAAAATTAATAAATAGTTTTAGAATATTATATTTCTCAATTAGACCCTAAAAAAGATCTCCAAACCCTCAAACAAACTTCCAAAACAAGTCGCTCCAATAGCACAATTAGTGCAAATATTAAATAGAAATATTATGCAACAAATGAACCTTAAATACTCCACCAAAACCTCACAAAAGCCTCTCCAAAAAAATTGCTTCACTCTAGAGCAAGTAACCAATCCTGTTTTAGCAAAGGTGGCATCAAAAGACACCTTTTATATAATGATCAACACCAAATCTATGAACACCTATTGGGCATGCATCCCAATAACTTCTTCAAGCATGAAGAAATAATTATCAAATTTAACATATCTTCAATTGTGATCTTCACCTTGTATTTATATCTTTCAACGGGGGCCGAAACACCTTGGGGAGGTAAAATATCTCATAAGCCTCTCTTGTCAACTTTTAGGATATATTTTCTTTTCCTTGCTTTAGCTTCCAAGCCGACATTTCTTTTAATTTCACTTTAGGCCATTTTAAATTAAATAAATAACTTATCTCAATAAATTAGTAATTAAAATTATTTTTTGGTAAATTAAATAGCTATTTTATATTATATTCTTGCCTTAATAATTAATTAAATTATTCTAATAATTGAAGTGATAAAAATCACTTTTCAAGTAATTTATTAATTATAAAATCCTTTAGAATAATCATTAAAATTATCTTAATTTTCCAAATGGTTAAAACCACTTTTCCACTAATTCAAATAATTATCCAAGATAGTTATATTTTAATAATTAATTAAATTACCTTATATTTTCAAATGATTAAAATCACTATTCGAACAATTTTATTAATTAATAAAATTATATGAAAAGGAGACATTACAATCCCAACCATCAATGTTTTCATCTTTCCTAACTATCAAAATTGTGTTCTAAAGAATATTTATGTATTTTAATGTCATAAATATTATCCAGTTAATATTTTTTGATCATGAATACCAACTGGTCACCATTTTTTGTTGTAGACCATTTATATAATTTATATCTATATGTTTTTTTTAATAAATATAATGATGTGTTTTAATAAAAATAAAATATACATTTGTCTTTCTACACGTGAATCTTAATATCAATTCTAATAATATGTCAAATCCGAGTTATTATTTAAGAGATCACTTTGTATAACCACGAAGGGGAAGTTAAAAATGAACAATATTTGAAAGGATGAGACTCTAGCATGTGATATTTCAATGGTTTTAACTTTATTAGAGGCATTCTTGGATTTAAGGGATTGAAAAATGCACTGAAAAGCTCTATACTACTAATATTTAATGCAATTTCAACTAATCTCTACACAAAGGACCCAATACATGTATGTGCACATACCAATATATGTGATAGGATGTGTTCATAATATTATCAATTTTAAAATAAAGTGAGACTAATTGTTGTTCGATTTATATTTTATAATAGTTTAAAGAGTCAATCACAACATGACACCTAAGGTTTAGGGATATTAGAATGTTATTCACATATTTTAAGATCAATTTATTTTGCAGTAAATCAATTTAAAATCTATTTTTCCATCCAATTGAACAGATGTGTAATGCCCCCTTCGAAGAGTAATTGGAAGAGCACGTTTAACTTATATTATTCCCATAAGTTAATTTCAGGATAGGATATAGGGAATAAATTAAATTAATTAATTTAAAATTGTCCAATAAAATACATTTTTATGAATATATTTTTTTTAATTAATTTAATAAAGTAACTTAAATGAATTTTTAAAAAAAATATTAAAAATTTACTTTATTAATGAGCTTAATGAAATATTTTAAAATGGTGAATTTAAAAAGGGTCCTTTGGGAAAGTTATTTGAGGGATGATATAAAAGTGAAAAAGAAAGCTCATTTGGGGATGCTTGTTTAGTTTCTATAATGTAGAATTTGAGTTTTGAGCTTGAGCAAATCCTAGGACAAAATCCTTAAGGCTATCAGTTTTGGTAGTGAAACATCTACTTTAGGTGATTGTCGGTAGAATCACATAGGTTTCACACATTGGATATCGATTGCATAATTTGTGGAGTCTTACAGGTAAGACAAATTATCTAAATATTCACAAGTGGAAGAATCAAAGAAATTAGAAGATTGAAGGTTTGAAGAATCTGTAGATTGAAATAAATAAAATATTATATATTTATTTGCTGAGCATATACACCCAATCGTACATCCTTATGCAGTCCCAAAGAGAATTGTACTTCTAAATTGAAGGAGCATCTTCAAATTTTGATCATTATTTGAAATGTTTGATGAATCGATTAACATATCAATAAATGCCAATAAACATCAACATAGTTTTAAGTGCTTGCATTCCAAAATACTCTATATCTAATTACATGCAAAGTGTTTGAAGAGATGCATCCAAGTTAAAAATCAAAATTATTGCAATCTTAAAACAAAATTTCTTGATGAGGTTATTACAACATGAAAAAAGAAAGATAAACAAATAACATGATAATCTTATTATTTGACGTTTCCATACAATATTTGGATGTCATTATTAAACCCTAAACATAGGGTTCATAGATATTAAGTCCTTTATTATATGTGAACTTTAAAACTTTGAAGTTAATGCTTTGAAGTGTGTCTAAAAAAATCACCAAAGATTTAAAGCAAAGAGACGATTTGAGAAATTACACCAACCCAAGCTCCTAAGTCCTTTCAAAACACAATGCTTGTCTTGTTAAAAATTCAACCATGTGACCCATTGATTTAGAAATCATTTCATTGCCTATGGTTATGGTGAAAATTTTTATTTTATTTTTATATTAATGCATAAGAACATCCACTTTGATTTATTTTCATTTTGTATAATTAAATATATTCTCAAAAACTAATTTAAATTTGGTTGTTTATCTATAGATTACCATTTATAGAATATTATGTTATACAACAATGAACCATTATTCATATAATTATAAAATTACAATAGTTTAAATTATACAATTTAAATAAATATGAGATGACCTTTTAGTAATATTTTTGGTACATAAATATCTATCAAATATATTAATATTAAATAGAGCTCAAATTACTCTAGAATCAAAATTCTAATCTATAATATTTGAGACAAGGTGGATCAAATAATCACATAAAAAATATGATTATTAACCTACTTTGTCAAAAATCTAACATTAGTAGCCAAATATTGTTAACAGTTTCTTATTAAAAAAATAAAATCGTATAAGCATAATACATCTAAAGCTCCAAATTGTTAACAAGTGACAATGATCACATGGTTTTCATATCATATTCATGAGTTGGCATGGCCAAAGTTTAACTCACATCAAGTACCTAATGTTTTTCATAAACAAGCTTATTCGTTTTGAATAAATAAAATTTCAATTAGAATAGGAAGACGCCTTTTTTTTTAGGTGGATGAGAAGGGGGTTGGTCATCCTTACATAAATGATTTCCATCCTCTCTAGAATGAGAGATTTCAAGATCTATATAAAGAGGATTTATATGGAGAATTAGAGTTATATCTCAATATAAAATTAAAGACATCTCCTTGTTATTTTTTCTTTTTCTTTATTTTTCTTACCACAAATATAGTTATTTCGTCATAACTAAAAAAAAGAAAAAATGAAACATTTATAGTTATAATAATGTATTTTTCTTGATATTTTATTTTAAATATTCCTAGCCTCAATTCATATTTTATAATTGGTTTGAGAAATGGATTTTGTGTACTAGTTTTGTTGAGAGTTTGTGTTAGGGTGTGGAGCTAAAAGCTTCAACTATTGCAGACACGAAGAAACAAGAGGTTGCTAAAGATTCAGAAGAACTGGCATCGGCAGCATGACTGACGTCAGTCATCACCAGTGCAGAAGGCAACCGGCGTCGGCGGGTAGTTGGCCAACGTCGGTAGTACCAGACAAGTAGGGACCGACGTCGGTCGCCTGTGTGTTCCAGAACTGCTGTTGACGAACAGTCAGTTAAGTGAAGTGAGTGTTTGTATGTTAAATGACTAATTATAGTCACCAGCTGCGTGTCTAATTATTGTAGTTAGAGTTCTATTTTTGTAACCATGAGATTCTATTTAAAGACCCATGAGGCATGTATTGTAAATCAAGCAAGCAAGTAAAGTATTGAAGCATTGAAGCAAGGTCAAGGAGATCTACAGGTGTAAGGTCAAGGAGATCAGCTGAAGTATTCAAGGAGGGATAACAACTCAGGCTGTTGAGTTTGTTGTGTTGATCAAGAGAGAGAGGGAAGAAGGTCTTGAGGTGTGGCAAGCCTTTGAGGTGGAGGAAGAAGTGGAATCTTCCTTATTGTATTTTCTTCTAGTAGTATTTAATACAAGAGTGTGTATTGTCTCTCAAATTCTTTGTTGTCTCAAGTTTCTAGCTACTTAATCATTCTGGTATAATTCCGTGTTTAATTGCTTATAAGAAAGTAATCAATTGTGCTTCCGTTGGATAAGGGGTTCCTAACAGTTGGTATCAGAGCTACGGTTTGCAGGGAGCAGGTTATTGTTTGTTGATTATAGGTCATTCACAGGTTTCTGATTGAGTGGGAGTTCAGCAATGATAGAAGAAAGTAAGCTACAAATGGAGAAGTTTAACGGCAAGAATTATCAACATTAGAGGATGCAGATAGAGGATTATCTGTATCAGAAGGATCTGTACTTACCGTTGGGTGGGGTTGCATGCAAGCCCACAAATATGAAGGATGAAGAATGGAGTGTTCTTGATCGAAAGGCTCTCGGTTCCACAAGGTTGAGCCTTGCATCGTCTGTGATTTCCAACTTGTCACAGTGCAAGACAACGGAAGAGTTGATAAAATCCTTGGCAAATTTATATGAAAAGCCCTCGGCTTCTAATAAGGTATATCTTATGAAGCAGTTATTTACTTTGCAAATGCAGGAAGGCAGATCGGTACATACTCATCTTAGTGATTTCCATGGTTTGGTAAACCAGTTGGCTTCAGTCAATATTGTTTTTGATGATGAAGTAAAGGCTCTTTTAATTTTATGCTCCTTACCTGAAAGTTGGGATAGTTTGGTTATGGCAGTAAGTAATTCTGCATCTGCTTCTAAAATCTTAAAAGTTGATGATGTTGTGAGTGTGATCTTGAATGAAGAAATATGCAAGAGAAGCACAGGTGAATCATCAAGGAATGCTCTAAGTGTAGAAAGCAGGGGAAAGCAAAGAGAGAAGGTAAAGCAAGGGAAATCAAGGTCAAAGGTGGGAGGGAGATCCGAATCCAGAGGTGTTACCTGCTGGTTTTGTGGAAAGAAAGGACACACAAAGAAGGAGTGTTGGTTGAGGGATAAAGAGAATCAACATGAAGGTAATGAAGAAGCAAAGGATGCAAATATTATGGTATAGGACGCTCTCATACTTTCTTTGGATAGTCAGGTAGGATCTTGGATTTTAGATTCTGGTTCTTCTTTTCATGCATCCCCAAATAGAGATTTGTTCCATGAGTATGAACAGGGAGACTTTGGAGTGCTTTATTTAGGGGATGGTACGCCTTGTCAAATAGTTGGCAAAGGGAAAGTGCAGCTGAGATTTCAAATGGACAACACATGGGTGTTGAAGGAGGTCATGCATGTCCCAATTCTGAAGCAGAGTTTGGTTTCTATAGGAAGGTTGGGTAATTAGGGAAGGAATAACCCTCACAGTGGATTCTTGGAAGGTTACCAAAGGAGCACTTATTTTAGCTAGAGGTAAGAAAGTAGGTACTCTTTATCTATCTACTTGTATTACTGATTCTACTTCTGGTTTATCTACCTCAGCTATAGATTCGAAGATGTGGCTTAATAGGCTTGGTCACATGAATAAGAAGGGAATGGACGTTCTTGATTCAAAAGGTATGTGTTCAGATTCGGAAAGCATAGATAGAGTTCATTGCAGGAAAAGAAAATTTGATGCTTTTGACAGGAACAAAGAAGCCTTGGTGTTTATGGAGGAGATGAAGGATAGAGATCAGTCACAGGCGCTGAATAATTCTAAGCAGGGCAGTATGGACAGAGGTTTGATCCAAGATGAGCTCGCAGATGAAAATTTTATCACTTACAGGAACACACAGACATCGATGTCAGTCACTTGGGACCGACATCGGTCAGGCAGATACCGACATCAGTCATGTGCAGAATAGCAGGGTCAGTAGAGTCGGGCAGGAGAAGTCCGACATTGGTCAGGCAGCGACTGACGTCGGCAGGGGGGACACCGGCGTCGACCAGGGAAACGATGTTGACAGTTAGGTTCAGTGCAGGGAACCGACATCGGTCGAGACCAGACTGGGAGATGGCCGAGATCGGTCACTGAAACGGATGTTGGGTGGACAGCAAGCTGTCAAGGAGTCTCAAACACCCATATGGAGGTCAGAAAGGGTAAGTGAACCTCATATTTGTTGTTCACCTTGTTTATATTGCTTACTGATGGTCTAGAACTAGGAAGATGGAAGAAGCAATGCAGGTAGAATCCAAAAATAGTGGGAGCTTAGCATGGATGAGGAGTGTGAGTCCTTGGAGAAGAACCAAACAGGTATTTGTTGGTAGAGTTGTCAGCTGGAAGAAAGCACTGGATGAGGGATGGATTCCCATATTAGAGAAGAGAGTGGATGGACACATGAGACAGAAGGCTATGGTATATGGTCTTGATTAGGCTGCAAGACAATGGAGGTTTGACCATTGTATTTTATCTTTACCAGGTTGGATAATATTAGCTACATTATCTTGTTCTGTATTGTGTTGCTTGTTGCAGGGATTCATATACAGGGAGTTTTCTAAGCTAAGGGTAGAGTTGGTTCAGAAGTATGTCATGAAGAATTTGGGAGCAGCAAAATTTTTTTGGCATAAGTGACAGGTATTGCATCACAGGTCTTGTGGTGGTTGGTCTTCAAGAGTGACTTTGAAGAGGGATGCAGAGCCAAGGGAACAAAGTAGATGGTGTACAAGTATAGGTACAGTTGCAGCTGTTTATCTCCAAGTGGGAGATTATTAGGGTGTGGAGCTAAAAGCTTTAACTATTGCAGACACGAAAAAACAAGAGGTTGTTGAAGATCCAGAAGAATCGGCATCGGCAGCATGACCGACATCGATCATCACCAGTGCAGAAGGCAACCGGCGTCGATAGGTAGTCGGTCGACGTTGACAGCACCAGACAAGCAGGGACCGGCGTCGGTCGCATGTGTGTTCCAGAACTGCTGTTGACGAACAGTCAGTTAAGTGAAGCAAGTGTTTGCATGTTAAATGACTAATTATAGTCACGAGCTGCATGTCTAATTATTGTAGTTAGAGTTCTATTTTTGTAACCATGGGATTCTATTTAAAGACCCATGAGGCATGTATTGTAAATCAAGCAAGCAAGTAAAGTATTGAAGCATTGAAGCATTGAAGCAAGGTCAAGGAGATCTACAGGTGTAAGGTCAAGGAGATCAGCTGAAGTATTCAAGGAGGGATAACAACTCAGGCTGTTGAGTTTGTTGTGTTGAGCAAGAGAGAGAGGGAAGAAGGTCTTGAGGTGTGGCAAGCCTTTGAGGTGGAGGAAGAAGTGGCATCTTCCTTATTGTATTTTCTTCTAGTAGTATTTAATACAAGAGTGTGTATTGTCTCTCAAATTCTTTGTTGTCTCAAGTTTCTAGCTACTTAATCATTCTGGTATAATTTTGTGTTAATTGCTTATAAGAAAGTAATCAATTGTGCTTCCATTGGATAAGGGGTTCCTAACAGTTTGGCCTTGGACTCTGAATTTAAAAAATTTCCATGTACTTTGTAACTATCAAATCTTAGAACATATGTAAAATCTAAATATCTTAGAGTTCAACCCATTCTCAATATGTTCTGCAAGTTAATGCATGAAAAAGCTAGCTAGACCCCTTTATAGTTTTGAGAGGTCCATCTCTCTTTCCATGTATCAGTTTCTCAATCCAAGCATTATAGTGAAACACTTAACTCTCTCCTAGTCAAAGAGCATGCCATACCCTAAATGCTAACTTTAGGAAACCCAACCATATATGGATACTCTCTTCTTTTTCAAATTCATGTCATAGAATCTTCAACTGGAGGTTGAATAATGGCTTATGAGATCTCTACATGCGTGAAATATTTTGAGTGATGCTAACCACCATTTTCCATAGGTGTATCTCCTCCCCTTCACCCTAACATTTTGAGTCTCTGCATTTAAGTGTTCAAATACCTATCCATAACCTCTCAGGCTAAAACTAGCTTGATGTGGGTGAAAAGTTTGGAGGGGTGCTAACCATTGTTCTCCGTAGGTTTATCTCCTCCTCTTCCCCTCAAAATTTTTGTGAATCTACATTGGAATGTTCAAACACCTATCCATGCCTCTCGGGCTAAGGTTTACACATGGTATAATATTCTTATACTACATCAAATATTTATTTCTAAATATGTTTAGTTGCATACCTAGATTGCTTCCTTTGATCCTTTGAATTTTGTTCATAAAAATGATGTAAGAAAAAAAGATTCATCACAAACGTTGAGTTTTATACTAGATTCAAAAATTTGAAAGAAGCTCTCTTACAATATCTTTCAATATTGATAAAAGAGACCAGAAAAATTATAAATAAATGTAAGTATGAAACTAAAAATTAGAAAATATTGAGTTGCCTACACAAACAAAATTAATTTGTAACTAAATAATTTTTGAAAAAAGTCTCAATTAAACCAATTTAAACAAATTATTTTCCATTAGTATGATACAAATTCAAAATGATTCACAAATTAGGGGTTCCCCTCAATTTATACTTAAGGACAATGAGAACATAAAATTTTATAATGACATAATGACTTAACTAATCATTAATTACTTAAATGTCATATCAACCCTTAAAACTAATATTAAGACCATAGCCCTAGGAATAAAAATAGCTCCTAAACATAATGTAAATATAAAGTTATGTGTGGGGACATAGCTCATTTGCATGAGGCGACTTAACATGTGGATAAGATTTAAAAATCACATATTATGAATATCATTAATGCTGGGAGAATATAAAGGCCCCAAACATGCAAAATATGTGAGAGCCCTTGGTGTTTGTATCCCACCTCGCAATGTCAAGATATCTCTAGCCACTTGAGTATTTTAGAACTCCAATTTATTGATGTTTTAGTATTATTACTCCTCATATGATAGATCTTGTGGTTTGAAGCACATTTTTTGAGGTTTATTTTAGTGATTTTTTTGGAACACATTTTAAATTGTCTTAAATTTTTTATTTCTCATGGAGAATTAACCTCAGTTTTTTTTTTTTTTTTGGTTAAACGGGGAAATCAACAATGTCATTATCAATGGTTAGGGGGTTCAATCCCTGAAAGCTACCCCCATATCATGCATCTCCTCAATAAACTTGGCTTGGAGTGAGGGAGGCTCTAGGGGGCACAAGTTTAGAACTTCCAAAACATTACCATGAACAAGTAGCAATAACAAAATAAAAATACAAAGAGAATAAATATGGTAAGCTAAATTATCGAGAGTGATAACTCAAACTACCATGTTTAAGTCCTTGTCTTTTGGATTGATCTAAACAAAGACACAAATGCAACAATACACCTCATCACACCCCTTTCATAATCAGTTTGATTGAATGAGCGACCCATGCAACACATCTAATACTTGAACATATGTTTTCTTGTTTAATTATTTTAGAATTTTTTTTAATTGAAAATATTCATACAATTCATGTTTGGGTATAGCAGTCTTTATGTTTCTTAAAGAGGATTGACTTTTTTTTTTGGCAATATTGTTTACTTGATAGAAACCTCACATTTACCATGCAAGCATGGGTGACTTTTCCATAATTTGAAGTTTTGTATTTAATTTAGTGTCACATTTGTAAAATATGCATTGCATTCGAAATCATTTATTTAATAAAATCTTCATAAAAATTCATTGATCAACACTTTGTTTTCAATAACATGTTCCCCTAAAATTATTGTTATGTCAAAACTATTTTCAATTCGACCATATACAAGCCACAACCCAATCTCAACTCAATCTATGAAAATAAAGAGTAGAAAATAGGAGCAAAAACTTCACCATGCAAAAAAAGATTTCATTGGTTCTTAAAAATGATTTGTATGCCTATGATATGGTTACATGTAGTCAATTGAATTCTACATGGACATATGTCATGTACATTAATAGATGGCAGTATTATGTTGTTCATATATTTATCATCTTAGTTCTCCTTGCACATAATTTTATATTATTTCCTATTATTCTAATGTTGTCATTCAAATCCTATTGATCAAAATTGTATCCTTGAATGGATATATCCCATATATCTTTCTATAAGCTCATGTAGGATCTCCATAAAGGAGTTTTCTATCTACATTTGTTTGCTTCTATGAACATTCATCATATTTTGCACACTGAAATGTTAACTATTTCTACAATCCACATCTCTTAATTGCTTCCAATTATAGTCCCACCAAAAGTTGGAGATTTGATTATTCATAACTATTCAATAAGAAGATCTAGTTTGAGTGATCGTTTCATGGGACATTAAGCTCTGACAACAACTCCTTCATTTACTACAAGGTAAAGAAGGATACAAGGTTATAATTCAATTTATGAGGTATAATAGCTCGGTATACACCTGTTGACATCATCTTAATTGTGAATTTCACTTAGACCATAGCTTTTCCTTGGTTAATGGGTTGGTTTTGAATCATAGCTTGTATACCTACTAACATTTCACCCCCTTGCATGTTATATTGTTCTTTAAATCTTCCAAACACTATTCTCATTCTTATATGAAAATTTATTCACTCTATCAAACATATTATGTTCATTCTAAAGGTTGATTTTAACTCACCTTGGTGTTCATCTCCTTCCACTAGCCACTCTAGTTTTATGAGTTGATGCAACTACGATTTTGAGAGATGTCTAATTGAGACAATGTATTCCTATAACTACTTTATAAGGCTTAGTGTGATGACCCTCCTACAATGGTCAAGAACCTCTATTGGGGGTTAACACATTAGCAACTTTAACATATAACATGTGTGTTCATGAAATTTGAACTTCAATGGGCAAGGGAAAAATCCATCCAATCAACCATTTGACGCAATGGTAAGAAGCTCTATAAGGCATAGTATTGAATATGAGATAACAAATATATTATTCTTATAATCCATACTTAGACAATATGAATATCAATTATATTTCTTCTATTTGAAACCAAATAATGTTGGATTTACAGTATCCATTCATAAATTCATCATAGTCAAGTCCATGGAACAAATTTAACTTGTTTGTGTGAAATTAACCTTATTATGTGTGAAGAAGAAAGGACAAGAATTATACAATTTACTTTCTCATCATCTTATAATTAACAATTTGTATGATCATTTCAGCACATTGACTACTGAGGTGCAAAATAATTATTTATCGATCCCCAATTTGCTTATATGTTGTAATTGAAACAATTTATCATCCAACATGATGTTTTAGCATTGAGAGAATTTGTCCACCCATAAAGTGCAAAGTAAAGCATTCATATGCAATGAAAAAGTGTAAAAAGTTTTCATCTTGAATTAATATATCCTTGTATGATTTGCCTAAATGACATGAATTCCTTTAAACCCATGAAGTTATCAAGTTGGTAATATCACATTGGGCTTGATACATAATTAACGAGAATTTGTGTTCACATTGATAATTAGGCCAATGCATTGGAGAAGATCAACTTGAAATTAGAGGATTATGTTAGCAATCATGCCTTTTAGGACCATAAATCCCTCTTATTCAAACATGGATATTGTAATAAATAGTCATTTTATACATTATGTCTCAAACTTGCAGCATTTTGAATTAAAATTAGAGGAACTATACATGCCACTATAAGCATTGTTTAAAAGAAGAAATAGAGCTCTCATTTCCCTTCATAAATACATGCTTCTAGTGTTGCTCAAAGTCATGATTGGCAATCATTCTTTAGTTTTGGAAAGTGAGCCCAAGGCTTTAGTGATTGGTATTAGGAGTCCATAGCAAACACAATGCTCCTTTAACAAAGGGCATGGAGGATGATAATCATACTTTAAAGTGTAAGGATCTTATTACATCTTCCAAGGGTTTTTCTCCAAAGGATAAGATCACAAGAATGTATTATTCAAATTCACAAGCATCATCTGTATTAGTGATACAAATTAGTTTGAATTTTGTTGCAACCCCAACATTAATTCATCAAGTAGAGGTCCACCATCTTCATCACCTTGTTTGCAATAAAGGAATAAATCTAGTTCTAATTTTGCTTGTGGATTTGTGCTTATATGTTTTATTTCTAATATATTATATTCTCAAAACTATTTATGTTTTTTAGTTAATTTTCCTACTATATACATCCTTCAAGTGTTATAAAATAATCATCAAATGCAATTGTTTCCTTTTCAAATTGGATGTGACATAGTTTTGGGGCACCAAGGAAAATGACCCATTACCCATGCATCCTGTGTTTAGGGTCTAATAAATGCACCATATGATGTCTAAATGTTATATGGAAAAGGTTAATTAATAATATTATTACATCTTTAATCTACCATTTTCGTTTCACATGCTCAATTAGAGGGAAAATTAGATTTTGAATTGATTTAGTATAAGTTAGTCGTAAAACATGTGAATGATATTATAATACTTGTGCAACCTATGTGGCTTGATTTTCAATTGATTTGGTATAAGTTAGACCTAAAACATGTGAATGGTATTCTAATACCCATACAACCTACCTGACACACTGTGATTGGCTCTTACAAACTATTATTAAATACAATTAACTAAGTCCGTGCATGTAGGTTTCTCAACAAAGCTTAAATTTATAGCTTGGAGTTGCTTTATTTCTTGACACATCATGGATTAGTACTAGTAAACAATTTCATATTGTAGATTATTTCATATCACACCTCTCTCCCTACACATACATACACCACTCAAAGTAATATTGCATTATTTTTAGATAAATTTCAATCACTTGATGGACAATGTTTCTTTGTAATTTTATTGAGGATTGCATAAGTCAAAGGCATACACATTCTAGGGTTTTGGTATTATACTATTACACTTAAAATGAATTGGATAATAATAAAAAGTAATAAACGAATGTAAAAACTTGTTATATATTTTAAATATTTTTTTCAATTTTTCTTTTATTGTTGGTTTTTTAATATTGAGTTGCATTGATAATTTTTAAAATACTAATGTGATTGACAACAATAATTAGTATCACAAATTTTAAATTCCAACCAATTACAAAATCAAGTGCCACCACAAACAAACTCAATACCAAAATAATCGTGACCTTAAGGCCCTCTAATGCTTGTAATGCCATACATGAGAAACCCCAATGCTCTTATCTATTACAGCTCTTGCAAGCCCTGACACTTGAATGATAGATTTAGAATTTAGATTAAGTTTTTCTACAAGTGTTCCTTAGTTCAAAGGTTTTCTTCGTCTTTTGTGCTCTATTGGATGTTATTAAAATTATTTTATTTGTCATAAAGGAATTCAAAGCTCTTGTATTCCATCTCCAAGCCATTAATACACAATCTTAGAAGGCAAAAATAATTTATACAAAATGCTAAATTTATAAACAACTTTTGTAATTACTAGCAAAATATGATTAATTCAACCACGATTAAAATCTATATACATAGGTATTTTTTTGAAAATAGTTAATATTGGTAATCATGCAATCAAATAAATACAACACAACAATAATGCATCATCTTGAATTTCTCTTGATATATAATGTTTGTAGCTTAGGCTTGTCAATGTTTGACTTACTCTATCAAGGGAAGTAACTCTTTCAAAAGCATTGCAAGAATTTTTTACTTTATTCTTTTATGTAATATTGAGATATCATCCATACAACATCTAATTTCCATTAAATTTAATATTTCTAATACTATTTCAAAAAATAAAACTCCAAAAAAAAAAAAATTATATACGTACGTACGTACGTACATACATACATACATACGGACAACAATAAAAGGTAGGTTTCAATTACAATATAATAAAAAAAACCTCTTATATTTGGATAGCACAATAGTATAAACTTTTTATGTACCCGATGTTTTTGATTGCCTTATCCACGAAGATGCCAAATAATAAATTAATTCAATTTATATGTAGCATATAGATCTCATCCAACCCCTGGACATAGGTCTACAAGTACTCTCAACTTATATGATGAAAAAACAGATTACATTGTTTCACTCTCAATGCCTGTCACTTCAAACGGAACCCATGCATATTGGATAGTATTCTCTCCTGATTTCCAAGTTCTTTCATTTTCTCCTTTATTTTGTTTCCTTTGGGACTGAGTCTGAGCAATTGTGATTTACTGTACAACAAGGGACTGGTTGAAAGGTAGTTCCTTCTCACCATTATCAAAAGGCAAAATCAAGTTAAGTACAAGAGCTAACAAGCCCCCCACTGCAAAGCCATTGGACAAAAGTAATATGATAGCATCTCTAAAACCTGCAACACGTTTGTAGTTGTAAGACCTTTGCCTCAAATACATACTTATACTTAACAAAACCATATATACATAGTATGTGTGTGTGTGTGTCGGTGTGTCTGCGCGGGTGTACCCTTGCATGTGCGTGTGCATGGGGCATGAGGTATTGTAAATTATTGTAAATGGTTCTAAATATAAGCAGCGTCATACCTCTATAGCCAGCACTCCATCCAGGATCCACAGGCCATAGATTGCCTTGAAAGGGATAGTTGGATTGCCCAGATATGTTGACCCATGCCGGTACCAAATTCACACCAATGCCAATTCCTAAGGCAATAATTGCAATGAATCTATTCCTTCGTGTCAACCCTTCCTTTAGGTTTAAAACACGGATTCCTGAGATCAGCACACTTGTAAAAAGAAAGGTTGTCATTCCACCCAAAATACAATCTGGTATTGAAACAAGAACTGCTGCAAACTTGGAAAAAACTCCCAGCACCAAGAGCCACATACAACATGCAATCCCTGCTCGACGAGATGCACAGCGAGAAAGAGAAATCACTCCATTGTTCTGGGCATATGTAGTAACAGGTGTCATTGTTCCCAATGCTGCCCAAAAGGTATTTAGTCCATCGGCTAAAATTGCACCTTGAATTGATTTCTCATAGTTGGGTCCTGAATGAAGAAAATATACAAGTTAACAATCATTAGTCAAGAATATAATAGCCATAAGAATTTTCTAGAAACAATTTTCTCTGAGCAAATTATTCATAGGACCTGGAAATATCAAGCTAACAAATACAAATTAGCACATGATATTCACGTAGGTTGTGTTTTACCCATATCAATATGAAAACACTACTTTCTCAGGTTTTTCTTTTAATGGTTACAAAATATTTCTGATGCATATCAGAATAGTTATGGTTGGTGATTATTTGAATCTGACCATGGCCAAAATCAGACAAAAATAAGATGAATTACAATTTACAAAATCACTCACAAATAATTACAAGAAACTCTAAAGTGAAGAACAGAAGTTTTCAGACCATTATCAAAAAACACAGTTTTGATGATGATTAGAGAACTAATTACAATATGAATGCTGCCTAGGAGGAAAATATTGATGAAAGGCACATGAAGAACCTGACTTGTGTGGAATGACTCCAGATATAATAGACTACTAATAACAGTATGTGAAGAATAGTAATTACATAACATACCATGGCACAATAAAGTGTTAGAACAGTAACAGCTTTATATTCATACATATAGTTCTCAGTACAATTCATATAGTTCAGGGAGGCCCTGATATCAGAATGCTTTCCATGACGTACATCATTCTTTTTATATGATAAGAAGATTCAGTAAGTTGTTCATTAACACAACCTTCAACAACAGAATATACAAAGTTATTATAAAACTACCTAAGGTCGATAATAAAGTCATCAATCACATAACTTATTAAACTTACGTTAAGAACCATAACAATACTAATGCTAATGTCTACATTATCCCCCATTTGAAAAAGTCAGAGTCCTTTCTGACACAATTCATAGATAGCATGATGACACAATTCATAGATAGCATGATGAAAATTTGAAAGAAGAGGGAAGATTAAAAACACGCTGGGTGGAGCTGTTGTGGATGTAGAGATTGACCTAGCTGAAACTGTACATGCATCATGGCACTCCCGTAAAAATTGCATGCATATAGACTGTACTGATTGTTTTTGCTTACTCCAGTACTGATTGATCATTTCGACACATTTTCGATTGTGCTCAATGTCCCTTTCATGAGTGTGCTTTAGGGGGTTCATTGCAGAGTATATTGTGCATTTGTGCACTTTTCTGGTGTCTTTTCTCGATCATTTCGACCTCATTTAAGAGATTGCGGATGAGGATTGTTGTTTCATCTCTAGTGATCCTTCTTGGGAAGGACAATTATGCTTCTTGGCGTGCTTACATGGAACACTTGCTCACACATAAGAATCGTATTCCATTTTTGTATGGACAAAATCTTGCACCCACTGATCCTGTTTGGTTTGATAAGTGGGATAATACTTGTGACAAGGTTTTTGCCACTCTGTTACTTCATGTTTCCATAGATCTTCATTGCCATGTGGAACATATAGAGTGTCCACGCACTGTTTGGAGCATAATACAAAGTCTTTTCAATGATCCTACAGAGATTTATGTCACACCTCCTCCTCCGCTTCCTATTGTTTCTTCTAAGACTATTGTACTCTCTCCTCATGCTTTTATTTGTTGTGATGATACATCTATGGTGGATAGTGCTTTTTCTTGTATCGAGCCCCCACTACCAGACGAGATTTTGCCAGACCTTAGTTGTCCTATTACAGATTCTACTTCCGTTCTTGTGCATATTGTTGCTCTTTCAGAGCCTTCATAGACTTGCATTTATGAGGACTTTACTGATTTCAGTATGAGTACACCTATTGTGAGCGTCAACGACTCATTTCTTCCTGTGGACATTCTTTCTTTAGTTGGTGAGTCATGCTCCACTCTTCACATAGACATTCCTTTAGTGAATGTTCCATGTCTATCTTCTCTGGCTTTTCTCTCTCCTTCATTATCTATGTTTTCATTGCCATCTACAGTTAGTCATGTGATATCTGATCAAACTTTGACACATTCGAGCATTAACAGGGAGACATTTGAGCAATTTTCAAAGATCTACATCATGATTCCTATCTACACTCCACTTGAGTTGGAATTCAATAGTTTGACAGCTCGTGATTTCTTTCTTTCGAAAGGAAGAGACAGTATTTGTTGCAAAGGGACCTACTACAACATTCGTCATGCGACATTTTGTGCATATATTCTCTCTCTTCTTTGTGGAGCCACACATCTTTCACATTTTTTAGGATACTGGGATCATCACTATGTACTTGGGTACCTCATCAGGGCTCGTTGTTGGAACCCAATTTTACAGCGCACCTAAGTTATGCTTAAGGGGGGTGTTGGTGTGGGGCTTTCTAGTCCTAACTTCTTTTCTTTGTCTCTCTTTCGCGTTTTTTTTTCCACTGGGTTTTCTCCTTTTACTCCACTTTTGAGAGTTGCATTGTATGTGGGTACCTCAGCACGCCTTGTTGTCGGGACCCATCTTATCTTTTCGTTTCCGCTCACCTAAGCTATGCTTAAGGGGGGTTGTTAGTGTATTCTACCAATTAGCTTTCAGTTATGTTTCTGTTAGGTTTTAGCTAATCATGCAAGTGCTTATAACTAGCATAATTCATTATGATTAAGCCTAGTTAGGTTTAGTGTAGGTGATGTGAAGTGAGAGTTAATGCATTTGTCAAACTCCACTAACACGAATAGCTTTTGGCTATATGTACACACTTCTTTTCATTCAATCAACTGTGAACAATATTCTTTGTTGATTCTTGTTTTAACTTAGAGATTCTGGTAAATTCTACAAATTCTATTTGCTTAATCGATTTGATTTGAGTTACCATTTTCAGCATGGTTGACTCCATGTGCATCATAATACAAGCCCTGTTCGATGTCCTCTGCATCATTATTTTTAGTGGCTTTGACTCCATTTTCATTTTCATCATGTTCATCATCTATGACATCCCTATCTTCTACCACCTCTTCATCATCTGTGGGGCATAAGTATAAATTATTGTCTAGATGTGGTTTAACTAAATGCTTGCGAGTGGGTTGCAATGGTGTACAAGGCTTCACTGGCGACTTGTGAAACATGTGAAGCACAGCGCCCCCAACAAGGTCTCCAACAAAATATTGTAGATGAAAATCTTGATATTTGATTAGACTCTTATGCTCCACACCTGGACACAGTTTGTCCCCGCTGAAGCGTGCCCAATATTGACATCAGCAAGCCTTCCACCTACATACTGCATACATGAATGTTGGGCTTTGAACATATTAAACTAGGACTGGCGCTAAAATGGACTGGATTTCTACTGTATTTTTAAATTTCATTGGAAATTGTGTGGCAAAGGACTAGGGTTGACCTGAGCAGTAGTGAGCCCTGCTGCGATGCGCAATACGGGTAAGCCCAGGGCACCCTCAAACATGCTCACCCCCTGTTTTTTACTGTATGTGGGGAGGATTTCCATACATGAATTAAATGAGAGCTTAACAGGGAAAATAATAATTTCCAATAATTATGTTTTCAACATCTAAAACATTAGTTTTTATGTTTTCACAATCTATAAGATTGATCAGAATGATTTATAAGATAAAATCGTATATGTGACTTCAAATCCGATATATTTAGAATTAGCAACCTTAATTTATCATCAAGGAAAAAAAAAAAAAAATCTTCAAAAAAATAATATTTTTTCCTATAATAAACAAGGTTACCAATTCAAAAAACATGAGATCTCAAATCATTTACACAATTTTATTCCAAAAATTATTCTAATCAATCTTCTAAAAAATATTTAGAATACATCATTTTATTTAATATTAAATATCGTTATAAATTTAAAACCTGATAATAATAATAATAATAATAAAAATTTTAACGTCCACGAGACTAAAAATAGCCTATGGGACAGCAAGACAACTCAAGCAGATTTAAGTAGCACTGTTCGCTTCTTGTGTAGGCTGATGATGAGCCCCCCTAATTGCTCAATGTGCTCTTCGTTGAATAGGTTATGCCAAGAACTGTCACATATAGTATTCGCAAATTTATCTCTGCTATCTTTGTAGGCCTCACATTCTAGAATAAAGTGCTGTTCAGTTTCCACTTTCCCAAAATTGCAAAATCTGTAAATTCTCTCTTCCCAAGCCTCCTTTGGCCTCTTCCAACGCCCGGTCTCACAACGAAGTTGGTGAGAGTTGGTTCTCAGCTGAGCAATAAGAATTTTAGCCCTCCAAGAAATGTTGGCTCCTATGTACGCTTTTTGGAGTTGATCACAAGTGGGGTTGAACTCATTTATATAATATAGTTTCTTCCGCCCGATCTCGCTTCCCCAATTTCTCTTGTAAAATTTCTCCATAACAAAGACTTTTATTTCTTTATTATTTGTGGGGCACATATTGAATTGAATATTCCATTTACTCATCCATGTGATGTTTTGTTGCATCCATGTCCTTTTTCGCTTACATAGTGTATCACTAAAAACAACTTTAGGCCATCTATCCTCTTCCATTTTTTCGATTCTTTTTAAATAGCTTAAAAGGCGAACCATAGCAAGTGCCTCGATAGGAACAGCCCCCATTTCACTTAGCATGATGTCATATGGAACCGTGCTTTTGATTTTAATCTTGCTTGTAATCAAGCGCTTTTGGATTCCTTCAATTTGTTTCCATTGTGCTATAGTAGTGCTGCTGGCCCATAATTCACACCCGTAAAGAACAACTGGCAGCACAAGAAGACCGAACAAGGTTTGAATAGTTTTCCAATCCCACAACTCCGCTTCACGGCACTTATTCTGAAGAGCATAGAAAGCCTTCCACCCACCTAATGTCCTTTTATACCTGCAGCTAGACCAGCTTAGCTTTTTGTTGAAATCGATGCCAAGGTATTTATAATCCGCAACCTCTTCGAGAAGACTTCCATTGTAATAAAATTCATGTTGATGCTGTTTTTTATTATTAGAGAAAATCATAACCTTAGTCTTGCTGATATTGACCTGCATCCCCACCATTCTGCAAAAGCGCTCAAGAGAAGATAGATGGTCTTGCAAACCACAGGCAGATTTGGTAATTAAAATGAGATCGTCCGCATATAAGAGCAACTTTATAACAAATTCACCTAGCTGAATGCCTTCACCCTTTTGTATGTTTAACCACTCTTCCATTTTATCAATATATAAACCAAATAAAGTAGGAGACAAAGGGCGACCCTGTTTGACCCCGATATCGCTCCTGAAACATTCTGAAATGCCATCTGAAGTTCTGATTTTCACTTTCACCTCTTCGTACATCCTATGAACAGCAGCTCTGAGATGCCTAGGAATCCCCAATTCTTCCATCCTAAACCAAAGCTTGTCTCTCGGAACGATATCAAAAGCCTTTTTGAAGTCAACAAAGCAACAAAAAACCTCTTCCTTTTTCTCCCACTCTTTTTCAATAATGTGTCTCAGAGTGACACAGTGATCCACTGTCGAGTGCTTTGGCCTAAAACCAGCTTGCCCTTTAGCACGTTTATGGTTTTCTTCTGCCCATTTGCTGATCCTAGTTTCTATCATGCTGCCAAAAAGTTTAGCAAAGAGGGGATTGATCATTATAGTCCTGTAGTTGGAGGGATTGTTAACATCACCACTCTTAAAAAGTGGTATTGCAAGGCTGATTGTCCAATCTTTCGGAAACCCTTCTTGACAGATTTTGTTGAAGATTTCAGTGATGTGCGGTGCAAGAGTTTTCATGCCCCACTTCAAATATTCGGCTTGAAGTGCAACAAGATCTTTTGCTTTACCTCCACCCAACTTCTTAATCCCTGTCTCTACCTCTTGCACAGTGAAAATGTTTGTAGTATCGTTGACCAAAGGTGGCTGTCCCACTCCACCCTCTTGTTCATAAAGTTTCTTAGCATATTCAAACCATTGGGTGGCAGTAATATTATTTTCATTTTGCTTTCTCCTTGGTTGGAGTTCTTTCCAGAAACGTTTGGGGTTATTTCTGCCCAAGAAAATTAGCTCCTCTCTCCTTGTGAACATAAAATCAGTTTTTTTCTTCTTTAGGATCTGTTTGTAGGTCTTAATGTCGAGGTTAGTTTTATTCGACTCCCTTAGGTTCCTCCTAGCCCTCTTACATTCCTTGTCAAACCATGCATTGGTTGGGAAACAATTAGTTTCAGATTTTCTATTTTTTGCTCTCTTGCATTTTGAAAGAGCTTCGTGAATCAGATTTGATAAGTCATGACTGTTAACACCATGCTTATACATAGGGTGTCCCATACAAAGTTCCTCAAGAGTAGCTCTGAAAGTGTTACTGTTCTCTGAAGTTAACAAAATTCTGCCCTGAGAAGGTGGGTGTTGAGGGCCTTGGATTTTTGCCCCAAGCCGCCTATCCTTTGCCCAATACAAATTTATGCACAGCGGTCTATGATCTGATTTTAGATCCCAAATGTGCTCTCCAATTTCAACTTCTTTAATATTTTTATACAAATTCTGCGAACAAATTACATAATCTACCACACTTGCCCTGTTGTATGTGTTGCAAGTGAAATTGCCCGACTTAGCCCATCTAGCCAAACCATTACAGATTATTAGATCAAATGTGCCACATAAAGTGATCAATTCTTCCCCAAAATGATAACTCATATCGCCAAAATTCTAACATTAAATATGGTACCAAAAAAATGAAAAACAGCGATGGGCCTGGGTTGCAGCCTAGCGCACAGATAAAACGTGTACGGAGAGCATTTTACTATATTATTACAGCTCATAGCGTGCTTTAGGCCGTCATGTGGGCCTTAAGTGGGAAACATGAAAAGATCCAAAGATGCAACAAATCGTTGCCATTTGCCAAGCTCGTTCATTCTACGTATCGATGCCCTGGAAATAAGACATTTGCTGATGGAATTTATTATCGACTTTGTTTGTTTGCCACATAGCAGATTGTACGACCTGCGCATGCTGCCAACTTTGTCCCCTAGCTGTCCTGATCGTATCCTAGTGCTGCATCCTCTTTGGTCGTATGGTCGGTTAGATATACGCTGCAGGTCGTACGGCGACTGTGGGTGGTCACACCAGGCAACAGGAAGTTCAGGCTGTGTAGCAGCAGCAGCAGCAGCAGGAGGAGGAGGGTTGTACAGCTGCTTGAAGTTTGATAAGAGTAAATTTAATATACTTGTCAATGAAAATATGAATTATACAAACGTCAATTCCAATTTATTGAAGAATGATTCAAACATACTATATATATACAGTTAATTAGTTACAAACTTCTATTCAAATATTACAATGATTGACTTAAATCATTCTCATAAATCACATTACTCTAAAAATACATGTGAATAAAAAGATCTTACATTGGTAGGAAGACTTTCAACGCTTTCAACTTACCATGGTTTAAATTTGATGGTCAAATCTGTCCCTTAAATAAAATTTATCTATTCAATATGGCTATCAAATTTAAACCATGGCTCTACCTCTATAACAAAATAATTATTATGTAAAAATGTGGGTGTAGTGTTTTTTTATCTTAGTTTTATTCTTATATATTGTTTCATTTTTATGAGACTAATCCCTCTTTGAATTAGTATTATAAATATATATAATAATATTAATTAATTATATATATATATATATATATGTATGGTGTTAGTTCTAAAATAAAAACAAAATGAAATAAACACACTAATAGCATAACATCTCTAAACCTAGACACTAGGGAGAGCTTAGTTAACAAAAGCAAGTGACAAGCACAACTAAAAAGCAAGGAATGAAAACACAAGAATTCCTTTCACCTTCCTTGGATGCTCTAAATGTCTTTGTAATGATGGGTTGCTCGACTTGTGCTTCAAGAGGTTTTCTTCAATGGAGTGTGGCTACCTTCATCTCCTCTTCGCACTTTTGGCTTGGCTTGGAATCAATTTAGCATTATAACACTAGTTTCATGAAGCTTTTGGAACCAATCCTGCATTATAACTTTGCACTAATTAATCTTAGAAATGATGTTGTGAGGTCTCTTATTTATAGATTTTTGGATTTGGCTAGAATCAAACTGAACCATCTATCTCAAAATTGAGATGTGTGGTTGAGGATTAATTCAATTTTTAGAATTAAGTTTGTAATTATCTTCATCATGGCATTGAAAGAAGAGACAATTCAGAGGCATGGAGGGCATCATGGAAGACATTGATGAGGCATATAGGCATGAATCTTGATATTTGTGGTATTTATGGCCTACGGATGTCTTTCCAATAAATGAGGTCACTTGATCATGCAGATATTCAATATTCATTTTCAAAACAAAGTATTCAGCAAGTTTCCATGGAATTTTTGATTAGGCCTTGATTTGGGTTAATTAGTTCTTAAACATGATTAAGCACTTTATGCACAAATTACCCAAATTGATCAGAATGTCTTGTTATTGGTCCTAAATTTGACTGGATTTGAATTGGAAGTCCACGTTAGATGCGTATTCCTATTTAAGATGTTCCCAACAACAAATAACAAAAGCACAAGTCTTGTGCAAAAGATTTGATAGGAAAGAGCAGTCTAGAGCACGCAGGTGCAAATTTGCATTTTGACTCGAAATGGACTAATCAAAGTTAGTTGGCCCATAAAATGCATTGCTCCATTTAGTGATACCTAGCCAAAATTGACACTTGAATATGTCAGTTTCACACCATTTTGCGTGTTTTAGTGTTTTTAGGTCAAATTGTGCATTTTGAGTAGAAATTGGTCTAAAACCTGATTGAAAGTTATCGACGACCAATTTTAGGTGTCTATAGTTTGCCCTTGTTTGGAAAGACGTTGCAAACTATAAGCACAATAACGTCTTCTCAAAGAATGAAAATGTCATGTATGCCTACAACTGCAATGATGATAAACTAATTGTATGATGCCCCCTCGAGGAAACGATTGGCACAAGCAGGTTGGCAAATAGTCCCTCAAAAAGAAAGAAGTGAATGAGGGGACCAAAGAAAGGAAAGATGATCGGGTGAAAACATAATGATACTAAAAAAAAAGTCAAAATCATTGAGTATATAATTGAGACGGTGTACAATGGTTTGCCCAAATGCGGTTATAAGCATTGTACCCCAATAGTGGCAACGTGGTATGATAACACAATGATTTGCCCAAAGATGGTTATAATCATTGAGAAGATGGAGCTGCCCCAATTAAGATAGACAAACAAAAGAGTAGCATGCCCTTTTATAGGCAAAAAAAGTAAAGTAGTGACAACAAAATGATTTGCCAAAAGATGGTTATAATCATTGAGAAATGCAGGTAAGATGGTGTGCAATGATTTACCCATAGACGGTTATAATCATTGGACCCCGATTATGGCAAACATGATAAACTTAGTCGAGGATAATGATAACTTGACACAGAGGGTAATGATGAATTGGAACAACCTACTAGTAGGGAGATGCTCGTCCGAACTAATAAAGGTTGAAATTTTTTCGTGGTTAATTACTCTGTTTGGGATATGATTGCGATGAAATCGAGATATTGATGCTGAAGAGATGCCATCATTGTTGAATAGACTTCTTGAAGCTAAGGTTTGTTGTAGCATGTGATGGTAGGCTTTATGATAAAACATCATAAAAATTTGGCCAAAATATGCATGAGGACTGACTCCCATAATCTAATACGCAATAGAAAACAAAGCACCAATGATAAAAACCATGGTGACAATGTAAACATATAAATATGGATTCAAGTATATGTGTGGACAAGGAATCACCTAATGAACACACATAAATTGAATCAAGGCAACAGTGCTTGAAAGCAAACAAATAAGTAGACAAACAAACAAAATAAGTAGAAACAAACACACAAACAATGCAATAGAAATCCTATGAATATTGCCCCTAAAAAATAGGCGACAACTTAATAAATAAACTAAATGGGGGAATAGAAGAAAAGGAAGGGGTGGCCGAGCTGTCTCCATATGCACTAGGCAAATGGATGGCTGCCTACATAGTTCCATGGATGTAATATCCAATAAAAAACTTCAAGTCAAATGTAATTATCCCAGGGAATGGAAAAATGTGATATTGAAAAAAAAAAAATAGAATGGATGTGATAGAAGAGTATGAATGATCTTGCAAAACGGCAAGTGCATGAAAGAAAAAGGCCAAAAAAGATGGAGAAACTAAATGACAAGTGATTTGCTTATAACTTAGTAAGGGTTCCCAAAATCCTTAAGGCAAAGAAGTGGTCAATATTTTTGTTATTTTCTAATGATTTTACAAATATTTTTAGAAGTGTTTTGGAGTGTCACAACTCAATCGAGAATGATGAGACACTAAATTGTTCAAGCTCGCAAAACGGTGAGAAAGTTCATACTTAGGTTGCTCGCAAAATGACGAGAGTGTGGCTTAGGTTGCTCGCAAAATAGTGAGAGCGTGGCTTTGATTACTCGCAAAACGGTGAGAGCGTTGGGAAAAATGGTGACTGCATTGACCTCAACAAGTATTGAGCGCTGCCTACATAGTCCCAGGATATGACCTCAAGTCACTATAGTTCCACCCTTACAGCGGAAGAATTTGACTAGTGCGGTAGCTAATTCAAACAAAACAGATATATTTGGTAAAAAGACACAGTATGGCATAGGAAGTGGCGAGTTGGTACGTCAAGGCTTAGTATTGCCCCTAGTTTGCCCATAGATAGTTATAACTAGGACACAACGGCATAGATTACTGGTACTAATTTGCCCAAAGGCGGTTATAATTAGTAGCAAGAATGATGGTAAGAAATGACTAACAAATGAAGGATGCAACTGCTAAAACTTCTGTCACACTATCCCAAAATATGATCTTTGTCTGAAGTTCTTGACCAAATTGATGAACCGATCAAATACTTTGATGCTAAAAATGCGTAATGAATGACAAAAACCAAGGTCAAATGGGCTAGGTTTTTAGAACACACAGGGTTGATAGGTCGGAAGCGAAAAGTGGATATGACAAAGAGGACAGATAAGAATGGTATGTGTACAAAGAAGAATAGTGATAAAATGACATAACTGAAACGGTCCTTACAGACAATACACCTTAGAATTTAAGCATAGTACCGCTTGAGATGAATAATATTCATTAGCTCTGGAAGTTCATTGTCATCTAGTGTGGCAAGCCTGTATGCTCCCGATCCATAATCTACAGTGATGACGAAAGACCCTATCTAGTTTGGTTTGAATTTCTCTTTATGTTTTTTCTCGATCGTGGTATTCTTTTGGTTTTGTTTGAGAACAAGATCATCAAGTTCAAATGTTCGATACTTCACACACCGATTGTAGTGGCCTTTGAGTCGATTCTGGTATGCTTGAAGATTGTTGAGTGTGGCCATGCATTTTTCATCAAGTAGATCCAGCTCTTGCAAGCGAGTTACTCGATAGTCATGATCATCCTAGACATGCTTGAAAGAGATGCATAGTGAAGGCAATTTGACCTCAATGGAAAGGATGGCTTCAGTACCATAAACAAATGAGTATGGAGTGGCTCCTGTGGGGGTATGATGATTGGTATGATATGCCCAAAAGGTAGAGAATATCTAGAGGTGTCAATCACAACTGACATCATTGACAATCTTTTTGAGAATGCTGACAATGGTTTTGTTGGATGCCTTGGCTTGGCCATTACTTTGAGGGTAATACGCTGTAGAAAAGTGTTGTGTGATGTTGTATTCAGTACATATCTGGTCAACATCTTTATTCTTAAATGATCTTTCATTATCGGATATAATGTGAGAGGGAATACTATAGCGACAGATGAGATGGTTGAAGATGAATTTGGAAATTTGCTTTCCAGTCACGTGAGGGGTATAGCTTCAACCCACTTAGTGAAATATTCGGTGGTGATAACAATATGTTTATGACTATCAGATGAAGTGGGGTTAATCTTCTCAATGAGGTCAAGTCCCCATGTAGAAAATGGCCATAGTGTCAACATTGATTTTAGAGTTTTCCCTAGAGCATGAATTAAATTAACATGCCGTTGATATTTGTCACATTTCTTTGCATATGTAGTGGCATCTGCGTTCATTGTGGGCCAATAATAACTAGTACACAAGAGCTTTTTGGATAGGACTGCTCCGCTAGAATGGACTCCACATACTCCTTCGTGAATTTTTCTTAACGCTAGTGTAGACTCTGTCGAAGTTAAACAATGAAGCAGAGTTCCATCAAAACTACGACGGTAGAGGGTGGATCCAAGTAGAGTATAACGAGTGGAATGATGAATGAAGACTTTGATTTGTTTTCGAGATAGGTTAGGTGGTAGAACTTGGTCATGAAAGTAGTTGTAAAGGTCTGAGCACCAGATAGAATTAGGACCAACAATATCACAAATCATGGCAACGATTGAAGGTTCATGCGCTAGTGTTGACAAAATTTTGACAAGAAATTGATACTCTTTAACTTTATCTGTTTGTCAAATCAACAAGCCAATAGTAGCCATGGCATCTGCAGTTCTGTTACTAGCCCTTGATATGTGCTCAAATTGAATGTTGGCAATTTGCTTTTTAAGAGCGTCAACCATGTCTTTATATAGGACCAACTTGTCATCTTTGGTTTGTAAATGTTTCATACCCTGATTGATAATTAACTGAGAATCATCATAAACTTGGAGATGAGATATATTCCACTGTACTGCCTGCTGAAGTCCTGCAACAAGTGCTTCATACTCGGCCATGTTGTTTGTACAAGGAAAGCTGATTTTGAATGATTTAGGGATTAGATCCCCCCGTTGTGTAATAAACAATAGCCCTGCCCCCGATCCATGCACAGTAAATAAACCATCAAAATACAACATTTAGGGTTGCTCTTCAAGGGGTATATCAATAACGGTCATGATGGATTCATCATAAAATTAAAACTTGAGTGGCTATGTGTCTGTGAGAGGTGCTTCAACAAGTTGATCGGCAAAGTTTTTTTCAAAAGCTAAGTGTCAGGAATTGTTTCAAACCTTATGTCCAAAACAATTCTTTCGAAAGACACTTTCAAAAATTCAATATTTCTAAAGGGTACTTCCCCTCTGCAAAAGTGCCGAAACAAATTTTTGAAGGGCACTTTCTTCTCAAAAGTGCACTGTTGCAAGTTTCTCGAAGGGTATCTTTCCCTTCAGAAGGACCTTTTTCAAATGCTGAAGGGCACTTTTTCGTGGCAAAAACAAGGCAATTCACAAAGGAAAGGACCATTTGCAAAACCTGAAGGGTGTCTTGCCCTTCAGGAAAGTCCTTGACAAGAAGCTTGAGGGAAATTTTTTTGAAGGAATTCTTTCGGGAAAGAGCCAGAGCAAATTGTCCAAAGAAATTCATTCGGGAGAATTGCCCAAAAGAAATAGGCCGAGGGAAAGAAAGAAAAGCCAAGTAGGAGCAGTGGAGAAAAGGTCCGAGAAGAAAGAAACCTAAGACCTAGTGTACAAAGGAAATGACGAGCTGATGGACGCCAAAATCAAGATAAGCGACTAGCCATTGGAAGTAATCAGGTTTGAAAAGCCCAAAGACTTAAGGCTTGAAAAACCTGAAGTCTTAAGGTTTGGCAACAACAAAGTAAGAAGACTTCAAGCTAGCAGAGCCCGAAGTCATCAAGTGTAAAGTTGAGGAGCTTAGAGAACCCAAATTACTCTTCATAGTGTAATACGGGATTCTCTAAGTGCTTTACTTATGAGCCAAAGTCATCAAGTTGGAGGAACCCAAAGACATCAAGTCTAGAAATGACAAATGAAAGGCTACCACGTGGCGTAAGCTAGAGCAGAGATTGACTTTTCAAAGGAACAGATGGAGGACGATCCAGGAGCATTTTTAGCTGGCAAAGAGAATCGACGGTTCATGGAAGTCGAAGCTCAAATAGCTCTGAGTTAAAGGGATACGGGAAAACCAATGTCTTTAGATTGGTTTTCCATCTATAAGAAGGGTCTAGTCTAGGTTTCAAAGCAGGAGCTGGTAGGTCAAAGTAATGGCCATCGCTCCTGACAAACAACCGTTCAACGCAGAAGTAGCATTGTTCAGCTTGAGCTTAAGAGCATGAAGATCTCATCCTTTTCAAACAAGACACATGAGGGAGAAATTCGCCATGTCGTTTTAAATGTAGGAATTGATTCAATCACGCAAATGGAGACATCCAGCTGCCGCAACATGGCTCTCTAAGCTCCATTAAAGAGAGACTTGAATGAGGGAGGGATTCGAGAAGATTTTGTGACGATCTTGGGCAACGCATTTCATGGTCAAGATAGTGGCGATGACATTAGTCAGCAGTCATCAACGACTCAACGACTTCTTCCTTTTCCCATCTTCTCACATGGCCCTTTCTCTCTCTCCCCCTTTCTCTATATATATCTCACAATTTTCCATTGTAATGGCCCCTAGTTTTTTAGAATTTTGTCATCTTGCTGGGAGACGAATGCTCATTGAGATGTTCGCAAAAATGTGCTCCTTCGACCAGGCTAAACCCTGTTGAGATATTGTAAGAACTACCTCTTGAATGTAATGGGACAATTTCTTTGCCTATTTCTTGTTTTCGATTAGTGCTTTAGTATGCTTGTGCTTGGTGGATTCATAAATGAGTGTATTCCTAGTCCATTAGCCTTCTGCTTGCCTCTTTGAAGTATTTTTAAGCTTTTGTAGGTCTGGATTAGTGTTTTCCCTGAACCTCTTCCAGCGTGTGTTTACTTGATCTTGAGATAGTGCAAGCCCAAATTGTCTCATGAC
Organism: Torreya grandis; assembly: GCA_037957365.1. Taxonomy (NCBI): domain Eukaryota; kingdom Viridiplantae; phylum Streptophyta; class Pinopsida; order Cupressales; family Taxaceae; genus Torreya; species Torreya grandis. Next base: position 1,527,000 of record JARHVA010000195.1, read on the forward strand.
TGATCTAGTGTGTGTTCAAGCATAGATGAGTGGTCATTTAATTTTGGTGCATCACCTAGTTAGCCTTTTTAGGAGCCCTTTTCACCCTTCTAACCCTTTTCCCCATGAAGCATTAGTTTAGTAGTAGTTTTAGGTGATCCACCAAGAGGAACTAGTCTCTTTAAAAATCCTAGAGGCTCAACCTCACCATAGGATACCCACATCCTGAGGTTGTTCCAATGCTTGTGGCCAGAAGTGGGAGAGCCTAAAAAACTCTTCCACAAGGGTGCAATTCCAAGCTTCAACAGTTTCTGGCATGTTTGATGGGACTAAAGTCCAAAGCAGTGGAAGGATTTTTGGTGTTGTCTTTCTACATATCAGCCTTTGGAGGCATTTTTTAAACATCAATGGCAACTTCGAGCATCTATCAGTTGGTTTAAGCAACCAAGTGCCTAATCAACATATTTGGTATGTATAATCAGCCATATTTTGACCAACATGTGTATTCTCTACCTCAACATCATACTTATCAAGTTAATAATGTTTATGTGTTCCCCCCAAGTGGCCCTCAAACAACCTATCATCCCCATCATGGTCTTTACCCTCCTCCCACCCCTGCGTATGACCAAGATCAGCCTCCTATGCATTCAAATCAGTCGACTATTTGTCCTTGTCAAGACTATGTTTATCCTGTTACATCCTTGTTAGGATTCAAGCAAGCATTATCAGATTATAGCAAGTTGATAAGGGAGATTGGTAAGGGTTTGGAGCTTTCTTCAGTCATCCCTATCCATGTTCTACAAGAGGCAAGGAGTTCTCTTCAGTTGGTCAAGAACAGGTGGGCAGTTTGTGAGGACGAACAATCGACAGTTTGTGAGGGGGAGAACAAGGTGTGGTTAAGAAGCATGGTCCAAAATTTTGAAAGTGTGTTGACGTCTTATGAAGATTAGCAAACTCAATGCAATCAATCCTATGTGTCCTCTCCCCTCTAAGAGCCTCAATCTCAGTTTCCAAAGGTTTCAAATCAACCCACTACGCCCAATCCCACTCAAGAGTGTGAAACCATCCCACCATGGATCTTCTCCTATGCCTTTGACCTTGACTATGTCATGACCTCTCTTGTGAAACCACCCTCTCCTATACCCATTCAAAAGGAGGGAAACGTGGCTATTTCCTGCACATTTCCATCTTGGAGATTGGTTCAGCAAGTTCAAGAGAAGAAGGAAGAGGTGTCGGTTGTGGTGATCCAAGAGCCAGTTCAAGAAAAGGAGTTAGTGGTTGAAAAATATATAAAGAGTTGTTAGCTCAACTCAATGAGCTTGTTCTACAAGAGTTTTGAGACTCTTTTTCCCTTCCTCAAGAGCCACCAAAAAGTTCGCCCAAGGTCCCTAGCTGGAAAGACACTCTCTCAAGCCGCAAGCAAGGTGAACTTTTTCACCCTTCCACCATCTCCTTCTTGGAGGAAGATCCTGTTTTGCAAGGAATAGAGGAGGACCTTACAGTCAAGTTTGAACCTAAAGTAGACAACACAAGTGCCTATGATGAAGAAATCATGATAGGCAGTCCACTTCAGAAAAGGGAGGAGAAATCAGGTTCGGACCAGCTATGGCATGGCTTTGACATTGAGGAATTAAAGCCTAAAGGCAGTACTGATACCTTCATACTTAAGGAGGAATGTATTCAAGGTGCAACTGAGAGCAAAGAGGATCAAGATGAAGTATGGAAGCAACTGTACCATGACTTCATGGATCAAGTAGAGGTTCTAAACCAGCCTATGCCTCTTCCAAAGTCTAAGTATGAACTTGCTAATCAAGTTGAAGACGCTGACCAATCTCAAGATGAATTGTCCATTGAAAGCAGTACTGATGTCTTCAAGAATGAAGGAGAATGGTCAGATCCAGAGCCACAAAAATATGACGTGTTGGGCCTTGGATAGATTGACTAACTACCACATGGCTCCCTTCAAAGTAAGCCAAACAAATATGGAGTTGAAGTTGGCATTGTCTCGGATGACCAAGAGGAAGCTACCTTTTGGGATGACTTGGATCTTTTCTGCTTAAGTCTAGACAACAAACCAAGCACCAGCTCAAAGGAACCATCACTTGTTGTGATTGATTCAGAGCACAAATTTGAGCCATCAAATGAGGAGACTGCAAAAGCCCCTACAGTCCAACATGAACCAAGTTTGGAGGACATGAACCAGTATGTCTACATTGGAGACATGTTTGTTCCATTCCATCCATTAGAGGGCACACCAAAAGGATTGACCATAAAGTTCCCTGGTTCACCAATTATGGTACCTCCAAAGCAAGGTATCTTTCATCTTGATTTGTTATAGGTGAATGATACTCATACTTTCCCATTTGATCCAGGAGGGAGATACTTGTAAATCGTAAACTTGTATATATTGGGATAGATTTCATGCTTTCCTCAAAGTGCTTCGTGCACATTTCTTTTCTGTTCTATTTTTTCTTTCCCTAAGTGCCTTGGTCACTTTGTGCTATTTTTGTGCTATCCTCATTGCTTCAAGAGGAAGTTCCAGCAAAGGTCAATCTTGTATTTAGTTCAAACTAGGTCAGTTGCAGAGGCACATTGAGACTCCATGCCCAATGGATTAGACTCCAACTAACCAGACTGGGTTCCCAAGCATAATAGGGATGCTTCCCTGCGAGTCGCCAAAGATGTTGGCCAATTTTTGGCTCACATATGAAGCTCTGGCAGGGTTTGACAAAACAATAGATCGAAGGAGGTTTAGAGAAAATCTGAGCAAGTTCTTCAGGGGGCCAGCAACAATGTTCAAAACAAGCCCGCAAGCCAAAGGACTAAGCCTTGTGCAAAGTTCTTTTATTCAACTTCTTTTATTTGGCTAAGTCATTGATCATTCTTTGGGCTTTGGTGCTAAGTGTGTCTTCACTTAGGTTTGCTTTTCTTTGGTTTAACTTCATGGTTTTCCTTCGGAAAAAAATTTCACACAACTTTTCTGAAGAAATGTTTCACTTTCGGCAAAGTTTTCTTCAGAAGCTAAGTGTCAGGAATTGTTTCGGACCTTTTGTCCAAAACAATTCTTTCGAAGGACACTTTTAAAAAATTTGACAGGTTGTTCAAAGCAAAATGCCCAGATAGTTTTACAAAGGGTACTTCTTGGGAGAAACGGTCCAATTCAATATTTCCAAAGGGTACTTCCCCTCCGCAAAAGTGCCGAAACAAATTTTCGAAGGGCACTTTCTTCTCAAAAGTGGACCGTTGCAAGTTTCTCGAAGGGTATCTTTCCCTTTGGAAGGACCTTTTTTAAATGTCGAAGAGCACTTTTTCTCGGCAAAAACAAGGCAATTCACAAAGGAAAGGACCATTTGCATAACCCTGAAGGGTGTCTTGCCCTTCAAGAAAGTCCTTGACAAGAAGTTCGAGGGAAATAATTCTGAAGGAATTCCTTTGGGAAGGAGCTAGAGTAAATTGTTAGAAGAAATTCCTTCAGGAGATTTGCCCAAAAGAAATAGGCTGAGGGAAAGAAATAAAAACCGAGTAGGAGCCATGGAGAAAAGGCTCGAGAAGAAAGAAGCCCGAGATCATGTGCCAAAGGAAATGACGGGCCGATGGACGTCAAAATCCGGATAAGCGACTAGCCATTAGAAGTAATTGAGTTTGAAAAGATCGAAGACTTAAGGCTTGAAAAGATCGAAGTCTTAAGGCTTGGAAAGAACAAAGTAAGAAGACTTCAAGCTGGAGGACCTCAAAGCCATCAAGTGCAAAGTTGAGGAGCTTAGAGAACCCAAATTACTCTTCATAGTGTAATTCAGGATTCTCTGAGTGCTTTACTTATGAGCTTTATAAGTAAAGTAGTCACGAACGCCTGAAGTCGTCACACTGTAGGAACCTGAAGACATTATGCCTGGAAATTACGAATGAAACGCTTTCACATGGCGTAAGCTAGAGCTGAGATTGACTTTTCAAAATAACAGATGGAGGACGATCTAGGAGCATTTTCAGCTGGCAAAGAGAATCAACAGTTCACGAAAGTCGAAGCTCAAATAGACCCGAGTTAAATGGATATGGGAAAACCAATGTCTTTAGATTGTTTTTTCATCTATAAGAAGGGTCTGGTCCAAGTTTCAAAATAGGCGTTGGTAGGTGAAAGTAATGGCCATCGCTCCCGACAAACAACCGTTCGACGTAGAAGCAACATGGTTCGGCTTGAGCTTAAGACTGAAGATATTGTCTTTTTCAGACAGGGCACATGAGGGAGAAAGTCGCCATGCCGTTTTAAATGCAGGAATCGATTTAGTCGTGTAAATGAAGACATCCAACTGCTTGCGACATGGATCTCTCAGTTCCACTAAAGAGAGACTTGAATGCGGGAGGGATTCGAGAAGATTTTGTGACAATCCTGGGCAACACATTTCATGGTCAAGGCAGTAGTGATGGTAGTAGTCAACAGTCATCAACGACTTCTTCCCTATTCTCGTCTTCTCACACGACCCTTTCTCTCTCTCCCACTTTCTATAAATATATCTCATGATTTGCCATTGTAATGGCCCCCAGTTTTGTTGAATTTTTTCATCTTGCTGGGAGACGGATGCTCATTGAGACATTTTCAAAAAATGCTCCTTCGACCAGGCTAAACCCTGTCAAGATATTGTAAGAACTACCTCTTGAATGTAATGGAATGTTTTTTTTTGCCTATTTCTTGTCTTCGATTAGTGCTTTAGTATGCTTGTGCTTGGTAGATTCGTGAATGAGTGTATTCCTAGTCCATTAGCCTTTTGCTTGCCTCTTTGAAGTATTTTCAAGCTTTTGTAGGTCTGGATTAATGTTCTGCCTGAACCTCTTCCAGTGTGTGTTTACTTGATTTTGAGAGAGTGCAAGCCCAAATTGTTTCATGACTGATCTAGTGTGGGTTCAAGCATAGATGAGTGGTCATTTAATTTTGGTGCATCGCCTAGTTAGCCTTCTTAGGAGCCCTTTTCTCCCTTCTAACCCTTTTCCCCGTGAAACATTAGTTTAGCAGTAGTTTTAGGTGATCCACCAAGAGGAACTAGCCTCTTTAAAAAGCTTAGAGGCTCAACCTCACCATAGGATACCCACATCCTGAGGTTGTTCTCACGCTTGTCGCTAGAAGTGGGAGAGCCTAAAAAACTCTCCCACAAGGGTGCAATTCCAAGCTTCAATAGGTACAACTCTACATTTACTAGCCCTCTGACCAAACTGATTACAGTTATAGCAATAACCATAAAAATATGAAGAATACCTGGTCATAGCATTAGGTTGCCTTGTTGATCTTCTTCTCTTTGTGTAATTGGTTGCATCAGTTACATTTGTCTTCTACATCTTCTTCAAAATTGCATAGACAGATTCTTGGTTCCTCTTTGCCTCAAGCTTCTTCTCTCCTCTAGCCTTTTTATCAACATTGCTTGTATTCGACTCTGCTCTAGTGCAAGCTGTCTCCTTCTTGGATCTTGATCCTCCTGCGTTAAAGTTGTCATACAACTTAGTAGATGCATTTGTCATGAGATTCTTTCCTTTCTCATAGCCAAGACCAGATCTTTCTTTTGAGGGCTTTTGTGAGTTGATCAACACATCAATAATGTCTAAACTTCCTTTCAGTTTCAGACCTCTGTCACTTTGCTCTTTAGCCTTCTCAAGCTCCTTTCTCAGGGCAACTATTTTTGCCTCTAGCTTCATACATTCAATAGACTTAAGGTGTAGTTCAATCTTGACTACATCTTCTGTTCTTTTGAGCTCTTCAATTTGAGTCTTTAAGCTCACCACCATCTGATCAGAGTCTGCAAGACTCTTGGACAGATTTTCAATTTTCTTTTGTCCAATCTTCTTTTGTTTTGAGTTTTCCTTCCTCAGACTATCTATCTCATATAGGGCACAGATGAGTTCTCCTTCTAGATCTACTTCTCCTTCCTCTTCTTCATCCCAGTCTTCATCATCATCTTGATTCGAATCTTTTGAGGTTGATTATATTGCCATGAACAGAGATTGATTTCCCTTTGCTACAAAGGCACAATCATAATCATCATCCGAACTCTCATTGTATTCCATTGAGTCACTGTCTTCCTTTGTGTATAGACCTTTCTTGTTCTTGGAGAAGTTCCTTCTTTGGGAATGGTGAGGTTTCAATCTTGTACCGTCCTCTTCTTGCTTGGAATCACTTTTTTTTTCTTATAATGACATTTGGCAGCAAAATGTCTTGTTCTACTACAGTTAAAACATTTTAAGGGTAACTTACCTTTGTATTTTCTAGATCCTCTTTTCAATCTTCTAACAAAGTTGACTACTTTCTCATCTACATTCTCAGATCCTGATGTAGATGCTTCTTCTTCCTTTGTCTGTTTGGAAACTTTGAATGTAGCTTCTCTTTTGGAAGAGTTTGCATTGCCCATTCTCATCTCATAAGCAATGAAGGTTCCATGTAGCTCGTCTATTGTGAGCTTGTCCAAATCTCTTATTTCTTCTATTGCAGAGATTTGAGAATCGTATCTTGATGGTAGAGATCTCAAAACTTTCTTGATAATAGTTGACTCATCTATTATTTCTCCAAGTCCTCTGATAGCATTCACAATCTCATTTACCATGAGGAAGTAGTCTACAATCTTCTCTTCCTCACTCATCTTGCAGCTCTTGAACTGTCCTTTGTATGTCCGCAACTTGGCTTGCTTCACCTTGTCATCTACTTCATAGATGCTCTTTAACTTGTTCCAGATGTCTTTTGCACTTTGACAATGCATAACTTTGACAAACTCTGAGTTTGATAGTCAATAAAGAATATCATTCTTTGCCTTGGCATTGTTTTCATATGCCTTCTTGGCAACCTGATCAGTAAGAGCTACAACAGGGGCTATATATCTATTTACTATAGACATCCATACATCAAATCCTAATGGAGACATATATGTTTCCATTCGTATGCTCCAGAAAGCATAGTTAGATTCATCAAAGAGAGGTACTTTGTTTGAGGAGGATCCTTCATGACTAGCCATTGTGTTCACTAACCAAGATCTACCTACGCTGATTAAGCTTCTTCCTAAGGAACCCTAGGCTCTGATACCAATTGTTGAACACAACTATTTACTGAGAGGGGGAGTGAATCAGTAGATCAGCGAAAAACTAATTCTTTAACCTTTTAATGAAGATACAAAAACATATGCATATCAAAGAACAAATGTAGAGAGCATACATACACAAAAAAACACAGTACACTAGATTTATACGTGGAAAATCCAAAGGAAAAAACCATGGTGAGAATAACTGCTAGAAACTCTTCGAAAACTTTGTTCGGGTCCGCTTGCCCTTCAAACTTTTTGCAACGACCCCTTCGAAATTTTTGTTCGAGACAATTTTTCCGAAAAAGACTTAACCATTCTTCCGAAAGAGTTCTTTCAAGACCATTTCGAGTTCTCCATATTGCTTGACTTATAAGATCGAAAGAAGTTAAGTCATTCCATAACCCTGATTAACTTGATTAGACCCATTTGGGTTCTTGACGTTGCTCAACTCATAAACACGAAAGAAGTAAAGTCATTCCATAAACTCGATTAACTCACCTAGACCCATTTGGGTTCTTGACTTTGCTCAACTTATAAATATGAATGAAGTAAAGTCGTTCCATAACCCTAATTAAGTCTTCCTTGATCCATTCGGGTTCTTCACATTGCTTGACTTATAAAGATGAGAGCAGTTAAGTCATTCCGAAAACCCGATCAACTCCACTAGACCCATTCAGGTTTCTCGACTTGCTTGACTTCACTAGACCAATTTGGGTTCTCTGCATGACTTTACTTATGAAGTTCATAAGTAAAGCAGTGAAAGCACTTGACAATCTCGATTTACTCCACTAGTAATAGGCATAAACCTGAGTAGCCTGGTGTGATTGTTTCCTCCAGATGCTGCCATAAATGCAAATGTAGTCACCAACAAACTGTGTACTAAGCCCTATTTAACAAACTAGCAGAGGCATTCACATGACTATTCTGAGAATTCAAGGTGCACATACAATCTCCATGAGGACTCTACAACTGAGTTGTTCAGCTCAACACCTTTGTCATTAATGTTTGATAGAACATTCATCATTTGACATCAATGACAATATTACAAACAACAATCTCCTTGTACCCCATGAAAATCAAATTGCCAACAATCTCCCACTTTATCATTGATGGCAAAACATCCTCATAATGACTATCCTTCTTCATCCCTTCATTAATGACACTCAAATTGCCAACATGTTAGTTCAAAAGGAAGGGACTTGAATGCATGATGGGCTCAAGGAGATTTGCGGTGATCTTGGATGGTTCATTTCATGGTCAAGGCAGTTGCACACTTGGAATGCAAGAGAGCTCGAGTACAACAAGGGTCCTGGTCATTGACGACATTTTCTCTCAGTTCTCCTTGCTCCCACAAGCCCTTTTCTTTCTTTGGGCCCTTTTTTCTATATATATATCAGATGCTTTCCATTTTGAAGGGGTTCCTAGTTTTTAGACTTTTTCATCTCTCTAAGAAACAGGACACTCTTTGAGATATTGCAAAATATGCTCAGCTTGATTAGGTTTGACCCTATTAAGCATTTGTAAGAACTACCTCTTGATGCAATAAAGGATTTTCTTCACCTGTCTTTTGCCTTGGATTTGTGTCTATTGAGTTGTGCACTATGGTATTGTGTGAAAGAGAATCTTCCTCGTCTATGGTCCTCCTTTTTGACCTTGTTTAGGGCATTTTTCAATGCTATTTGCAGGTTTGGTTGAGTGCTCTTTCTGCCATCGATGTGAATTTTCAGTGAGTCTTAGAAATCCTCTTTGTTTGCATTCATTGCTTCCTAAACCTCCTCCATGAAATATTAATGCAACCAGCTTGATCTTGAGGTTGTGTAAGTCAGTATTGTCCTCTGCAGAACTAGTGTGGGTTCAAGCTTATGGGAGTTTCTCATTTTATTTTGGTGCATCGCTTAGTTAGCTTCCTTAGGAGCCCTTATCCCCTTTCTAACCCTTTTCCCCATGGAGCATTAGTTAAGCTTTAGGTTTAGGTCATCTACCAAGAGGAAGCCAGCCTTTTCTGGAGGTTCAACCTCACTACAGGATACCCATAGCCTGAGGTTGTCCCAACGCTTGTAGCTAAGAGTGAGAGAGCCCAAGAAACTCTCCCACAAAGGGTGCAATTCTACGCTACAACATTAAGGATGGTAGAAATGATAACTTCTAGACTAATGCATGGGATGGGCACCCACCAATCATTACTCAGTATCCAAAGTTACAACTTGTAATGAACGAGATGCATGAAAAGGCATGAATTAAGGTGGAGCAATATTGTAAGAAAACTAGTCATTCTTGGGAAATACGAAAGTGCTGGAGATCCACTCTTGAATGGCCAGTTCAACTAGAAGAGGAACAACTATCTCAGATTAACACTCTTCTATTGGCACATCCTCTTTCAATATCCTCAAAGTCGGATGACTTGGCATGGGGGGAAAAATGTTACATGAAATTGCATGGTTTTGCTAGATATGATTCCCTAAATACAAGTACTTCTCATCCGCTTAAGAATATATTTAGTCACCTTTGGCAGCCGACATTATGGCCTAAGGTGAGTTTTTTTGTATGGATGATTTTAAAAAGAAGAGTTTTAATTGGGGACAACATGATAAGACAGTTTTTATGGTCCCTTTTGTTATGTCTTATGTTTGGAGGGTGAAAAAACCCTATCTCATCTATTTCTCCATTGCTCATGGGTGATCCACTTATGGAAGCTTTTATCCCATTTGTTGAGTCTTCAATGGAGAAATATTTAGTCTCTAGAGCAGCTGATTAGAGATTGGTAGAAACATTTACCCAAGGGCCAACATCTCATGCCGGTGTTTGGTCTGGAATCACCTTGTTGTGAAATGTTTGGAAAGAATGGAATTGTAGAATTTTCTAGCAAGACCGAATAGATATAATTTATGTTTGGGAAAAAATCAAGATCAACTTAGCTAAAACTATCAAGCATAAGATTGGCTTGCCTCAAATTCTAACGCCAAAATGGGAACATTTATGTCACTAGATATATATACAACCTAGAAATTCAACAAGGTTTGATGTTCGATTAAAAAAAACTTCATAGGGAAAAACTTTGGACAGCACCACCAATTGGGTAGGGAAAGGTGAACACGGATGGTGCCTCAAGAGATAACTAGGGCCAGGCAAGCATAAGGGGGTATTGGAAGACTGTTTGATGGAACGATAGCTTTTCTTTTTATGGAAACAGTGCGTGTTATAACCAATAACTTAGTGGAGATAAAAGTTGTCTATAGAGGCATGCAAGAAGCTTTGAAAATTAGGTGGCAAAAGCTTCAAATTGAATCTGATTCTAAGATTATTGTAGGAATGTTATCTAATATAGAGGGACATCCTAACAAAAATTGGCAAATCGTTAGGGAGATGGAGAAAATTTGTAGGTTGCAATCTCAGTTCCAGGAAGTTTAGTTCAACGATGTTTCCAGAGAAAAAAATATATAAGTTAATGGATTGGCTAGTTGGGCTTTTTGACAATAATAATCTTATATGTTATGGTTTGCCCCCTTTTTGGTGATCATCCAAGTTGCAAAGAGATTTGGCAAACATTATTAACTTAGACTTGTATAGATGAATGCTCACATGTTTTCTTTTTTTTTTTTGGGTTTAATGCCCAGGCCTAGACTATTAGCTTCCAAGCTTGGCACATTAAAATCTGCACTCTTTGAATTTTTTATAATGTAATTTCGTTGTTGTTTTTTTTTAAGATAAGGATATGATCATCAGAATTGCAGAAGAGACCTTTACTGCATCTGAGAAAATGCAAGAAAGGGTTGATGCCCTCACTATGAAGTTTAGCTCAATTTCTTCTTCACTTCATAAGACAGAAGAACCAGAAATTGCTACAACTTTTCAGTAAGATGAATGGAGAGAATAGTTTCCAGGGAAGCCAAAAGATGTAAATTTAGAGTTGAGCATAATTGAGACAGTCGAAACAGCATCACAAGGAGGAATAGAAGAAACAGAAAGATTGGTTTGGAATCCCGGTATTTGCAGGATGGTTCATGCATTGCTTGAAGACAAACAATCTTTAGGAAGGGCAGACTGTCATGTCCCCCTTTTTTAAATAAAGAAAAAAATAATAAAGCCAATATTTTAATTTGTCTAAGTGACTTATTTTTATTTTATTAAAAAAAAGTGACAACTTAATATTATTTTATTATTATTAGAAATAAAAGAAAATAGTGAAAAGTGAAAATAAAAGAAAAGGTTAAAAGTAAAAAGTAAAACCCTAAATCTAAAACTATAACCCTAACCCTAAAAGTGACAATTGAGTCTATATATTGAAAGTCCTCATTGTAAATCATTCAATTTTTTATTATCAATATTTCTCAATTGATTGAGCCTTCTAGTTCATTGGTTTTCAACATAAGGACGAAAACCCTTATAGTTGGAACAAATTGTGAGGACAAAACCCCTCACCATTTGGATTTAGATTTGAGGATGAAAACCCTCTAAACTTTCAAGGTAGTTTCATCTAGAAATTACAAGTGCTAGGGTTTTAGATTTAGTTTCCACCAAGTGCGAAAATAAGATCACAACTTACAATAGGCTTTCAACCGCCTAGTACAAAGAATGCCGCTGACAATAGGGTTTCCAGAGCTGACCAAGGGATCACAAGGCTTTCATAAAATATTCTTTTGCCCTTTTAAAGATCAAGGTTTGCAGAAATAAGAACAACAAATAAATTGCAATATTTTAGTATCAGCACACTACCCTTCCAATAGCAAGTATAAGGTTAAAAATTGATAATTATTGTTAGCATTCATTTGTAATTTGATTTTGGCAATAACTCCATTTTTGTAAAAGAATTAAAGAGTTGAGATTACGCTGATACTTTCTTGTGAAATTACAATTTTGTTATATCTTTGAAAACAATTGTAGCATCATTTATTTATTTGCCAATTTAGAAAACAAGGGTATCCATAAAATCTGGAATTGTCCAAATTTGTCTAGAAAGGGGAATTACAAAGTATCACTATATCAGTTTGTTGTCGACAACTTGACAATGTCACAATTGTATTCACATGATTATGCAATTTTGTACGTTATTTGTATTCAAATATAATAGAAAACACTTTCCCAACATTTTATAGATTCATTTGATACATTTTGCAACTGTAATTTCTGTAAAATTTATTTTTTTTGATAAATTTAAGCAGTTTTTTAATTTGTTGATTATTCCCAATTAATCATGAGCATCTGTGTATTAATCGTCGATTAAAAATTTTCCCTCCTCGGCGAGTACTCACTGAGTACAGGTATGCGAACTATGGGATGTACCATGGCACAATAGTGTTAGAACAATAGCAACTTCATATTCATAAAGATAGTTCTTAGTAAAATTCATATAGTTTTGGAAGGCCCTGATGCCAATGTGCCTTCCCCGACGTACTTATGAAATTTATTACAAAACTAAGGCCGATAGTACAATCATCGACAACATAACTTGTTGGCTACTAGAATATGTAATTATGTTGATAACCATGACAATACTAATGTTATGTCTACAAGTTGTACTAACTATAGCAGGATCCAAAGGATGGAAAATTTTGGAGTCATGAAATTGTTATAACTCATTAGAGACAGAAAATCCAACATAAATGAATTGGCACCAGGGAAATATATGTGCCCAATTTTTTTGGCTTTGTGGTGCCAAATTTGTGTCTGTTGATGATCTTAGACCTCCATTGTTTAAGCATGTACCATCCTATTTAGGATGTCGGTTTTGCATAAATACTTGATCCCTGCATGATTGGGACTAGTTTATGTTTCTATCATTACACCTATCTTTCATGTTTGTCAATTGTTTTTTTTTTCCTCTTTTTCCTCTTTAGTTTTCTTTGAGAAGCAAAGCGCCAATGGCTTTCATGCTTCAACTTCTCAAAGAACAATGAAAAGTCAAGAAGATGAAAGTGAAGGGTCATAGGTGTCTCCGAAAGGTCATTTCACATCCTTATCACTTCTAAAATGTTACAGAGAGTTCCATTCCCTCCTAGATCTATAAATACAAGTGTTTTAAATGTCACGGGGAATCAAAAAGTGAATTTGTGTTTTCTATAAAAGTTACACTACCAAAAGAATACTATTATAGAATTATAAGTAATACCAAAACATGGTACAACGAAACATAAGAGAATAATAGTTTTATTACATAAGGTAGTGTTCATTATAATTGCTCGATATAGAGAGCATGTATCACATCAACACCCTCGCCCCAACATCCATCTTTTTATTTATAGGACAAAATACCCTATAGTTATTGGTTAAAAAACAACCATCAACTAAAACCAAACTAATTAAAGACTCATCAACACACTACCTGAAGCATACAAAAGAATAATAACAATGCCCTCTTTTTACCTCTTTAGTTTTCTTTGAGTAGTAGAAGAAGCACAAACAATTGTCGTGCTTCAACTTCCTCAAAAAAAATGAAAAATTAAGATGAAAGCACAGTGTCATAAGTGTCTCCAGAAGGTCATTCCACATCCTTATCACTTTGATAATGTTACATCGAGTTTCATTCCCTTTGTTTGATCTAATTTTGGATTAATGTGACCCTCGAAGGATAAAACTATAGAAAAGTTAGATTGCATAACATATATCATTCACATACAAATTTGAGTGTAACTATTAGAATAAAGTAACTTACTATTTATGGAAAACACTAAAGGAATGAAGTACTTATCTTGTTTCTAGAATGTGCAAGTTTGTGATAGGGTACAGTCATCAGCAAAGAGCATAAAATGACATGTGAATGCTCGGATTTGGAAACAAAATGTATGTGTGAGACGGGACAAGTCCATGCTTCCTAGATGCCTACGCAATGTGGCATTTTCTGCTAGGATGTGAAATTGTCCAACATATATGCATTGATCTGTGACAGTTCTAACTATTGCACATACATCTGATAAAAGCTCCTGTGCATGTAAATGTTTTCAATCTAGTACAAATGGTTCTATTATCCTTATCCTTGCTTCAAAACCCCAGTTGTGCACTCTATGATGAAATCATTGTGAATGGAGAAAACGGGTGAAAGGATGGGTTTGGATTGACCTCAACCACCCCTTGTAACTAAGCACTGCCTTCATATCCAATACTCTAAAGAGGGAAGTCAAACCAAATGTTGTTCTCTCACGTAGTTGAGTATGTGCAATCATTGTCATACTAGCATGTAGTGTGATCCTATGTATGAATTTCAACACTTGACAACTTGTGATTTGACCTTACAATGGTATTCAAACTTAGCTTAGGGCTTGCTCCTTTGAGGGGTTTCGGATTTAGAAATAATAGGATAGTTCCTCTCAATGTGCAGTGATTACCAGTGATAGGCAAATGATTGTTAGATATCAATAGGCTTAGGCTTGATATATTTATATGGTCAACTCTTTAGGTAATTTCCTCTAAACTAACATGCAAAACGTAAGGGATGATCCATATGGAGAATTCAAATTTGGGAAAATGACTATTAAATGGTGCACCGATAGATCTGACCCATGTGTATAGGTCTGTAGTGTGGCACTTTTTGAGGAGGCACATATTTGTCCAAAATATAGGAATATTGATATGAGATCAGGGGACAATTTGAGAACAATATTAAGTTGTTCAAGCAGAGATTAGGAAAAGCCTGTATAACAGTAACGACAATTTGGGAATATCGAACTCACATATGGATGAATGGCTAAGGAAGAATGTGAACAAGAGACATGTATACTGCATAAGTCAAGTATGTTAAAGATTGGTCAAATATGACTTTTTCAAGTGTCTACTACCAAATATGAGTGTCTGCACCCTCCTACGTCTGTAAATACAAGTGTTTTAAATGTCACGGGGAAGAAAAAAAAGTGAATTTGTGTTTGCTATAAAAGCTACACTCTCAAGAGTATAATATTATAAAATTATAAATACATACCAGAACATAGTGAAGTAGAACATAAGAGAGTAATAGTCTTATTACATAAGATAGTGTTCATTATGATTGTTCGGTATAGGGAGGCCTTGTAACATAAGTGCCCTTACCCCAACATTCATCTTTCTATTTATAAGACAAAATACCCAATGGTTATTGGTTGGAAAACAACAATCAACTAGAACCGAACATAAGTAAAGACTCATCAACACAAGAGAATAATAACAACATAACAAAATCATTGTATTGATTTAAGTCAACGATCTACATTATCCTCCCCTTTAAAAAAAGTCAGAGTTTCTTCCAACACAACACAAATACAACATGATCCAATAGAGATTAAAGAGAAAAGACGGAAGATATTCTTGGAGGGGTTACTCTTGTTATAGAGGTTGTTCCTAATGAATCTATCAAATACCCTTCTTTGCTGAAAATCCTTACGCGAAAATTCTGATTTTTATAAACAAGTTCTGCAGTCTTATTTTGTCCACATAAAACTTCTACTTGAATCCATTTTTGAAAACCCACAATCCCAATAACTATTTTGTTTTATTTAGAACAATGAAATTTATCAAAAAATTGTAGCAGCCATACGAGCACTGTAACAGCCATATGACATTGTAGCAAAACATTGTACCAGTTGTACGACACTGTAGCAGTTGTATGTCTTGTAGTAGTCATATGACACTATAGCAAAAACAATGTAGTTGACGTTATGTTTTGCTATAGTAGGCATTTCTATCTGATTGTATGTTTTACTGTAACAGAACGATAGTTGACCATATGTTTTATTGTAGTAGACTGAACAGTATCAGATTATATGATCGCTGTAGCAGTATGTACAGTCAGTAGCATGTGTAGATAAGTGTACTTTCGATCTAGACAACTCAAAAGTGTACAAAGGGATGAACAAACCCTTGGGTGTACAACACATGAATAGAGGTGTACAACTATGCAGTGGCAGGTAGAGTATACAACAATGCAAGAGTGGGGGCATACGATACATAAAAAGCAGTCACACAACTTGCAGAGAAGAGAATGTATGGTAGCCAGACGGAGTGTACAGTAGCCAAAGAGGGCCAAAAGGTCCAACAAAGTTCATGGATGCAACACATATCTAACAAGCGGGAAATGAAGGTCCTCCTTGATATGATTCTTAAAATGCTATTCCAGATGTAATCTCCAACATTTTACGTTATTATGACCATCTATATCTATAAAACAATGACTACAATGGTTCCTTGGATCCTTACAAACATGTAAATCAGTGGCATTTCTCTTACCTTTCCACATACCCTTCTTGTAGGCTTTGGATGGCTGATTTTTCTCTTTATTGAACTGATTTATTCACTGATTTTGCTTTGAGGATTCCCCCTCTCCTTGCCTTTTTTCTTCCTCAATGTAGTATGCCTGCACACATGCCTCATCAAGGTCCTTTGGCTTACTTGAGATGAGTTGTCACCTTATGCATGAATAAAGACCTCCCATGTATTTGGTCATGTTTTCTTTGTCTTCCAATTCCAATCCCATCACCATAGAGCTTGTGAATGGAATTGCATGGTGTAATCTTGCACACTTTGACTACTTACCTGAAATACTGCCATTTGATTTTTTGATCAAGTCTATGCCCATTAGGATAAAAATTCTTAAATAATAATTCTTTGAATTCATCCTGCCTAGTTACAACTGGCTTCATCTTTTAAGAAGAGACTTGATAACTTTCCTGCCAAATTAGAGCATGTTCTTCTATTTTGAGATGTGCAAAAGAATTTTTTGGTGCCTCACAAACATTATGCACACTAAAATATACCTCCATTTGCTTCAACCATTTGTCTAAAAATTCACCATCTACTTGTCCTTCAAAAGATTTAATCTCAACTTTGAAAGAACTGTGATCGGATGATTTTACCTTGGCTTTACTTGGATATTTTGGAGGCTGCTCCTCTTCACCCATTAGTTATTCTTTCTCACCTTCATGGGGTTCTTCTCCTCTGCCAAACTTCTTGGCTAGGGTACGAACCACCATGTCCATTGATGCTTGGTTTCTAGCCATGAGCTCTTGTTTCTTGGGACTTTGTCGCACTTTCCATGCTTGTTTCTAAGGCAGTAACTCTCTTGGAAAGATTATGCTCGCCTTCTTTCAGCATTTCTTTCACCTTTTGATTCTACTTCTTTGTAGATACCTCAAGATCGCAAGGTACCAACTCTTCTTCTTTTTGATGTTGTCATTGTCATACAAATAAACCACGAACCATCCACAATACCCAAAAATTAACATTCTTTGATATAAAAATGATCTATAAACTCTTAAGTGCAAATGGCTAATTGGAATTCATAGAATCACAATCTGTTATCCTACATGATTTCAACCTCAAATGACAGTTTTGAATGTTTAAGTACCTGAATTAGTGTAGTGTGTTGTTAGTAACATGAAACTAAACTGCAGCAATAAATTTTGAATGTAAACAACTATGAAAAGTAAACAAAAAACAAGAACAAAAATTGACACAAAAGCTTTTAACTTGTAAACCTCAATGTGGGGAAAAACAACTAGAATTGGCAATACCTCAACTTCCTTGATCTTCTTCAGGGCAAAGACAGTTTACAATAAGAAAATAGAAAAAATACATGAAATTCTATTGTTTGCTTACTCAGCTCCCTCTCTGCACCTTTCTTCCTCTTATAACCAACTAGAACACTAACTCTAACTCTCACACACTCATACTTGCAATTGGATTTGTGTCTCCTGTTTATCATGCTCTGGAAGTGTCCTTTCGTGCACTAAAGGACTCACAACTGAAGAGACATTGACACCATGCATTACTCTACTTATGTAGCTTCTATGGGCAAAACTGCTGCTCAATGCAAGAAAAACCTGTTGCTTGAAAACCGGTAGTTACAGGGCCTCCCTTGAGGGAACCAGTGGTTATGTAACTGCCTCTGCAGGAACTAGCAGTTACGCAACTGCCTCTGCAGGAACTAGCATTTACGCAACTGCCTTTGCAGGAACCAGCAGTATGCAACCTCCTCTGCAGGAACTAGCAGTTGCACAACTTACTCTATAGGAACCAGTGGGTATGCAACTGCCTGTTAAGAGAACCAATGGTTACACAACTGCCCTTGCATATACCAACAGTTTTGTCACCACACAAGAAGTATTCATTTTGAGACCTGTTTCTGATTGACTCCTGGCTGTTCTTTGGTTGATGAAGAGGGTTTAGTTTTCTGATCCTTATGGATCAGCATAAGTTACCTGGAAAAGATATTCAGTCGCCCCAAATAAATAGAATCTCCCTTTACTATATTTTTGCCTGGCTTCACCATATGATTCGTTTAGTAATATGGATAAGATATGTAAAATCCACTTAAAAATAGAATTCTTATATTTTCTATGTCAAGTCACAGTCAAATAACATGGTTAGCATAAGAAAACTATGCACTATTTGGGGGAATCTGTATCTCATTGTTCACAGGTTTCCTCAAATTGTTCTAGAAAAGCTTTATTCATTACAAACTAACTACGTCCAAGTCAGCCGGCAAGCTCTCGTTCATGGGTAGGTCACAAGACAAATTGGCAGGTTTTCATTCTTTATACTTATCATAGGAATAACTTGCATCACCAGAAAGTTCTCAGAATGTAGTTTAAAATGATAGAATTATTATTCTAGGAGTTTTTCCTCTAATCCCATTTTCACTATAGGTTTTCCTAATGGTCTTAGGCTTACACCATGGCATCACAAAGTGGTATGTGGGTGACTTACGAGGTCGTTGACGAATTTCTCATCAAACATAAGCTTTTTATAAATATTTGGCAAGCTTTTGCAATGCACATTGCAATGGGAAACAATTATAGTGTTATCAAGGTTCTTGGCACGTAACAAAAGTGATCATAAAATAGAATTAATGGTCAAAAAGTTATCAAAGTGTAGTTTACACTAATGTAATTATTATTTCAAATAATTTTCTCTAATCCAATTTTCACTATAGGTTTTCTTGATGGCCTTAGGTTTACACTATGGCATCACAGAATGGCTTATAGGTGACTTATGAGGGTCTAGGTATATTTCTCATCAAACAAAGGCTTGTTATAAATCTTTGGAAAGCTCTTGCAATGCAAATTGCAATGGTAATTAGTTCTAGTGTTATCAAGGTTCTTCAGATGTAATAAAAGTTATCATAAAATAAATTTTTGGATTATTGGTTTGGATATGGTTTCTGATTAGATTGATCTTAACTGCGAATAGGTTTCAGAAGGAAATGTTCTACATCATTTGGTTCTTGTGTTTGGAATTAATGTTTCTGGCAAGTATATGTGGGTTTAGATGCTCTACGAAGTTGAGGGAAAAACACAAAAAGTGTATAAAAAGGACATCATTTAAGTTGTTTGAAATGTCCCTTTTAGGTAATTTTCTGAATTCTGAATTTTTTGTATTTTTTTCTTGAAACTGGGGCATCAATTAAGTATTAAAACAACAATACTCAACAATGATATTGAAAATTAAACTGTAATTCTTATTGCAATTTCCTGAATACACATATAATAAAAATGAAACTATTTACTAAATAATAAATGTATCACAACCAAAACCTAATGATGCTGAATTAATAATTAATGATTATAGAAAACCTTTACAGCCGGATTACAACAACATAATTGTTTTACAGCAGCAGAGGAATGCAACAAGGCAAATGTTGTAGATGAATGGTGCCCAGCAAGGTAGGGCGTTACTCTCCCAAGTTGGTGATTTCCCTAAATCCCACTGAAACCCTCACAAATCCCTGCGCAATTGTCCTAAGGCCAACAATTTGTGTCCCTCAATTGTACGACCTCTCTAAGGTACGACAACCCTTGAACAACAATAAACCCTAATATATATCTTTGATAATTAGTCACAAAATTTTGGAAACTGATAACAACCTCTAGCTAATTAAAAATTGAAATTAAACTTGATCTATCAACACAATTATGATCCCTGAATAGAATCACCTCAATAGGTAAGAGGGTTTCCATCTTCTAACCCTGTACACCGAATGGTTTTCATCCTTAAATAAAAAAGTTGAACATAAGCTCCAACTTGGAATAGGTTTTTGATTTCAACGATGAATAAGGAATAATGAATCCTTTTGAGCCTAGCTCTTCTTTTACAATTACCCTTTTTCCAATTGCCACAACCTTAAAAGCATTTAAAACACTTTTAGATAAATATTATGTTTTGGCCTATTTAATAAATATTACTCTTTGGCCCACTTAATGAATATTACTTTTTGACCCTCTTTATAATAATAGTACATAGGTGTCATTTTTTCATGTTATAAAATAAACTTTATGATGACTTAAAAATATTGTTAAATTATTTCCCTACTTAATCCCTTAGCCCATGAGAAATAATGAATAGGCTATGGGTCTTCTAATTGATTTAATACTGAAAAGGGGACAACACAGTCCACCCTTCCCAAAATTGTTTGCCCTCAAGCAATTGCAAATTAGGATGCTCAAGAATCTATGTACCCTCTCATGTAGCATCCTCTGTTGGTAGGCCTTTCCATTGCACCAAATATTTTGTTATGCTCATGTTTTTTAGTTTATACTCCTTGATATCTATGATAGCTTTTGGAACCAAGATCAATTTGCCTTCATCATCCAAAGGAAGGAATTCAACTGTAAGAATGATATGTTGTTCCAGTGCCCTTTTGAGGCATGAAATGTGAAATACATTATGTATCATGTTTTGCTCTAGAAATTCAAGCTCATAAGCAACCTCCCCAATTCTCTACTTAATTATGTAAAGGCCATAGAAGCGAGGCTGGAACTTCTCAACTCCTCTTTTCTTGAGAGAAGATTCTCTATAGGGATGAAACCTCAAGAAAACCATGTCTTTAACCTCAAAAGTTCTTTCAATACGATGTTAATCCACATATAACTTATGCCGATTATGTGCACGTTGGAGGTTTTCCTTGAGTGTCTCCAATATTTTTGGATTTTGTGTGACCAAATCTCTTGCCCCTGGCACTCTATTTTCTGTGATGACCAAGTCCACAAAAGAAAGAGCGTCATAACCATACAAAGTATTGAAGGGAGTCATATTAATGGAATATGATGTGAGATGTTGAAGCAATGCTCCCCCATATAGAGCCATTTGTTTCAAGCTGTTTGTTGTCCTACTACATAGTTCCTCAAATATCCCTCAACCCACTTATTCACACTTTCAGTTTGCCCATGTATTTGGGGGTGGTAACTAGGAGTGGAAGTCAGCTCAATTCTTGTCAAATGAAAGAGTTCCTGCTAAAATAGGCTAAGGAACCTACTATCATGTCACTATGTTTTAAGGCAACTCATGAAGCTTAAACACTTCTCTGAAAAATAAATGAGCCACCTGTAGTGCCTTGAACTTGGATGAAATAGCAAAGAAGTGTGCATATTTAGTAATTTTGTCACCTACAACATAAATACAACTCTTACCCTGAACTTTTGGAAGACCGGTGATGAAATCCATAGAAATATTCTCCCATTTCTGATTTGGAATTGGTATGTGTTGTCAACTTGGAGTTGCACCCTGAATCGAAGACGTGCATGAAATGACCAATCCTCTATCTGGTTGAAACAATGAGATCTTCTCACGAGGGTGGGTGCCTCAATGGTGAGAAGAACCTCCAGAGAAGGTTGATTCTTGTAAGATGTATCAATGAGGATCTCTACTCTATGCTGCGGACTACCATGGAAAAGGGAGAAAGAAAATTTAAGAGGAAATCCTACCTAATAACGGTGATACACCAAAATATTGATCCACTCTACTTGGAACCTTAAACACTGAACAAACAAGGAAAAAAAAAGACCTTTGATTTTACTCGACCACTATGCATAAGTATTTCATGGGAAGGTTTGATCCAATGACCAAAACATGAGGGAAAAAGATGGAGAGAGGTCTGATACAAGACACTTTGCAGCCACCTAACATCCACTTACAGCTTCAGCAAAAGACATAAAGAACACTTAACATGACCTGCATAATACGATAAGCTAGCAACTAGGTACGAATCAGAATTTGGGAAGGGAGAGAAATCTACCACATATGCAAATTGCTGAATGAATATACACCATGCCATCACTTGAAATCTGAAAGTACAGTCCTTCTATTGATTGAAGAGGTTACACAACTCACCAATGGCAGAGTCTGGTCTTGCCAAGAGAGGGATAATTTTAATCAAGGTTGAAAGCCAACTTATAGAGAATTACAAAAGCCAAAAGATTAACGTTGACAAAAAGAAGAGGAGGATCAAACTCAAGGCTGGCTTTGCCTTTCAATAAAATATGTTTTCCCTTTGTCTTTGCATGAAGCTCCTTGGTATTAGAGGAAGTGGACTTGTCTTTGTTTATTTGAAATGCCCACCTCTCTTTGCATGGAAATCCATGCCAATGTCAATTTTAGCTTCTTCGACTTGATCCATTGGAAGCTGAGTTGGAACGTTTGATAGGCTGAGTTGAACGAAGAGATTATTCTCCTTTGCATGGAAAACTCCTAATAGATGTGGCGTTTAACAATTAGTCAATTCTAAATCTAGAACAGTCAACTCGACGTCCAAATTTGGAACTCTGGTTGAGCTGTTGGAACGTTACAAGCTTGAGACGGACTAAAGTGCTTGCATGGAAAACTATCTTGCTGATTCAAGTTGAATTTATTTCCTGGCTATTTATTTTCTGTTTCTGTTTCTGTGCATGCGTTGCTTTTGGGTTTATTCCCGTGGACTTGTCTTTGGTCTTGGATTTTTCTTCGGATCTTTTGTTAGTCCACTTTCCCGCGGACAGTTTGTTTTGCTTTATTTCCCTTCGGATATCTCCTTCGGCTTTATGTCCTCACTTTTCCAGCGGCTTTATTTCCCTTGGCTTATCTGTGCTCGGACCTTGCCTTTTCAAACCCTTTGAAGGATTTCCTTCAGACAAATTGTCCGAAGGAATTCCTTCGGACAATTATTCCGCTTGAATTGTCCTTGACTTATCTTTTCTCGCGGGCTTTTGTCTCTTGAATTTCTACAGACTTTTTGCTTTGTGGGCTTTTTCCACTTGTTCTTTTCCCGAATTAATCCTTCGGACTTTTGTCCGAAGGATATCCTTCCTTTGTTTTTCTCTTTTTGCCTTCGGACTTTTTCTGTCGGGTTTTTTGCTTTGTAAACTCTCCGAATTTTTTCAGACTTTTTGTTCGAAGGAATTCCTTCCGACAAAAAGTCCGAAGGTATTTTCTTTGTCTTTTTTGGCCACCGGCAGAATGTCCTTTGGAAAAATTGCAAAGGTATTGCCACCGACCAGGTGCCCTCCGCAAGGGCTTGTGTCCTTCCTCTGTGCCCTTCAGGAAAGTTGGAATGGTCCTGTCAGCGACCAAGTGCCCTCCGCAAGGGCTTTTGTCCTTCCTCTATGGCTTTTCGAAAAAATTGTAGGGCAATCGGGCTTTTTGTAGGGCACTTGGGTTTTTTGCAGGGGTCCTTATTCCTTTGAACTTTTGGATTTTTTGCCTTCTCCTCTCGGATTTCTTTGGACTTTTGTCCAAAGGAATTACTCCTTGGGCTTTATTCTTTGGCGGACTTTTCTTTGGACGCTGCAGTCTTTCCTTTGTTTATTCTTTGAAGGAATTCCTTCAGACTTTTTTCCGATGGATATCTTCCTTCCTTTGTAATTTCCTTTGCTGTAGGCTCTTTTCCTTGGCTTATACCTGGCTGTAGATGGCTCCTTGGGTCGCTGTAGATATGCATTTAGGCTTGATTGAACTTTGCAAAACCTTTAACTTTTCATTATTTAGTACCCAAAACTGATTCACAAAACAAACTGGCACATAAGACCATCTTCCGAATAGTAAGGTTGACAATTTTGCCCTGTGGGGCAAAAATGTCAACAGTAAACACTGCAACAAACCTACTGGAAATACTCGTTCATATTTGTTCTATTGGCAAGTAATACATGATAACTTTTGTAGGAGGTAATGCAAAGATTTATCTCATACAGATAATGACAAATCCAAATACACAGAGAGTACAAAGATAATAATCAAGCACACAATTATATTACTCCATTCTCTATTACATATTCATTCGGGCATCACATATATATAGGAAAGTTATTCCTATAAACTAGGAGATTCAACAACTCAACATATCCCTCAAATAACTCAATCTCCTCAAATCACTCACTAACAATAATAAACCTATTTACATAATATTGTTGTAACTCACGACAATATCACAACTCCCTAACAAATAGATACTAGTGAATAATTACTCACGTAATAATTCACATTCCAATATTAGCTCAAATTCCATATGAGGCTAACTTTTCCTAACATTCCCCCCTAGTACTTACATGGTAATTTGTGTTTCACAGGACTTAATGAAAGTAGAGAAGAAATATCATCAACCTCTCATCAACCATTCATTGTCGGGAACATCATCAACCGAATTTAGTGTGGGAAATATCAACAAGAACCGTCTGCTATCAACCATTCATTGGGGGAACCTCATCAACCTATACAGTGTGAGAACTACAAGCAAGAACCATCTGTTCAACTTTCACTTCTGCATCTCGTAAACACCATTTTCATGTAATACACTATGTGGTAAAATAGAAATTACACCTCTTATTTTCACACATACAAACAATTGCTAAAAAATTGAAATACATGAAAAAACTAAAAATGAGGATTAAATCTTCATTATCACTTTTTTAGCCTCTGTACGCAATTGTTGCCACTCAATCTCGTCTAACGTAGATAGTCACCACTGCCACTAAAGATCATCCTTGACATAGTCGTTTATGCACAACTAATTTGCCACTATTCTAGATGTGCGGCCTCATCATTAGTGACCGACAAGAGGATGTTAAAAGTCCTCCAACCTCCAATGCTTCCAACCTCCTTCATGTCGTTGCTTACTCAACAAATTTAACGTTGAGACTCAACAGTTTTTACAATGGGTTTATTTGTATAACTTCCCTCTTGCAATGTGAAACTTGGATGTCAGTTTCTACCCAAAATGCATCATTACAATGACATAATTTGACATTGATGAATCTATTATTGATTTTTTGATGGCATACTTTGATTTTGTCTCAATGACACTTTTACAAAACATTAAAAAACTATTATACCAAACCTAAATCGAATTACCCAAGACATATGATTTTCAATCATTCGCTATACCAAATAACAACATGCTTGACTTTATAAAAAAACAATATAATAAAACAAACTTAAGATGATAACAAACTATTAACAATGACCATATGAAAAGAATGGACTTTGGCAGAGAATACAAAGACTAAATGAAAAACATGACAAGTTAATGTTTTACTACCGGACATAATAGAACACTCACTTGTGCATGATAAGGACATATGAAGATTGCAGATATAGTCATTGTGATGAGCCAGAGGAGGACAAAAGGACAACAGATGCAAATCTGAAAACAACTTGCATAGAGAAAGACAACATTCAAATTATATTTGGTTTGATGATGCCACAAAGGAAACAAAAAGATATGAATGCTTTGATGCAGGCACTAAATTCAAATCCTGATGCTAAATTTGATACCAGATCAAAAAATGCTAGGATGCATGTATTCGAATACGCCCAAATCTTGATGCAAAAATAACAAAAGATGTAGAACTTTTACACAGATCACAAGGCGATGGGCATGATATCAATGCATGCAATTGTCCGCCAATGATAAAGTAGACCATAGTGCTGAAACTAACCAAATACGCGAGGGCCTTGTGATGGCAAGTGAAAAAAAACATGGACTATCAATCTCTAGATCTGAATGGGACAAGGAAGTCAGATGATACACAACAACCAACAACGTGATGTAGATATATATGGATTTGCAATGTTGTTGCTTCACATTTGCCAAATGAACATCATATGAATTGCACTATTAATGAAGTTGTAGATGCACACATAAGGAAAGTATTTTAAATAATGCTAAAAACAATAGATTTAAAAACTAATAACTATTGTGTATTTACACCATAGAGCTGCCATCTATAGGGGAAAATAACAATACGACTGCCCCTTAAACAATCATTTAGAATTCCATGATGCGGAGGATTAGTCACTGCTTTGAAACCACCGATAACTTTTGTAGGAGTTAATGCAGAGATTTATCTCATACAGAAAATGACAAAGCCAAATTCAAAGAAAGTACAAAGATAATAATCAAGCACACGATTATATTACTCTATTCTCTATTACATATTCATTTGGACATTACATAGATATAGGAAAGTTATTCCTATAAACTAGGAGATTCACCAACTCAACATATTCCTTAAATAACTCAATCTCCTCAAATCACTCACTCACAATAATAAACCTATTTACGTAACATTGTTGTACTCACAACAATTTCACAACTCCCTAGCAAATAGATACTAGTGAATAATTACTCACGTAATAATTCACATCCTAATATTAACTCAAATTTCATGTGAGGCTAACTTTTCCTAACAATACACTCTTTGATGTATTGGAGGACCTCTCCCTTGAGTCCTCTCTAGAAAAATCTTTCCCTGATTTGCTTATAAGTCTTGAAATACTCTGGGTGACCAGTCAATGGTGTATCATAAACTGCCCTCAAGATCTTATGCTTCATTTTATATTTAGGGACGAGATAAATTCTACCCTTATAAAGGATGAGATCACCTACCACCTTGTACCCTTTAGGATGGCGGTAGGGTGTAATCATCATGGGATTATAACTTCATTTCAACTCTATTATATGTTGAAATCCTCTATCAGGTAGTAATTCTGGAGGTAAACCATTGAACACTATGCCATGCTTGTCTAAAATAGATTGTATGTCCACGTGATAGGATTTTTGATATGGGGGTGAAGTTGTGGTGTTCATCAAATAATGAGGTTCCCAAGCTACTTTGAAATGTCCCCAAATGGGATGAATTGGAAAACAAAGGAGATTTTTTCAAATTCCTCTAAATCTGATCTGAAAATTAGTAAACCCTATATTGAGAATTAAATTCTCAAAACCCTTATTTAATGCAAGAAACCCTAGATGCCAAAAGTGACGGTTTTGTAAGGAATTTTTGTCAATTAAATACCTTGAAATAATATGAAAATAAATAGTGAATTCCATTTTTAAATCCTCTTACATAAATACCTTTTTCTCTCCCTTTTTTGCCATGAAATGATGAAGGACAAATCAGATTTAATCACCAATTTTCTGCTACTATTCAGAGAATGAAAGATCTTCAAAACTCTTGCCAAAATCGTTGCCAACCTCAGAAAAATATAGGTAAAATACTAGCGCTTTATTTTGGCATAAAAATCACAAAGTTGACCCTCCTAGGTCAATCACACCACTCTTAGGAACCCTAAAAAAATATGACTATTCCAGCCTTCCACAAGCAAGAAAATATCCAGAAACTTGTTAGAAAAATTGATAATAATTCTGAAAATTATCTATTAATTTTTCATCTTCAATATCCTTTGCAAATCGTCCAAAATGCCACAATAATAATAAAAATAATAATAAATAAATGCAGATAATTATTTATGAATATTTTGATCGAAAAGGCCTTCAAACCCTAGCACCAACTTCTCCAATTGGTTCGTTCCACTTGTAAAATTAATAGAATAATTTTGCAAGCCAAAAATGCAAGAAACATATGACCAAACCCTCAAAAGCAAGCAGCAAAACCCTCTTGGGTAATTCACTCCACTTCTAGGGCACAAAACAAGCTTTCATTTGCAAAAGGTGGTGTCAATAGACACCTTTGTAAGATTGATCAATCACCAAACAACAAAACTTCTATTGGGCATGCATCCCAATAGCCTTCTTCATGCAAGAAGAACAAGATATCAATTTCAGCGTATCCTCCTTGAAGCCTTCACTATGTATTTATAACTTTCCAAAGGGTTTGAACCCCTTCGGGAAGATAAATCATCTTTCCTTATCTTCACTTTAGCTCCCATGCCAAAAATCTCCTTTTTGAAAATATATTAAATATCAGCGTTAATTAAAAAGAGTAATAAAAATTACTTTAAGGCAAATATATTAATATTTATTTTACTTAAGCACTTTATTGGTAAAAACCACTTTTAAAATATATTATTAATTAATTAATAATTGCTTTGTGATAAAAATCACTATTTCGACAATTAATAAATAATTAATAAAATAACTTTCCCAAGAAAGGGATCCTTTAGTCTATGGGGAGATAAACTAAAGGTCTTCATACCTATTTAATTAAGAGGGGAAAAATGGGGACATTACATATTTGTCCACTACAAAATGATCTCTCCATCCTCTTAGCTATGACAATTCTAGGGGCTCTATTTGCAATACCTTGAAGCACTACCTCTTTCCCATCTGATTTGAATTTCAGCTCTATGGTTCGATAACTCTGTGTCAATTCCTCAAAGGAATGTAACCACTGCAGCCCTAATACCATATTTGTTTCTCCTATGCCCACAACATAGAAGTCATCATGCACCTTTTCCCTACCAAGTGTAACATTCAACTACTAAATTCGCTTAGTGTAGGGAATAGTAAAGCTATCAGCTACAACAACATTGAACCCATCAAAGTCCTATGTTTTTAAACCTCTTCTGGGAGCACTAGAAAGTGTAGCAAGGGTGCCTCCTGGGGTATCTTCGTCCTTCTTTCTTTCAAGTTTTGGTTCTTTCTCTTCAATTTTAGGTTCAGGTTCCTCTACTTCTAATTCTCTATCTGATATTACCTTTATGTAACGTACCTGAACTCACCCAAGATATCGGTGACTAGGTTCCCATGGCTCCTTGCAAGAGAAGCACAATTTCTTTCTTCTGAGCTCATTTCTGGTCTCTATATCTTTACTTAATCTTTGTGGCAGTTCTTTCTACTAATTGACTCGTTGCTGAAATAGCTTCTTTTGCTGCCCAAAAGGTGATGTCCTTTGCTGTCCAAAAGGTGGTGTCTTTGAAAAGAATTTATTTTTGGGTTCTGAAGATTCCAAGTTTAAAGCCCTCATAATAGCTTCTTGCAAAGATAGAGTATCAAAGGCGTTTACCAAACTTTCAAGTGGTTCATTTAGTCCTTCTACAAATAGAACTATAAGTCTCTTTTTTGTCACATCAGGAACCATAATGGATAATCTTTGGAATTCTGCAATATAGTTGTTTACTGCACCAAACTGCTTAAGTTAAGCTAAATCTCTGAAATGGATCTTAGGTTATTTTCTATCAAATCTCTCTATTAATCTTTCACTGAATTCTTCCAATGTAAAAATGGAACCGTGCCCTTGGATGACCATACCATGATACCACCACTCATGTCGTACTCCTTCCAAGTGAAGAGTAACAAATTTGATTGCCTCTTCTTCAAACATCGGATTCAATGATAAGTAGGTGTCTATCTTATACAACCAAGACTTCGTAGAACATTTATTAGATCCGTCATATGTAGGAATTGTAATCTTATCCAAACGTTGTTGGATATATTTACGGGGTTGATCCAATTGAGTTCTCCTTCCCCTCCATATACTATTCTTCTTTCTTAGATCACAGAACACTTTGAAAGTCAATTCTTGTTGTACTGCAAGGCTGAGTTCTTCATATTTTGCATGATATGCTGAAAAATCATTGCCTCCGTGATGTTGGGGCTCTACCTCT
The DNA here is from genome assembly GCA_037957365.1 of Torreya grandis. NCBI lineage: Eukaryota > Viridiplantae > Streptophyta > Pinopsida > Cupressales > Taxaceae > Torreya > Torreya grandis. Next base: position 1,556,582 of record JARHVA010000195.1, read on the forward strand.
TCTCGGTCTTCATTTTTTTTTTGTAGAAATTTTGCTCATAAGTCTTTGAAGGGGATTGATTGAGGTCCACTTATTAGCTGATGAGCTTCCCTCTCCTTGATTTGCCTTATTCTAATTAACATTTTGTAGAACTTGTACTTACCTTGCCATGGATTCTCTCAATGTCATTTGGATTGTTCTTTCCAAATCTCTCTGACCTCGACTAATAGTTTCTTGAAAATAATTCATTTTATCTGTAGGTACTCTCCTTTCTCCATTCCCTATGACTTCTATACCTGATAGCTACACCTTTTTTCTCTCTTTGGTCAAATCTGATTTCTCTTCCACTAGCTTGCATATGAAATCAAATTATTAATTTACTCTGTACACTGACAAAATCAAAGCTCTGATACCACTGAAATGTCCCTTTTGAGTAATTTTCTGAATTCTGATTTTTTTGCATGTTTTTTCTAAAACTTGAGCATTAATTAAATATTAAAACATTAATACTCAACAATGATTTTGAAGATTAAACTGTAGTTCTTATTGCAATTCCCTAAATACACATATAATACTGGTAAAACTATTTATTGAATAATAAATGTATCAAAACCAAACCTAATGATGTTGAATCAATACTTAATGATAATAGAAAACCTTTACAGCTGGATTACAACAAAATTGTTTTACAATAGCAGAGGAGTGCAACAAGGCAGTTGTTGTAGATGAATGGTGGCCAACAAGGTAGGGTGTCACTCTCCCAGGTTGGTGATTTCCCTAAAACCCCCTGAAACCCTCACAAATCCTTGTGCAGTTGTTCTAAGGACGGTGATTTGTGTGCCTCAATTGTACGACCTCTCTAAGGTATGATAGCCCCAAAACAACAATAAACCATGATGTCTCTGATAATCCCTCACAAAATTTTGAAAAATGATAATAACCTCTAGCCAATTGAAAGCTAAAATTAAACTCAATTTGTCAGCACAATTATGATCCTTGGATGGAATCACCTCAATAGGTAAGCAGGTTTTTATCTTCTAGACTTGTACACCAGAGGGTTTTCGACCTCAAATGAAAAAGTTGAACACAGAAGCTCCAACCTGGAATAAGATGTTGATTTCAAAGATGAATAATGAATAATGAATCATTTTGAGTCTAGCTCTTCTTTTATAATTTCCCTTTTACCAGTTGCCCTAACCTTAAAAGCATTTACAACACTTTTAGATAAATATTACTTTTTGGCCCACTTAATGAATATTACTTTTTGGCCCCTTTTATAATAATAATAATACATAAGCGTCATTTTTTCATGTTATAAAATAGAGTAACTTTAAGATGACTTAACTGTATGTTTGGAATGATTGTTGACTAAACCCTGTTAGGATAAAAGGATAGGAGGAATTAAACTGGCAACTGAAGCTACACCTCTATTCCATCTTCAATTTGTGGATGACTCTACACTTCTTGGCAAGGCTACCTGTTTGGAAGCGACTCGTATGCATAAGAATCTTCCACTTTTCACTAGAGCCACATGGCAATGGATTAATGAGGGTAAATCTAGCATCTTTTTTTATTGTTCTCTGAGGCAATAAATTCAGATTCTGGATATTCTTAAATTCAAAAAGGGTTCTTTGTCATTGCAATATTTGGGCATTCTTTTGGTATCAAAGCAAATCAAAGACCGATAGTGGTTACTGTTGACAATTCTTCCACAGGACAGATTGTTTCTTGCCATTCGGAAAATTCACATCTCCATCCAAGGAAAGAAAGAATTCATTAGGAAGAATACATTGTTTTTCTTTGGTAAGGGCCTTTGCTACAACATGAAAATTCTGAAGGAATGGTTCATCAAAAAGGCTTTTGCTAAGGACAGATCTTCGGAGAAGTGCTGAGGACATAAATCTGAAGGAAATAACAAAGGAAAGAGCCTATAAGACAAAGGAAGTAATTCCTTCGGACCTTTTGTCCGAAGGAATACTTCGGAGAATCCAAAAGTCCACCCAAAGAAGCAAGGAAAAGCCAAGGCCCTTTGGAAGGGTCATTTTCAAGAAACCCGAAGGGCAGGGTACCCTTCGGAAGGGTCATTTTCAACAATCTCGAAGGGCACCTACCCTTCGGGAAGGTACGGGAACAAATTTGGGACCTTTGCAAAAAACCCGGGTGCCCTACAATTTTTTCGACAAAGGCGCAGATGAAGTGACAGAAGCCCTTGCGGAGGGCACTTGCTCGATGACAGGACCACTGTGACTTTCTTGAAGGGCATTTCGAAGGTAAAGGTAAAGGTAAAGGCAAATAACAAAGGAAACCTTCGGGCTTTTTGTCTGAAGGAATTCCTTCAGACAAAAAGTCCGAAGAAATTTGGAAAATTACAAAGACAACAAAGTCCGAAGAAACAGGTCAACAAAGGCAAAGCCGAAGGATTAATTCCTTCAGGCTTTTTGTCCGAAGGAATTCCTTCGGACAAAAAGTCCGAAGAAATTCAAAGTAAGCCAAGAAAGAGAAAACCCGACAGAGCAAAAGCCCGAGCAAAGGAAAAGAAAAGAAGTATATCCTTCGAGAAAAAAGTTTGAAGGAATTCCTTCGGACTTTTTGTCCGAAGGAATACTTTGGAGGATATAACAGAGACAAGGACAATTCAAGCGGACAATTTGTCCGACAGATATCATTCAGAGGGAAAGTCCAAACACAAAAAAGTCCGCAGGAACAAATTCGGGATAATTGGCAAGCATAAAGGTCGAAGGAAAGGTGGGAACCATAAGTCCGAAGGATTATTCGGAAAAGTTGCCACAGGAAAGTCCTAAGACAGGCCCGAGGAAATAAACCCGAGGCAAATGCAGGGTGAAACAAAAGATCCCAAGGAGATGAGACCAAAAGCATAAATTTCGAAGGAAAGAAATCTGTAGACAGAAAAGTCCACAGCCAGAAATTCGAAAGAATTAAGCCAAGGAGACATTAAAGAAATCCGAAAGAAATGGAGGTTGACTGTGCAAAAAAGGATAGAAAATAGATAATCCGACGGAGAGTTGAAAATGGAATATCCGAGGAAATATAGATAAAGATAATCCAAAAAAAAAGAATCTCGCCAGAAATAGACATGAACATGTAGACCAGAACAGGATAAAATACATGCAAGCAAGGGCTATTTTCGAACACTGGTCAAAGCTTCAGTTGACTGGTTGTCGAAGTCCTGCTCATGTCCGGATCAACTCATCCGAAGGTCCAACTCAACTTCAACCGGAGTTCTAAATTCGAACGTCGAGTTGACTGTTCTAGATTTAGAGTTGACTAGTTGTTAAACGCCACATCTACTAGGGGTTTCCCATGCAAAGGAGAATGACTTCTTCGTCCAACTCAGCTTATCAAATGGCCAACTCAACATTTTAAACGTTCCAACTCGGCATCATTCAGCTCACGTAGAGTTCTAAAAATGACATTGGCATTGATCTCCATGCAAAGAGAAGTGGGCGATTCAAAACAAAGACAAGTTCACTTCCTCAAGCGCAAGAAGCTTCATGCAAAGACAAAAAAAGAAAACATATTTTATTGAAAGGCCAATCAGCCTTGAGTTAATCCAAGTTAATCCTTCTCTTCAATTTTTCAACGCCAATCTTTGGCTCTTGTAATTCTCTATAAATTGGCTTTCAACCTTGATTAAAATGATCCCTCTCTTGGCTAGACCAGACTCTGCCATTGGTGAGTTGTGTAACATTTTCAATCAATAGAAGGACTATACTTTCAGATTTCAAGTGTTGGCATAGTGTATATTTATTCAGCAATTTGCATAAGTGGTAGATTTCTCTCCCTTCCCAAATTCTGATTCATACCTAGTTGCTAGATTATCTTTATGCAGGTCATGTTAAGTGTTCTTTATGTCTTTTGCTGAAACTGTAAGTGGATGTTAGGTGGCTGCAAAGTGTCTTGTATCAGACCTCTCTTCATCGTTTTTCCCTCATGTTTTGGTTATTGGATTGAACCTTCTCACGAAATACCTGTGCATAGTGGTTGATTGAAATCTAAGGTCTTCCTTTTCCCTTGTTTGTTCAGTGTTCTAGGTTACAAGTTGAGTGGATCAATCTTTTGGTGTATCACCTTTATTAGGTAGGATTTCCTCTTAAAGTTTTCTTCTCCCTTTTCCATGGTAGTTTGCAGCATAGAGTAGAGATCCTCATTTATACATCTTACAGGAACCAGCCTTCTCTGGAGGTTCTTCTCACCGTTGAGGCACCCACCCTCGTGAGAAGATCCCATTGTTTCAACCGGATAGAGGTGAAGTAATCTGAGCCAATTTTTTTTTTCTTTTTAATAATAATTTCCAATTGCAATCAGTAGGGCAATACACAATAGTTAGAGTTAGTCTATAACCCAAACGATGCTGAAGTAACTCTAACCAAAATGTACACCAAGATTCCGAAGAGGCCAAGGTGTGAGCATTGGTCAGAGGATCTGAATGTAGAAACATAACTGGAATGAACTCTAACCAAGAATGGCGCCGATGATGGAGAGCATATGGTCAGAAGGTCTTCTACTACTACAAGTGCTGAAAGAGAACTCAACACCAAGTATGTGCTACCCAATCCGATATGGAGTTTAGGCGACCATATGGTGGAGTAATATAAATTACAATACTTAAAGAAACTCAACCCCCAAGTATGTGTTACCCAATCCAGTATGGAGTTGAGGCGACCATATGGCGGAGCGCTACTTATTAAAATGCTTTGAGAAGAAATAAGCAAGAATGTTAAAATACTCAACGTCAAGAATGTGCTTTCCAACTCGGAAGGATATGGAAGCTACCATATGACGGAAATGTAAAGTATTACAATGCAGTTTCAGACTAGATGATAAGCATTATAAATCATGATTTAACAAACTTAAGATCTGTTGTCAGTACTACTGTCAGCTTACAATATGATAGAGAATTAACCTGCCAAGAGCATAGCATTAGAACCATTCAAAGAGCATTGTAATAGAGCATTTTCTTTGCTTGAATGGAAATGCCGAAACCGATTTCTTCTTTTCAAAAGACTGATTCAAGATTCTAGTCTGTCTAATACTGCGCTTTTAGATGTCAACCCAACCCCCTGAAATCACACTAAAATGGACATATCTCTCACACAACTCATCTAAAAGACATGAAAAGAAGCACAAAAGACCCTAATGATCAAGGTGCCCAAGATTGGAACACAAAACAGACCCAAAAGTTTCTATACAATTTTTGCACAGATCCCAATGTCCACACAACAAGTACAGTCCAGCAAGGGGGGCGATTTGCTTTTAAAAATCACAGCAGCCATCAAAAATTCCACAAATTACAGAATAGGGGCGCCCATTACCAACAAAGAGGATTAGCCAATACCCACAATGAAATTTTTAATATTTTTTTATTTGTGAACAAAACACAGCCTGCTGTACTGAATAAGAAAACCCTGAATTTCTCATAAACTGATCTATAAAACACACACTGAATACCATGCACAAATCCTGCATACAAAACAATCAAACTACACTATCTCACCACTAGTCGCTATCTTTCAAGCGAGAAGCAATGCTAAGCTAGGAGGCTTTCATTCCTCGAAGCAATCCCAGGCCAATCCGGCAGCATAACATTCCTGTAGTTCAAGATGATCCAAGTGAGGACCAATGGCTTCCTTTTATAATTTCCATTTGACCCTTCTAGAAACCCTATCCTCCAATAGGTGGCGTCCAACTTAAGCTTGGATTAATTATTCAATAAGAATATAATTAATTCTTTCAATGAGGCGCCCACCCCATAAAGGACATCTTTTAAAAATAACTTAAAGTGAAGTAGCTAGGCCAAGGGGAAAGTCAATGTTAAAATATAACATTAAAACATGACTTAATTAAAATAATTCGACTTATCTCTCCATTTGTGCCCCAAAGCCGAAAATTGAGTAAGCCGATGGATCAAATTGACATGGAAAGCCAATCGTGCCGAAATCAATAGAACCACTGTCAGAAATAGAATTTACTAAAAATAGTAAATCCCTGAAGATGCTCAGAATACCAAAAAGAACATATCACTTCGAAGCTCTTTGAAAACCCAGAAAGAATCCACCATTGAATCAACCAACCTCAAGCAAGAGCATCCTTCAAACAAGAAACCCTCATTTTACCTTTCGAGTAGCCTACGGGTCTCAAGAATAGGCCAATGCTCACTAGAAAGATCATGCTCGAGAAGGGGACATTACAGTCCGCCCTCCCCAAGATTGCTTGTCATCAAGCAATCACAACTCTGGATGCTGCAGAATCTCATCATTCTCCCAAGTTGCATCCTCCAGAGGCAAATTTTTCCACTTCACCAAGTATTATCTGATGGTTCTTTTCCTTGAAAAACGTTCTCTAAATCAAGTATCTCCTCTGGAATTAAAACCAACTATCCTTCTTCATCCAAAGGTGGCAACTGTGATGAAGCAACATCATTGTGTCCAAGTGCCTTCTTGAGGCAAGACACGTGGAAGACATTGTGTACTTTGCTATCAGAAGGTAGCTCCAACTCGTAAGCTACTGCTCCAACCCTTTTGATAACCTTGAATGGCCCATATAAACGAGGTTTGAGCTTCTCAGCTCCACTCTTTTTGAGGGTAGACTGTCTGTAAGGCTGTAATCAAAGATAAACCATATCACCAACCTCGAAAGAGCGCTCAACACGCCGTTGATCAGCATACATCTTCTGCTGATTCTGTGCCATCTGAAGATTGTTCTTCAATGATTTCATGATATCTTGACTCTGCTGCAATAAGTCCTTGGCTTGAGGAGCTTTGCTGTCACCAAACACCAAATCAGTAAAGCTAGGAGCTTCATAACCATAAAGAGCCAAGAAAGCTGACATCTTTATTGACATGTGAAAAGAAGAATTATAGCAGTACTCGCCTATGTGAAGCCACTTCACCCATGCTCTTTGCTGCTCGGAAACATAGTTTCTCAAATAGCCTTCCAACCACTTGTTCACTATTTCCATTTGTCCATCTGTTTGGGGGTGATAACTAGTGCTTGGAGTAAGCACAGTACCACTCATTCTGAAGACTTCTCGCCAAAAAGTGCTGAAGAACTTGCTGTCCCTATCACTCACAATGTTTTTTTGGCAACCCATGTAACCTAAACACCTCATGAAAAAATAGATCTGCAACTTGGGCTGCTGAAAAAGAGCTGGTAATGGCGAAGAAGTGAGCAAATTTGGTTAATCTATCCACTACAACATAGATACAATCCTTCCCTTGGGCCATGGGCAAGCCCGTGATGAAGTCCATCGATATGCTTTCCCATTTTTGATTGGGAATAGGGAGAGGTTGCAGCAAACCAGCTGGTAGAGTATACTCATTTTGGTTCATTTGACAAGTGGGACACTCTTGAATGTAGCGTTGAACTTCCCCTTTCAACCCTTTCCAAGAGAATCTTTCCCGAATTTGCCTATGTCTTAAAGAAGCCTTGATGACCAGCAAACGGAATGTCATGAAATGTCAACAAAATCTTCTTTTTGAGCTTAGAATCAGCCACCAAAAAGATCCTACCCTTGTAGTGAATCAGCCCTTCAATCACCTTGTACTTTTCATCATGAAAAGTACCCTCAATAATGTTGGTTACAAACTGATTTTTGGCATAATCAGCAAGCAACATGTCCTTCCAATCAGTAGTAAGCTCGCACAGTGAGCTTAAATGGGTTCTCCTAAATAGAGCATCAGCCACAATGTTGTTTTTTCCCTTGACATACTCGATGTCAAAATTGTAAGCTTGGAGCTTACTCACCCACTTTTGTTGCCTTTCGTTCAGATTCTTCTGATGCATAAAGTGCTTGAGACTGTTATGATCAGTCTTGACCACAAACTTGTTTCCCACCAAATACTATCTGAACTTAGCTAATGCATGCATAATGACAAGCATTTCCTTGTCATAAATGGAGTAGGTTCTTTCAACACCTTTAGCTTTCTACTGTCAAACACTATGGGATGTTTGTTTTGCATCAAAACAGCCCCCACTCCTTCACCAGATGCATCACACTGTAGCTCGAAAGGCTTGGAGAAATCCGGAATAGCCAGAACCGGACAAGAGCTCATGATCCTCTTAAACTTATCAAAGGTGGATTGAGCATCTTCTGACCGACAAAAGGCCCCATTTTTCGTGAGATCCGTAAGAGGAGTAGCATTCTGTGAGTACCCTTTCACAAATCTTCTGTAAAATCCACAAAGACCCAAGAACCCTTTCAATTGAGTCAAGTTCTCAGGAGGTGGCCAATCAACAACGGCCATGATCTTTTCCGGATCAACCTTCACTCCCTCAGCACTGATTATGTGACCAAGGTACAGTAACTCCTCCATTCCAAATTCACATTTGGATGCTTTGGCGAACAAGCTCTCAGATTCTAGGATACTAAGCACTTCCTCTAAGTGCTTGAGATGTTCATCCCATGTCTTGCTAAAAATCAGGATATCATCAAAAAATATCAATACAAATTTCCTCAACTGTTTCTGAAAGACTTGGTTCATGCAAGACTGGAAAGTAGCAGGAGCATTAGTCAACCCAAATGGCATGACTAGAAACTCGAAGTGGCCATAGTGACATCTAAAAGCTGTCTTCTCAACATCTGACCCCCTCATCCTAATCTGGTGGTAGCCCGATCTCAAATCGATCTTTGAAAAGAACTTGGCTCCATGTAGCTCATCAATGAGCTCATCTATCCTTGGAATGGGGTATTGGTTTTTGATGGTGCTTTGATTCAAAGCCCGATAGTCCACACACATGCGCATGGTACCATCCTTCTTCACAAGAACTACTGCTAAAGCGAAGGGGCTCTTGCTTGGGCGAATGAAGCCCATCTCCAAGAGTTCTTGAATGTTTTTCTCAATCTCATCCTTCTACTTCTTGGGGTACCGATATGGAGTTGTAATAACTGGTTTAGCTCCTTCCTTGAGCTCTATGATATGTTTCGAACCCCGTTCAAGTGGTGGTCCAGGAGGCAAATCAACAAATACCTTGCTCTTCTTTGTGAGTAGAGACTGAACATCAGCAGGATAGTCTCTCTTAGTTTCAACCGGACTAGTAGGAAGAATCATACATTCTGCAACCCACTCAGCTTGATCATGACGGATCAGCGTTGCCATTCTCTTGAATGACACGACCCGAGGTCCCCCATTGGACATTCCTCTTAGTACTATCCTCTTCCCATCAGATTGAAACTTGAGCTCCATAGTTTGCAGATTTAAGGAGATCTCTCCAAGTGAACGCAGCCATTGAATGCCTAGAACGGCATCCGTATCTCCAATGTTGACTACATAGAAGTCATCCTTGACTTCATAGTTTCCCAATTGCATAGTCATGTTTGAGATTTTCTTGGTGCATGAGATGTGGAACCCATCAGCAACCATGACCTTGAAGCCTTCAAACTCTTCTGTTTGCATCCCCTTCTTTGCCACCACAACTTCATCAATGAAGTTATGTGTTGCTCCAGTGTCGATCAAAGCAACTATTCGCTGCCCCTTAATCATCCCTCGAACTTTGAAGGATTCGTTCCTTTGGAAGCTTGAAAGTTGAGCCAAAATGCCTCCACTTTCCTTCTCATCTTCGGACTCGTTTGGAGCTCTTTCCACTTCACTATCTTCAGAATCAGACTGCTGGTCTGAAAAATCAGAATTACTTTCACCAGCTGAATAGTACTCAATCTGGTGAAATTTGACTCCCTTTGGGCAAACATGCTCTTGAGACCATTTTTCTCTGCACCGGAAACATAGCCCCTTTCTTCTGAGTTTGTTCAATGTCTCAGGATCCAATCTTGTGACATGAGGATTATGCTGATTGAAGTCCTTATGTTGAGGTCTTAAAGGAGTTCTATGATGAGGTCTTTTTCCTTTATCCCCTTTGTGAAAGGGCGGCTTGGATTGAAACTTTGCCTTAGGAGCAGCCCACTCCATGTTTCTTGCTTTCTTCATTGCCTCCTATAGGGATGGTGGATCAAAGGCTTTAATCCAACCCTTGAGTGGTTCCATCAATCCTTCACTAAAAAGGATCACCAACCGCCTCTCCGTGATGCCAGTGACCATCACTGAAAGTCTCTGGAACTCAGCTATGTAGGCATCAACTGTGCCATACTGCTTCAACTGTGCCAATTCTCTGAAATGTATTTCAGGATCTTTTTTCTCAAATCGCTCGATGAGCCTATTGGTGAACTCATCATAGGTAGTGATAGACCGATGACCTAAGGTGACTAAGCCATTGTACCACCACTCGTGCGCCACCCCATCAAGGTGTAGCGTAGCGAACTTAATCGCCTCCTCTTCTGCCATGGGTCTAAGAGCTAGATAGTTGTCCAACTTCTGTATCCAAGCTCAAGCTAAACTGTTATCACTCCCGTCATAGTGTGGAAGTATAACCTTGTTAACAGCTTGATACAAATCCCCTTGAACTGTTGTTCTTCTTTGCTCATAATGTCTCCCTTGTCCCTTACTCTTTCTCTTATGATCCATAAATTCATTATAGGACATGTCCATCTTGATGTCATCAGGGAGAGAATCATACTCCGCATGGCCACGTCTCAATTGTTCCACGAATGAAGCATTCTCTTCAAGATCAGGTTGGGTGTTTACTGGTGCTAAGAAGGTGGGTTTGAAGGGCCTTGCTGAAATGTATGTGTTGTTTGAGCATTTCCATCAAGCTGATTAGAGGCATTGTGCTCCCCTCTATACCCTGGGTTGTTCTGTGGAGTTGTGTTCTGGCCCACTTTCCCCAACATGAGAGATACCATATCCATCAAGGCATCCATCTTCCTTTCAAATCTCTTTTCGGGACTTATCGATCTCTCTCTTCCCTTCCCACTATCATCTCTGTTGTTGGTAAACCTCTTGTTACCCCCGACTGGCCTCTCACCTTCTGCCATATCTATTTCCTGATAAGACTCCCAATGAGCCCTCAAGATCTCTGAAGCTGTCTGACCTTCTGGAGCCTGATACCACTGGAACTGTTTTGCAACTTTCTTATCTTCCCTTGCTATGTATCTCTTTTCTCTATCACTCATAGACGGTTTGTTCACAGGATGGCAAGATACTGGCTTTGATACCACTGAAGTAATCCGAGCCAATTTTTTTTTTTTTTTTTTTATAATTTCCAATTGCAATCAACAGGGCAATACACAATAGTTAGAGTTAGTCTATAACCCAAACGATGCTGAAGTAACTCTAACCAGAATGTACACCAAGATTCCGAAGAGGCCAAGGTGTGAGCATTGGTCAGAGGATCTGAATGCAGAAACATAACTGGAATGAACTCTAACCAAGAATGGCACCGATGATGGCGAGCATATGGTCAGAGGTTCTTCTACTACTACAAGTGCTGAAAGAGAACTCAACACCAAGTATGTGCTACCCAATCCGATATGCAGTTGAGGTGATCATATGGTGGAGTAATAAAAATTACAATACTTAAAGAAACTCAACACCAAGTATGTGCTACCCAATCCAGTATGGAGTTGAGGCGACCATATGGCGGAGCGCTACTTATTAAAATGCTTTGAGAGGAAATAAGCAAAAATGTTAAAATACTCAACGTCAAGAATGTGCATTCCAACCCGAAAGGATATGGAAGCTACCATATGACGGAGATGTAAAGTATTACAATGCAGTTTCAGACTAGATGATTAGCATTATAAATCATGATTTAACAAACTTAAGATCTGTTGTCAGTACTACTGCCAGCTTACAATATGATAGAGAATTAACCTGCCAAGAGCATAGCATTAGAACCATTCAAAGAGCATTGTAACAGAGCATTTTCCTTGCTTGAATGGAAATGCCGAAACCGATTTCTTCTCTTCAAAAGACTGATTCAAGATTCTGGTCTGTCGAATACTGCACTTTTAAATGTCAACCCAGCCACCTGAAATCACACTAAAATGGACATATCTCTCACACAACTCATCTAAAAGACATGAAACGAAGCACAAAAGACCCTAATGATCAAGGCGCCCAAGATTGGAACACAAAACAGATCCAAAAGTTTCTATACAATTTTTGCACGGATCCCAATGTCCACACAAGTACAGTCCAGCAAGGGGGGCGATTTGCTTTTAAAAATCACAGCAGTCATAAAAAATTTCACAAATTAAAGAATAGGGGCGCCCATTACCAACAAAGAAGATTAGCCAATACCCACAATGAAATTTTTAGTATTTTTTTATTTGTGAACAAAACACAGCGTGCTGTACTGAATAAGAAAACCCTGAATTTCTCATAAACTGATCTATAAAACACACACTGAATACCATGCACAAATCCTGCATACAAAACAATCAAACTACACTATCTCACCACTAGTCGCTATCTTTCAAGCGAGAAGCAATGCCAAGCTAGGAGGCTTTCATTCCTCAAAGCAATCCCAGGCCAATCCGGTAGCATAACATTCCTATAGTTCAAGATGATCCAAGTGAGGACCAATGGCTTCCTTTTATAATTTCCATTTGACCCTTCTAGAAACTCTATCCTCCAATAGGTGGCGTCCAACTTAAGCTTGGATTAATTATTCAATAAGAATTATAATTAATTCTTTCAATGAGGCGCCCACCCCATAAAGGACATCTTTTAAAAACAACTTAAAGTGAAGTAGCTAGGCCAAGGGGAAAGTCAATGTTAAAATATAACATTAAAACATGACTTAATTAAAATAATTCGACTTATCTCTCCATTTGTGCCCCAAAGCTGAAAATTGAGTAAGCCGATGGATCAAACTGACATGGAAAGCCAACCGTGCCGAAATCAACAGGACCACTGTCAGAAATAGAATTTACTAAAAATAGTAAATTCCTGAAGATGCTTAAAATACCAAAAAGAACATATCACTGCGAAGTTCTCTGAAAACCCAGAAAGAATCCACCATTGAATCAACCAACCTCAAGCAAGAGCATCCTTCAAACAAGAAACCCTCAATTTACCTTCCGAGTAGCCTATGGGTCTCAGGAATAGGCCAACAGTCACTGGAAAGATCATGCTCGAGAAGGGGACATTACAAGAGGACTGGCCATTTCATGCACGTCTTCGATTCAGGGTGCAGCTCCAGGTTGACAACAATTACTTAATAAAGCCAATAGTAGATTACAAAAATGGATAAACAAATGGCTCTCAACAAGAGTCAGAATGACTTTGGTTAACGCTGTGCTCCAAGCTTTACCAATTTATGTGTCACCTATTTTGAATGTTTTGGTTGGAATTTTGAAACAATTGGATTCAATTTGGCATAAATTTATTTGGAGTCATCAAGTGGGGTACATTATGTCAACCTAAATCAGGAGGCTTAGGCTTTCATTCCACTATTAAGCATAATAAGGCCTTAGCAACCAGGGTTTATTGGTGACTTCTGGCCACTCCTAATGAGTTGTGGGATCTCAATCTAAGAGCTAAACATGCTGAGAATAATCTTCCTAAGAACATCATTTGCTTGTCCCTCCCTTCTAAAAGATCACCTATTTTGTTAGTTTTGAGAGTAGGAGAAGCTATCATCAAAAGACATTGCTTCTGGATAATTAACAATGGTCAATTTGTTAATTTTTGGACTGACTCTTGCGATGACCATCCATCGATTATTGCCCAATATCCGATCTTCATCAAGTTATGGAAAATCTTCATGCAAAGGGTTGGGTAAAGGTTGCTCATTCCTGCTAGCCTAATTTACACCATTGGGAGATGGATAGGAGTTAGATTCCTCCTTATGAATGGCATGTTCTGCTAGGACTGCAACAGGATCAGCTGGCTGCGAATATTCTTCCATCAAGACAACTTTCATCCTCAGCAAAGGTAGACTCCATTGCAATGGGGAAAGGTGGCACAGGGTTATATACAGTTTCAGTTGGTTATGATTCTCTTTGCAGAATTACTCCCCACCCCTGAAGAGATATTTTCACTCACCTTTGGCAAGAAGCCATATGGCCCAAAGTCAGGTTTTTTGTTTGGTTGTTATTAAAAAGAAGAATTCTTACAAGTGACATGATTATGAAAAGAGAGTTTTATGCCCTTTCAGATGTGTTATGTGCTTGGACTCTGAAGAAACTATTCCTCATCTTTTTCTTCATTATCTTTTTGTGAGTAGTTTGTGTCAGCAGTTGGCTAAGCTCTTTGGGATTCCTTGGGCTGGTATGCAAGCCATTGAGCAAGCCTTTAAGGAGTGGAGTAAATATACTAAAGATAGTCAACATCTTGGGCAGGCCTTATGTAGCAGTTTTACTCTATTGTTATGGAACAATTGGAAAGAAAGAAATAGAAAACTATTTTACCAGGAGAGCAGACTTCTCTTGGGTTTGGGAGAAGATTGGGTTGAATATAGCAGAATCTATCACACACCAAATCCAGTTGTCTCGTTCTCTATCTTTGCAATGGGATAGTCTTCTAAAAAAATTCTGATATGCCCTTCCAATACCACAGTGGTGGTCTCTAAACCAAGAAAGACAAATCAGGTTGAAAGTAAGTGGTCTCCCCCTCCTCTAGGAATTGGTAAGCTAAACACAGATGATGCTTCTAGAGGTAATCTAGGGAAAGCAAGTATGGGGGCATTGGAAGACTTTCTGATAGTTTTGTGGCTTTTTTCTTTTCAGAAAATCTTGGGTATGCCACAAATAGTTTAGCTGAAATAAGAGCTATATATCGGGGCTTACAAGAAGCCCTCAAACTTGGGTGGCAACAAATTTAGGTGGAATCTGATTCTCTGATTATAGTGAGACTGCTTTTTACCTTTGTTGTATATCAGGGCAGAAATTGGAAACTATGTAGAGAGCATGACAAAATACAATGTTTGAAAAACAGGTTTCAAGAAATCACCTTCCAACATATACGAAGAGAGCTCAACAGAGTCGCAGATGCTTCAACAAATTGGGCTCTTGACAAAGGGAATATATCTTGTTTTGGTTTGCCATCACTATGGTGGTCGACAAGCTTCAACAAGACCTTCGACAGATTATAGAGTTAGATTTGTATTAATGATTGTGATGACTATGTTTGCTTTTGTGTCTAATGCCCACACCTAGACTGATATCTTATTTGCTTGGCACGGTAGAATATGTATCTTTTGATATTTCCATAATATAAATCCTTTTCTTTATTATATATCCCTACTTAATCCTTAGCCCATGGGAAATAATGAATAGGCTACGGGTCTTCTGATTGGTTTAATTATGGAAAGGGGACATTACATGGTTAAGTTCAAAATGCTTTTCAAATCTTGGCGATTGGTAATGTATGTTTTACGTCGTGTATATTGATCATTCCAAGTATTCTGAAATAGAAAGGATTGCTATAAATCACCTTTGGGTTAAACCAGGTGGCAAAAGAGGCTTACACCATGTTTCTTGGGATTTTTGCACAAAGAGAGAAGAAGGCCTTGCTTGGTGGATGAAAAGTTTGACAGCTTGGTATTTGATTCAACATGCACTTTTAGGGCTAGGTCTTGATTACACACAAAATCATTCATCCAAGATCATTAAAGAACCATTCTCATTGGTAAATATGGGTTGTAAGCTTTGTGTTTTACTATTTAGGACTCCCTTGTTCTAAATGGATTTGGAAATCTCGACAAAATATCCATTTATCGATGATGGAAACACAACTGACCTTGGGAATAATAGTAACTGGTGCTTCCTCACTTCTATCAATTTTCTAGGATCTCTTCTTGTGTTTAAGGTGAAGGATAGGGAGATATTTCTAGGAATTTGTTCCTTAATAACAAATATGGCCAACTTAAATGGAAATAATGAACTTCAATTATCCATACAATAGGTTGAAGTAGCTCTTGAGGTTATTGATCCGAAATGGAGAGACCACAAATATCCAAGGGTAAATCTATTCTCTGGTTTGATTCTCACATTTTATATAATTGCATTAAGTCCAAGCCTTGTATTGTTTAGAAATTGAGTTGTACATGGTTGACCACAAATGGTGAGGAATGATCGCTGAGGAGAATACATATGTAATGTCCCCTTTCTCAAATTAATGAAATCAGAGGACTCATAGCCTATCTTTATTTCCCATAGGCTAAAGGGACGGATTTATAAAGGAAATAATCTAACAATAATTTATTAAGTTGTCCAAAAAGGTAATTTAAGTAAAAACTTTGGAAAATGACACTTAATTTATTATTATTGAATGGGGTCAAAAGTAAATATTGGATACATAGACAAAAAGTAATTAATATTCATAAATTGAAAAAAAGTGAATATTCAATTAAAAGAAATATTAATTTTTTTTAGGGTTGGAATGGAAAAGTGAATAATAAAAGAATTGGGTGAAAAAGAAATGATAATTAAAACACCCGAACAAAAACCAACGCCCTTTTTCTAGAGGAAAAGCTTGTAGCGTCAGCGCTACATCTAAGGACAAAAAACCTCAAATTTTTAGGGAGGAGGACAAAACCCCCCATACCTAGTTGAGGATTCCACCCGGGGATCATGTTTGTGCTACTCGTTTCAAAGGAAAATCAGTTTTAGAGGCCCATTCAGTAGGGGTGTCTTACTTTCAGCCAAGGCATAGGTTTTGAAGAGGGATTATAGAGGTACTTGAGTATAACCAACAATGACATCACTACTCATGTCACTATTCACAACTGTACTTGGGCGTCACCCTATTCAATGTTGTTGGGTTACCAATATTCATTTTTAGACTTGGATGTCACCCATTAGGCCATCCATCACTATTGTACTTCATTTTGGTGGATTGTGTATGATATTTATTTGTTGAATTAATTATTATTTATGAATTTTCAGTTAGGGTTTGATTCAATCAATAGTAATCAACAGTTTTTAAAAAAAATCTTTAGTTGGGATTTTTCTATTTTGTGTAATTTTGCAATGAGTATTTACCTACGGTTTCAATTATCATATTTAGAAAAATAAAAAAAATGGAATATTGTAAAACCCTGAAAAGGCAAATTTCAGTGGTATCAAAGCCAATTTTATTGCTAGCTTGTGAGAGAATTATTTTGCAACTTCAACTTCATGCAAGGTAGTGAAGAGAAGTCAGATATTCCCAGAGAGAAAGGAAAAAGGGTCCAAAACAGCCAGGGGAAAGGTGAGGGCAGCAAGATCCATAATCACTTGTAGGGAAAGAAGAGAAAGCTATGGGTCACAATAATAGGGATGAAGATGAAGCCCGTATTGAAAGGTTTGTACAAGGCCAAGAATGGTTAGATGACATGATGACCCAATGAGTCCATACTATGCAGAATAATAACATACAACGGTCTCACAAGGGTAAAGACAGTTCTTCAGGGGCAAATAGCAATCCACCTATTCATAGGATAGCCATTGGTTCTATGGCCAAGCCCTTATAGCCCAACTTCATTCATAGGGAAGAGGTGGTTGCAGAGGGGAAAGTTCAACCCTCCATAGAGGATGATATTGTAGCCAATTATGAGGAGTACAAGGTCCTACCAAATGAAATTAGGGAGGCTATCTCTCACTAATTTCATAAATTTAAATAAAAACAGGGGTGGTCAAAAAGCTGAAACAAGGCCACCAACAAATCAGAGGGACTTCCAATAGGCAATAGAGAAGATTATACTTCCAACATATGATGGCTCCAGTAAGTGTACAACACGCTCCTGGATATAAAAATTGGATATATTCTTATCATTGAAGCCAATGATGGAAGAGGAAGCAATCAAATTTGGAACTATTCATCTGGAAGGTGTAACACACGAGTGGTGGTACCATGGGTTGATCAAATAACAACACAATCACATCCACTCATACGTGGAGTTCAGTACCAGGTTAATAGAGAGATTTGATAGAGTTGATCCAGAAATCCATTTTCGAGAGTTTACTCAACTTAAACAAACTAATTCAGTGGATGATTTTGTGGCTGATTTTCAGAAGCTTTCAGTCATGATATATGATGTGACTGAAAGGAGGCTTGTGGTTTTATTTATAGAGGATCTAGCTGAACCACTTAGAGGCTCAGTGAAGGCTTTTAGAGCTACCTCTCTACAGAAAGCCATTAAAAGGGCTTTGGATCTTGAAACTGCAGCCCCTAGAGGAAGATTCCAACTTACAAGACAACAAAGACAAACACCCTATGGGCAGCAAAAACCAGTTCCTTGTGGGCAGCCAAGGACAAATAATTATGGACAGCCAAAAACCACTTCTTTTGGACAGCAAAAGAAGCCATTACAGTAGGGTTCCCAACATGAATTTCCTAAGACCATCAAGGAAATTGAAACTAGAAATGAACTCCGAAGAAAGAAACTTTGCTTTAGATGTAAGGATCCTTGGAAATCAGGCCATACATGTCTTCCAAGAGGTCAAGTACATTTCATTGAAGTGATCTCCAATTATGAAGTGGAAGTAAAGGAACATGAGGAAGTAATAGAAGAGGGAGAACCAGTAGCGGAGGCTACAATGGAGGAGAAAACTTCTAATAGTACCTTTGCTACACTTTCAGGTGCACCTCGATATCATCCATTCAAGTTACGTGGAGTGTTAAAGGACATAAGGTGACAGTTTTAGTTGATAGTGGGGCAAACCACAACTTCATTGATGAGAGTTTGGTAAAATAGAGAGGGCTACCAACAAAGGACTTTCAAGGATTTAATGTTACTGTGGCAGATGGATTTACTATACCACGCACTAAGAGGGTCAAGGGCTTAGACATTACTCTTGGTAAACACAAAGTAATTGATGATTTTGATGTAGTTGGCATAGGAGAGACAAATCTGGTTTTAGGTGTACAATGGCTCCATTCCCTCGGAGAATTCACACAAAACTACAAAACCATGGAGCTGAAATTTCAATCAAAAGCTAAAAAGGTTCTACTTCATGGTATGGCCAATGAGGCTCCAACATTAGTTACAGCTAGAAGCATGGAGAGAGCTTTCCGTAAGGGAAAAATATAGTGGGCAGCCCCCATTGCTTTATGAGTAATACATCCACATCCAATGATAAGAGGTCTTACCATGTGGATATTCAATTCATTTTGGACAGGCATGGTACAATATTCAATGATTTACCTTCATGG
Source organism: Torreya grandis (assembly GCA_037957365.1). NCBI lineage: Eukaryota > Viridiplantae > Streptophyta > Pinopsida > Cupressales > Taxaceae > Torreya > Torreya grandis. Next base: position 1,575,553 of record JARHVA010000195.1, read on the forward strand.
CTGCCACCTGATAGAGGTTTTCAACATATTATAGAGCTGGAAACACGTTCTAGACCTATTATGATTACTCCTTACCACCATCCTAGAGCTTTCAAAGAGGAAATTGAAAAGACAATCAAGGAGTTATTGGAGATGGGTCATCTTCGGCCTAGTTCTAGTCCCTTTGCATCTTCTATTGTCTTGGTAAAGAAGGATGGAACTATGAGGATGTGTATTGATTATTGTGCCTTGAATAAGAAAACTATAAAAAACAATTACCCAATACTTAGGATCGATGAGTTGTTGGATGAATTGCATGGAGCAGTCTACTTTTCTAAAATTGAATTGAGATCTAGTTATCACGAAATCAAAGTAAGAGATGAGGATGTACACAAAACAACTTTTCGATGTCATTTTGAACATTTTGAATTTTTGGTTATGCCTTTCAGTTTAATCAATGCTCTAGCTACCTTTCAAGCCTGCATGAATCATGTTTTTAGTGAGCAATTCAGGAGGTTTGTTTTAGTGTTCTTTGATGATATTTTGGTCTATAGTAATACTTGGGAAGAACACATGAAACACTTGGATACAATGTTGGGAATATTAGAACAACAGTCTTTTTTTGCGAAAGATTCTATAAGTGTGAATTTGGTATGACCGAGATTTTATACTTGGACATACCATCAATAACCAAGGAGTACAAGTTGATCAGGAAAAGATCCAAACAATAATTGATTGGCCACCACCCACCACTTTGACCTAGTTGAGGGTTTCTTGGGACTTTGCAGTTATTACAGGAGATTTATGAAAGGGTTTTCACAACTTGCTGTCCCATTGACTGAATTAACAAAAAATAGAGCTTTCAAATGGTCCAAATCAGCTCAAAACACCTTCAAAAAGCTCAAGGAGGTAATGAGTACTTGCCCAGTACTTGATGTTCCAGATTTCTCTATTCCTTTTGTATTAGAATGTGATGCATCGGGGGAAGGAATAGGGGCTATTTTAATACAAAAGGGACATCTTATTGCCTTTGAAAGTCGGAAATTGAAAGATACAAAGCATGGATTTTCTATCTATGACAAGGAAATGTTGGCTATCATGCATGCCTTAGCAAAATTTTGACAATTCTTGGTTTGTGGCAGATTTGTGGTCAAAACTGATCACAACAGTTTGAAGTTTTTCTTAACCAAAAGGACTTAAATGACAGGCAACCAAAGTGGTGGAATAAGCTTCAAGCTTATAATTTTGATATAGAATATATACAAGGTTAATATAATGTGGTGGTAGATGCTTTATCTAGAAAGCCTTGTTTATGTTCCATGTCTGTGATCTCTGCAGAGTGCAAAATGTTAATAATAGCAGAGTATGCCAAAAATAATTTCACCAATGAGATCTTTGAGGCCAAAGTACAGAATGAAAGGTATAAGGTAATTGATGACCTCATCCTCTGTAAAGATATGATCTATTTAATTCTTGAATCAAAGATGAAAAGCAGTCTTGAAGGCTGTCCATGATACACCCTTAGCTGGTCACCTAGGGTATTTCAAGACTTACAAATGGACAAGGGATGGGTTCTTTTGGAAATGACTCAAGGGGGAAGTCCTCCAATACATCAAAGAATGTATCCCCTACCAACATAATAAAGTAGAGCATGTTTTTCTAGTAGAACTGTTGACAGTGTAGATTGCACCTTTAGAAAGAAGGCTCAACTTCTCTCTTCCACGCGGCACAATGGAGACATTCCTCCTACGGTGGGCTTGGCAAATTTGAGGAATGAATCTCTAGATATGGGCTAGCTCCCCATGATGCATCTTTGATGGTCCTTAACTACTATTAATAATGGAGGGAGGGTGAAAAGAGAGAAGGATATAACAAAACAAAACCTATCTAAAACATGATGCACCAAATGATTTGATCTACTCAGCTTATATCAACACTTTAGACAAAAAGGGCGAACAGACACTTCATCTGAACAAAAGATTAGACTGTATGGGCGCTTTAACAGGGGCTTAATGAAGATTTAAAGAAAAAGAACTTACCACAAGTGTTGCAGAAACACACTATCAAATAACTGCTCTTGTTGGCATAGTGTGTATTCATTCAGCAATTTGCATATGTGGTATATTTCTCTCCCTTCCCAAATTCTAATCCGTACCTAGTTGCTAGCTTACCGTATTATGCAGATCATGTTAAGTGTTCATTATGTCCTTTGCTGACGCTGTAAGTGGATGTTAGGTGGCTACAAAGTGTCTTGTATCAGACCTCTCTCCATCGTTTTCCCTCATGTTTTGGTCATTGGATCGAACCTCTTCATGAAATATTTATGCATAAGTGATTGATTGAAATCAAAGGTCTTCATTTTCCCTTGTTTGTTTAGTGTTCAAGGTTCCAAGTTGAGTGGATCGATCTTCTGGTGTGTCACCTTTTTTAGGGAGGATTTCTCCTTAAAGTTTCCTTCTCTCTTTTCCATGGTAGTCCGCAGCATAGAGTAGAAATCCTCATTGATACATCTTATAGGAACCAACCTTCTCTAGAGGTTCTTCTCACCATTGAGGCACCCACCCTCGTGAGAAGATCCCATTGTTTCAACCGGATAGAGGACTGGCCATTTCCTCGCTGTCTTCGATTCAAGGCGCAGCTCCAGGTTGACAATAGTTTTTGGCATGCCTGGTGGGACCACGAAAAAAGTTCTTTGCATAGATTTTTTGCAGTAGTGGAGGATATTCAATTACATCCAGTTGCAGAGTTCATAGCATCATTCAAGCAATCCATTCATGCCAAAAGTTACCACAAGATCAGAAGGAAAAGGTATTCCTTTTGAATTTGTAACTTATAAAAGAGCAAGGTATAGGGAGGCAAAACCATATCCTCAAAGGGATTATTTACCTCCCCCTCATCCTATCATTCTAGACACTGCAATCCCCACCATCCAGATGGCCATTAGAAATCAAGTGTTTGCTCCATTCAATAGGGGAAGTCCACTAAATCTAGCACAATTAGATGGCATTCCTGTATTTGCTCTCAAAAGTATTCCATTCTTTTCAGGAGAAAATCAAACAACCCCTATTGAGCATATCCAGAATGTGGCTAATCTTTGTCAAGTTCATAATGTAGTTGAGGATAATGTTGCTATCAGATTACTAGTTGCTTCTTTCAAAGGAAAAGCATTACAGTGGTATAGAACCCTCCCACTTAGATCCATTTCTACCTGAGATGAATTAGGTGTTGCCTTGGTCAAATAGTTTGAGGACAAATCTGATCACTTATCTTTAGTTGAGCAATTAACTGCCATACAAAGATCTCATGAGTTCATGTCTGATTTTAATCTTAGATTCCAGAAGACATAGCACAAGATACCGTTCTGATTAGGCCATCCCCTGAATATGCATTTCTATATTTTTTGAAAGCTCTCAATTTTGACATTAATGTGATGATACAGTCAATGGGTGGTGTTACTTTGCCAAATGCTTATGAAGTTGCAATAAGGGCAGAAAATAGTCTGATTCAAGCTGGTAAACTTTCTCCAAGACCTCCAATGCCCATATTTCTAGAGATAAGTTCTGTACCAGCCCTTCAAGTTCCTCAAATTCCATCTTTGGCTCCAATTCCAGCACCTCAACATCCTATTGCAGCCTCTACTAGTCAATCTAGTGAGATAGAAGAGTTGAAAAGTTTATTGCAATCTTTTGGAAATGAAATAGTACAGCTCAAAAGGCAGCAATTTCAATCAAATAAGCCTTATCAGTAGCAAAATCAAAACTATCAGCTCTTCACAGAGCAAAGGTCTCCTTATCAGGGTTTCAGAGAAAATAGACCACCCTATCAAGCACAAGGGGCCATAACTCCAACTAAGCCATATGTTGCTCTTGATCCAAATGCTCCTTCCACTTCAAAAGCCATTGTTCCAACCCCACCTCAGAACAATTTGGTGCAGGATTCAGGTTGGTAGCCCTCAAATCTCAATGATGTTCAAAACCAGAACTTGGTATCACCAAACAACATGGCACAGATGACACAAGAGTTCTCTTTTCACAAGGGTCAATATCAAGATACAGGGTTGGCATCACAAGGAGTGACTCAAGGGCAGCCTGATGCTATTAATGTAAATTGGCAGGTAGATGATCATGTCGCTTTTACTCAAGATGTTAAAACTAATGTTTCAAATGATCAAGTTGCAGCTATAACCTATCATAGAAATAAAAGCGTTGTTGAGGAAGCCCAAGCAGTAACAAATACTTCAAGTGCTCCTAATATTATTGCTCAAGGTACAAAAGAGCCGCTTGCTGCCCCCACAACCCAAAAAAATCAGAATGTAGAGGTTGGTAAAGTGCAACAAATACCTCTAATTTGTGAGCAGCAAGTACCATAAAAGGTGCAATCAAAGGTTAGTCCATCTCAGTTCAGTATTGTAGATCAGATGAAGAAGTCTAACATCAGCATTAGCATGTGGGATACTCTTTCAATTCCAGGCCAAAAGGATAAACTCATTCAAGAACTTTCAGCTCTTGAATTGTCTCCAAAATCAGTTGATATAGAAGGCGTTGTCTTGACACATTCGGATCAGCCAACTAAGCAACAGGTACAGCAAGGAGAAATGATATCAAAGGTGGACAAAACTGAGATAAAAACAAAGAAAACTCCCCCTTTTTATCTTTCTTTGATAGTGGGTGATACCTTAGTTCATAATTGTATGGTGAATAGTGGAGCCAACAGTAAAGTGATGCCCAAAGAGATTGCAGACAAGCTTCCCTTGTTTATGAGCCAAATACTAAAGGGGTACTGCAGTTGGATGGTTCACCCGCAAAAACAGTAGGGATTATCAAAGATTTGAAATTAACATTACATACCTGTCCTAACGTGACTATTCAGCAGGACGTTGTAGTGGTGGACCTACCTCCTTATTTCGTTGTGCCTTTCAAGAGATTTCACCTCAAAGATTGGGGGATATTTATCAGCTGATTGGACCTACTTGTTTAGGACCAGATATGACACAAAGGTAACAATTCATTCATAACCTATTGCACGTTTTCACATGGAACCTTATACGCCAAGCGTGGTCAATGCAAATTGTATCATTTCAGATGAAGTAGTACAAACTAGTGATGTAGAAAAGGACTCACCTTTGGATGGAGTTCTAGATTTATTTCTTGATGAGTGGGCTACCACTTTGCATGAGTATGATCCCTACAAGCTAATTGAAGAAGAAGGCCCTGGTGTGTATTGTCTCCATGAAAACGATGCGCAAATCTCAGCCATGGTCAAAGAGGGCGAATCTAGTGAAGGCTTGTGGCAACTATACTTCGATGGATCAAGAAATAAACATGGGACAGGAGCTGGAATGATGTTAGTTTCTCCTACGAAACAAAGGTATTTTTCATCTATTAAATTTCAGTTTGGTTGTTCAAATAACATTGCTGAATATGAAGCACTAGTCCACGGTTTGCAATGGGCTAGGAAGATGAAAGCAAGTTGTTTACAAGTGTTTGGAGATAGTGAACTTGTACTTCACCAAGTAAGAGGCTTAAACATATGCAAGAATATGTTACTTAAATCTTATAGACACAGGGTATGGGATTTATTTGAAGAGTTTCAAGCTTTTAACATTCGGGCAATACCAAGAGATAGAAATAAACATGCTGATAGGTTGGCTGCTGTTGGGGTACAATTTGATATCCCAGCTGACATTAAAAGTGACGTTTCTCAGTCACTTATTAAGATAGTCGTAAGGCCTTCTGTCCCAAATAACCAAGAAAATTGGCAGGTATTTGAAAGTGAATCAAATTGTGAGATTTTTACAGGAAGAAGCTGAGTTTTCTCTAAAAAATCAGGCAAAACGCTTACGGCAGTATGGTGATCAGATTGTGTAGCTGAAAACCAACAGACTACCCAAGGGATTGGTTACCCTTGAAAATATTTTCAGTGAAGACGATGAGCTAAGGAAAGAGAAACCAGCCTTGTCGACAAAAGAAGAGCACTATGCCAATGTAGAGATTGCAGCTGGTAAGATTTTGAAATTGGGCAAGGTATGCACTCCACTACAAAAGAAAGCTTTCATTGAATTATGCCAAAATTTTGCTGATATATTTGCATGGCAGTATAGCGATCTTGAAGGGTTCGATCCAAGCTTGGCTCAACACACTATTGAGCTAGAAGACGAAACTAAGCCAGTACGACAAAGACAAAGGCCAATCAATCCAAAACTTGAGCCTTTAATGAAAGATGAGCTTCACAAGCTTATAGAGTCTGCTATTATATTTCCAATCAAGCACTCAACTTGGGTGGCGAACCTCGTTCCAGTACGGAAAAAGAACAGTGAGATTAGTTTATGTGTTGATTTCTGTGACTTAAACAGGGCTTCGCTTAAAGACCACTATCCATTGCCATCAATGGAACAAATCTTACAGCTTGTTTCAGGTTCAGAGAGGTTTTTCTTATTAAATGGGTACAGTGGCTATAATCAGATTTTGGTCAAAGAAGAAGACCAATTCAAGACGGCTTTCACAACCAAGTGGGGAACGTTCGCATAGAGAAAGATGTCGTTCGGTTTGTCCAATGCTAGAGCAAACTTCTCATCTTTCTTCAGCATGGAAGTTAGTGGCTTGACTATCTCGATAAAATTATGAATAAACCTCCTAATAAAACTTATTCTGCCAAAAAAGCTTTGCAGACCTTTCTTGTGCTTCGGTAAGGACAATGCTAGGATGGCGCGTACTCTTTATGGATCAATGGTCAAGCCCCTTTTTGAAACATGACCAAGGAGTTTACCTTCATGGACATCGAACACACATTTTTTTGGGTTGAGAGAGATATCAAACTCTCTACATCTGTCAAAGATTTGCTTCAGGTGTTTCAGATGTTGGCCTGCATCCTTAGAGAAAATTGTCATGTCATCAAGATAGACCAATACAATATTATTTATCAGGCCCTGGAAAGCCATGTCCATGGCTCGCTGAAAGGTGGCTCCAGCATTTGACAGTCCGAATGGCATCTCCCTGTAAGCAAAAGTTCCCCACTTGGTAGTGAAGGCTATCTTGTACTGGTCGCAGTCTTGGACTAGAATTTGACTGTACCCTGAATACCCATCTAGGAAGGAGAAACATTCACTTCCTGTCACCATTTGGAGGATCTGCTCCATACTTGGGAGGGGATAGTGATCTTTTAATGAGACTCTATTGAGGTCTCTAAAATCTACACAGTCTAATCTCCCCATTCTTTTTCCTAACCGGGACTAAATTGGCCAACCAAAAAGAATGTTTGATAGGAAAAATGATCCTAGACTCAATCAACTTGGTGAGTTCCTTCCGCATGAGAGGCTCAATCTTCAGATTGATAAGCCTTTGTTTTTTTTGATGGGTTTGGCACCTTCCTCAGCTCAATGGTGTGTTGGGCCAAGCTTAGGTCAAAACTCTTCAGGTCGCTATACTCTCAAGCAAAAACATCGGCGAACTGTTGGCATAACAAAATGAAAGAATGCTTTTCATCATTTGTACATACCTTCCCAAGTGCAAACAACCTGTTCTTGAATATTTTGACTGTTTTGTAATTTTCTCTCTTGGTCGTGATGCTTGCTTTGTCGTTTTTCATTTGGTCATCCCCATTGAAGATGCTTTCGAGAGTGACCAAACCTTTGGGAAGTTTGTTGTTCTTCAGTTGAACAATCTGGCCATCGTACTGCTACTGCAGCTTGGCTTGATTTCCAGAAGCAAACTCAGCCTCCTCTTGTAAGAAGAGTGTTAACTGTTGATCACTGTCAAACATTTGCCAATTGGTGACATTATCAGATACGGAGGGTCTTATTATCACTTTTAAATGGCACGAATTGCTGTCTCGACCTATTTTCTTGAGAATGTCAAACTGAGCACCAATTGCTGCTAGTTTGTCTGCTTGCTTATTCTGTTCTCTTGGAATAGAAATAATATTGAAAACAAGGAAACTCTCTACTAGGTCCCACACCCTGTGCTTGTAAGACTTAAGCAAAGAATTCCTGGTCAAGTTTCGACCTCTCACCTAGTTTACAATTAGCTCACTGTCCCCAAAAACCTGCAATTCTTTTATTCCCCTTTTCCTTGCCCACTCTAAACCATGAATGAGAGACTCATATTCTGCAACATTGCAAGTGCAGGAGAATTGGACCCTGAAAGTTGAAAAGTATTTCTCCTTTGAGAGTGAAATTAACATTACTCCACCACCAACTCCCAATTTGCTTCTTGAGCCATCGAATAAGAGTTTCCATAAACTTGAGCTCTCTTGGTTTGCCTTTATCAAATTTGGCATGAAAGTACCTTCTTCATGCATGCAATAAACTTAAAGACCTGCCTCTTCTATGAATTTGTATGGGTCATGTTCAAAGTTGTCACTTCTCCATTCGTCTCAGAGCAGGTCAGCAACTCCTTCAAGAGAAGAGGGCGGAGATTGGTCCATTTGAAATTCTTCTTCATCAATGATGGCGTAGCTAATATTCGCCGCCTTGAGTGAGTACAGCTCCAGATGATCTCTGTGGATTGGCTCCGACTCAATCTTGACCTTAGTTTCATATATGGTTCTGAAAACCATGTAAGACCAGTTTGCTGCTAAGTACCCACCTATCTTAGATGTGAAATCCTTGAATAAGCAGAGAGCAAAGTAGAGAGGAACATCCGCCACTACCACATCGTGGAGAACAGAGAAGGTTGGACAAGGGTGAAGCGTTAGATTCAAGCCCCTTACCACACCTAATATTTTAGCTGGTGATCCATCTAACTACAAGACTCCCTTGGTCATTTTCTCGTATTTGAGTCCCAACTTATCTGCTATACATTTGGGCATTACTAAGGTGATGCCCCACTGTCAATAATGCAATTGTGAACCAGGAAATCTCCAATGACTAAGGATAGATAGAAAGGAGGAACCTTTTCATCCTTCTTTGCTTGGCCTGCTATGGAAGGGTGCCCATTCACAATCAAAACATTATCAGCCTTTGCTGGGACAGCTTGTTCATTTAGCCCGTGTAATTCCTTCTGGAGTATGTCCTTTTGTCTTGGCATTGCTAAGGAGTCCCACGATGAGATATTCATGTGCAGCTTCTTCATTTGGTCCACCACATTGATCTGAGGGTTGCTCCCTTTTGAATTTTTTTGGGGGCACTTACAGCCTGAGGTGCAAGCCGAGGAGTTGAGGATGCAATCGGCAGCTTGTAATTTGAAAACTTTTGGTTCACTTGTGATGAAGAAGATGGTGCAGACGTTTGAGCAGCTACCTGTGCTTCTTCCATAGCTCTCTTTTTGGACCTAGCATTGGCTGCAACACAATCACCCTGGTTATCATACTCCCCACATAATTGACTGCATAGAATTCTCCTTCCAAGTAGTTCATGAGAGTGGAATCAGAGTGAGCCTGCCTATTGTCCATTCTAGGTTGTATTGACGCCTCAAAACCTGGGAATTGGGTCGTTTGATCATTTTGTGTGTTCAAATATTGATTTGACAACTCATTAGTATACGCAGTCTGTTCTTGACCATACCCCAGGGGTGGGTAGCTAGGTTGTTCCTGTACCAAATTATTTTGAGTGGGAACAAGAGCTTTGGATGATGAAGGGGCACTTGGATTATAACCTTGATATGGTCTGGCTTGAGTAATCTGACCCTGTCTTTGGTTATAATTTTGAAAAGGTCTATTCATTTGTCCGAACTGCTGGTATCCCTGATTCGGCCAATAGCTTTGAGCTTATTGCCTCTTGAGAGCCACTAACTCATTGGTTACACTTTATAACAAGCTCTTAACTTCATGGAGGTTGTTTGGCGAGGTAGCAGTTGACTTTTCTACATCAGGCAGAAGAGCTAAGGTGGGTGCCGCAGTCTGAATCGGGGGTGGTAATTTGAGAAAGAGAGGCATATGAGATCTAGGGGCTATCTTTCGTGCTTGTACCAGACAATTTTCGATGACTATAGCTATTTCATAGGCAGCTGGTAACACTTGTCCTCTCATGGACTGTATCATTACAGCAATATCGTTGTTCGAAGCTTTCAAATAATAAAAGAAAGCATAGCTTGGGGTCGGCCTCACTAAAATGAGGATTCTGTCCCAAGTCTTTTGGAACCTGGTATTAAAATCTTGCATAAATTCATGTGGAGCTCTTTTCATAGTGGTCAATTGCTCAGCAAGAGAGAGATGGTCACTCTTCTCCCCGAATCTATTTGTCAAGAGAGTGCCTAATTCGTTCCATGAGACAACTGAATTCATAGGCAACGTCCCATACCAGTCCAAAACTTTACCCTTAAAAGACAATGCCAATAACCTGATGGCTATGTTCTCTTCGGTGAAATTATGAATGTTACAAAGGTTGGCTATATTCCTAATATGCTCAATAGAGGTAATAGGCCCCTCTCCATTAAAAGGAGGAACACTCTTAAGGGTTGTCCCTGGGATTGGGTCATTATGCAGAAGATTTAAAGGAATCTGACCATGAAAGGCTACAAACGGTAAAGCCATGGCCATGACAGGGTTCAATCGGGGCCTTCTCGTGTAGGTATATTTTATGGCAGGGCTGGAAAATTGATTTGCTATATAGGGATGAGTCCTTGCAAACCTTAGCCACTTTGTTGAGTTTACGGGCAGCTCAACGAATTCGAAAGGGATACCCTTGGCAGAAGATCTTGTGGTGACCTTAAGCATGGGATGTCAGGATGATCTCTAACCAAAGACTAAGTTCTTGAAAATGGAGTCTCCAGATGCTGGGTTAGTTGTTCACTCTTGCAGTAACAGGACCAGCACCAATCTTGAAACTTCTCTGAGCATTAAAAATTGTCCCACCAGGCATGCCAAAAACTATTGACGTTGTAGATTGCACCCTTAGAAAGAAGGCTCAGCTTCTCTCTTCCATGCAGCACAATAGAGACATTCCTCCTGCTGTGGGCTTGGCAAATTTGATGAATGAATCTCTAGACATGGGCTAGCTCCCCATGATGCATCTTTGATGGTCCTTAACTACTACTATTAATAATGGGGGGGTGAAAAGAGAGAAGGATATAACAAAACAAAACCTATCTAAAACGGTGATGCACCAAATGATTTGATCTACTCAGCTTATATCAACACTTTAGACCAAAAGGGTGAATAGACACTTCATCTGAAAAAAAGACCGGACTGTATGGGCGCTTTAACAGGGGCTTAATGAAGATTTAAAGAAAAAGAACTTACCATAAGTGCTGCAGAAGCACACTATCAGATAACTGCTCTTCTGTCTCTATGCTCCAACTTGGGCACTACCTGTTAACCTGCAGAAATGGTCTTGGATATACTAGATATGTTGGTGTCAACTTATGAAAGCATCAAGATGAAATGACTAAACATAGAGTTGATACACAGACATATTCAGAAGTATAACTAGTCAAATAGAGGTAAAATGCGCTCTTTTTATTCATAGGTAAAAAAGGGCAGGGCTTCGTCTTACACAAGTGAGAGATACATTTCTCAGCTGAGAGGTTACAATATATAGCATTAAGAGAAAGCCTCTTTGGTCTTTCCAAGAACAGGCAACTCATACTGTATTAAACATCTGGGGAAGAGGAATCCACTCATGCTGTTGTCATCCTTCTATAAATGGCTTGAAAGAACCATGTTGTAGATGTCACAGGGCTTGACTTTGCTGCTCAAACTGTATTAAATGTTCCTGCTAAAGCATGGGTCGCTTTGTTGTTTGAATGACAAGGCAACCCCTCTATGAGACTTATGCGACTGTTTGCTTATCAATGCTAAACGAAGAAAAATGGGGTGCGCTATTGAATGCTTGCGCTCCCTTTGATGATCACTTGGTGGAAACTATTTCATCCATAGCAATAACTTCCCCTGCCGACGCCTTCTGTGCCACCTAGACTGCTCTATTCTTCCTGCACTACCTTTTGTCTTTTCTTGGCAACTCGGCCCTCAAGGCTATTGTTTGTCTCCTCCTGGCTCCTTTTCTAGTGGGTCGCTGAGTTTCCTTTTTGGCCTTATGCCCTTTGAATTCCTCCAGGCCTGCGCTCATGAGTTCTTTGCCTTCTCTTTAACGGCTAACACATCCCATTAAAATTGACGTCTACAGGCCTGTCACCATTTGAAAACCAACGGCTATTTCACTATCTTGAATTTGATGACTGCGGGCACGTCACCAGACGTTTGAACCTCCAACGGCTAGTTCATAATGCTGAAGTTGACGTTCTCGAGCCCGTCATCATCTTTGGTAATTCCTTCGGCCTTTACAAAATGAACCTTCTCGAAGGGAAGGTGCCCCTTCGAAAAAACGAAAAAGGCCCCTTTCGACAGCCGAGAGCCCTCCACGAGGACACTTGCCCTTCGGGTTCCTTTCTCTTCCCAATTCCTTCGGACATTTTGTCCGAAGGAAATCTTGTCTTCATGTCTCGGCCTTCTCTTGATAAATTTCTTTGGACAAAAGTCCGAAGGAATTCCTTCAGGCATTTTGTCCGAAGGAATTTACCTTTGGTTTCTTGGATTTTCTTCGGACAAAAAGTCCGAAGAAATCCTTTGTCTTTTGCCTTGTCACTTTTCCGAAGGAAACTTCCCCTTCGGCTTTCGGCCTTGATTTCTTTCAAATGTGCTCTCTGCACCGTGGGTCCAAAGTTGCCCTTTGAAGCCTGCTTGAACAGTCCCATTTGTAACCTGCCTACCCTCCGCAAGGGCACTTGACTTTCGGAGCTTTGTGAAAGACTTGTATTCCTTTGAAATTGGCCCATTACTTTGTCAAAAGGCTTGTCCAAGGTAATTGCTTAAAGCAAAATAAGCCCCAGATCAATTCGAAACATCTACAAGACTCAAGTCACTTGGCTCTTTATAGAAATAGGGCTATTACAAAGGGAAAACCCTCAATCGCAATAAGGTGAAGACATCAGAGACTGATTAGTCAGGACAACAAGGAAAAAGGGAGACTGATTTTTGGTCCACAGGACCAAAAAATGGTCAACAAGAACTATTGCAGCCCTTGTAAATTTTGAATCAAAAGTGGGAAAGTATTTCCAAGGATTTTATCACAAGACTTTCCAAGGTTCAAGGTAAGATTTGTATCTATGTGGTGGTTGATAGACTCACCAAATATGCTCATTTCTTTGCCATTCCTATTGATTTTAAGGCTCCTTAGGTTGCTAATTTATCTTTTAGAGAAGTGTTTAGGCTATATGGTTTGCCTAAGAACATTGTGAGTGACAGAGATAGCGGGTTTCTTGATTTGTTTTGGTAGGAACTCTTTTAATTGGTAGGGACAAAATTGACACCAAGCACCAGCCATCATCCACAAACAGATGGACAAACTGAAATTGTTAATAAATGGCTTAAAAATTACTTGAGAAATTATGTGGTGGGGCAGCAATCAGCGTGAGTTAAATGGATTTACATGGGAGAACATTGCTACAATACCACTTACCACATCCTTATTGGTATGTCACCTTTTAAAGCTCTATATGGGTATGGTGCTCTTTCCTTTGTTGATTTGGTTATTGTTAATAGTAGAGTGCCAGGGGCACAAGACTTGGTTGCTCAAAGCCACGACATTTTGGGAATGCTTAAAGAAAACTTCTAGCATACTCAAAACCATCATAAATTATATGTAGATCAGCACCATACAGAGAGAAGTTTTGAGGTGGGGGCCATGGTTTTCTTAATGTTAAGGCCATACAGATAGTCTTTTATCAAGAAGAGTGGATCTGAGAAACTCAAACCCTATTTTTATGGGCCATACAGAGTCATCAAAAGGATTGAGGAGGTTGCTTACGAACTTGAACTGCCAGAGCATCGCAGAATACATAATGTTTTCCACGTATCATGCCTCAAAAAAGCATTGGGGCAGCATGTCATTCCTTCCATTGAGTTGCCTCTCTTCGATGAAGGCAAACTCATCTTGGTTCCTAAAGCTAGATTGAATGTCAAAGCAAAGAAATTAATGAATAGAACTATCACAAAGTATTTGGTGCGTTGGAAGGATCTACCAACAAAGGATGCTACTTGGGAGGGTGCAAAAATTCTTGAGCATCCTATTTTGCAATTGCTTGTAGGTAAGTAATTTTGGGAAGGGCCGAATTATAATGTCCCCCTTTTTGAATTAATGAAATCAGAGGACCTCTAGCCTGCCTTTATTTCCCGTAGGCTAAAGGAATATTTGAAAGGGAAATAATTTAATAATAATTTATTGAGTTGTCCAAAAAAGTACTTTAAGTTATAACTTTGGAAAATGACAATTTATTACTATTGAATGACGCCAAAAGTAAATATTAGATACATGGTCAAAAAGTAATTAATATTCATAAGTTAGAAAAATGTGAATATTCAATTAAAAGAAATATTAATTTCTTTTAGGATTGGAATGGAAAAGTGAATAATAAAAAATTGGGTGAAAAAGAAATGATGATTAAACACCTGAACAACAACCAACAACTTTTTTTCCAGAGGAAAAGCTTGTAGTTTCAGCTCTACATCCAAGGACAAAAACCCTTGGATTTGCAAGTAGGACAAAGAGTTGAGGCTTCCACCCGGGATCATGTTTGTGCTACCAATTTCAAAGGAAAATCAGTTTTAGAGGCTCATTCAGTAGGGGCATCATACTTTTGGCCAGGGTGTAGGGTTTGAAGAGGGATTACAGAGGTCACTATTCACGACTGTACCTGGGCATCACCCTATTCAGTGTTGTTGGGTTGCCAGTATTCATTTTTAGACCTAGATGTCATCCATCAGGCCATCCATCACTATTGTACTTTGTTTTGGTAGACCATATGTGGTATTTATTTGTTGAATTCATTGTTATTTGTGAATTTTTAGTTAAGGTTTGATTCAGTCAATAGTAATTAGTAGTTTTAAATAAAACTATTCGGTTGGGCTTTTCCCATTTTGTGTAATTTTGCTTTGGGTATTTACCTAGGGTTTTGATTATCATATTCAGAAAAACAAAAAAAAATCAGAATATTGCAAAATCCTAAAAGGTATATTTCATCATACCAATTGGTTTACTCCTCATTCATTTGATCAGATGGTGCTAGGGTGCTAGCAAGCATAGGCTAGAGTGAAGGGGTCTCATTGATGGCTTGTGTTTAATGAGGAAAGAAAGAGACTTATGAGTACATTTTTTGGGGGCAGTAAGTGCGCTAGGCAGCTTTGCTCTCAAATTGCTAAGTAGTTTCATGATTCCATTTATACACTTTTTGTTTGGAAAGCTACCATATATTCACAATCCTTGGCTATTAAGAAATCCGCATGGTGGTTGTGGTATTTTCTCAACTCACTGCTCACTTTTATTTTTGGAAAGCGAAATGCAGTTTTTAGA
Organism: Torreya grandis; assembly: GCA_037957365.1. Taxonomy (NCBI): domain Eukaryota; kingdom Viridiplantae; phylum Streptophyta; class Pinopsida; order Cupressales; family Taxaceae; genus Torreya; species Torreya grandis. The sequence goes on from JARHVA010000195.1 coordinate 1,590,812, forward strand.
CTTTAAAGAGTTCAAGAAAGAGTTCTGTATTTTCCATAGATTTCGGATGACTACACTCAAATTTATGCTATGATTCTTTTACTTGTGAAGTGCATTATGTCATTGGATATGAAAAGTCCTATTGAAAATTATTTCCCTTCTCTCCTGATTAGGAAGGGAAGTGCTGTTTTGTAAGAGCTTCTTGTACTAAGTAATATATTTGACTTTTGACAATATTTCTGCCTTATCAATAAATGCATGAAAGTAGAGAATGACACCCCAAGACCTAACAAGACTCGTCAAATCTATACTACAAAGGAGGTCTGGTCATTCACCTTCTTTTGCAATCAACTACCCTAGTTGCATGGCTAGTTTATGGAGGATTAATATAGGGCCAACACCTACTAATGATAAGTGAAAAATCATATACCATCTAGTTCCAATGCAGATATTATATTCCATTGGCTTTCCAACAAGTATGAGCTCTGTTTATCTTCACAATAAATGAAGTTTTGCTAATAAGGATTAATTGGTTTGAATGATTAATTCTTCTTCCATATCACATGGAAACCTCTGTGTGTGTACTTTCAAACCTACAGACGTGTGTAGTCTCCAATTATGAACAAATAAATTCACTTCAACACTTTTTTACATCTGAAACATCAAAATACAACACTTTTTTACATCTAAAACATCAAAATACAAATCACACTTATTTAACAATGTCAAAAAAATGTAACACAACATACCAAAGGGTTCAAGACGACTGGCTTCAACTGTTGCTGTCACATCACCAATGCACTCCATAGTGGATGTAATCAAGACAAAGAATAGAGGCAAAACTGCTGGAGCATAAAATTTCAAAGGAAATGTGTGCACCCATAGGAAGGTTACCCAATCAGCATTTGATATCTTGGTACCAGTAACATACCTGTCCACCATTGTAGGAAATTAATTACATGTATTACCAAGTGTAAAAAGAAGGAAAAAAATTCCAAACCCCTTTGATTCAGTTAAACAATGTGAACATTTAAATACCAATCAAACCACTCAAAGGTAAATTGTTCATTAATACTTAGAAACTCATTTAGTTCAGTTGTTTATAACATATCAAAGGGATTAATAATTATTTAAATATTTCAGGTTTCCATGGTGTTTTGAGTTTTTTATAGCAGGTTTTTTGGATCACCGTGTTATTGCTTTTTTGGGAATAAAAAGCTCTCACGTGGTGATCTCAGAAATCCACTATCAAAATGTTGACGCTATGGATTGCACCCTTGACAGGACGCTGAGCTTCTGTCTTCCACGCGGCACAATGGAGACTCCCCTCTTGCTGTGGGTCTGGCAAAACTGAGGAGATAATCTCTAGATAAGGGCTAGCTCCATTTGATGCATCTCTGTGGTCCTAGATTTTCTACTGCTAACAATGGGGGGGATGAAAAGAGAGAAGGATTACTGAAAATAGAACCTAAACTAAAGCAGTGATACACCAATATGGTTGATCTACTTAACTTTGACATACACTTTACACCAAGAACAAGCTGATATACACTGCATTTGATACGAGAAACTCTTATGCATCAGTGAGCTAGGGGTCCTCTGGAGATACAGGGAGGAAGAACTACCAGAGGTGTTCTAAGACACACTATGGCAGCATGTTCACATGTGTCTATACTTTGTTGTGGACACTTCTGGTTGACCTGCAAAAGAACTCACAATACACTAGACATGCTGGAATCATTCTGTGAAAGCATGAAAGAAAATGACTTAACACAAGACAAAACCATAGACATATGCAAAAGTGCAAACTAAAAATGGAGGTAAAAATGCTATGTCTTGATTCAAGGTAAAATCCTACAAGGCTTCGCCATACAAGCTAAGAGATATATTTCTCAAAATGAGAGATTATAATATATAGCATCCAAAAGAAAGACTATGGCGCTTTCTAGAAACGGTGGCCCATGCTGCGTTGAAAGTCTTGGAAAAAGGAAAACTTGCTCATGCTGGTGTCATCCTTCTAGAAAGCCTTGAAATAACCATGTTGTAGATGTCGCCAGTCTAGACTTTAGTGCCTAAGCCGTATTAAAAATCACTGCAAAAGCATGGGTTGTACGCAACTGTTTGCTCATTAATGTAAAAAAAGGAAAAACAGGCCGCGCCTTCACTGTTTGCGCTCTTTGATGACCATTTCGTAAGGACTGTTTCAACCGTTGGAATAACTCCTCTACCGACGCTTTCTTTTGCCACCTAGGCTGATCTGATTCGTGTCTGTGCTTGGTTGGGTGCGTCTTTTGAAATATTCCAAATGTTGTCGTATGTGTGCGTGGCTGTGTTCTGGATTCTCTATTTTGTTCCGTCTTTCCTTGCTATTTTTTGTCGCTTTCTAGCAATTTGAGCTCTCGGGGCTATCTTCTCGCTTTTTGCTGACAATTTGAGCTCTCGGGCTCTCTTCTCGGCGGGTCATTGAGTTCACTTGCGGCATTTGATTATGAGCTCTTTCGGGCTCTCTTCAACTGTTAACATGCGCAGGCCCATTTTTAAATATTTGAGAATCAATGGCTATTTCACGGCCTTAAATTTGACGTTCACACGCCCGTCACCGGACGTTTGAACCTCCAACGGCTAGTTCGCTATGCTGAAGTTGACGTCTTCGGGCACGTCACCCCTTTGGCAATTCCTTCGACCTTTTGCAATTGAACCTTTCCGAAGGGAAGGTGTCCCTTCGGAAAATTGGAAAAGATCCTTTTTTGGTCACTGAGAGTCCCTTGCCCTTTGGGCTCCTTGTCCTCTCAATTCCTTTGGACATTTTGCTTGAAGGAAGTCTTTTTTTCAAGTCTCGGGCCTTCCTTTCAGTCTCTTTCCCTTTGGATTAATTCCTTCGAACAAAATGTTCAAAGGAATTCCTTCGGACAAAATGTCCAAAGGAATTCCTTCGGGCATTTTGTCCGAAGGAATTCCTTCGGGCATTTTGTCCAAAGGAATTCATCCCTTGTCTTTTACATGGATTTTCTTCGGACAAAAGTCCGAAGAACTCCTTTGCTCCTTTCCTTATGAATTTCCTTCGAACAAAAAGTCCGAAGGAATTCTTCATCTTTTGCCTTGGATTTTTTCCGAAGAAAACTTACCTTTCGGCCTTCTCTTTTATCCCTCCGCAGGTGTTCCCTGCCCTCCGCAAGGGCACTTTTGGGTCCATAATTGCCCTCCCTAGCTTGCTGAAACGGTCCAGTTTGTAACCCGACTGCCCTCCGCAAGGGCACTTTGTCCTTGGAGCTTCGTAAAAGACTTATATCTCTTTGAAGTTGGCCCATTCCTTTGCCAAAAGGCTTGTGAAAACTAGCTGCCCACAGCGAAATAAACCTCTGGATCAACCCGAGACATCTACACAGCTCAAGTCATTTGGTTCAGAAAACAGGCCTATTACAAAAGGGGAAAAGCATAGCAGCAGAAAGGTGGATACATGACTGACTGCTCAAGTGTTGACGTAGTGGATTGCACCCTTGACAGGAGGCTGAGCTCCTGTCTTCCACGCATCACAATGGAAACTCCCCTCTTGCCTGTGAGTTTGGCAAAACTGGGGGGAGAGTCTCTAGATAAGGGCTAGCTCCCTTTGATGTATCTCTGTGGTCCTGGATTTCCTATTGCTAACAATGGGGGGGGGGTGAAAAGGGAGAAGGATGCTGAAAACAGAACCTAAACTAAATGGTGATACACCAAAAAGTTTGATATAGTTAGCTTGAACCTATACTTTCCACCAAGAACAAGCTGGCATACACTTCATTTGATATGAGAAACTCTTCTACATCAGTGAGCTAGGGGTCCTCTTGAGATACAGGGAGGAAGAACTACCAGAGGTGTTCTAAGACACATTATGGCAACCTGTTCACATGTGCCTATACTCTGTTGTAGACACTTCTGGCAGACCTGCAAAAGAAGAAACTTCACAATACACTAGACATGCTGGAATCATTCTGTGAAAGCATAAAAGAAAAATGACTTAACACAAAACAAAGCCATAGACATGCAAAAGTGTAAGCTCAAATGGAGGTAAAATGCTATGTCTTGATTCAAGGTAAAATCCGGCAGAGCTCCACCTTACAAGCCAAGAGATATCTTTTCTCAAACGAGAAGTTACAATATATATAGAGAAAGAGGAGGCAAAAGGCGCCCCTTTTGAAAAAGACTTTGGCGCCCTTTGACAAGTGGCCCACGTGTGCTGAGAGCATTGGGAAGAGGAAGCCGCTGAAAGAGAAAGCTGTGTCGGCTCCGATTTTGACTTTAGGGGTCTAAATACATTAAACGTCATGTGTGAAAACATAGGCCACGCCGTTTGTCTGCTAACAAGACCACTCCTTCAAGGCATCCACGCGGTTTGTCTGCTCATCAATGCAAAGTGAAGAAAAATGGTTCGCACCGTTCACTGTTTGCGCTCCTTGATGACCACTTGGCAGATACTGTGTCAACCGCTAGAGTAACTCCTTGAGTCGACACCTTCCTTTGCCACTTGGACTGTTTTGTCCGTTTTTGCACTGTCTTTTTTGGCTCCTTCGGCCCTCGAGCCTATCTTTTGCTAATTCTTTGGCTCTTTGGGCTCCCTTCTTAGCGGTCTCTTCCTTTTGGCCTTAAGCCTTTGAATTCCTTCAGGTTCGCGCCTTTCATTAAAAAACCAACGGTTATTTCATTTTTGCAAAGTTGACGCCTGCACGCCCGTCACCATTTGAAAGTCAACAGCTAGTCTATTTCCCTGAATTTGACGCCTTCGGGGACGTCATTTCTTTGAATTCCTTCGGCTTTTTGTCTTTGGAACCCCCCGAAGAGAAGGTGTCCCTTCGGGCCTTGAGAAGGTCCATTTCATGGTCGCCGAGAGTCCCCCGCAAGGGTACTTGCCCTTCGGGGTCCTTCGAGCGGCCTTGTTCTTCAAATCCTTCGGACATTTCCTTTGGACATTTTGTCCGAAGGAAATCTTTCCTCTGCCTTTGCCGCTTTTTGTCGGGCCTTTCAACATTCCTTCGGACATTTTGTCCAAAGGATTTCTCTTGTGAAATTTTGCCGCAGAAAATCTTTCCGAAAGATATCCTTTTGTTCCTTGACTTGGCAATTTGTTCAGACAAAATGTCCGAAGGAATTCCTTCGGACATTTTGTCTGAAGAAATTCATCCTTTGCTTTTTTGAAGAAAACCTTACTCTTTCGGCCTTCTCTTTGATCCTTTCGCAAATGTTCCCTGCCCTCCGCAAGGGCACTTGTCCTTCGGGTTTTGGGAGACTCCTTTGAACCTTCCGATTGAACCAACTGATTGAACCGTTCGATTGAACCAACCAATTGAACCAACAATGGTTCAACGGTTCAATGGTTCAATATTGTGTTCTGCTCATTCAATTGAACGCTTGAACCAATCGCTTTGAACCATTTGTTTGAACCATTCGATTGAACCAACCGACTGAACCAATCCCATTGAACCAACTCTTTGAACCGAGCCGACTGAACCAACTCTTTGAACCAAGTCGTCTGAACCAATCACTTGAACTGACTGATTGAACCAAAAGATCGAACCAACTGATTGAACCAACCGATTGAACCATTTCTTGAACGGACTGATTGAACCAACCGATTGAACCGAGTGAACCAACCGATTGAACCATTTCTTGAACGGTTCAATGGTTCAAGGTTCAAATTTCAAAAAACTCTTGGAAGATCATGTCGCTGAACCTCGACGTTGAACCACTTTTTCCAACCTTAAGGAAAAGTGTCTTGAATCATTTTCGCTCTCTTTCCTTGTAAATTTCTTCGGATAAAATGTCTGAAGAAGCTTTGTAAATGCCCTTGTATTCTTTGAACTGGTTCATCTTCTACCGAAAGACTTGTGCAAACCAAATTTGAACTGGCTCAGAACAATAGGGGAAGAAAGAGACCGATTTTGGCTTGCTGGAACAAAAATGGTCAACATCAAGATAGTAGGGAAGGAAGGGAGACCAATTTTTGGCTTGCAGGACCAAAAATGGTCAACACAAAATGCATTAATTACTTCAGCAATGAAAGATATATGGAAAATATGTGGTGGCATACACGACACAAAATGTAAAACTTGAAGTATTAATATTATTGAAGATGCTTTAATTGTCTTGTGCAAGGAATATATGGAAGATGTAGCACCATACACAACACAAAATGTAAATCCAGAAGCATTAAGATTATTGAAGATGCTATAATTGTCTTTTCCATGGAAGATATAAGAAAGTCTAAAATTCTAACTTACATGAAAGTTGTTTTTAGTTTCCCTTCAAGTAACAAGAATAATGTATTGCATTCCTCTGATATAGGGATATTCATTAATATTAATCATATAGTTTAGTGCAAAATTAAGGTTGTGTTGGAAATTTGAGCAAGGAGAGAGTTGACAGCTTTGATATCAAGATACAGAAAGCAGTCTGAGGACTGAACAGTTATCATTTCCATCGAGGGCAGCATGGAATTGTCATTGATGTCAAAGGTTAATGTCCTTGATGTCATTGAGATTGACACTGATCATGCATTACTGCCAAAGGTTGAGTTGAGCAAACTTGTGGAGTAAATCGCGTTTGTGAAGTGCTCTTACTCAGATGAAGCAATCGGGATAAGTCAAGAAGACTTGAGTTGAGCAGATTTGATTGAGGTAATTCTTTCAGAAATATTGGTAAAGACAATTTTCTTAGACAAACTGCCCACAGCTAATAAGGGAATTCTTTCGGGAAAATGTCAAAGGCAATTTTTTCGGGAAAATTGACTACGTCATTGTCAGACAAATTGTCCGCAACAAAGTTTTCGAAGGAAATGAGTGCCACTTGGAATTCTTTCGGAGAAAGTGTCTTGGAGAATTCATTCGAAAAAAATGTCCTGAACAAAAGTTCCGAAGGGACCTTTTCAAAAAGTCCAAAGGGCAAGTGGACCATTGCAAAAAGTCCGAAGGGTAAGTGGACCGTTCAAAGCTTCCGAAGGGATCTTTTAAAAAATGCCGAAGGGTATGTGGACCGTTGCAAAAGTTCCAAAGGGCAAGTGGACCTTTTCAAAAAGTCCGAAGGGCAAGTGGACCATTGCAAAAAGTCTGAAGGGTATCTTTTGAACGTTGCAAAGGGCATGTGGACACTTGCAGAAAAGCCGAAGGGTAGATTGCAAAAAGTCTGAAGTAATGGCCTGTAGACAAAAAGTCTGAAGAAATGCCTTGCGAACAAAAAGTCTGAAGAAATGCCACATGGACAAAAAGTTTGAGGAAATGACACGGACAAAAAGTCCAAAGAAAAGATTTCCGAATGACATCTATTAGAAGCCAATAACGATTTCTTTCGGAGAAATTGGAGGACACTTCAGGATGAAATAAACTCGAACAAAAAATCCGTAGAAATTGTCTCGAAATGCCCTTGACAAACAACCCGCAACAAATTGTCTGAAGAGAAAGGTCACTTGCAACTTTGCCAAAGATAAAGTGTGGAAGTCTTATAGGGCATTCTCAAAGGGACAAGGCATGTTAAAAAACGAGAAAGTCTACAAGGATCAACGGTGCAAAAGCATTACAAGAATGTCGAAGAAAATGAGATCACGTCAACATGCCAAAGTTTAACACTAAATACAAAGGATAAAGATCGAGCATATTGAGGATAATCTAAAGGAGCGGAAGCGAACCCATGGTATAGAAAGCAACGAGATGCAAAAAGGGAAGAAAAGGAGCTTGATGGTTAATGGCAAAGAAAACTCAGATGATCCTTCGAGAGCAGCGCATTTGATAAGTGTCAAAAGGTCATAAGAAAAGATCCGACAAAGAAAAGAACATGAACTTGGCGTGACAACAGAATTTGAAAAAGCCCACAATCAATGTCTTCCAATTGTCTGTATAGGAACAACTGGAACTGGTGATGAACTCAATATATCTTCACGGAGCTCGAGATATTTCAATCGAAGTGATCGAGGAAGCGGCGCAGTTAAGTAGAAGTGTAGATGCCAACAATAGTAAAGGTATTTGAATGTTGCCGTTTGAAGCATGAATCGAGACATGAAGTCAGACTCACATTGAATGCAAACTAGAAGTGATCAAGGAAGCGACGCAGTTAAGTGCAGATGCCAAAGACAGTAAAGAAATATAAACGTTGCCGTTTGAAGCATGAATCAAGACATGAAGTCAGAGTCACATTGAATGCAAACCAAAAGTGATCGAGGAAGCAGCGTAGTTAAGTGCAGTAGAAGTGCAAATGCCAAAGACAATAAAGAAAATTTTGAACATTGCCGAGTGAATCATGGATCGAGACACAAAATCAAAGTCGCATTGAATATAGGTCAAAAGCTTGAACTAGTTAAGTTTAGTTGAAGTGCATACACTTTACAGAGAGACAACCCTAGAATGCATCTGTCTATGTATGCTACAAACATATCATTTGAATAGGGTTGTCTGTCTACTACTGTTGCAATAATAATTAGAGTGTTAACTCAAAATTGTCGAGGGAGGACATATGCAGATAGCATGAAAGGGGCAAAGAAAATAAGGTGTGTCAAAGTAGAAGATATCCAGACACAAAGAGACAAAGGCAAAGAAGCCGAGAAGACACACAGTTAAGGCGCAGTTATAGACTAGACTTGTAACAGAAAAGTGTACAAGATTCATTCTGAATCTCTTCTGTATTTTGAAGTTGCAGCTTCATTTCTCTGATAGGTTGGTGCCATCAACAAAACTGAGTTGGTGCTCAGTTAGGAAGTTGATGTTTCCTTAGAGTGGGTGCTCTTGAATGTAACTAGTGAAGTTTGTCTCTGAGACTTTTTTTCTGAGGCTGGATTAGAAAAGTAGTTTTTAGCAGCTTTTCTTATCGTGGTTTTTCCCTTTAGGTTTCCACATTAAAATCTGGTGTTAAGCATTCTTGTGTGTGTGATCTCTGTTCTATTCTTTACTTTGCATATACTTTGAGTATCTTGTTTAAAATTTCTAAGAACAAGGTTTTAGCTCATCTACTGATTCACCCCCCTCTTAGTAGATAGTGTGTTTAACAATTGGTATTAGAGCGCAAGTTCTTTAGGAGAAGCTTAATCAGTTCAAGTAGATCGTGGTTGGTGAACATAATGGCCTACCAAGAAGGATCTTCATCAAACAAGGCTCCTCTATTCGATGGTCTAACTATGCTTTTTGGAGCATAAGAATGGAAGCATATTTGTCTTCCCTAGGGTTTGATGTATGGATGTCAGTGGTAAATGGTTACACAGTTCCTCCTGTAACTCCTATTGATCAGGAGGCTAAAAAGGCTTATGAAAACAATGTCAAAGCCAAGAATGCTATTCTTTGTGGGTTGTCAAACTCTGAGTTTGTCAAAGTTATGCATTGTCAGAGTGCAAAAAACATCTAGAATAAGTTGAAAGGTATCTATGAAGGAGATGTTAAAGTGAAACAGGCGAAGCTACAAATGCACAAAAGACAGTTTGAAAGCCTGAAAATGAATGAAGAAGAGAAGATAGCGGACTACCTCCTCAAGGTAGATGAGATAGTCAATGCCATAAGAGGACATAGAGAAACAATAGAAGAATTGACTATTGTCAAGAAAGTTCTGAGATCCCTTTCATCAAAATATGACTCCAAAATTTCGGCCATTGAAGAAGCGAGAGATTTGGACAAGCTTACCATGGATGAACTACATGGAATGTTCACAACCTACGAAATGAGGATGGGAGAGACAGACATAGTCAAGAGAGAAGCAACCTTCAAAGTAGTAAAATATGCAAAAGAAGAAACCTCTATGCTTGATTTTGAGGAGACTGATGGTGAAGAAGCAAATTTTGTTAGAAGACTGAAGAGAGGATCAGGGAAGTATAAAGGAAAACTTCCATTCAAATGTTTTAACTATGGCAAGGTAGGACACTTCGTTGCAAAATGTCCATTCAATAAGGACAACGTCGAGCAAGTTGAAAATGTCAAAAAGGTAAAACCGCATTATGCTAAAAAGAAAAAACTCCTTCCAGAACAAAAAGGGGTTATATATAAAAGAAAAAGTGACTCAGTAGAAAGTAACAGTGACAGCTTTGACGATGAGAATGACTGTGCCTTTCTAGCTGAGGGAAGTGAGTTCCTATTTATGGCAAAAGAAATCACTTCCTTGAATCAAGAACAAAATGAATATGAAGATTGTGATGGAGAAGGTGAGATTGATCTTGAAGGTGAACTGGTGTGTGCTCTTGAAAAAATTAAAAATCTGAGAAAATAAAACTCAACACAAAAAAGTCATGAGGAGGTTGAAAAGGCTAACCAAATGATTGTAATGCTAAAAACTCAAGTTGAGGAAGCCAACATAATAGTAGAAGTCGTCAAAATGGATCTCCAGTCAAAATCCAACGAATGCATGAAACTTGAAGCAGTAGTATCCTTAAGGAAAGAAATTGAGAAGGCAAGAGACCATATAAGCAAAAGCTTAAAGCTGATAAAAGGATCAGAAACTCTTAGTGAATTGATTAGTGCACAAAAGCCTTCAAATGAAAAGTCAGGGCTTGGATACGATAAAGAAAAAAGATCCTCAGTGTGTACATCAATGAACTTGTATGACAACTTCAAGAAAGGAGGAGAAGCAAATGCTATGAACAACAAAGAAGTGACAAAAGCAAAGACCAGAATGGACATAAAGACTAATCCAAGGAAAGATGCAGAAGGATTCTTCAAAGTGGCAGATTTGAAAAAACAGAAAGGTAAAAGTTTTCGGTATACTGAACCAGAGAATGATGTGGCCAAGTACGCTCCTTCCTTTTATGGTTATTGTTTTAGTTGTAATTAGTTTGGTCATAGGGCTGTTAATTGTAGAGTCTTTCCTACTAAAAGATTTAATTTTGCTAGTAGAAATTCATTTGCTCCTTTGATAGATTCAAATTTAATATGTTACAATTGCAATAATTCTAGACATATAGCTAAGTATTGTAGAGCTAACATTGCAATGACAAGAAAGTACAGCTTAGGCAAAAATAGGTTTTTAAATAAGAATAGAGTTTCAAAGACCACTTTTAAAGAGAAGAGAAAGGCAAATGAGAGAACCAAAAGGATGTGGAAGGTAAAAGATCAATCCTTGATTGCTCAAATGGCACTCCATGCCAAAGAGCAAAACTTGTGGGTCATAAATAGCAGTTGCTCAAAGCATATGACTGGGGACAAGAGCAAATTCACCAGTTTAAACAGATGCAAGGAAGGGACTGTCAATTTGGGTGATCACATTGCAATCAAAATAAGAGGCAAAGGAACCTTGCACATAAAAAGCAAGCTTCCTACACATAACGTCTTGTACGTTAAAGGACTTAAACATAATCTGTTAAGTGTAAGTCATATGTGTGATAATGGTTATGAAGTCACATTTAATGTTGAAGGTTGTAAACTGAAAAAAAGCTGGAAAAACCATTGCATAAAGAAAAAAAACTGAAAGTTACATATACAATCTGATTGAAGAAAATGATGCAAGTTGTCTCATGGGAAAAGTCGATGAGAGCTGGTTATGACATAAAAGAATGGGTCATGTCAACTTCGACAATCTAGTCAAAGTAAGCTCTAACAAGTGTGTTAGACATATGCCCAAAATTGTCAAACTTGCAGACGTCACATGCAGAGCGTGCCAACTAGGAAAGCAAACAAGGGTCATATTTAAAACAAAGCATCGATAGAGAAGTTATTGCTGCAGATGCAACAGTCTCTACCAAATGGTCATCAAAGAGCACAAATAGCGAAAGCGCAGCCTATTTTTCTGCGATTAAGCATTGATAAGCAGACAATTGCATGAATTTCATAAAAAGGGGCGGCCTTGTCATTCAAACAACAATCAAGCAATCCATGCTTTTGCAGTAACATTTAAAACGGTTTAAGCACCAAAGTCAAGACTTGTGACATCTACAATATGGTTATTTCAAGGCATTTTTAGAAGGATGACACTGGCATGAGCAAATTCCTCCTTCCTAGGTGTTCAACGCAGCATGGGTTGCTTGTTCTGGAAGGCACCAAAAGTCTTTCTCTTTATGCTATATATTGTAACCTCTCAGCAAAGAAATAATATCTCACTTCTGTAAGGCGAAGCCCTGCCAAATTTTACCTTTGAATCAATAAGAATACGTTTTACTTCTATCTGACTAGTTATACTTTTGAGTATGTCTGTGTATCAACTTTGTGTTCAGTCATTTTAGTTTGATGTTTTCATAGATTGACACCAACATACCTAGTGTAGCCAAGGCTATTTCTGCAGGTCAATAAGAAGTGCTTCATTTGGAGCATAGAGACAGAAGGGTAGTTATCTGACAGTGTGTTTTCTACAGTGCCTATGGTAAGTTCTTTTTCCTTGTGTCTTCATTAAGCCTCTCCTTGTTAAAGCGCCCTACAGTCTGGTCTTTTTGTCAAATAAAGTGTCTATTCGCCCTCTTTGGTCTGAAGTGTTGATATAACTGAGTAGATCAAAATCATTTGGTGCATCACCGTTTAGATAGGTTTCTGTTTTGGTTATATACTTCTCCCTTTTCATCTCCCCCCCCCCCCATTATTAACAAGTAGTAGTCAGAGACCTCAAAGATGCATCAAAGGGAGCTAGCCCTTATTTAGAGATTCTTCTCTCAGTCTTGCCAAGCCCACAACAAGGGAGTCTCCATTGTGACGCGTGGAAGAAAGAAGTCGAGCCTTCTTTCAAGGGTGCAATCCATAGCGTCAATAGTTTTTGGCACGCTTGATGGGACCAAATTTTAAATGCTCAGAAAAGTTCCAGGATTGGTGCTGGTCCTGTTATTGCAAGAATGAACAACTAACACAACATCTGGGGACTCCATTTAGAAGAACATCAATCTCTGGTCAGAGTTCAACCTAACATCCCATGCCTAAGGTCACCACAAGATCTTCTGCCAAGGGTGTCCCTTTCGAATTCGTTGATCTGCCATTAAACTCATCAAGGCGATTGAAGTTTGCAAGGACTCATCCCTATACAACAAGTCATTTTTCCAGACCTGCTATAAAATATACTTACACAAGAAGGCCCCAATTGAACCCTGTCATCGCCATGGATTTACCTTTTGTAGCCTTCCATGGTCAGCGCCCTTTAAACCTTCTGCATTATGACCCAATCCCAGGGACAGCCCTTAAGAGTGTTCCTCCCTTTAATGGAGAGGGGCCTATTACAGCTATTGAGCACATCAAAAATATCGCCAACCTCTGTAACATTCATAATGTCACCAAAGAAAACATAGCCATCAGGTTGTTGGCGTTGTCTTTTAAGGGTAAGGTTCTAGATTGGTATGGGACTTTGCTTATGAATTCAGTCGGCACATGGAATGAATTAGGCACTCTCTTGACAAACAAATTCGGGGAGAAGAGTGACCACCTCTTTCTTGCTAAGCAATTAACCACCATGAAAAGAGCTCCACATGAATTCATGCAGGATTTCAATACCAAGTTTCAAAAGACTTGGGACAGAATCCCCATTTTAGTGAGCCCGACCCCAAGCTATGCTTTCCTCTATTACTTGAAAGCTTTGAACAGCGACATTGCTGTCATGATACAGTCCATGAGAGGACACGTGTTACCTGCTGCTTATGAGATAGCCATAATTGCTAAAATTTGCCTGGTGCAAGCAATAAAGATAGCCCTTAGACCTCATATGCCGCTCTTTCCTAAATTACCGCCTCCAGTTAAAACTGTTGCACCCACCTTAGCTCTTCTGCCTGACGTAGAAAAATCGACTGCTACCTCTCCCAATGACCTCCATGAAGTTAAGAGCTTGTTACAAAGCGTGACCAATGAATTAGTGGCTCTCAAAAGGCAACAAGCTCAAAACTATCGGCCAAATCAGGGGTACCAACAGTTCGGACAAACAAATAGACCCTTTTTTCAAAATTATAATCAAGGACAGGGTCAATTTGCACAAGCCAGACCATATCAAGGTTATAATCCAAAGCTCTTGTACCCGCTCAAAATAATCTGGTACAAGAACAGTCTAATTGCCCACCCCTTGGATATGGTCAAGAACAAGTTGCTTATACAAATGAGACGCCGAGTCAATATATGAATGCACAAGACAATCAAGCTGCCCAATTCCCAATCTTTGAGGCATCAGTATAGCCTAGCATAGACAATAGGCAGGGTCAGTCTGATTCCACTCTCATGAATCACCTGGAAGGTGAATTCTGTGCAGTAAACTATGTGGGCAGTATAAACAACCAAGGTGATTGTGTTGCAACCAACACTAGGTCTAAAAGGAGAGCTATGGAGGAAGCTCAGGCAGTTGCCCAAACGTCTGCAACATCTTCATCACATGTGAACCAAAAAATTTTAAATTATAGGCCGTCGGTTGAACCCTTAGCTCCTCGACCTACGCCTCAGTCTACAAGTGCCCCCAAAGAAAATTTAAAAGGAAGCAACCCTTAGATCAATGTGGTAGACTAGATGAAGAAGCTACACATGAATATCTCTTTGTAGGATTTATTAGCAATGCCGGGACAAAGGACATACTCCAAAAAAAATTGCACGGGCTAAATGAACAAGCTGTCCCAACAAACGCTGATAATATTTTAATTATGAATGGGCACCCTTCCATAACCGGCCAAGCAAAGAAGGATGAAAGGGTTCCTCTATTCTACCTATCCTTAGTCATTGGAGATTTCTTGGTTCACAATTGCATTATTGACAGTGGGGCAAGTACCTCAGTAATGCCCAAATGTATAGCGGATAAGCTGGGACTCAAATACGAAGAGATGACCAAGGGAGTCCTGAAGCTAGATGGATCACTAGCTAAGACATTAGGAGTGGTATGAGGCTTGAATCTAAGGCTGCATGCCTTTCCAACTTTCTCAGTTCCCCATGACGTGGTAGTGGCGGATGTTCCTCCTTACTTTGCTATCTGCTTATCTAGGGATTTCACATCTAAAATATGCAGATACCTAGCAACAAACTGGCCTTACATGGTTTTTAGAACTAAATATGGAACTAAGGTCAAGATTGAGTCGGAGACAATCCATAGAGATTATCTGGAGCCGTACTCACTCAAAGCGACGAAGGTTAGCTACGCCATCATTGACGAAGAAGAATTCCAAATGGACCAATCTCCGCCCTCTTCTCTTGAAGGAGTTGCTGATCTGCTCTTAGACGAATGGGGAAGTGACAACTTTGAACATGACCCATACAAATTCATAGAAGCAAGTCTTAAAATTTATTACATACATAAAGAGGGTACTTTTGTGTCAAATTTGATGAAAGCAAACCAAGAGAGCTCGAGTTTATGGCAACTCTTCTTCGATAGTTCAAGAAGCAAATTGGGATCTGGTGGTGTAGTGTTAATTTCGCCCTCAAAGGAGAGATACTTCTCAACTTTCAAATTCCAATTTTTCTGCACTTGCAATGTTGCAAAATACGAGTCTCTCATTCATGGTTTGGAGTGGGCAAGGAAAAGAGGAATTTAAAAACTGCCCTCAAAGGAGAGATACTTCTCAACTTTCAAATTCCAATTTTTCTGCACTTGCAATGTTGCAAAATACGAGTCTCTCATTCATGGTTTGGAGTGGGCAAGGAAAAGAGAAATTAAAAAACTGCAGTTTTTTGGAGAGCGAGTAAATCAGGTGAGAGGCCAAAATCTGACCAAGAATTCCTTGCTTAAGTCTTACAAGCACAAGGTGTGGGACTTAGTAGAGAGTTTCCTTGCTTTCAACGTCAATTCCATTCCAAGAGAACATAATAAGCAAGCGAACAGACTAGTATCAGTTGGTACCTAGTTTGACATCCCCAAGGAGATAGGCCGAGACAGCAGTTCGCACCATTTAAAAGTGGTAATTAGACCTTCTGTGCCTGATAACGTCACCAATTGGCAGGTGTTTGACAGTGATCAGCAGATAGCGCTCTTCTTGCAGGAGGAGGCAGAGTTTGCTTTCAAGAATCAAGCCAAGCTGCAGCAGCAGTATGGTGGCTAGATTGTTCAGCTAAATAACAAACTTTCCAAAGGCTTGGTCACTCTTGAAAGCATCTTCAACGAGGATGAAAAATGACAAAGCAAGCATTACAATCGAGAAAGAAAACTACGAAAAGGTTGAAATATTCAAGAATAGGCTGCTTGCACTTGGGAAGGTATGTACAGATAATGAAAAAAGCATGCTTTCGTTTTGCTATGTCAAGAGTTTGCCGATGTTTTTGCTTGGGAGTATAGTGACTTGAAGGGTTTTGACCCAAGCTTGGCCCAACACGCCATTGAGCTAGAGAAAGGAGCCAAACCCATCAAACAAAGACAAAGGCCTATTAATCCGAAGATTGAGCCTCTCATGCGGAAGGAATTCTCCAAGCTGATTGAGTCCAGGATCATATTTCCTATCAAACACTTTTCTTGGCTGGCCAATCTAGTCCCCGTTAGAAAAAAGAATGGAAAGATCAGACTATGTGTGGATTTCAGAGACCTCAATAGAGTCTCGTTGAAAGATCAATATCCTCTCCCAAGTGTGGAGCAGATCCTCCAAATGGTGACAGGTAGCAAACGTTTCTCCCCCCTGGATGGGTATTCAGGGTACAATTAGATTTTAGTGCAAGACTGTGATCAGTACAAGACAACCTTAACTACCAAGTGGGGAACTTTTGCTTACCGGAAAATGCTATTCGGATTATCAAACGTTGGAGCCACTTTTTAGGGAGCCATGAACATGGCTTTCCAGGGCTTGATAAATAATATTGTACTGGTCTATCTTAATGATGTGACAGTGTTTTCTAAGGAAGCATGGCAACATTTCAAACACCTTAGGCAAATCTTTGAGAGGTGTAGAGAGTTTCATATCTCTCTCAACCCAAAAAAATGCATGTTCGCTATCCATGAAGGTAAACTCCTTGGCCATGTTGTTTCGAAAGAGGATTTGACCATTGATCCAGAAAGAGTCCGCGCCATCCTAGCGCTGTCCTTGCCTAAGCACAAAAAAGGTCTGCAAAATTTCTTCGGTAGAATAAATTTTATTAGGAGATTTATACCAAATTTTGCCGAGATAGTCAAGCCACTGACCTCCATGCTGAAGAAAGATGAGAAGTTTGTGTGGATAGCACAAAATGATAGTTTTGAAGGGATCAAGCAGGCTATCGCCTAGGCTCCTACCTTGACCAATCCTAATTTCTCCAAAGATTTCAACCTTTACATCTTCGGGAATGAAGAGGTAATCTCCGCCATGCTTACCCAAGCAAATGATGAAAACTTTGAACACTTGCTTGCGTTCTTTAGCCAGGGTCCAGAAGGTTATGAAATCAGGAATACATATGTTAAAAAGCAAGTCCTTGCGGTCATACGAAGCCTAAAGAAATTCAGACATAGGTTCTTCTCATGATGCCACATTCCAGGGTCAAAGATTTCTTGATCAGCCATGATCTTAATGAAAAAAGAGCGGGATGGATCACCAAAGTAATGAAATACGACATGGATATCAAAACCACCAAGCTAGTGAAGGGAAAAGCCCTGTGTGAACACCTTGCTACAGACCTTAAACAACAGAAAGAGGACATTTTGCTACTCCATGATGAAGTTACAGTAGAAGAACCAACAGTCATGAGGGACTAGGCATTAGACATGACACGTTTCCTTCTCACCAGTGAGTGCCCACAGGGCCTTGATAGGACTAAGAGGAGGTATTTCAGACTCCAATATTTCCCTTATGTCATGATTGACAGGGTGCTATTTAGAAGGGATTTTTTAGGAGTCCTCTTAAGGTGCATAGACTCAAGTTAGGTCAACAGGATACTATCCGAGTTTTATGATAGGCCAGCTAGTGGTCACTTTGCCCCTAAGACTACAGTGGCAAGGATTATGAGGGTTGGTTACTTCTGGCCCACTTTATTCAGAGACACCTATGCCTGGATATGAAAGTGCCATAAGTGTGCCCCCTTTGATGGAAAACAACGGCTGATTGCAATGCCTCTACAGCCTATTCAAGTAGAACAACCATTCATGCAATGGGGCCTAGACTTCATAGGGATGATTAACCCTCCTAGTGCTGGCCACAAATGGGTCTTGACTGCTACAGACTACTTCACGAGATGGGTAGAAGCTGTTGCTTTGAAAGAAGCCAACGAAAGTGCAGTCCTAGATTTTTACGAAGGCCTGGTGACAAGGTTTGGAGTCCTAGCTACCATCATCTCAGATAACACATTGGCTTTTTAAGAACCAAAACAAGCGAGTGGGCATTGGGATACGACATCTACCTTAGCACTTCTTCCAATTACTACCTGTTGTCAACCTGGAGCTGTGCCCTGAATCGAAGATGTGCATGAACTGGCCAATCCTCTATCCGGTTGAAACAATGGGATCTCACAAGGGTGGGTGCCTCAATGGTGAGAAGAACCTCCAAAGAAGGCTGGTTCCTGTAAGATGTATCAATGAGGATCTCTACTCTATGCTGCGGACCACCATGGAAAAGGGAGAAGGAAACTTTAAGGGGAAATCTTACCTAATAAAGGTGATACACCAGAAGATTGATCCACTCAACTTGGAACCTTGAACACTGAACAAACAAGGGAAAAGGAAGACCTTTGATTTCAATCAATCACTCATGCTTAAATATTTCATGAGAAGGTTCGATCCAATGACCAAAACATGAGAGAAAATGATGGAGAGAGGTCTGATACAAGACACTTTGCAGCCACCTAAAATCCACTTACAGCTTCAGCAAAAGACAAAGACACTTAACCTAACCTGCATAATGATAAGCTAGCAACTAGGTACGAATCAGAGTTTGGAAAGGGAGATAAATCTACCACATATGCAAATTGTTGAATGAATATACATTACGCCAACACTTAAAATTTGAAAGTACAGTCCTTTTATTGATCGAAGAAGTTACACAACTCACCAACGGCAGAGTCAAGGTCTAGCCAAGCGAGGGATCATTTTAATTAAGGCTGAAAGCCATCTTATAGAGAATTACAAAAGCCAAGGATTGGCATTGAAAAATTGAAGAGAAAGATTAACTTAAATTAACTCAAGGCTGACTTGGCCTTTCAATAAACTATGTTTTCTCTTTGTCTTTGCATGAAGCTTCTTGCGCTTGAGGAAGTGAACTTGTCTTTGTTCTGAACCACCCACCTCTCTTTGCATGGAAATCCACGCCAATGTCAATTTTAGAACTCGACATGCGCTAATTGATGCCGAGTTGGAACGTTTGAAAAGCTGAGTTGGCCGTTTGATAAGCTGAGTTGGATGAAGAGATCATTCTCCTTTGCATGGGAAACTCTTGGTAGATGTGGCATTTAACAATTAGTCAACTCTAAATCTAGAACAGTCAACTCGACGTTTGAATTTGAAACTCCGGTTGTAGCTGAGTTTGACTTTTGAATGCATGAGTTGATCCGGAGATGACCAGGACTTCAACAACTAGTCAATTGAAGCTTTGACCGGTCGATCGAAAATAGCCCTTGCTTGCATGTATTTTATCTATTCTAGTCTGCCTGTTCATGTCTATTTCTAGCAAGATTATATATTTGGATGTATTTTGTCTATATTTCCTCCGTTTGGCCTTTTTCAACTTCCCATCACTTAATCTGATGTCAACTTCCTATGGTTTAATTCTTTCGGAATTTTGGCTTTACCTTTGTTTCAACGGTTACTTCCCGCGGTCAAAATTTGACGTCTCGCGGGACGTCACCCCTTTGGCATTTTCTCGAGCTTATTTGTTTTTTCCCCGGCTTTATCCTCTAAAGTATTTAAAGTCCGAAGGAATTCCTTCGGACTTTTTTCCGAAGGATATACTCCTTTTCTTTTCCTTTGCTCGGGCTTTTGTTCTGTCGGGTTTTCTCTTTTGGCAGCTCCTCTCCAAATTTCTTCGGACTTTCCTTCGAACAAAAAGTCCGAAGAAATTTGGAGAGATTACAAGGAAGACAAATCCGTGGGAAAAAGTCCGCAACAAGTGAAGGCAAAGACAAAGGAATATCTTCGGACTTTTGTCCGAAGGAATTCTTACGAATTTCTTCGGACTTTTTGTCCGAAGGAATTCATTCGGACAAAAAGCTTGAAGGAATTAATCCTTTGCTTTTTAAACTCCGCTGAGAATGCCCTTTGGACTTTGCACAAAGGTCCAGGCACCGACCAAGTGGCCTCCGCAAGGGCTTTTGCCCCTTCATCTGTGCCTTTGTCAGAAAAATTGTAGGGCACCCGAGTTTTTTGCAGGGGTCCTGATTTTGACGTGTACCTTTTCGAAGGGTAGGTGCCCTTCGAGATTGTTGAAAATGACCCTTTCGAAGGGTACCTTGCCCTTCGGGTTTCTTGTTTTGCCCTCTTTTACCTTCCAAAGACACCCTTTGCTAAGAATGCCCTTCAGATTTTTTGGACTTTTTCCCGAAGGAATTTCTTTGGACAAAAAGTCCGAAGGAATTATTACTTGGCTTTTCCTTGCTTTTTGGGCGGACTTTTGGATTTCCTGAAGTATTCTTTCGGACAAAAAGTCCGAAGGAGTTACTTCCTTTGTCTTAGGCTCTTTCCTTTGTTATTTCCTGCAAACTTATGTCTTTAGCAAAAGCCTTTTTTGACGAACCATTCCTTCAGACAAAAGTCTGAAGGAATTCCTATTGTAGCAAAGGCCCTTACCAAAGAAAAAACAATGTATTCTTTCCCAATGTATTCTTTCTTTCCTTGGACGGAGATGTCAATTTTCCGAATGGCAAGAGACAATCTGTCCTGTGGAAGAATTGTCAACACTACCCACAGGGAAATGCCTTGGCTAAGTCCACCAACAAGAATCTGATCAGAATCATCAGGAGGACAATGGCGAAAAATCGGAGAACTTGGCACGCCAAGCTGAAAACAGCCTTGTGGGTAGACAGGGTCACTCCAAAGAGGGCAGTTGGCAATTCACCATACACGCTTATATATGGAAGGGAAGCTAGACTTCCTATTTTGCTTGAATTGCCAACCTTGGATCTCGCTCACGTTCTGCAATTGAAAGAAGGTGACAGCATGGAAGTTAGGCTTTGTGAATTGTTGGAGCTTCAGGAGACAAGAGACCAGGCCATGGTTTTTATGACCAGCCGTCAATAGCAAACGAAGAAGCATTTTGAAAAAAAATTCTCATCAAAAGGCTTTTCAGAAGGTGACATTGTCTTAAAATGGAATGAGGACCAAGCTAAGCCTAAAAACACACACAAAGTTCAGCACCTTATGGAGTGGTCCGTCTATCATCATTCAGTGCAAGCAGCATAATGCATTCCAACTCTCCAGATTGGATGGTGAGAAACTATATATCCCAGTTAATGGGATATATCTTAAGTATTGTCACTGAGCCTTCTCTCATTATGTACATATTTTCCCTATTTTCCCTAAGTGCTTTTAGCGCATATTCGTAGTTTTTTAGCCTTTTGTGTGTTTTGTTTACCGTTTGGGAGTAAAATATTCAGGGTCATTCTTTAGTCTCTCAAGGTTGTCGTCAACCTTTCGGGCCATATTTTGACTCTGTGCCCAATGGACTTGTAAGCCACTGGTTTTCCTAAGCATAGCAGGCATGCTTCCCCTGAGAATCGTCAAAATTGTTGACCAAAAATCGATCTCCCTTCTTTCCCTGTTGTCCTGAGCCGTCAGTCTTGGATGTATTCACCTTACTGCAAATGCTCCATCTCCCCTTGCAATAGCCTTGTTCTTATAAAGAGTTGAGAGATCTAAGACCTGTAGGTTTTCGGTTTGATATAAGGCTTATTTCGCTTTGGGCAGTTAGTTTGCACAAACCTTTCGACAAAGGAATGGGCCAGTTTCAAAGGGATATGAGTTTTTCACAAGGGTCCGAAGGACAAGTGCCCTTGCGGAGGGCAGTCAGGTTGCAAACGAGACCGTTCAAGCAGGCTCCAAAGGGTAAGTTTGGACCCAAGGTGCCCTTGCAGAGGGCAAAGAGCACCTTTGGGAAAGTGAGCAAGGCAGAGGACCCAAAGGGGGATTTCTTCTTCAGAAAAGTGAACAAGGCAAAAGGCAAAGGATTCCTTCAGAGTTTTTGTCCAAAGGAAATCCAAAGAAAAGGACAAGGGATTCCTTCGGACATTTTGTCCAAAGGAAATCCAAGGAAGAACCAAAGGATAAATTCCTTCGGACATTTTGTCCGAAGGAAATCCAAGGAAGAAACCAAGCCAAATTCCTTCGGACAAATGCCTGAAGGAATTCCTTCGGACTTTTGTCCGAAGGAATTTATCAAAAGAAAAGACCGAAAGAAGGGCCGAGACTTTGAAAGAAATATTTCCTTCAGGCAAAATGTCCTAAGAAATTCCTTCGGACATTTTGACCGAAGGAATTGGGAAGGCAAAGGAACCCGAAGGAGCCTGAAAGACAAGTACCCTTGCGGAGGGCTCTCAACGATAAAAAAGGGATCTTTTCCATTTTTTCGAAGGAACACCTTCCCTTCGGGAAGGTTCATTTTGTAAAGGCCAAAGGAATTACCAAAGGAATGATAGGCCCGAGCACGTCAACCTTAACATAGTGAACTAGCCGTTGGAGTTCAAACGTCTACTGATGTCCCCGCGAACGTCAAATTCAGGACAATGAAATAGCCGTTGTTTTTCAAATGGCGACAGGCCCGCAGACGTCAATTTTAATGGGATGCATTAGCCATTGAGGAAAAGCCAAAGGAGAAATTCTTTCGAACAAGCGGCCGAAAGATTTCTTTCAGACATCTTGCCTGAAAGAGCTCATGAGCACAGGCCCGAACGAATTCAAAGGGGGGTCGGAGACTCGAGGATAAACTCAGTGACCTGTTGCGAAGGGAGCCCGAAGAGCCAAGAAATGATGGAAGATAGCCCCGAGGGCCGCAGATCCAAGAAAAGACAAAAGCCAAGCGCAGGAGCAGATAAAATAGTCCAGGTGGCACAGAAAGCGTCGGCAGAGAAGTTATTGCTGCAAATGAAACAGTCTATACCAAATGGTCATCAAAGAGTGCAAACAGTGAAAGCACGGCCTATTTTTCTTCGATTAAGCATTGATAAATAGACAATTGCGTGAATTTCATAAAGAGGGGCAACCTTGTCATTCAAACAACAATCAAGTGATCCATGCTTTTGCAGTAACATTTAAAACGGTTTAAGCACCCATGTCAAGACTTGTGACATCTACAGCATGGTTATTTTAGGGCGATTCTAGAAGGATGACACTAGCATGAGCAAATTCCTCCTTCCTAGGTGTTCAACGCAGCATGGGTTGCTTGTTCTGGAAGGCAACAAAAGTCTCTCTTTATGCTATATATTGTAACCTCTCAGCAGAGAAATGATATCTCTCATTTGTGTAAGGCGAAGTCCTCCCAGATTTTACCTTTGAATCAATAAGAATGCGTTTTACCTCTATCTGACTGGTTATACTTTTGAGTATGTTTGTGTATTAACTCTGCGTTCAGTCATTTTAGCTTGATGCTTTCATAGATTGACACCAACATACCTAGTGTAGCCAAGGCTATGTCTGCAGATCAACAGGAAGTGCTTCATTTGGAGTGCAGAGACAGAAGGGTAGTTATTTGACAGTGTGTTTTCTGCAGCGCCTGTGGTAAGTTCCTTTTCCTTGTGTCTTCATTAAGCCTCTCCCTGTTAAAGCGCCCTATAGTCTAGTCTTTTTGTCAGATAAAGTGTCTATTCGCCTCCTTTGGTCTGAAGTGTTGATATAGCTGAGTAGATCAAAATAATTTGGTGCATCACCGTTTAGATAGGTTTTTGTTTTGGTTATATACTTCTCTTTTTTCATCCCCCCCCCATTATTAACAAGTAGTAGTCAAAGACCTCAAAGATGCATCAAAGGGAGCTAGCCCTTATCTAGAGATTCTTCTCTCAGTCTTGCCAAGCCCACAGCAAGAAGGAAGTCTCCATTGTGCCGCGTGGAAGAAAGAAGCCGAGCCTTCTTTCAAGGGTGCAATCCACAGCGTCAACAGTTATAGCACAATCTTTGACAGAATATTTTTTACCAAAAGAAGGATCATTTATCTAACGCTGAAAAGCCATTAATATAGAAAAATACAATAGCCAAGAGATGGCATTGAAAATAGGAGAGGAAGTTAACTCTTCATTAGCCTAAGTCCAAATTGCGTTGCATGAGTCTTCCAAATTTGTCTTTTCTTGTATTTTGTCTTGTATGAAGAATCCTTGGCGTTGAAGTGGACAGTGGCTAATTTTTCACTGCTAAACCTCTCTATCATGCAATAATGTTGTGCCCACTTCCAATTTTGGCATTCTTCATGAGCTGCTGGAACATTTGAAAGTATGAGATGACAATAGCATTTATGAAATCCAATGCCAATGCCAATTTTATAACTCCGACTTGATCCGTTGGAAACCGAGTTGAAACATTTAAAAGGCTGAGTTGACCTTGGAGATAAACCTGACTTCAACAACCAATCAACTAAAGACTTGACTAGTTGACCGTAATTAGCTTTTGTTTGAATTGAATTCCATATTGACTCCGTCTTTTGTTTGTGCGTGGGTTTCTCTCAGCCCAACTGTCCGTGATTTCTCTTCGCTAAATTTATAGTTCTGCTTCTTGACCTTTGTTGGTATCTGTCTTTCCATGGACTTTCCCTTCTTACTTATTCCTTCGGCCTAATGTTTATTCTCTTTGGGTCTTTATTATCTCCGGACCTCTCCTTTTTATTTTATTTCTTCGGATAATCCATTGGGCTATTTGCTAAGTCATTTTCTCGTGGATTATGTTCATTCTCTTCAAAATTTGCTTTTGTCTCTCTGCCCTCAGACTTTCCTTTGAATTTTCCCGAAGGGTACCTACCCTTCGGGATCTCTGCCTTGGTCCTTTCTGAAGGGCAATTGCCCTTTGGCTTTTCTGAATGTCGCTTCGAATGGTCCTTTGAATTTTTTGAAGTTTAGCAATGTTTCGGACTTTCTGTAATGGTCTTGTTGACAATTCTTCCACAAGTCAGATTGTCTCTTGCCATTTAGAAAGTTCACGTCTCTAGCCAAGGAAGAAAGAATACATTGTTTTTTTGGTAAGGGGCCTTTGCTACAAAAGGATGAATTCCTTCGGACTTTTGTCCGAATGAATGGTTCATCAAAGAAGGCAAAGCCAAGGAAATAACAAATCAACAAAGAGCCTAAGACAAAGGAAGTAATTCCTTCAGAGTTTTTGTCCGAAAAAATACTTCGGAGAATCCAAAAGTCCACCTAAAGAAGCAAGGAAAAGCCAAGGCCCTTCGGAAGGGTCATTTTCAAGAATCCCGAAGGGCATGGTACCCTTCGGAAGGATCACTTTCAACAATCCCGAAGGGTACCTACCTTTCGGGAAGGTGCAGGAACAGATTCAGAGCTTTTTATAAACACCCGAGTGCCCTGCAATTTTTATGAAGGGCACAGACGAGAGACATGAGCCCTTGCAGAGGGTACTTGGTGGACGGAAGGGACCATTGCAAATTTTCCGAAGGGGCATTTTTTCAGAAGGCGCTCAAAGGCAAAAGCGAAGGACTAATTCCTTCGGGCTTTTGCCTTTGAGCGCCTTCCAAAAAAATGCCCTTCCTTCGGACAAAAAGTCTGAAGGAATTCGGAGTTGAAGCAAGCAAGAGGCCCGTGCAGCAAAGCCGATGGCAAAATCCAAAGGGGCTTCGAGAAAGTTGAAATGAATTTGCAACAGAACGGATTCCTTTGGGAAATTACAAAGTCCGAAAAAATTCGGAGAAAGGGCCACGCAAAAGTCCGAGGAAATAAACCCAAAGCAGAATTCCGAAGGCCAAGGGAAGAGACCAAGTTAATTCTTGCGGGCATTTTGTCCGGGGAAAATGACTTAGCGGTCCAAACAAAAAGGCCAAGGGAAATCAAGCCCGCAGTCGGGACAATTCGAGCGGACAATTTGTCCGACGAAAGTTGCCACAAAAATAGGCGAAGACAGGTCTGAAGAATTAAGCTGAGACAACCAGAAATCCGAAAGTAATGGAGGTTGACTATGCAAAAGAGGATAGAAAATAGATAATCCAACGAAGAGTTGAAAACAGAATATAGACCAGATATAATTATAAAAATACATCTAAATATAGAATCCCACCAGAAATAGACATGAACAGGCAGACCAGAATAGGACAAAATACATGCAAGCAAGGGCTATTTTCGAACACCAGTCAAAGCTTCAGTTGACTGGTTATTGAAGTCCCGCTCGTCTCCAGATCATCTCACGCATCCAAGGGTTCAACTCAGCTTCAACTGAAGTTCCAAATTCGAATGTCAAGTTGACTATTCGAGATTTAGAGTTGACTAATTGTTAAACGCCGCATCCACTAGGAGTTTTCCATGCGAGGGAGAATGATCTCTTCGTTCAACTCAGCTGATCTCTTCGTCCAACTCAGCTTACCAAACGGTTAACTCAGCTTTCAAACGTTCCAATTCGGCATCAAGCAGCTCACGTAGAGTTCTAATGTTAACATTGGCATGGATTTCCATGCAAAGAGAGGTGGGCGGTTCATAACAAAGACAAGTTCACTTCCTCAAACGAAGAAGCTTCATGCAAAGACAAAGGAAAATATATTTATTGAAAGGCCAAGTCAGCCTTGAGTTAACTTAAGCAAATCCTTCTCTTCAATTTTCAACGCCAATCTTTGGCCTTTTGTAATTCTCTCTATAAAATGGCTTTCATCCTTGTTTAAAAATCATCCAATCTCTCTCTTGGTGAAATATCCCGAGCCAAATTTTTTTATTTTTACAAATTGCAAATTACAATCAATGCACCCGTTAAGGTTAGAGGATAAACCAAAACGTGCCGAAAGCAACTCTAACCAGAATGTACACCAGTATCCCGATGTGGGCCAGGTGTGAGCATTGGTCAGAAGATCTGAAACAAAGTACTTATGCAGGAAGTAACTCTAACCAAGGATGGCGCCGATGATGGCGAGCATATGGTCAGAGGATCTTCTACTTCTAAATGCTGAAAGGGAATTCAATGTCAAGTATGTGCTACCCAATCCAATGCGGAGTGAGGGGCGACCATCTGACGGAGTGATGCTGAAAGGGAACTCAACGTCAAGTATGTGCTACCCAATCCAATGCGGAGGGAGGGGCGACCATCTGACGGAGTGATTACAAATAACAGTGTTTGAAAGAAAATGCTAAAAGCTGGAAATACTCAACACCCAGAATGTGCTTGCTAACCCAGAGTGGGAGAGTAGCTACCATAGGGCGGAGATTTATCTATTACAAACAATTACTGAACGAGAAGCTGAACATTATAAACTATGATGAGCAAGAATAACTATACTGTCAGTACTACTGCCAGTTTACAATATGAATGATAAGATCTTGCTTTGAATGTGGATCAACATATAAATCAAGCTGCAATAATATGTATTGAACTTCCTTCACTGGATAACAAGGATTAGATCTGAAAGTACAACAAGCAGACCAACCTCAAATTCTGATTTATGACAGTCCAGATTTCCGTGTGCACGAACAACAGCCCTGTACTTCACAATTTCACTCACAACTTGCTCAAAACTTCATCAATTTTTCATGAAATGAATTGCACAATGGCTCTAGTATGATGGCGACCAAATCAGAACACTGAAACTCACTCAAAAGATACTATTTATTTGATGCATGCAGCGCAATGCAGATCTGAAACAGTACGGACCAGCAACCTATGAATTTACTCATATGCTCATAACTCTCTCATTTCTCACCCTAATGATCTCAAATCTGATGCAATAGACCCTCAAAATGATGGCACCTAACTTAGTAATAAGAAATGGCATCTAAAGATGGTTATTAATTATTGACACGAATCCCAATGCACTCTAAAAAGTACAACCTTCAAAAAATGACGGATTTGCATTATAAAATCATAAGCTTCGTATTAAAATCTGCAAATATTCATGAAGGGGCGCCTTTACCAATAAGATGCAATGACACAATACCCAGAACAATCTTTTTGGTATTTTTGGATTTACAAATTAAAATTCGAATCTGCTGTAGCTAAAATGTAAGATCTGGAAACCTCTAATATGCAAAATCAGAATACTAATTAGACAATGCAGATTACAATGCACAAACCCCAATGAACTCACAAAACTAAACTAAATCACCACTAGTTGTCTCTCAAACAAGAAGCGATGCCCGAGCTAGGAGGCCTTCATTCCTCGAAGCGATCCCAAAGCCAATCTGGCAGCAAAACATTCCTGTAGACAAAGATGATCCAAGTGAGGACCAAAGGCTTCCTTTTATAATTTCCGTTTGACCCTTCGAGAAGCCCTCCCCCAAAAGGTGGCGTCCAAATTAAGCTTGGATTAAATATTCAATAAGAATTATAATAATTCTTTTAATGAGGCGCCCACCCCATAAAGAACATCTTTTTAAAACAACTTAAAGTTGTTAAACCTAGGCACCAAGGTCCAATTTAAATAATAATATATACTTTGCGGACTTTAAAACAGAAGCCAAGATGATGTTAGAAATCGAAGATCCATAGCTCGTTGGAAAGGTCTTGACGAGATGAATCCAACCCCATTTTCAAAATTTTGATCCGACACCGAACTTGAACTTACTAAAAATAGAAAGTCCCTGAAAGTGCTCTATGTGCCAAGTAAAACATATCACCGCGAAGTTTTAAAAAAACCCTGAAGGAATCCACAATCCAAGTTCAACATTTCCAAGTGCATACTCTGCAAAAAGACGAAAACATCCTCCAAGAAGTTTGGAAACCCTGATTCGAGCTTCTGCTTAACCTGTGAGTTCCCAAAAATAGGCTAAATCCAAAAGAAGAGCGTAGGGCTAAAATTGGGGACATTACACTTGGTTAGACCAGACTCTGTCATTGATGAGTTGTGTAACCTCTTCGATCAATAAAAGGACTGTACTTTCAGATTTCAAGTGTTGACATAGTGTATATTTCTTCAGCAATTTGCATAAATGGTAGATTTCTCTCCCTTCCCAAATTCTGATTCATACCTAGTTGCTAGATTATCCTTATGCAGGTCATGTTCAGTGTTTTTTATGTCTTTTGCTGACGCTGTAAGTGGATGTTAGGTGGTTGCAAAGTGTCTTGTATCGGACCTCTCTCCATCGTTTTCCCTCAAGTTTTGGTCATTGGATCGAACCTCTTCATGAAATATTTATGCATAAGTGATTGATTGAAATCTAAGGTCTTCCTTTTCCCTTGATTGTTCAATGTTCAAGGTTCCAAGTTGAGTAGATCAAACTTCTGGTGTATCACCCCTTTTAGGTAGGATTTCCCCTTTAAGTTTTCTTCTCCCTTTTCCATGGTAGTCCGCAGCATAGAGTAGAGATCCTCATTGATACATCATACAGGAACCAACCTTCTTTGGAGGTTCTTCTCACCGTTGAGGCACCCACCCTCGTGAGAAGATCCCATTGTTTCAGCCAGATAGAGGATTGGCCATTTCGTGCACGTCTTCGATTTGGGGCGCAGCTCCAAGTTGACAACAAGGCTTTTCCCGAAGGGCAGGTGCCCTTCGTATTTTTTGCAAATGTCCCTGCCGATCCTGAAATGAGTCTTCCCGAAGGGTAGGTACCCTTCGAGTTTTTTGTCAACGACCCTTTCGAAGCGAATAACCCTTAAGAAAAAGGCACCCGAGTTTTTTGAAGGGCACCCAGCTTTTTGGAAACGTTCCTTCCAAAGGGTACATTGCCCTTCGGATTTTTTGATTTGTCCTTTTCTGCCTTTCGAATTTTATGAAAGTGTCTTTCGAATATTTTGACTTGTCATTTGAACTTTTCCGAAGGAATTCCTTCGGGCTTTTTGTCCGAGTCTATTTGTTTGTTCCTCAATGTCTGCAACTTCGGATTCTTCACTGGCACCTACTTTGGATTCTTTATTCCTTGTTACTTATAAAAATAGATAAGTCATTCACCCTGAGAAATCCGAAATGCATTGTTTAGAGTAATTCGGATTTATGAAACCTTCTTACTTCTACTAATAAAACTTTCATAAGCAAAGCACTTCCCAAAACCCGATTTGCACTATTTAGAGTAATTCAGGCTTTCCAACCCATATTACTTCTGCTAAGGGGTTTCAACTGTTGATTACTCATAAAGTTAAATAAGTTGTGCTTCTTGTAAAACCCGAAGTCTTGCTTGAATGTTTACCCTCTCACACTTGGGCAAAATTTTGGTATGTAGGCCAAAAAAAAATGGCCATTAGTAAAATCAGTAATCTTTGATCTCAAGACAAATCACCAATTTTTGATGACCTTCGAAACCCTCTAAATAGTTTGCTATAGTTCTCCAAGCCAAATCGCTACAACTGCAAATGTTAGATAAAAAAACCTTCAAATAAATCCTTAAGGCATAGCACAATTTTTGATAGATAGATGGTGTTAATAGACACCGTTTATAGAGCATCATAGCTCTTGGAGGGTAACATTCTCCAAGAAACTATGCCGAAGACAATCAAGCTTGACGTACTTGACCTTTTTTCCAAATATCCAAATTCATTTAATGTTCAAATGAGATCCATAACCTACTTATATATCCACCTTTTTGTTATGAAGAGAGAGTTAGTGGATTATAAGGACAATTTGCTTTTAAAATCACTTAAAAGCTAAATAGGCTCATGAGCTTCAAAAGGTCCCAACTTAAGTGAAAAGCAAATTAGACTATTATTACTTTATTTAAAGTATTTGGGAATACTTTTTATTTTAGTAATAATATTATTCTAATTTCCAAAAAGAGGATATTACACTCTCTTTCTATGAGCAAGCTTGACTGGTTGGAGTCCATCATGGGGATTGTAATGTCCTTACTATTTTAGTGGCAATCTAAGGATATTGACCTAATCCCTATTGTCATTGGCAATCGCGCACATAAGGCAAAATCGTGGTAGCTTGATTCCCTATGTCGGCCACACTTTATGACTTTCCATGGCAGTTTTGTCTCTATTATTGTTTGAAAGAATTTTCTTTCGATTGACTTATCTTTGGATACTAGAAAGCCTTACTCTTTTTGCAGTGTTGGAAGTTTGATTAGCCACTAATGGCTTGTATAGTGTTGTGGCCGTGGATTGTGGATCGACAATGATTTGATATGGTCTGCTAGTGGTTGTTGACCCACTTATCATAAGCCCTTTAATAATTATCTTCCCTCTCTACTTGATCAATCTAAGGATCAATAAATGAAAGGTGCATAACAAGTACCTTTGGCGAGTGCTCTTTGATTGAATGCTTGGAAGGAATTACTAATCATGAATCTATTTATTTATCGACACATATGTCGATTCTCTTCTATCTTGTTCTACCATTCACTAGTGAGTATCAAAGGCCCTAGCTAAAGGAGCCTGCTTGCCAAGCTAGTATCATTCTCAGAATTGGCACCCACTATGTTTTTTGTCTTGGGACTATGGAGATCAATGTAGAATTCAATATTGGTTGGTCTTGTCGGCTTGCAGTATCTCATGCTTTGGAAGACTGAGTCTTGGTCAATATCCATTTATAGCTGCCATTGTGATTAGTAACCTTAGCCTTGCATGGTTGGATGGACTATGGTCAAAATCCGGTGCTCTCGAGTAAATAGTAAGACACAAACTAAAGTACATCTTGAGAGAGACACATTAAAAAAAAAAAGATATAATAATTGAGACATGCTCTAAAGGATTAATACACATAATAAGTTATTACAACCATGGACTGCATAATCGCCGATTACTCGGATACTTGCTAGGGAAAACCTACAACTAATACACCACTCAAACTCGCCATTTTTTTTTAAAATGCAAGTTTTTCTCTGCAGGCCAGTATTTGCCTGCAGGGTTTACACATCTGGATGCATCCAAACACTTCAAGCACGTGTCTAGGACGCATAAACACTCAAAGAATGCTACAAAAACATGGAAAAAACAAGGAGATTTGTCTTATAAATTGAAACACAACCCCTCATTACATTTACACAAGATTTGGAGCTTTCAAGAGCGAATTGGAAGGAGAATTTAGAATTTAGCATATTAATTTTTTCAGGTTAGTATATTTAAAAATAAATAAAAAATCTCAAAATGTAAGTAAATTTTAATTTGGCTATAAACATGTTTGATAAATATTCATGCATTCCGTTCAATTTAGTGGAATGCTATTTACAATTATGCATAATTAATTATAATCGTTGTTAGATTCTTTTTTTAATTGTTATAGATTCCGTTTATCATTATAATTTATTTATTATAGAATTGTTGTCAACTTGGAGTTGCACGCTGAATCGAAGACGTGCTGAAATGCCCAATCTTCTCTCCGTTTGAAACAATGGGATCTTCTCACGAGGGTGGGTGCCTTAATGGTGAGAACTTTCAGAGAAGACTGGTGTATCAATGGATCTCTACTCTGTGCTGCAAATCTACCATGGAAAAGGGAAAAAGAAACCTGAAAGGGAAATCCTACCTAATGATGGTGATACACCAAAATGTTGATCCACTCTACTTGGAACCTTGAACACTGAATCAAACAAGGGAAAAAGAAGACCCTTGATTTCAATTGATCGCTATACATAAATCTTTCATGAGAAGGTTTGAACCAATGACCAAAACATGTGAGAAAATGATGGAGAGAGGTCTGATACAAGAAACTTTGCAACCACCTAACATCCACTTACAGCTTCAGGAAAAGACATATAGAACACTGAACATGACCTGCATAACATGATGAGCTAGCAACTAGGTACAAATGACCTGCTTTTATGTCTTGCCTATGTCTATTTTCCCCGGGTTTATTTATTCTCCCAAATTTCTTCGGACTTTTTGTCCGAACGAATTCGTTCGGACAAAACTCCTTTGGCTATCTTTTCATGCCCTTCGAGAACTTTTGCAAGGTCCATTGTTTGTCTCTGCCCTCCGCAAGGGCTTCTGTCTCTCCTCTATGCTCTTCGAAACTTTTGAAGGGTCCTGCCAACGACCAAGTGCCCTCCGCAAGGGCTTCTGTCTCTCCTCTATGCCCTTCGGAACTTTTGAAAAGGTCCACTTCACCGACCAAGTGCCCTTTGGGAAAATTGGAAAGGTCCACTTCACCGACCAAGTGCCTTCGGTAAGGGTAGGTGTCCTTTGAAACTGGCTTTTCAGAAGAATTGAAGGGCACCTGGGCTTTTTGTAGGGAACCCGGGCTTTTTGTAAGTCACCCAGGCTTTTTGTAATCGTCCTTATTCCTTCGGACTTTTGTCTTGTCTTCTCAACTGTGCTCTTCCTCTTTTCTTTCGAACAAAAACCCGAAGAAAAAAGCCTTGAACGACTACCACTTAGTCATTTTTTCGGACATTTTGTCAGTCCTTTGAGAGCTCTTTCTCTCAGACAAGATGTTCGAAAAAACAGTCCACCTCTTATACCCAAAAAATTCCTTTGGAAGACAAAACAAATAAACTAACAACTTGAATATCTTGGCTGTATTTGCACGTTTGGCTGCAATCAAGCAAGCTCCTTGGAAACCTCTGCATGACTAAACTGTTGGAATATTGTCATTGATGTCAAATGAACTATTGCTGGAAGTGAACGGAATTGATTGCCAGAAGTGAACGGAATTGTTGCCAGAAGTGAATGGAAATGTCGACGGAAGTGAACGGAAATTTCAATGGAAGTAAACGGAATTGTTGCTGGAAGTGAACGGAAATGTCGATGGAAGTGAACGGAATTGTCGACGGAAATATCGACAGAATTGTCAACCTTGGCCAACCTATTGGGAGGAGTTGTGACCGTTCGAAATGACATTTTCACTTGAAGAGTCGTGACTTTAATTTGTGGCTTTCCGTGGGTTATAAATAAGTGCATAATGAATGGCAAATTTGTAAATTCAAAAGTGGAAGATATATGAAAGAAGAGCATAATTTTTAAAGACAACTTTTTGTGAGAATATTAAAAAAAAAAAAAAAATCAGCGAGTATAAGGAAGAGTATAGCAGCGAAAACACTCAAGTGTGGATTGAATCTAAAAGAGATAAAGCAAGTGTTCTATCATCCGTTGTTTTGACAACAAATTTGAGATAGAAGAGTGATTTTTTTTTAGAAGGTTGGTGCCTTCGTTTTGAAGAGATTGGTGTCTCTTGCTGAGTTGGTGCACTGTGAAAGGGGTTGGTGCTCTTGTAGGTTGGTGCCTACAAAATTGTTTTTGGGGTTAGTGCTCTAGTAGGTTGGTGCCTACGAATATTTATATTAAGAGAATTTCTCTGTGGTTTTCTCCCGAAAGGGTTTCCACGCAAATCTGTGTCTATTTGCATTGTATGGTTTTGCATTGTATTCTTTAATTGCTTTGAATATATTAATTGTGGAGTAATTTGAGGTTTTGGATTTAAGATTAATAGTCGAAAGCGAAAAAATATCTTATACTGATTCACTCCCCCCTCTCAGTATAAGCTTGTGATTAACAATTGATATCAGAGCCGGTTCCTTCGGTGTTAGCACAACTGCTAGAAAGTAGATCTTGGAAAGCACATATGGCAGGATCTCAAGTGCTAGATGGTTTCTCCACTAACAAGGCTCCTTTGTTCGATGGAACGAATTATACATTTTGGAGCATAAGAATAAAGACTTACTTGATGGCCCTAGGTTTTGATATTTGGCAAGCAGTGGTAATAGGATACACAATGCCACAAATTGCACCAACGGATGCCACTGGAAAAAAGGCCAGTGAGAACAATGCGAAAGCTATGAATGCAATCTCATGCGGGCTTTCAAAAAATGAGCGTGTTAAGGTTATTTATTGTGAATCTGCAAAAGAGATTTGGGATAAACTCAACACTATTTATGAAGGTGATAGCAAGGTTAGAAAAGCAAAACTCCAAACCCACCAGAGGCAGTTTGAAAGTTTAAAAATGAAGAATGATGAAAACATTGCTGGGTATCTTCTTCATGTCGATGAGATTGTTAATGTCATTCGAGGACTCAGAGAGAAAATTGAAGAATCTGTGATCATTCAGAAAGTCCTGAGATCCCTACCATTGAGATTTGATGCGAAGGTCTCCGCTATTGAAGAAATGAAGGATTTAGACATGATGAAAATGGATGAGCTCCATGGAATTCTTACGGCCTATGAAATGAGAATCGAATCTGAGAGATAGTCGAAGAAGGAAGCATCATTCAAGGTCTCAAAGAAAGAGAAGATCAAAGAACCAGAATCAAGTGAAAATTCAAGTAGTGAAGAAGATGAAAATGAAGCTCTATTTATTCAGAAGCTAAAGAAAGGATCGGGCAAATATAAAGGAAAGCTACCATTTAAATGCTTTAATTGTATTAAAATTGGTCATTTTGCAACCAAATGTCCAAATAAAGTAAATAGCGATGATGAGAGAAACAAATCAAAGTACAAAAAGGGATTCAAGCCGAGCAAAGACAAGCAAAGATTTGAGAAACAAAAGAAAAGCCTATACTCCAAGAGGTATAGCAGCTCATCCGAAGAAAACAAATAAAGTGATGTTAAGAGTGATAATGAAGAGATTTTGTTCATGGCTACAGAAGAAAATGCCACCACCAGCAAAGAAAATTTGGAGGAAGACGAAGACATGGAAGAAGAAGGTGAAGTGAACCTTGAAGAACTTATTTGTGCGTTGGAAGAAATAAAAGCATTTAAGAAGAAGAATCAGAAACTAAAGTTACAACTCTGAAAATATGAAGAAGAGAATCGAGACTTCAAAGCGAAGACATCACAAGTCTTTGAGGAATCAAACAAGGTAACTGCTGATCTAAAATTTCAAATCGAAGAAGCAAAAAAAATTGAAGAAGATCTAACGGATCAGCTAAAGAAGAAAGGAGAAGACTGTGAAAGGTATGAATCTGAGATAGATGTTTTAAAAAAGGATCTAGAAAAGGCGAATTCTAAAATAACAAGTGAATTGAAATCTGAGAAAAGCACTCAAGTTTTGAATAAGATTCTAGAGAGTCAAAGATCACCATCTAACAAGTCAGGCATTGGGTATGAGAACGAAAAAGAGAAAGCTAAGAGCTATGTTGAAACTCTTAAAGAACCAATGAAAAAGGAGACCAAGAAGGAAGAAGCCCAGAATACAAAAACCAGCTTTATCAACAAAGAAAGAAAAGAAGAACAAAACTTCAGAAGACCATTTGCTCCAAGATATGCAAATAAAACCAGGTTTGGTAATTATTTTGATGGATATTGTTATTATTGCAATCATTTTGGTCATAAAAATTAGATTGTAGAAAGAGAGTCAAGGATATTGAAGTCAAGAGCAGAAACAAAGGAACCTATGGAGCTTCGAACAGAAACTACAATTTGTTTGCTCCCTTATCAAACTTTGATGAAGCTATAGTTTGTTACAAGTGCAACAACTATGGACATATAGCACGCTATTGCAGAAATATTTTTGAATCTGTAAGAGAAGATCAAAAGTTCAAAGCTCCAGTGATAAAGAAATGAGAACCATCAAAGATTTGGAAGAAGAAGCAAGAAGAATCCATGATTGTTCAAACAACATTCCATGCTAGAGATGAAGGACAACAATGGTTCATTGATAGTGGATGTTCAAGACACATGACTGGAGATAAAAGCAAATTCATCTCGTTAAAAAAGGTCAATGAAGGCACAGTGAAGTTTGGAGACAGCACTACAGCTAGAATAACAGGAAAATGTACACTTAGTCTCGATAATGAAAAAACCAAAACAGAAAATGTGTTATATGTGGAAGGGTTAAAGCATAATCTTCTAAGTGTTAGCCAAATGTGTGATCAAGGACACACACTCAAGTTCTTTTCTGAAGGTTGCGAGATCAAAAAAAGAGACATGGGAGAACTAATTGCAGATGCTCATAGAACCACAAACAACCTATACATGCTTGGAGAAATGAGAGGAGAGAAATGTTGTCTGAGTCAAGTTGAAGAGAGTTGGCTATGGCATAGAAAGTTAGGGCACATAAATTTTGATAATCTTGTGAAAATCAGCAACAAACAGGCTGTGCAAGATATGCCCAAGATAACGAAACCTTCAAGCACTCTATGCAAGCAATGCCAACACGGGAAGCAAACCAAAACAAGGTTCAGAACGAAGGAATATTCAACCACCAAACTGTTGACGCGGCAGATTGCACCCTTGACAGGAGGTTGGGCTCCTGTCTTCCATGCGTCAAAATGGAAACTCCCCTCTTGCCTGTGGGTCTGGCAAAACTAGGGGGAGAGTCTCTAGATAAGGGCTAGCTCCCTTTGATGTACTCTGAGGTCCTGGATTTCCTACTGCTAACAAATAAATAAAAAAAGGGGGGGTTGAAAAGGGAGAAGGATGTTGAAAACAGAACCTAAACTAAATGGTGATACACCAAAAAAGTTGATCTACTTAGCTTGAACCTACACTTTCTATCAAGAACAAGCTGGCATACACTTCATTTGACAGGGGAAATTCTTCTACATTAGTGAGCTAGGGGTCCGTGGAGATACAGGGAGGAAGAACTATCAGAGGTGTTCTGAGACACACTATGGCACCCTGTTCACATGCGCCTATAGTCTGCTATGGACACTTCTGGCAGACCTGCAAAAGAACTCACAATACACTAGATATGCTGGAATCGTTCTGTGAAAGCATAAGAAAAATGACTTAACACAAAACAAAAACATAGACATATACGAAAGTGCAAGCTCAAATAGAGGTAAAAATGCTATGTCTTGATTCAAGGTAAAATCCGACAGAGCTCCGCTTTACAAGCCAAGAGATATTTTTGGCAGAGTTCTGTCTTACAAGCTAAGAGATATCTTGGTAGAGTTCTGCCTTACAAGCTAAGAGATATCTTGGCAGAGTTCTGCCTTACAAGCTAAGAGATCCCTTTCTCAAATGAGAAGTTTACAATATATAGAGGAAGAAAGAGGTCTTTTGGCGCCCTTTTACAAGTGGCCCATGTGCCCGAGCATTGGGAAGAGGAAGTTGCTTGATAGATAATGTTGTGTCAACTCCTATTTTGACTTTAGGCGTTTAAAAAACATAGGCCGCGCCGTTTGTTTACAAACAAGACCGCTCCTTAAAGGCATTTACGCGGTTTGTCTGCTCATTAATGCAAAGTGGAGAAAAACGGGTCGTGTCGTTCACTGTTCGCGCCCCTTGATGACCACTTGGCAGATACTATGTCAACCGCTACAGTAACTCCTTGAGTCGACACCTTCCTTTGCCACTTGGACTGTTTTGTCCCTTTCTGCACTTTGTCTCTTCCTAGCTTTGTCCTTTCTGGCTCCTTCGGCCCTCGGGGGCTATCTTCCCAGCCTTGCTGGCTCCTTGAGCTCTTTTCTCAGCGGATCTTCCTTTTGGCTTCGGCCTTTTGCTTCCTTTCCTTCAGGCTTTTGTCAAAGGTCCTTTTGGCAGCCGAGATCCCCCGCAAGGGCACCTGTCCTTCGAGGTCCTTCGGCGGCCTTGCTCTTCAAATCCTTTGGACATTTTGTCCGAAGGAATTCCTTTGGACATTTGTCTAAAGGATTTTTTCCTGTCTTTCTCGCTTTTTCCTTTTTTCCGTCAGCTGTTCTCCGAATTTCTTCGGACTTTTTGTCGGAAGGAAATCATTTTCTGCCTTGTTCACTTTTTCGAAGGAAAACTTACCCTTTCGGCCTTCTTTCCAAGTGCTTTCTTGCCCTCTGCAAGGGCTGTTTGGCCTCTAAAATTACCTTTCGAAAAAGTTGCAAAGGTCCTTTTGTTGCCTAAGTGTTGGGAACCTGTTTCTTTCCTGCAGAGTCCATAGAAATCAGCGTACAAAGTCCGTAGAAACAAGCCTGCAGAGTCCGTAGAAACAAGACTTGTGCAGAAAAAAATGAACTGGCTCAGAACAGCAGGGAAAAAAGGAGACCGATTTTGGCCTGCAGGACCAGAAATGGTCAACAAATTGGCGACTCCCAAGGGAAGCATGCCTGCTATGCTTAGAAACCAGTTGCCTTAAAGTTCATTGGGCACGGAGTCAAAACGCAACTTGAAAAAGTTCGCAACAGCCCCGATAGATCCAAGAATCAATCATGAAGCTTTTACCCCAAACACAAAGGAAAACACACACAAAGCTAAAAATACTACTTATGCAAACAACACTTAGGAAAAACAGGGAAAGAAAACGAAAAGCAAACTACTATATACAGCTAACCAGGTATATTTGCCTCCCTCCTGGATCAAAGGGAAAATTTCTTAAGTCTCCTTCATGGCAAGGAAACTTATGATGCCAGACAAGTGGCTGAATGGAATGGAGACTTGGTGACCTGCTCCTCTTGCCTACCACCTCGATTGGCTTGCATCCGAGTGGGTCAGAGTCAAACATGCTCCCAACATATATGTACTCTTCTTGTTCTTGGAAGCTTGTCGAATGCTGGTCCTTCATGTTGGTGCGTCTCATCAAGAAATCAATGACTGTTGGCTCATCACCATAAGCCCTTTGGTATGCATAGTCCCTTTGCAGTGCACCATGGTTTGACCCATTCCCTTCTGCTTCATTGAAGACCCTGTCAAACTCATCCTCTGCTCCTTCATGGCTTTCTTGAAGAAGGGTGACTGTTGTGATGTCTGAAATGGAGTCACAAACTAATTGCTCATCCCACAGAACATCACCTTCTTGCTCAAGGCTCTCTTCTTCGAAGCTTTCCTCAAGATGGACCAGCCTCTCCTTTTCTTACTCAAGGACTAGAGTTTCTAGCTGTTCAAAGACATCTTCCTGATCCTCCTCCAACTCAGGTTCCATGGCATGGTCATCCTCCTCATCAAAGCAACAAGGAAGTTCATCAAACAAGGGAGGAGAGAGCTCACCATGCTTATGTTCCTCTTCGTATTGCTGGAACATCTGCATGTATGCATGACCCGCGTCTTCTCCATTGCTAATGATGTCTTCAGAGGGAGCATCCATGATGATTTTCTCTTCATTGTCGCTCATGATAGCCTCCTGGACAACTGCAAATTGGATCTTCTACTCTTCACTCGCCTCTTGCAAAACAGGTTCCTCCTTGAGAAGGGATGAAGTGGAAGGCTAATGATTAAAACCATGTGGAAGAGGAGGCAGTCCTTGAGCTAGAATCGAATGATTCTCCTCTTTCCATTTGGCTAGCACTTCATCTATATCAGATGTGGTCTGATATCTCTCTTGGAGGTGTGTAGATGGGGTGTGTTCAGACATGGAGTCTGCTGTTTGGTCGGAATCGTCCATCACACATTGGCTGAGGAATCTCGCTCTGGACTCCAACTCTGCAATTCCCCTGGCTATATTTTCTTGGAAGAGCCTTTATTGGAGGTCACAATCATCATCACGATGAGTAGGAGCAGCTTCATCTTTTTCGAGGTTTTGAGCAAAACCTTTCTCCTTGAGAGGTTGCTCGAACGCCCTTTGATGTTGGAAAGCTAGATGCAAGGGGTTAGGAGCAGGAGTGATTAACGCATCAGATGAGCTAGAGTGAGCAAGTGCTATCTGATAGAAAGGATTTGGTGCATAAGAGGGGGTTTTCTTTAGAATAGGGGGTGCACAAGGCCGACTGCCTTGCATGAATGGATTTTTCCGTTTTGCTACCTCCTCGTCCATGGATTGCAAGAACTGAGCTTGCCTAAACAAACACTCTTCTTTGTACATAAGCTCTTGCTGATATCTATACTGCTCATCTAAAATGTCTACCTCCATCACCTGCTTCTCAAACGCCAGTGCTACTTCCCTTATTGTTGAAGGGTAACTAGGAGAGCTGTTTGAGGTGATTCCATGAACATTTTGAACTTGATCATGGTTAAAAGAAGGAATAAAAGGCCCATTATGCTGAGCAGTGGGATTATACATACAAAAAATGTGATTTCTTGATGGCACCTGGACTGCTTAACCAGTTGATTTAAATCGGAGTCACCATTGGTGTTGATAAAAAAGCCTCCAAAGGCTGGTTGGTTGAAGAACACACCAAAATTCTTCAACTCTTTGGATAAAAACTAGTTGGTCCCACCAGGGGTGCCAAAAATTGTTGACGCGGCGGATTGCACTCTTGACAGGAGGCTGGGCTCCTGTCTTCCACGTATCAAAATGGAAACTCCCCTCTTGCCTGTGGGTCTGGCAAAACTGGGGGAGAGTCTCTAGATAAGGGATAGCTCCCTTTGATGTATCTCTGAGGTCCTGGATTTCCTACTGCTAACAAATAAATAAAAAAAGGGGGGGTTGAAAAGGGAGAAGGATGCTGAAAATAGAACCTAAACTAAACGGTGATACACCAAAAAAGTTGATCTACTTAGCTTGAACCTACACTTTCTATCAAGAACAAGCTGGGATACACTTCATTTGACAGGAGAAATTCTTCTACATTAGTGAACTAGGGGTCTGTGGAGATACAGGGAGGAAGACCTATCAGAGGTGTTCTAAAACACACTATGGCAGCCTATTCACATGCGCCTATACTCTGCTATAGACACTTCTGGCAGACCTGCAAAAGAAGAACTCACAATACACTAGATACGCTGGAATCATTCTGTGAAAGCATAAAGAAAATGACTTAACACAAAACAAAAACATAGACATATACGAAAGTGCAAGCTCAAATAGAGGTAAAAATGTTGTCTTGATTCAAGGTAAAATCCGGCAGAGCTTCGCCTTACAAGCCAAGAGATATTTTTGGTAGAGTTCTACCTTACAAGCTAAGAGATATCTTGGTAGAGTTCTGCCTTACAAGCTAAGAGATCCCTTTCTCAAATGAGAAGTTTACAATATATAGAGGAAGAAAGAGGCCTTTTGGAACCCTTTTACAAGTGGCCCATGTGCGTTCCGAGCATTGGGAAGAGGAAGTTGCTTGATAGATAATGTTGTGTCGACTCCTATTTTGACTTTAGGCGTTTAAAAAACATAGGCCGCGCCGTTTGTTTACAAACAAGACCGCTCCTTAAAGGCATTTACGCGGTTTGTCTGCTCATTAATGCAAAGTGGAGAAAAACGGGTCGTGTCGTTCACTGTTCGCGCCCCTTGATGACCACTTGGCAGATACTATGTCAACCGCTACAGTAACTCCTTGAGTCAACACCTTCCTTTGCCACTTGGACTGTTTTGTCCGTTTTTGCACTTTGTCTCTTCCTGGCTTTGTCTTTTCTGGCTCCTTCGGCCCTCAGGGGCTATCTTCCTAGCCTTGCTGGTTCCTTGGGCTCTTCTCTCAACGATTCTTCCTTTTGGCTTCGGCCTTTTGCTTCCTTTCCTTCGGGCTTTTGTCAAAGGTCCTTTTGGCAGCCGAGAGTCCTCCGCAAGGGCACCTGTCCTTTGGGGTCCTTCGGCGGCCTTGCTCCTCAAATCCTTTAGACATTTTGTCCGAAGGAATTCCTTTGGACATTTGTCCGAAGGATTTTTTCCTTTGTCTTTCCCGCTTTTTCCTTTTTTCTATCGGCTTTTCTCTGAATTTCTTCGGACTTTTTGTCCGAAGGAAATCATTTTCTGCCTTGTTCACTTTTCCGAAGGAAAACTTACCCTTTCGGCCTTCTTTCCAAGTGCTTTCCTGCCCTCCGCAAGGGCTGTTTGGCCTTTAAAATTGCCTTTCGGAAAAGTTGCAAAGGTCCTTTTGTCGC
Source organism: Torreya grandis (assembly GCA_037957365.1). Classification (NCBI taxonomy): domain Eukaryota; kingdom Viridiplantae; phylum Streptophyta; class Pinopsida; order Cupressales; family Taxaceae; genus Torreya; species Torreya grandis. The sequence continues at coordinate 1,633,130 of JARHVA010000195.1, forward strand.
CTAAGTGTTGGGAACCCGTTTCTTTCTTGCAAAGTCCATAGAAATCAGCCTGCAAAGTCCGTAGAAACAAGCCTGTAGAGTCCGTAGAAACAAGACTTGTGCAGAAAAAAATGAACTGGCTTAGAACAACAAGGAAAGGAGACCGATTTTGGCCTGTAGGAACATAAAATGGTCAACACAAACCACTAGAGCTGATTCATATGGATCTTTGTGGTCCTATCAGAACTGAAAGCATGCAAGGTGAGAGCTACTTTATGTTGCTCATTGATGATTATACTAAAATGACATGGGTAGCCTTTCTAAAAGAAAAATCAGAAGCATTTGAAAAGTTTAAAGCTTTCAAGGCATTAGTAGAAAATGAAAAAAAACTGAAAATAAAATGCCTAAGGTCAGATTGAGGAGGTGAGTTTATTTCAAATGAATTCATTGAGTTTTGCGAAGATCATGGAATTAAGAGACAATACTCAGCTGCAAGGACTCCACAACAAAATGGAGTGGTGGAAAGAAAAAATCAAACCGTTCAAGAGATGGCTAGAACTATGTTGAATGAATCTAAGTTATCAGATAGATTCTGGAGAGAAGCAGTTAATAAAACAGTATATATCTTGAACAGAGGGCAAATCAGAGTTAATAATGACAAAACTCCTTACGAATTGTGGAAAGAAAGACCAGCTTCGGTCAAACATTTCAAAGTGTTTGGAAGTAAATGTTTTATCAACAAGAATGAAGAAAATTTGGGCAAATTTGATTTAAGAGCTAATGAAGGAATTTTTCTTAGTTACTCCATCAAAAGCAAAGCCTATAGATGTTATAACAAAAGGTTACAAACTATCGTAGAAAGTGCTAGTGTTAGAATAGATGAGATCATGAATCAAAAGGCAAAAGAACTTTCAGAAGAGCCTCTAGAAATACCCAATCTTGTAGGAGAGGAAGAAAATGTAGAAAAATTGAGTGAATTTGAAAGGCGGGACACCAAAGCACCATCTCGCTTTGTTCAAAAGAATCATGCTGAATCAAATCATTGGCAACATTGATGCTGGGGTGCAAACCAGAAGAAGAATTGTAAGTATACCTGAGCATGTAAATTTCTCTTTGTTATCCAAGGTAGAGCCTAAGAGTTTTTCTTAAGCTAGTCATGATAAACATTGGGTAAAAGCAATGGAAGAAGAGTTAGATCAAATTGAGAAGAATGAGACTTGGGAACTTGTGCCCAGGCCAACGGATCAGAATGTGATTGGCACTAAGTGGGTTTTTCGAAACAAATTGAATGAAAATGGCCAAGTCACTCGAAACAAAGCAAGGTTGGTATGTAAGGGGTATGCTCAAGTAGAGGGTGTAGATTTTGAAGAGACTTTTGCCCCTGTTGCTAGATTAGAAGCAATTCGAATATTTCTTGCATTTTTAATATTCAAAAATTTTAAAGTTTATCAAATGGATGTTAAATCAGCATTTCTAAATGGCAATCTAGAAGAGGAAGTTTACATAGAACAGCCAGAAGGATTCCTCTTATCAAAAAACAAGAATTATGTGTGTAAGTTGAAGAAGGCTTTGTATGGATTGAAACAAGCTCCTAGAGCATGGTATGCTAGGCTTGATAAATACCTACAAGACCAAGGATTCAAGAGAGGATATGCTGATAGTAATCTTTACATCAAAACTGAAGGAGATCACCAGTTAATTATTGTGGTGTATGTAGATGATATAATCTTTGGAGGAGACAATGAGCAAATGTCTAAGATATTTGTCGAAGATATGCAAAAGGAATTTGAGATGTCCATGTTAGGTGAGTTGTCATTTTTCCTTGGTTTACAAATCTTTCAATCTAACAAAGGAAATTCATATCCCAAAGCAAGTATGTAAAGGAGATGTAGAAGAAATTCCATATGGAGGAGTGTGCCCCTGTTAGCACACCTATGGCTACAGGTACGAAGTTGGGCAAAGATGATGAATCTCTGAATACTAATCAAACTCTTTACAGATCAATGATTGGGAGTTTACTATATGTGATGGCATCTACGCAAGATATCATGCAAGCAGTAGGTATGGTTGCACAATTTCAAGCAGTTCCAAAAGAAACATATGTGCAAGCCATAAAACGTATATTTAGATATTTAAAGAGAACCTTGGATTATGGGTTGTGGTACCCAAGAGGTAAAGACTTCACATTGGTAGCGTACACAGATTCAGATTGGGTAGGTTGTGTAGATGATAGAAAAAGTACAAGTGGAGGAGCATTCTTTCTTGGAGATAGCCTAGTATCATGGTTGAGTAAGAAGCAGAATTCTGTATCTCTATCCACGGCAGAAGCAGAGTACATAGCGGCAGTGCTATGTTGTACACAAGTTCTATGGATGAAACAAACCTTGAAAGATATCAAAGTAGAGTATAATCATCCAATCTCCATATTCTGCGATAATACTAGTGCGATAAGTATTTCGAAGAATCCAGTTATACATTCCAGAACTAAGCATATCCCTATACAGTATCATTTCTTGAGAGAACAGGTAGTAGAACAACAAGTAAAATTGGAATATGTTTCCACATCCGAACAGATGGCTAATATCTTCACTAAGACACTTCCAAAGGAAACATTTGAGTACCTACGACAGAAGTTGGGAGTAATTTCTTTTGCTTCTTGCCACTGAAGGGAAACATCAACTAAGGGGGAGCTAAGTACTAGCTCTTGGATAGACTCTTTGCCATTGATGTGAAAGGGGGAGAAGTACAGAAAGAGGATGTCATAGAAAGGGGGAGCTACAACAAAGCAGGATTCAGACAGAAGAGGCAATGCAGCAAGGGGGAGTAGTTTCAGTATGTGGCTTCCATCAATGACAAAGGGGGAGATTGTTGGAATATTGTCATTGATGTCAAATGAACTATTGCCGGAAGTGAATGGAACTATTGCCGTAAGTGAACGGAATTGATTGCTAGGAGTGAACGGAAATGTCGACGGAAGTGAACGGAATTGTTGCCGGAAGTGAATGGAATTGTTGACGGAAATGAATGGAAATGTTGATGGAAGTGAACAGAAATGTCGACGGAAGTGAATGGAATTGTTGCCGGAAGTGAACGGAAATGTTGACCGAAGTGAACAGAATTGTCGACGGAATTGTCAACCTTGGCCGACCTATTGGGAGGAGTTGTGACCGTTCGAAAGGACCTTTTCACTTGAAGAGTCACGACCTTAATTTGTAGCTTTCCGTGGGTTATAAATAAGTGCATAACGAATGGCAAAATTTGTAGATTCGAAAGTGAAAGATATATAAAAGAAGAGCATAATTTTTAAAGGCAAATTTTTGTGAGAATATTTTTTTTTAAAAAAAAATCCGCAAGTATAAGGAAGAGTATAGCAGCAAAAACACTCAAGTGTGGATCGAATCTAAAAGAGATAAAGCAAGTGTTCTATCATCCGTTGTTTTGACAACCAATTTGAGATAGAAGAGTGATTTTTTCTGAGAAGGTTAGTGCCTACAAAATTGTTTTTGGGGTTCGTGCTCCAGTAGATTGGTGCCTACAAATATTTATATTAAGAGAATTTCTTTGTGGTTTTCTCTCAAAAGGGTTTCCACGCAAATCTATGTCTATTTGCATTGTGTGGTTTTGCATTGTATTCTTTGATTGCTTTGAATATATTAATTGCAGAGTAATTTGAGGTTTTGGATTTAAGATTAATAGTCGAAAGTGAAAAAATATCTTATACTGATTCACCCCCACCTCTCAGTATAAGCTTGTGCTTAACATAGACTTCACCTTGCTGTAGATGGCCACTTGGGTGGCTGTAAATGCTCATTTAAGGACCCCAAAATTGACTCACAAGACAAACTTGGCAACAGAGCAAAGTTTTGAAGTGTAGGGGTGGCAATTTTTGCCCTGGGGGCAAAAATGTAACATTATTGGCGACTCTGTTGGGAAGCATACCTGCTATGCTAGAGAACTGAGGCCATATAGATGCTATTTGAACTTTCAAAACAATGATAAACCTGATTTTTCACTTAAAATCTCTTCTGATCATGGCTGAAGTAACCTTTCTCCCTCAAAATAAGAAGAGAAACACATGAAAGCATGAAAACTAACAAACAAATGTGCAAACAAGCACTTATTGGAACATAACTGAACAAAACTAATGTGTTGGAACAACACTTGGACGAAAACAAACTAACAAAGAACCTAACTAACCATGACAAGAAACGATCCACCTGGATCAAAAGGGAAATTCTTAAACTCAGTCACTCCAACAGATGGTACTAGTTGCAAGGCAAGATGTTTATCAATCATAACCTTTGATAAGGCATTTTTATTGTCCACCAACTGTATTAGCATATTCTCAAATGAGTCATCAACAACAAACCAGTCACCAACAAAGACAAACTCATCAAGTACTTCCTGATATTTTTCACACTGCTTGTCATCTACCACTTTGTCAAGTGATAATTGTTCTTGAGTGGCCACACCCTTTTTATTGACTGCTGCAAGTTCATCCAGCTCTTCAAGGAGCTTTGAATAGGCAACCCAATCTGTATTATGATCTTGAATAGGTGATTCTTGATCATATTTCTAATAAACATGCTCTTAAATAGCCAACATATCCATACAAAGCTCTTCAATCTCTTGTAGAGATTCAAGGTACAGTTGCCAATCATCTTTTTGTTCCTCATTTTGATCTATTTGAACTGAATCAGCTTGAAAGTTATCTGGATCCTTCTCAATAGGAGATACCTATAACTCATTTATGACTTCAATCTGTATCAGCTCCTCTTGAAGTTCCTCTACATCAAGATCATCAGTCTCATCACTCTCAACTATAATTGGATGCTAAATTACAACCTCAAGTGAAGTATCAATAGGAAATTCTTCCTCAAACACACCTGAATAATTCTCTACACACTCTGCAAGAACTTGACCTGTCGCTGCAACCTCTTTCTCAATACTCCAAAGAACAGGGTCCTCCTAAGCAAGGGAGATGGTGGGAGAGTGATGAAATTCATTTGTTTGAGAGGGAAACTGAAGCATGGGAGGTCGATCATGATCACATTTTGGAATCTTGAGGGCAATGGAATTATCTAGGGAGTTTTGGAGAGGAGGGAAAGAAAAACTCTTAAAGACCTCTGTATTTTGTTCCTTCCACTTGGCCATTACCTCATCAAACTCTGAAACCTACTTGTCTTCCAGGGCAACTTGAGCTTGAGTGAAGATTGGTGAGGAAAGGGAACTATAGGAAGGTTTAGTCTCATGAATAGGCTCTTGAATACAATTAGGAAGCTCCCTTGTCACACATTGAGCATGATTAAGAACTTCATGAGAATAAGAAGCACAAGATCACCTTGTAGACAATTGGTTTAACTCAATTTTCTGTCTCTCCCAAGCCTCCATATTTTCCAATACAAGAATACTAATCCCTTTATCTCTTCTAGATCATTGGACACATTTTGAAATAGACCATTCCCTTGCTCATACTGAGAGTTAGAACAAACCTTTCTTGCATATGCTAGTATTCTGAGCTCTATTTCATTCATTCTTTCTTGAAGGCAAGACTGCTCATATCCAACATCATAGCCATATGGGAAAGATGAAATCCGGTCCTGAGACTGATATGGCTCACAAGGTAAGATTCATGCTCTTGATAAGGCTGATTAGGCTCGTAAAAAGGCTCATAGATATTATGACAAGGCTGGTATGATCCATCATTGGGCTGATAAGGAAACATAGCATAGGAATTCTCTTCATACACAACCATCAGAATTCATTCATGATAATGCAATAAAAATAGACTTACATGGAAACTGTCCCTCAACTATTAGAAGCAATTGCTTGAGCTTGGAATCACCAAATACTTTTTCAAGAACACTGCTACAACTGCAATTTCAGCAAGACCACCTCCAATAGGTCCCAGCGGGCGTGCCAAAAACTGTTGTCAACCTGGAGTTGCATCCTGAATCGAAGACGTGCTGAAATGACCAATCCTCTCTTTGGTTGAAACAATGGGATCTTCTCACGAGGGTGGGTGCCTCAATGGTGAGAAGAACCTCCAAAGAAGGCTGGTTCCTGTAAGATGTATCAATGGATCTCTACTCTGTGCTGTGAATCTACCATGGAAAGGGGAGAAAGAAACTTGAAAGGGAAATCCTACCTAATGACGGTGATACACTAAAATGTTGATCCACTCTACTTGGAACCTTGAACACGGAATCAAAAAAGGGAAAAAAAAGACCTTTGATTTCAATTGATCACTATGCATAAATATTTCATGAGAAAGTTCGATCCAGTGACCAAAACATGAAGGAAAACGATGGAGAGAGGTCTGATACAAGACACTTTGCAGCCACCTAACATCTACTTACAGCTTTAGCAAAAGACATATAGAACACTAAACATGACTTGCATAACATGATGAGCTAGCAACTAGGTACGAATCAGAATTTGGGAACGAAAAGAAATCTACCACGTATGGAAATTATTGAATGAATGTGCACTATGCCAGCACTTGAAATCTGAAAGTATAGTCCTTTTATTGATTGAAGAGGTTACACAACTCATCAATGGTAGAGTCTGGGCTTACGAAGAGGGATGGATTTTTACAAGGCTGAAAAGCCATTAATATAGAATTTTACAACAAGCCAAGAGATTGACGTTGGAAAATAGAGAGGGAGTAAACTCAAACCAACTCAGCATTTACAAAAAGTCTATTTTGTCTTCTTCCTCTTTGCATGAAAGCTCCTTGGCGCTACAATTAGATGGTAAATTCATACATTTGACTTTGCTTGTGCATGCTCAGCTAAGCCATGTCTAAGATTAGTAACTTCACTAGCTCTTTGGCATTTGAGAATGGTCGGTGGGTCTGTTAAAATGTCCACTTCTCTTTGCATGGAATATTACGCCAAGTTTCCAAAATAGACTCCCCTTGAGTTGCTCGTGTTTTCATGAAGGACAAAGAAAATGTGTAACGAATGTGTCCAGTCAACTCTACTTGGACTGCCAAATCATTGAGAGCCTTGCAACGTGGAAGGAACGCCCAAATTTACAAGTCGAGCTTGAACTAAACTAGAACGTTTGGATGCATGTGGTTGACTAGTCAAACTACAGATAAGCATGACTTTAACAACGAGTTAACCCAAGATTTGACCAGTCAGCCAAAAAATAGTCTTTGCTTGCATGTATTTTCTCTTATTTTGCCCTGCCTGTGTCTTGTCTATTTTTGGTGAGATTCTATTTTTGTCTTCAACTTCCCATCGGTTTATCTATTTTCAACCCTTTTGCATTGTTAGATTTCCCTTAGACTTTCCTCGGATATTTTGTTTCAACTTAGTCCATCCCTTCCATTACTTGTATTTGATTCGGATTATTTTGCTTGCCCATTTGTTTCATTTCCAACAGCTTTTCATTGACTTTACTTATTCCTTCGAACAAAAAGTCCAAAGGAATTCATTTCCTTGTTAATTTCACCGAATTAATTCCTTTTAGGCTGTTATGTCTTGCCTTTGTCTGGTCTATTTTCCTCGGGTTTATTTATTCTCCTGAATTTCTTTGGACTTTTTGTCGGAAGGAATTCCTTCAGACAAAAAGTCCGAAGGAATTCGTCTCCTTTGGCTATCTTTTCATGCCCTTCGGGAACTTTTGCAAGGTCCACTATTTGTCTCTGCCCTTTGCAAGGGCTTTTGTCTCTCCTCTGTGCCCTTCGAAACTTTTGAAGGGTCCTGCCAACGACCAAGTGCCCTCCGCAAGGGCTTTTATCTCTCATTTGTGCCCTTCAAAACTTTTGAAAAGGTCCACTTCACTGAACAAGTGCCCTTCGGAAAAATTGGAAAGGTCCACTTCACCGACCAAGTGCCTTCGGTAAGGGCAGGTGTCCCTCGGAACTGGCTATTCGAAAGAATTGAAGGGCACCCGGACATTTTGTAGGGCACCCAGGCTTTTTGCAGGGAACCTAGACTTTTTGTAAGGCACTCGGGTTTTTTGTAAGTCACTCGGGCTTTTTGTATCCGTCATTATTCCTTCGGACTTTTGTCTTGTCTTCTCAACTATGCTCTTCCTCTTTTCTTTCAGACAAAAAACCCAAAGAAAAAAGCCTTGAACCACTGCCACTTAGTCATTTTTTCGGACTTTTTGTTAGCTTTCTCTTGGACAAAATGTCTGAAGAAATAGTGCACCTCTTATACCCGAAAAATTCCTTGGGAAGACAAAAAAAAAAAACTAACAGCTTGAATATCTTGGCTTTATTTGCACGTTTGGCTGTAATCAAGCAAGCTCCTTGGAAACTTTTGCATTACTAAACTTCACCTCATTGTAGATGGCCACTTGGATGGCTGTAAATGCTCATTTAAGGACCCCAAAACTAATTCACAAGACAAACTTGGCACCATAGCAAAGTTCCGAGGTGTAGGGGTGGCAATTTTTGCCGTGGGGGCAAAAATGTAACATTTTTGGCGACTCCTGGGAAGCATGCCTGCTATGCTAGAGAACTGAGGCCATATAGATGCTATTTGAACTTTCAAAACAATGATAACCCTGATTTCTGACTGAAAATCTCCTCTAATCATGGCTGAAGTAACCTTTCTCCCTCAAAATAAGAGAAACACATGAAAGCAGGAAGAGCAACAAACAAATGTGCAAACAAGCACTTATTGGAACATAACTGAATGAAACTAATTTGCTGGAACAACACATGGAGGAAAACAAACTAACAAAGAACCTAACTAACCATGTGTTGATGCAGGAAAATGCACCCAGTGGCAGGAAGTCGAGCTCCTGCCTTCTCCTCGCAACATGGAAACTCCCCTCTCGCCTGTGGGACTGGCGAAGCTGGAGGGCAGAGTCTCTAGATAAGGGCTAGCTCCCTTTGATGCATCATGTTTGTTCCAGCAAGTGCAAAATACAGATATATATATATATATAGCTATATAATGGGGGGAATGAAAAGGGAGAAAGGTACAGGCAAACAAACTACTCTAAAGAGGTGATGCACCAAAATAAGTCGACCTTCTCACATCCACTCTCAGAATCAGACAAAAACAACATACACTTCAGACTTGGCAGAAGGGTCGGGTTGCAAGAGAATGGCAGGGAGGTTCTCATGAAAACACAGAAACAGAGACTCACCAAGGTGCTGTGAAATGCACACTGTAAATAACTTCCTCTGTTCTACACTTCCAAATAGAGCTCTTCTCCTATCAGCTGCAGAAAATGGCGCCTTGTAGACAACTGGTATGTTGGTGTTGGACCTGTGAAAGCATCAAGAGACAATGACTGAACACAAACAACACTCAGAACATACACAGGATATCTATCCAAGAAGAGGTAAAAACTGCGTTTATTTGATTCAGGTGGAAATTTTAGCAAGGCTACGCCTTGTAAAATGTGGAAGCTCCTTCCAAAATGACAAGTTCGCAATATATATGAGAAACTAGGAAGCCCATTTGGCACTTCCCCTTTACAAGTGGCAATCGCATCCCTTCATTGGGAAGAACAAGTCGCTCAAAACATTAATGAGCCATGTGTTTTGTCTGCTCGAAATCTACCCTTTCAAGGTCAATACACAGTTTGTCCACCCATTAAATGTAAAATGGAGAAACCGGTTGCTTTACTAGCTGTTTGTGTCCTCTCATGATCAATTCGCAGGAACTGTTTCACCTACTGGGGTCACTTCTCAAATTGGCGCCACTTGGACTAACTGCTTGCTCATTTCATGCTTGTCTCCTTGTCTTTTCTCAATTTTGTCTCTATCTGGCTCCTTCGGCCCTCGGGGGCGAACATCCTGGTGGGTCGCTGCATTTTGGGCTCCTTCTTCTCCATGGTTAGCTCTTTCTCAGTTGAAAACAAACGGCCATTTCATTTCATGAAAGTTGACGTCCACGTGGCCGTCGTTGGTTTAAAAACCAATGGCTAACTTATTCTAGTTAATTTTGACGTCCTCCGGGACATCACCATCCCCATCAAAACGTCATCGGGTCCATGTGGCTTCTTTTGCGACTTGCTTACTCTTAGCACACCTCCGACTTGCTTAGTGCCCCTTTGGATTTGGGCCGGAAGTCCCCCGCAAGGGCACCTGCCCTTCGGGGTCCTTCGGCGGGTCCCTTTGTACTCTGGATTGCCCCCGGCTCCCGCAGACAATTTTCTCGGGTCGCTTTGCTGCTTTGTGTATTTTCGCGGACTTTTGTCCATGGACATTTTCCCGCGGACAAAAAGTCCGCAGAAAATCTTCCGCCCTCCGCTATGTATTGTTTTCCGCGGGCTTTTGTCCGCGGAAATTTCACACGGACAAAAAGTCCATGGAAATTCCTCCGGCTCTTTGCTTAGCTTTGGTCTGCGGCCCGAATTCCTTCGGACTTTTTGTCTGACAGAATTCCTTTGGATAAAAAGTCCGAAGGAATTCGGGACTTAGTCGATTTCAAACAAAATGAATTCTGAACTTTGAACTTTGAACCGAACTTACCCAGGTCCTTTTCTTTTGAAGCGTTGGCCCTCCACTAGGGCATTTTGAACTTGAAGACTCCCCTTCGGTTAAGGGCATACCCTTGAACCAAGCCATTGAACCAAAAATGGTTCAACGGTTCAAGGGTTCAACCATTGCGCGCTGATGGACTAACGAAACAAGGCCAATGAACCCTTTGCTTGAACCAAGCCCATTGAACCTCTCCCTTTGAACCAAGCCCGTTGAACCAAAATTTGGTTCAACGGTTCAATGGTTCAATGCTTGTTGAAATAAGATGTTGAACCGAGCGATGAACCTTTGAACCAAAGGTCATTGAACCACTTGAACCAGGCCATTGAACCAAACATGCTGAACCTAAAGATGAAAGAACCAAGTGCCGAAGAACCATGACATGAACTTGTGCAACCTGAAAAAGACTGGCATTGAATAGCAAAATTGGTCAACACCATGACAAAGCACGATCCACCTAGATCAAAAGGGAAATTCTTAAACTCAATCACTCCAACAGATGGTACTAGTTGCAAGGTAGAATGTTTATCAATCATAACCTTTGATAAGGCATTTTCATTGTCCACAAACTGTATTAGCATCTTCTAAAATGAGTCATCAACAACAAACCAGTCACCAACAAAGACAAACTCATCAAGTACTTCCTGATATTTTTTGTACTGCTTGTCATCGACCACCTTGTCAAGTGATAATTGTTCTGGAGTGGCCACACCCTTTTTATCGACTGCTGCAAGTTCATCTAGCTCTTCAAGGAGCTTTGAATAGGCAACCCAATCTGTATTATGATCTTGAATAGGTGATTTTTGATCAGATTTCTAATAAACATGCTATTCTATAGCCAACATATCCATACAAAGCTCTTCAATCTCTTGTAGAGATTCAAGGTACAGCTGCCAATCATCTTTTTGTTCCTCATTTTGATCTATTTGACCTGAATCAGCTTGAAAGCCATCTGAATCCTTCTCAATAGGAGATAGCTGCAAGTCATTTATGACTTCAATCTATATCGGCTCCTCTTAAAGTTACTCTACATCAAGATCATCAGTCTTCTCACTCTCAGCTATAATTGGATGCTCAATTACAACCTCAAGTGAAGTATCAATAGGAAATTCTTCCTCAAACACACTTGAATCATCCTCTACACACTCTGCAAGAACTTGACCTGTAGCTGCAACCTCTTTCTCAATACTCCAAAGAATAGGCTCCTCCTGAGGAAGGGGGATGGTGGGAGGGTGATGAAATTCATTTGTTTGAGACGGAAAATGAAGCATGGGAGGTCGATTATGATCAGATTTTTGAATCTTGAGGGAAATGGAATTATCTAGGTAATTTTGGAGAGGAGGGAAAGAGAAACTCTTAAAGACCTCTGTATTTTGTTCCTTCCACTTGGCCATTACCTCATCAAACTCTGAAACTTGCTTGTCTTCTTGGACAACTTGAGCTTGAGGGATGATTGGTGAGGAAAGGGGACTATAGGAAGGTTTAGTCTCATGAATAGGCTCTTGAATACAATTAGGAAGCTCCATTGTCACACACTGGGCATGATTAAGAACTTCTTGAAAATAACAAGCACAAGAACCCCTTGTAGACAATTGGTTTAACTCGATTTTCTGTCTCTCCCAAGCCTCCATCTTTTCCAATACAAGAATACATAGTCCGTTTATCTCTTTTAGATCATTGGACACATTTTAAAATAGACCATTCCCTTGCTCATACTGAGAGTTAGAACAAACCTTTCTTGCATATGCTAGTATTCTGAGCTCTATTTCATTCATTCTTTCTTGAAGGCAAGACTGCTCATATGCAACATCATAGCCATATGGGAAAGATGAAATCCGGCCCTGAGACTGATATGGCTCATAAGGTAAGATTCATGCTTTTGATAACACTGATTAGGCTCGTAAAAAGGCTCATAGGTATCATGACAAGGCTAGTATGATCCATCATTGGGCTGATAAGGAAACATAGCATAGGAATTCTCTTCATACACAACCATCAAAATTCATTCATGATAATGCAATAAAAATAGACTTACATGGAAACTGTCCCTCAACTATTAGAGGCAATTGCTTGAGCTTGGAATCACCAAATACTTCTTGAAGAACACTACTACAATTGCAATTTCAGCAAGACCACCTCCAATAGGTCCCACCGGGCTTGCCAAAAACTGTTGTCAACCTGAAGTTGCACCCTGAATCGAAGACGTGCTGAAATGGCCAATCCTCTCTCCGGTTGAAACAATGGAATCTTTTAATAAGGGTGGGTGCCTCAATGGTGAGAAGAACCTCCAGAGAACGCTGGTTCCTGTAAGATGTATCAATGGATCTCTACTCTCTGCTGCGAATCTACCATGGAAAAGGGAGAAAGAAACTTGAAAGGGAAATCATACCCAATGACGGTGATACACTAAAATGTTGATCCACTCTACTTGGAACCTTGAACACTAAATCAAACAAGGGAAAAAAAGGCCTTTGATTTCAATTGATCACTATGCATAAATATTTCATGAGAAAGTTCAATCCAATGACCAAAACATGAGGGAAAACGATGGAGAGAGGTTTGATACAAGACACTTTGCAGCCACCTAACATCCACTTACAGCTTCAGCAAAAGACATATAGAACACTAAACATGACCTGCATAACATGATGAGCTAGCAACTAGTTACGAATTAGAATTTGGGAAGAGAGAAAAATATACCACGTATGCAAATTGTTGAATGAATGTACACTATGCCAGCACTTGAAATCTAAAAGTACAGTCCTATTGATTGAAGAGGTTGCACAACTCATCAATGGTAGAGTCTGCTCTTACGAAGAGCGGGATGGATTTTTCCAAGGCTGAAAAGCCATTAATATAGAATTTTACAACAAGCCAAGAGAATGACATAGGAAAATAGAGAGGGTGTAAACTCAAACCAACTCAGCATTTATAAAAAGTCTATTTTGTCTTCTTCCTCTTTGCATGAAATCTCTTTGGCGCTAGAATTAGATGGTAAATTCATACGTTTGACTTTGCTTGTGCATGCTCAGCTAAGCCATGTCTAAGATTAGTAACTTCACTAGCTCTTTGGCATTTGAGAATGGTCGGTGGGTCTGTTAAAATGAATTAGATGGTAAATTCATACGTTTGACTTTGCTTGTGCATGCTCAGCTAAGCCATGTCTAAGATTAGTAACTTCACTAGCTCTTTGGCATTTGAGAATGGTCGGTGGGTCTATCAAAATGTTAACTTCTCTTTGCATGGAATATTACGCCAAGTTTCCAAAATAGACTCCCTTTGATTTGCTCGCATTTTCATGAAGGAAAAAGAAAACGTGTAATGAATGTGTCCAGTCTACTCTATTGGGACTGCCAAATCATTGAGAGCCTTGCAACGTGGAAGGAACGCCCAAATTTAGAAGTCGAGATTGAACTAATCTAGAACGTTTGGATGCATGTGGTTGACTAGTCAAACTAGAGAGAAGAGTGACTTTAACAGCGAGTCAACCCAAGATTTGACCAATCAGGGAAAAAATGGTCTTTGCCTGCATGTATTTTCTCTTATTTTGCTCTGCCTGTATCTTGTCTATTTTTGGCAGGATTCTATTTTTGTCTTCAACTTCCCATTGGGTTATCTATTTTCAACCCTTTTGCATAGTCAGATTTCCCTTAGACTTTCCTCGGATATTATGTTTCAACTTTGTCCATCCCTTCCATTACTTGTATTTGATTCGGATTATTTTGTTTGTCCCTTTGTTTCATTTCTTTCGTCCTTGTGTCAACATTACTTATTCCTTCGGACTTTTTAACCGAAGGAATTCCTTCAGACAAAAAGTCCACAGGAATTCGTTTCCTTTTTAATTTCCCCGAATTAATTCATTTTAGGCTCTTATGTCTTGCCTTTGTCTTGTCTATTTTCCACAGGTTTATTTATTCTCCCGAATTTCTTCGGACTTTTTGTCGGAAGGAATTCCTTCGGACAAAAAGTCTGAAGGAATTCGTCTCCTTTGGCTATCTTTTCTTGCCCTTCATAAACTTTTGCAGAGTCCACTGTTTATGTCTCTGCCCTCCACAAAGGCCTCTGTCTCTCCTTTGTGCCCTTCGAAATTTTTGAAGGGTCCTGCCAATGACCAAATGCCCTCCGCAAGGGCTTCTGTCTCACCTCTGTTCCCTTTGAAAATTTTGAAAAGGTCCACTTTACCTACCAAGTGCCCTTCAGAAAAATTGGAAAGGTCCACTTCACCGACCAAGTGCCCTGCGCAAGGGTAGGTGTCCTTCAAAACTAGCTTTTCGGAAGAATTGAAGGGCACCCAGGCTTTTTGTAGGGCACCCGGGCTTTTTGTAGGGAACCCGGGCTTTTTCTAAGGCACCCTGGCTTTTTGTAACCATCCTTATTCCTTTGGACTTTTTTCTTGTCTTCTCAACTGTGCTCTTCCTCTTTTCTTTCGAACAACACACCTAAAGAAGAAAGCCTTGAACGACTGCCACTTAGTCATTTTTTAAAACTTTTTGTCAGTCCTTTGAGAGCTCTTTCTCTCAGATAAAATGTCCGTAGAAATAGTTCACCTCTTATACCCGAAAAATTCCTTGGGAAGACATGGGAAGACAAAAAATAAACAGCTTGAATATCTTGGTTGTATTTGTACATTTGGCTGTAATCAAGCAAGCTCCTTGGAAACCTCTGCAAGACTATACTTCACCTTGCTGTAGATGGCCACTTGGGTGGTTGTAAATGCTCATTTAAGGACCCCAAAACCGATTCACAAGACAAACTTGGCACCATAGCAAAGTTCCGAAGTGTAGGTGTGGCAATGTTTGCCCTGTGGAGGTAAAAATGTCAACATTTTTGGCAACTCTGCTGGGAAGCATGCCTGCTATGCTAGAGAACTGAGGCCATATAGATGCTATTTGAAGTTCCAAAACAATTATAAACCTGATTTCTGACTGAAAATCTCCTCTGATCATGGCTGAAGTAACTTTTATCCCTCAAAATAAGGGAAACACACGAAAGTAGGAAACCTAACTAAGAAACAAATGTGCAAACAAGTACTTATTGGAACATAATTGAACGAAACTAATGTGTTGGAACAACACTTGGAGGAAAACAAACTAACAAAGAACCTAACTAACCATGACAAAGCACGATCCACCTGGATCAGAAAGGAAATTCTTAAAATCAGTCACTCCAAGAGATGGTACTAGTTGCAAGGCAGGATGTTTATCAATCATAACCTTTGATAAGGCATTTTTATTGTCCACCAACTGTGTTAGCATCTTCTCAAATGAGACATCAACAGCAAACCAGTCACCAACAAAGACAAACTCATCAAGTACTTCCTGATATTTTTCGCACTGCTTGTCATCTACCACCTTGTCAAGTGATAATTGTTAATGAGTGGCCACACCCTTTTTATCGACTGCTGCAAGTTCATCCAGCTCTTCAAGGATCTTTGAATAGGCAACCCAATCTATATTATGATCTTGAATAGGTGATTCTTGATCATATTTCTCATAAACATGCTCTTCAATAGCCAACATATCCATACAAAGATCTTCAATCTCGTGTAGAGATTCAAGGTACAGCTGCCAGTTCCTCATTTTGATCTATTTGAACTAAATCAGCTTGAAAGCTATCTGGATCCTTCTCAATAAGAGATACCTGTAACTCATTTATGACTTCAATCTGTATCATCTCCTCTTGAAGTTCCTCTACATCAAGATCATCAGTCTTCTCACTCTCAGCTATAATTGGATGCTCAATTACAACCTCAAGTGAAGTATCAATAAGAAATTCTTCCTCAAACACACCTGAGTCATCCTCTACACACTATGCAAGAACTTGACCTGTAGCTGAAACCTCTTTCTCAATACTCCAAAGAATAGGCTCCTCCTGAGGAAGGAGAATGGTGGGAGGGTGATGAAATTCATTTGTTTGAGAGGAAAAATGAAGCATGGGAGGTCGATCATGATCAGATTTTGAAATCTTGAGGGCAATGGAATTATCTAGGGAGTTTTGGAGAGGAGGGAAAGAGAAACTCTTAAAAACCTTTGTATTTTGTTCCTTCCACTTGGCAATTACCTCATCAAAGTATGAAACCTGCTTATCTTCTTGGACAACATGAGCTTGAGGGATGATTGGTGAGGAAAGAGGACTATAGGAAGGTTTCATCTCATGAATAGGCTCTTGAATACAGTTAGGAAGCTCCCTTGTCACACACTGGGCATGATTAAGAACTTTATGAGAATAACAGGCACAAGAACCCCTTGTAAACAATTGGTTCAACTCAATTTTCTGTCTCTTCCAAGCCTCCATCTTTTTCAATACAAGAATACATAGCCCGTTTATCTCTTTTGGATCATTGGACACATTTTGAAATAGACCATTCACTTCCTCATAGTGAGAGTTAGAACAAACCTTTCTTGCATATGCTAGTATTATGAGCTCTATTTCATTCATTCTTTCTTGAAGGCAAGACTGCACATATGCAACATCATAGCCATATGGGAAAGATGAAATCTAGTCCCGAGACTGATATGGCTTACAAGGAAGATAAGATTCATGCTCTTGATAAGGCTGATTAGGTTCGTAAAAAGGCTCATAGGTATGATGACAAGGCTGGTATGATCCATCATTGGGCTGATAAGGAAACATAGCATAGGAATTCTCTTCATACATAGCCATCAAAATTCATTCATGATAATGCAATAAAAATAGACTTACATGGAAATTGTCTTTGAACTATTAGAAGAAATTGTTTGAGCTTGGAATCACCAAATACTTCTTGAAGAACACTGCTAGAACTGCAAGTTCAGCAAAACCAGCTCCAATAGGTCCCACCGGGCGTGCCAAAAACTGTTGTCAACCTGAAGTTGCACCCTGAATCGAAGACGTGCTGAAATGGCCAATCCTATCTCCGGTTGAAACAATGGGATCTTCTCATGAGGGTGGGTGCCTCAATGGTGAGAAGAACCTCCAGAGAATGTTGGTTTCCTTTAAAATGTATCAATGGATCTCTAATCTGTGCAGCGAATCTACCATGAAAAAGGAAGAAAGAAACTTGAAAGGAAAATCCTATCTAATGACGGTGATACACCAAAATGTTGATCCACTCTACTTGGAACCTTGAACACTGGATCAAACAAGGGAAAAAGAAGACCTTTGATTTCAATTGATCACTATGCATAAATATTTCATGAGAAGGTTCGATCTAATGACCAAAACATGAGAGAAAACGATGGAGAGAGGTCTGATACAAGACACTTTGCAGCCACCTAACATCCACTTACAGGTTCGGTAAAAGACATAGAACACTGAGCATGATTTACATAACATGATGAGCTAGCAACTAGGTACAAATCAGAATTTGGAAAGGGAGAGAAATCTACCATGTATGCAAATTGCTGAATGAATGTACACTATGCCAGCACTTGAAATCTAAAAGTACAGTCCTATTGATTGAAGAGGTTACACAACTCACCAATGGTAGAGTCTGGTCTTACCAAGAGAGGATGGATTTTTACAACGCTGAAAAGCCATTAATATAGAATTTTACAACAAGCCAAGAGATTGACGTTGAAAAATAGAGAGTAAACTCAAACCAACTCAACATTTATAAAAAGTCTATTTTGTCTTCTTCCTGTTTGCATGAAAGCTCCTTGGCGCTAATTATACGGTGAATTCATACGTTTGACTTTGCTTGTGCATGCTCAACTAAGCCATGTCTAAGATTAGAAACTTCACTAGCTCTTTGGCGTTTGAGAATGGTCGATGGGTTTGTTAAAACGTCCACTTCTCTTTGCATGGAAGATTACGCCAAGTTTCCAAAATAGACTCCCCTTGAGCTACTCGCGTTTGCATGAAGGACAAAGAAAATGTGTAACGAATGTGTCTAGTCAACTCTACTTGGACTGCCAGATCATTGAGAGCCTTTCAACGTGGAAGGAACGCCCAAATTTAGAAGTCAAGCTTGAACTAAGCTGGAACGTTTGGATGCATGTGGTTGACTACTCAAACTACAGAGAAGCATGACTTTAACAGTGAACAACCCAAGATTTGACCATTCAGCCAACAAATAGTCATCGCTTGCATGTATTTTCTCTTATTTTGCCCTGCCTATGTCTTTTCTATTTTTGGCGGGATTCTATTTTTGTCTTCAACTTCCCATCGGGTTATCTATTTTCAACCCTTTTGCATAGTCAGATTTCCCTTAGACTTTCCTTGGATATTTTGTTTCAAATTAGTCTATCCCTTCCATTATGTGTATTTGATTCGGATTATTTCGCTTGTCCCTTTGTTTCATTTCGTGCGGCTTTTTGTCGACTTTACTTATTCCTTCGGACTTTTTGTCCGAAGAAATTCTTTCGGACAAAAAGTCCAAAGGAATTCATTTCCTTGTTAATTTCCCCAAATTAATTCCTTTTAGCTCTAATGTCTTGCCTTTGTCTTGTCTATTTTCCTCGGGTTTATTTATTCTCCCGAATTTCTTTTGACTTTTTGTCCGAAGGAACTCCTTCGGACAAAAACTCCTTTGGCTATCTTTTCATGCCCTTCAAAAACTTTTGCAGGGTCCACTATTTACGTCTCTGCCCTCCGCAAGGGCTTCTGTCTCTCCTCTGTGCCCTTCAGAACTTTTGAAGGGCCCTGCCAATGACCAAGTGACTTCCGCAAGGGCTTCTGTCTCACCTATGTGCCCTTCGAAACTTTTGGAAAGGTCCACTTCACTGACCAAGTGCCCTTCGGGAAAATTGGAAAGGTCCACTTCACCAACCAAGTGCCCTCTGCAAAGATAGGTGTCCTTCGAAACTGGGTTTTTGAAAGAATTGAAGGGCACACGGACTTTTTGTAGGGCACCCAGGCTTTTTGTAGGGCACCCGGGCTTTTTGTAAGGCACTCAGGCTTTTTGTAAGTCACCCGGGATTTTTGTAACCATCCTTCCGTCGGACTTTTCTCGTCTTCTCAATTGTGTTCTTCCTCTTTTCTTTCAAACAAAGAACCCAAAGAAAAAAGCCTTGAACGACTGCCACTTAGTCATTTTTTTGGACTTTTTGTCAGTCCTTTGAGAGCTCTTTCTCTTGGACAAAATGTCCGAAGAAATAGTCCACCTCTTATACCCAAAAAATTCCTCGGGAAGACAAAAAAATAAATTAACAGCTTGAATATCTTGGTTGTATTTGCACGTTTGGCTGTAATCAAGCAAGCTCCTTGGAAACCTCTGCATGACTAAACTTCACCTCGTTGTAGATGGCCACTTGGGTGGCTGTAAATGCTCATTTAAGGACCCCAAAACTGATTCACAAGACAAACTTGGCACCATAGCAAAGTTCTGAAGTGTAGGTGTGGCAATGTTTGCCCTGTGGAGGCAAAAATGTCAACATTTTTGGCAACTCTACTGGGAAGCATGCCTGCTATGCTAGAGAACTGAGGCCATATAGATGCTATTTGAACTTCCAAAACAATGATAAACCTGATTTCTGACTGAAAATCTCCTCTGATCATGGCTAAAGTAACCTTTATCCCTCAAAATAAGGGAAACACACGAAAGCAGTAAACCTAACTAAGAAACAAATATACAAAAAGGTACTTATTGGAACAAAACTGAACAAAACTAATGTGTTGGAACAACACTTGGAGGAAAACAAACTAACAAAGAATCTAACTAACCATGACAAAGCACGATCCACCTAGATCAAAACAAAAATTCTTAGAATCAATCACTCCAAGAGATGGTACTAGTTGCAAGGCAGGATGTTTATCAATCATAACCTTTGATAAGACATTTTTATTGTCCACCAACTGTATTAGCATCTTCTCAAATGTGACATCAACAGCAAACTAGTCACCAACAAAGACAAACTCATCAAGTACTCCCTGATATTTTTCGCAGTGCTTGTCATCTACCCCTTGTCAAGTGATAATTGTTCTTGAGTGGCCACACCCTTTTTATCGACTGCTGCAAGTTCATCCAGCTCTTCAAGGAGCTTTGAATAAGCAACCCAATCTGTATTATGATCTTGAATAGGTGATTCTTGATCAGATTTCTCATAAAAATGCTCTTCAATAGTCAACATATCCATACAAAGCTCTTCAATCTCGTGTAGAGATTCAAGGTACAGCTGCCAATCATCTTTTGTTCCTCATTTTGATCTATTTGAATTGAATCAGGTTTAAAGCTTTTTGGATCCTTCTCAAAAGGAGATACATGTAACTCATTTATGACTTCAATCTGTATCAGTTCCTCTTGAAGTTCCTATACATCAAGATCATCAGTCTTCTCACTCTCAACTATAATTGGATGCTCAATTACAACCTCAAGTGATGTATCAATAAGAAATTCTTCGTCAAACAGCCCTGAATCATCCTCTACACACTCTGCACGAACTTGACCTGTAGCTGCAACCTCTTTCTCAATACTCCAACGAACAGGGTCTTTTTGCGGAAGGGGGATGGTGGGAGGGTGATGAAATTCATTTGTTTGAGAGAGAAAATGAAGCATGGGAGGTCGATCATGATCAGATTTTGGAATGTTGAGGGCAATGGAATAATCTAGGGAGTTTTGGAGAGGAGGGAAAGAGAAACTCTTAAAGACTTCTGTATTTTGTTCCTTCCACTTGGCCATTACCTCATCAAAGTATGAAACCTGCTTGTCTTCCTGGACAACTTGAGCTTGAGGGATGATTGGTGAGGAAAGGGGACTATAGGAAGGTTTAGTCTCATGAATAAGATCTTGAATACAATTAGGAAGCTCCCTTGTCACACACTGGGCATGATTAAGAACTTCATGAGAATAACAAGCACAAGAACCCCTTGTAGACAATTGGTTCAACTCGATTTTCTGTCTCTCGTAAGCCTCTATCTTTTCCAATACAAGAATACATAGCATGTTTATCTCTTTTGGATCATTGAACACATTTTGAAATAGACCATTCACTTCCTCATATTGAGAGTTATAACAAACCTTTCTTGCATATGCTAGTATTCTGAGCTCTATTTCATTCTTTCTTGAAGGCAAGACTGCACATATGCAACATCATAGCCATATGGGAAAGATGAAATCTGGTCCTGACACTGATATGACTCACAAGGAAGATAAGATTCATGCTCTTGATAAGGCTGATTAGGCTCCTAAAAAGGCTCATCGATATCATGACAAGGCTGATATGATCTATCATTGGGCTGATAAAGAAACATAGCATAGGAATTCTCTTCATACACAGCCATCAAAATTTATTCATGATAATGCAATAAAAATAGACTTACATGGAAATTGTCCGTGAACTATTAAAAGCAATTGTTTGGGTTTGGAATCACCAAATACTTCTTGAAGAACACTACTACAACTGCAATTTCAGCAAGACTAGCTCCAATAGGTCCCACCGGGTGTGCCAAAAACTGTTGTCAACCTGGAGTTGCACCCTGAATCGAAGACGTGCTGAAATGGCTAATCCTATCTCGGATTGAAACAATGGGATCTTCTCATGAGGGTGGGTGGCTCAATGGTGAGAAGAATCTCCAGAGAAGGCTAGTTCCTGTAAGATGTATCAATAGATCTCTACTCTATGCTGCGAATCTACCATGGAAAAGGGAGAAAGAAACCTGAAAAGGAAATCCTATCTAATGAAGGTGATACACCAAAATGTTGATCCACTCTACTTGGAACCTTGAACACTGATCAAACAAGGGAAAAAGAAGACCTTTGATTTCAATGGATCACTATGCATAAATATTTCATGAAAAGGTTCGATCCAATGACCAAAACATGAGGGAAAACGATGGAGAGAGATCTGATACAAGACACTTTGAAGCCACCTAACATCCACTTACAGCTTCGATAAAAGACATATAGAACACTGAACATGACCTACATAACATGATGAGCTAGCAACTAAGTACAAATCAAAATTTGGAAAGGGAGAGTAATCTACCACGTATGCAAATTATTGAATGAATGTACACTATGCCAACACTTGAAATCTAAAAGTACAGTCCTATTGATTGAAGAGGTTACACAACTCACCAATGGTAAAGTCTAGTCTTACCAAGAGAGGGATTGATTTTTACAAGGTTGAAAAGCCATTAATATAGAATTTTACAACAAGCCAAGAGATTGACGTTGGAAAATAGAGAGGGAGTAAACTCAAACCAACTCAACGTTCACAAAAAGTCTATTTTGTCTTCTTCCTGTTTGCATGAAAGCTCCTTGGTGCTAGAAATAGACGGTGAATTCATACATTTGACTTTGCTTGTGCATGCTCTTCTAGGCCATGTCTAAGATTAGAAACTTCACTAGCTCTTTGGCATTTTAGAATATTCAATGGGTCTGTTAAAACATCCACTTCTCTTTGCATGGAAGATTAGGCCAAGTTTCCAAAATAGATTCCCCTTGAGCTACTCGCATTTGCATGAAGGACAAAGAAAATGTGTAACGAATGTGTCCAGTCAACTTTACTTGGACTGCCAGATCGTTGAGAGCCTTGCAACATGGAAGGAATGCCCAAATTTAGAAGTCAAGCTTGAACTAAGTTGGAACATTTGGATGCATGTGGTTGACTACTCAAACTACAGAGAAGTGTGACTTTTAAAACAAATCAACCAAAGATTTGACCAGTTAGCCAAAAAATAGTCATTGCTTGCATGTATTTTCTCTTATTTTGCCCTCCCTGTGTCTTTTCTATTTTTGGCGAGATTCTATTTTTGTCTTCAACTTCCCATCGGGTTATCTATTTTCAACCCTTTTGCATAGTCAGATTTCCTTTAGACTTTCTTCGGATATTCTGTTTCAACTTAGTCCATCCCTTCCATTACTTGTATTTGATTTGGATTATTTCGCTTGTCCCTTTGTCTCATTTCATGCGGCTTTTTGTCGACTTTACTTATTCCTTCAAACTTTTTGTCCGAAGGAATCTGTTTCCTTGTTAATTTCCCCGAATGAATTCCTTTTAGGCTCTAATGTCTTTCCTTTGTCTTGTCTATTTTCCTCGGGTTTATTTATTCTCCTAAATTTCTTTGGACTTTTTGTCTGAAGGAATTCATTCGGCCAAAAACTCCTTTGGTTATCTTTTCATGCCCTTCAGAAACTTTTGCAGGGTCCACTATTTACATCTCTGCCCTCTGCAAGGGCTTCTGTCTCTCCTCTGTGCCCTTCAAAACTTTTGAAGGGTCCTGCTAATGAACAAGTGTCCTCCGCAAGGGCTTCTGTCTCACCTATGTGCCCTTCAATTTTTTTGGAAAGGTCCACTTCACCGACCAAGTGCCCTCCGCAAGGGCAGGTGTCCTTCGAAACTGACTTTTCGAAAGAATTGAAGGGCACCCAAGCTTTTTGTAGGGCACCCGGGCTTTTTGTAAGTCACTCGGGCGTTTTGTAACCATCCTTATTCCTTCGGACTTTTGTCTTGTCTTCTCAACTGTGCTCTTCCTCTTTTCTTTCGGACAAAAAATCCGAAGAAAAAAGCCTTGAACGACTGCCACTTAGTCATTTTTTTGGACTTTTTGTCAATCCTTTGAGAGCTCTTTCTCTTGGATAAAATGTCCGAAGAAATAGTCCACCTCTTATACCCAAAAAATTCCTTAGGAAGACAAAAAAATAAACTAACAGCTTGAATATCTTGGTTGTATTTGCACGTTTGGCTGTAATCAAGCAAGCTCCTTGGAAACCTCTGCATGACTAAACTTCACCTTGCTGTAGATGGCCACTTGGATGGCTGTAAATGCTCATTTTAAGGACCCCAAAACTGAATCACAAGACAAACTTGGCACCATAGCAAAGTTCCGAAGTGTAGGTGCGGCAATTTTTGTCTTGTGGAAGCAAAAATGTCAACATTTTTGACGACTCTACTAGGAAGCATGCCTGCTATGCTAGAGAACTGAGGCCATATAGATGCTATTTGAAGTTCCAAAACAATGATAAACCTGATTTCTGACTGAAAATCTCCTCTGATCTTGGCTGAAGTAACCTTTATCCCTCAAAATAAGAAGGGAAACACACGAAAGCAGGAAACCTAACTAAAAAATAAAAGTGCAAACAAGTATTTATTGGAACATAACTGAACAAAACAAATGTGCTGCAACAACACTTGGAGGAAAACAAACTAACAAAGAACCTAACTAACCATGACAAAGCACGATCCACCTGGATCAAAGGGGAAATTCTTAAAATCAGTCACTACAAGAGATGGTACTAGTTGCAAGGCAAGATATTTATCAATCATAACCTTTGATAAAGCATTTTTATTGTCCACCAACTATATTAGCATCTTCTCAAATGAGTCATCAACAACAAACCAGTCACCAACAAAGACAAACTCATCAAGTACTTCCTGATATTTTTCGCACTGCTTGTCATCTACCACCTTGTAAAGTGATAATTGTTCTTGAGTGGCCACACCCTTTTTATCGACTGCTGCAAGTTCATCTAGCTCTTCAAGGAGCTTTGAATAGGCAACCCAATCTGTATTATGATCTTGAATAGGTGATTCTTGATCAGATTTCTCATAAACATGCTCTTCAATAGCCAACATATCCACACAAAGCTCTTTAATCTTGTGTAGAGATTCAAGGTTCAGCTACCAATCATAATTTTGTTCCTCATTTTGTTCTATTTGAACTGAATCAGCTTGAAAGCTATCTAGATCCTTGTCAATAGGAGATACCTGTAACTCATTTATGACTTCAATTTGTATCAGCTCCTCTTGAAGTTCCTCTACATCAAGATCATCAGTGTTCTCACTCTCAGCTATAATTGGATGCTCCATTACAACCTCAAGTGAAGTAACAATAAGAAATTCTTCCTCAAACACACCTGAATCATCCTCTACACATTCTGCAAGAACTTGACCTATAGATGCTACCTCTTTCTCAATACTCCAAAGAACAGGCTCCTCCTGAGGAAGGGGGATGATGGGAGGGTGATGAAATTCATTTGTTTGAGAGGAAAAATGAAGCATGGGAGGTTGATCATGATCAGATTTTGGAATCTTGAGGGCAATGGAATTATCTAGGGAGTTTTGGAGAGGGAAAGAGAAACTCTTAAAGACCTCTGTATTTTGTTTCTTCCACTTGGCCATTACCTCATCAAAGTATGAAACCTGCTTGTCTTCCTGGACAACTTGAGCTTGAGGGATGATTGGTGAGGAAAGGGGACTATAGGAAGGTTTAGTCTCATGAATAGGCTCTTGAATACAATTAGAAAGCTCCCTTGTCACACACTGGGCATGATTAAGAACTTCATGAGAATAAGAAGCACAAGAACCCCTTGTAGACAATTGGTTTAACTCGATTTTTTGTCTCTCCTAAGCCTCCATATTTTCCAATACAAGAATACATAGTCCGTTTATCTCTTCTGGATCATTGGACAGATTTTGAAATAGACCATTCACTTCCTCATAGTGAGAGTTAGAACCTTTCTTGCATATGCTAGTATTATGAGCTCTATTTCATTCATTCTTTCTTGAAGGCAAGACTGCACATATGCAACATCATAGCCATATGGGAAAGATGAAATCCAGCCCTGAGACTGATATGGCTCACAAGGAAGATAAGATTCATGCTCTTGATAAGGCTGATTAGGCTCGTAAAAAGGCTCATAGGTATCATGACAAGGCTGGTATGATCCATAATTGGGCTGATAAGGAAACATAGCATAGGAATTCTCTTCATACACAGCCATCACAATTCATTCATGATAATGCAATAAAAATAGACTTACATGGAAACTGTCCTTGAACTATTAGAAGCAATTGTTTGAGCTTGAAATCATCAAATACTTCTTGAAGAACACTGCTAGAACTGCAATTTCAGCAAGACCAGCTCCAATAGGTCCCACCAGGCGTGCCAAAAACTGTTGTCAACCTGGAGTTGCATCCAGAATCAAAGACGTGCTGAAATGGCCAATCCTATCTCCAGTTGAAACAATACAATCTTCTCACGAGGGTGGGTGCCTCAATGGTGAGAAGAACCTCCAGAGAAGACTGGTTCCTGTAAGATGTATCAATGGATCTCTATTCTTTGCTGCAAATCTACCATGGAAAAGGGAGAAAAAAACCTGAAAGGGAAATCCTATCTAGTGACGGTGATACACCAAAATGTTGATCCACTCTACTTGGAAATTTGAACACTGTATCAAACAAGGGAAAAAGAAGACCTTTGATTTCAGTTGATCACTATGCATAAATATTTTATGAGAAGATTCGATCCAATGACTAAAACATGAGGGAAAATGATGGAGAGAGGTCTGATACAAGACACTTTGCAGGCACCTAACATCCACTTACAGCTTCGATAAAAGACATATAGAACACTGAACATGACCTTCATAACATGATGAGATAGCAACTAGGTAATCAAAATTGGAAAGGGACAGAAATATACCATGTATGCAGATTGTTGAATAAATGTACACTATGCCAGCACTTGAAATCTGAAAGTACAGTCCTTTTATTAATTGAAGAGGTCACACAACTCACCAATGGCAGAGTTTGGTCTTACTAAGAGAGATGGGTTTTTACAAGGCTGAAAAGCCATTAAGATAGAATTTTACAAGCCAAGAGATTGGCATTGGAAAATAGAGAGGGAGTAAACTCAAACCAACTCAGCGTTTATAAAAAGTCTATTTTGTCTTCTTTCTGTTTGCATGAAAGCTCCTTGGTGCTAGAATTAGACGGTAAATTCATACGTTTGACTTTGCTTGTGCATGCTCAGCTAAGACATGTCTAAGATTATAAACTTCACTAGCTCTTTGGCATTTGAGAATGGTCAGTGGGTCTGTTAAAACGTCCACTTCTCTTTGCATGGAAGATTACACCAAGTTTCCAAAATAGAATCCCCTTGAGCTGCTCGCGTTTGCATGGAAAACAAAGAAAACATGTAACGAATGTGTCCAATCAACTCTACTTGGACTCCCAGATCATTGAGAGCCTGTTGACCATTTTTGGCTCTGTAGGCCAAAATTGGTCTCCTTCTTCCCCTGTTGTTCTGAGCCAGTTCAAATCTCGGGTTGCACAAGTCTTTCAGCAAAAAGATGAACCAGTTTCAAAGAATGCAAGGCTCTTACAAAGCTCTTTGGACATTTTGTCCAAGGAAATTCACAAGGAAAGAGACCAAAAACGTTCAAGGCACTTTTCCTTAAGGTTGGAAAAGGTGGTTCAACGTCGAGGTTCAACGACACGATCTTTCCAAGAGTTTTAAACTTTGAACGTTGAACTTAAACAATGTTGAACCATTGAACCTTTGTTGGTTCAAGCAGTTGATTCAATCAGCCAATTCAATCAGTCAGTTCAAGTTGTTTGGTTCAAATGGTTTGGTTCAAGCGGTCAATTAAATGAACGCGACTCCTTGCAGGACACAGTGATGAACCATTAAACCGTTGAACCATTGAACTCCGAAAAAGGGTTCAGGTTCAGGTTCAATCAGAAGGTTCAAGAGTCTCTTACAAAGCTCGAAGGGTAAACAACCCTTGCGGAGGGCAGTCAGGCACAAAATGGACCATTCCAGCAGGCTGCGAAGGGCAATTCCGGACCCAAAGGTACCCTTGCGGAGGGCAGGAAAGAACTTAGAGGGAAGAAAGACCAAGGCAAAGAATTCCTTCAGACTATCTGTCCGAAGGAAATTTACGCAAGGCAAAGATAGGAGGAAAAACAAAGGTTGAATTTCTTCGGACAAAATGTCCGAATGAATTCCTCCAGACATTTTGTCCGAAGAAATATTTTTGGAAGAAAATCCCATGGCAAAAGACAAGGCAAATCCTTCGAACAAAAAGTCCAAAGGAATTCCTTCGGACCTTTTGTCCGAAGGAATTCGCCCAAAAGAAAGGGCCGAGCATTCAAATGAACATTTCCTTCGGACATTGTGTCCGAAGGAATTGGGAGGCCAAGGCCTTCCAAATGACCCCGAAGGGCAGGTGCCCTTGTGGGGGACTCTCGGCAACTGTGAATGGGACCTTTCTCAGGGCCCGAAGGGACACCTTCCCTTTGGGAGGGTTAAAAGACAAAGGCCCAGACAAAGACAGGAAAGCCGAAAGAAAGAAAAGCCCAAAGAAGGAAAGTTGAAGGAATTGCCAAGGGGGTGATGTGCCCGAAGACGTCAAAATTGAGCATCGTGAACTGGTTGTTGGAATCTGGACGTCAGATGACGCCCCCGAAGACGTCAAATTCAGGGCAACGGGATAACCATTGATCTTCAAATGCTTGAGCGCGAACTTAAGGAAATTCAATAGGGTTAAGGCTAAAGGGAAGAGACCGCCGAGAAAGGAGCTAAAAAGGCCAGGAAAAGACAAAAGAGATGACAGAAGAGAAGGCCAGGAGAAGACAAAGTTGGAAAAAGACAAAAATTAAGAATGAACTCAACGACCTGCTGATGAAATAGCCCAAGGAGCCAATAAAGGATGATAAGATAGCCCCGAGAGCTCAAATTCCAGGAAAAGGCAAAGCCAGGAAGAGACAAAATAATGAGATATGGACAAAACAGCCCAGATGGCAAAAGGAAGGCGAGTTATTACAGTGGTTAGAACAGTCCCTATGAAATGGTCATCAAGGAGCATGAACAGTGAATGGCGCGGCCTGTTTTTTCCTCATTTTGCATTAATGGTCAGACAACCGCATGAATGTCTTGAAGAAGGGGTCTTGTTTGCAGACAAACGACGCGGCCAATGATTTCACACATGACGTTTAATGTATTTTAAATGCCTAAAGTCAAAATCGGAGCTGACATAGCATTCTCTTTCAACATCTTCCTCTTCCCAATGCTCTCAATGCATATGGGCCACTTGTAAAGGGGAGCCAAAGTCTTTTCCAAAAGGGCACCATTGCTTCTCTCTATATATATATTGTAAACTCTCATTTTGAGAAGGGATCTCTCATGTTGTAAGGCGAAGCCCTGCCAATTTTCACCTGAAATCAATAAAATACACATTTTTTACCTCTATTCTAGTTGGATATATCTCTGAGTGTGTCTGAGTGTTAAACTTGTGTTCAGTCATTTTTTTTTATGCTCTCACAAGCTTGATACCAACACGCCTGGTATAGACAAGGCACCATTTCTGCAAGTAACAAGAAGCGTTGTATCAGGAGCGCAGAGGCAGAAGAAGGTTCCCAGATAGTGTGCTTTTCCTACAGTGCCTATGGTAAGTTCATTTTCTATGTGTTTCCATTAAAGCCTCCCTGTTAAGCTCCCTTCAGTCTGACCCCTTCATCAGATAAAGTGTATGTATGTGTTCTTATGGTTCAGAGTGTGAGTATAAGTAGATCAAACTTGTTTGGTGCATCACCTTCTTAGGTTAGGTTCTGTTTTTCAGTAATCCTTCTCTCTTTTCACCCCCCCCCATTATATATGTGTTTGTGTGTGTATGTGTATTAGCAACTCACTGGAATAACTCAGATGCATCAAAGGGAGCTAGCCCTTATCTAAAAACTCTCCCCTTAGTTTTGCCAGACCCATAGGCAAGAGAGGAGTTTCCATTGTGATGCGTGGAAGACAGGAGCTCAGCCTCCTATCAAGGGTGCAATCCACTGCGTCTATAGTTTTTGGCATGCCCAGTGGGACTAGTTTTTATCCAAAGAGTTGAAGAATTTTGGTGTGTTCTTTAACCAACCAGCCTTTGGAGGCTTTTCATCAACACCAATGGCGACTCCGAGTTAAATCAACTGGTTAAGCAGTCTTGGTGCCATCAAGAAATCACAGTTTGGTATGTATAATTCCATTGCTCAGAACCATGGGTCTTGTGTTCCTTCATATATTTTTGATCAAGCTCAGGTTGTTCATGGAATCACCTCAAACAACAAGGATGCATACGATTATGAGTTTTGCCCTTTGCAGGTCCAATATGACCAGTCTCAGCCCTGTCATGAGCTATATCAGTCTTATGCCCAGTGTTCTCAATGTGTCACTTCTCCTACTCAATCTAATCTTTTTGCCAATCAACCCATTTCCACCTTCAAACTGTAATGTCCCCTTCCAGTTGACATCTCTCAATACTTGAGATTAGCCTATTATGTGGCCCTCGTAGGCTACTATGGAGGATAGAGGGTCTTGTTGAGGCATGGCTTGGCTTCAATTGTCAAAAAAAATCAGTTTGGCTTTCGTTCGAGGTCTTTTGGACGCCATTTGCTTGACTTACTATTTTTAGTAAGTGGAGACACTCAGTGGAGCACCCCTACTATTTTTAGCAGTATGGTCTGGTCATATGTAGATTCAGTCACTTATCATCCGGCTTCAGACGGCTTGTCATTTGGACTTATATTGAGGGAGATATTAATATTTATTTGCCAAAATAAATATTAATTTAATTGAAGCTTATATTATAGAGTTATAATTTAAATTTATGTTATAACTTAAGTGACTTAATGAAGAGGTCGACCATCATGAAGAAGAGGCCTTATTTCAATTAATTATTATAATTAAATGGGCGCCCAAACTATTGGAAAATTAAAAGTGAAATTCAAAGTTATTTTAAAGGATGCTTTTGAAGGAAATGAAGGGGCTTGAGGAGATATAAGGTTTTCTTTTGAAGAAATTCAGAGGATTTGCATTTGGAGAACATTTTTGAGGAGTTTTGAACTTGCTTGGAGAACGAGGGTTTCTACCTGCAGCAGCCATTGAAGAACGTAATTCTTCTGTGAGCAACCATCTAAGCTGGTGAAATACCCAGTGAACTTGGTGATTTTGAGGGGTCTCAATCAGAGGCTCTATTTGGGATTTCAATTGGATGAATTTGGTGAAGTTTAAATTAGATTTAAGAGACTGGAGTTGCAGATTAATTTCTGATTGACAGGGATTATTTTCAAAGGTTTTATTTGCTGCTACAATACCGTGAATAGTGATGTGCTATAGTACCCATGAATAGTGACGTGCTACAGTACTCGTGAATAGTGATGCGCTAAAGTGCCGTGAATAGTGACGTGCTATAGTAATGTGAATAGAGAGGAATTGCTGGTCATAGAAGACAAAGTGTTCGCAGCTTCTTTTGAAGGTAAACATATGATGGTATCTGCAGATCACAATCATATCAGGTTCATTCAATTATCAGAATTTGTTTTTTTCATATTGTATTTATTATCAATAAGGCCTTGGACTCTTATTCAGTGAATGGAATAATATATGGCAATAAAAGAAGTCTCAATATTGTTCAAAATTTATTCTCAATAGACTAGTTTTACTTTCAGTATGTGTTTTTTTGTTCAAACCCCCTGAAAACACAAAAATTCATAAAACCTTCAAAACAAAACAAAAAAAGTGAAGTTCAGCAGTAGAACCTGTGAAGGGTTCTTACACAAACAAGCACTGCTGGGATATGAAAAGTATGTAGTGGAGCTTAACACTAAAAGGAAATGTGGCCAAGAAATCCCTGATCATGTCATCCATCAAGTGAGAAATGCACTAGATCTGGTTAAGAGTGAATGGACTCCTATTGAAAGAGCCAATTGGCAAAGGCTTACAAATGAGATGCTGGATGTGAATGGTTTGATTGCATCTTTGGAAGAGAAGCTGAGTATTCATGAGAGGCAGCCTTACCAAGACTATCAACTTGCATACCCGCTGCCCCAAGTTTCATATCAAACATACGCAGCCCCTACTCATAAGCCAAGTCAACCCTGTCAAAGTCTTTCCCCAATCATGTTGAGGAGAGTTCTGAAACAGTAAATCTTGTTTTTAAGGGCAATCTTGATAAGTAGATTGAATTGACAAATCTTCAAATGCAACAGTCTATGTTGGCAACAAGGGAAGTGGAATCCAAACCCTCACTACCCTCTCACATTGCAACCCCATCACCCCAAAAGGAGTTTTCCAGTCCTAATATCATGAGCTGGAGTAAAGTAGTTGAGTCATGGAGCAGCAAGGAGAAGAAAGACATTGTTCGAGAGTGTGAGGTACAAAGTAAGGCCAGTCCTTCTCAAGTCCCTCCCACCCTTCCTCAAGAAGTTTCTTGTACTCCATGGCAGCCTTCATGCACTCCCCATTTCCATGATGATTCCCATGAGCTCCAAAAAAGACTCTTTCAAGAAAATCTAGCTAAGCAAATTGAGGAATTAGAGGCAAAGGTGAGAATGCTTAGTGAAAGAGAGATGGAGGTTTCAGACCTTAGAGAGGAGCCTACGCCAAAAGACACCCCTTTTACCAATCCTCAAGTCTCTCAACATGATGTCAAGATTCCAAGTTGGAGGAGTGTCTATCATGAACTGGCTCGGGACCTTGAAGAAGATAAAGTTGTTGCTTGTCCACAGGGGAAAAGTTCCAATCCCAAGGTCATGAGTCGGAAGCAAACAATGGAATCATGCAGTAGGAAAAAAGAGGAGGAGAGGCCTATTCATTTTGATAGAAGCCTTGAAGAAGATGAAGCTGATCCTACTCATCATGATGATGCTTGTGAACTCCAAGAAAGGCTCTTCCAAGAAAATATAGCCAGGAAAATTGCAGAATTGGAATCCAAAATGAAGTTCCTCAGCCAAAGTGTGATGGACAGTTCAGATCAAGCAGAAGATTTTACATTTGAACACACCCCATCTACACCCCTCCAAGAGAGATATCAAGCCACATCTGATATAGATGAAGTGTTGGCCAAATGGAAAGAGGAGAATCATTCGATTTTAGCTCAAGGATTGCCTCCTCTTCCACATATGTTTAACCATCAGCCTTCCACTTCATCCCTTCTCAAGGAGGAACCTTTTTTGAAGGAAGCAAGTGAGGAGTGTGCTTAGTTCATGACTAGTCAGGGAGATTTCATGAGTGCAGATGAGAAGGAGATCACCATAGGTACCCCCTTTGATGAACAAGAAGACAAGTCACAAGCTTTTGCCTCTATCTCTGATGAGGAAGAGATGATCTTTGACTTTTTTTTCACTTTGCAAGACGTCATGGAGGAGCATGGACACTTTCTTGATCATGTTTTGAACGATTTGTTTGAAGTCATTGGGGCAGGTTACACTATTCTTCAAGGAGGCTATGAGCTGGCTAAGGGTGGAGAAGGCAGCATTGGGACTCAAATAAGTATGCAAAGGGGCTACAAGCTTTCAGATTTATCCTTTCAAGAGGTTGGTGAATCTAAAGATGATATTTTTGAAGTCATCAAGGAGGATGATCACGCCATGGAACCCGAGCATAAGGCAGAAGGGGACAAGCCAATCAATGATGCATATCAAGGGGCTTATGGTGATGAGCCAGCATCGATTGATTTTTTGATAAGATACACCAGCATGAAGAACCAACAGGAGGCAAGATTACAAGAACAAGAAGAATACATATATGTTGGAAGCATGTTTGCCCTTGATTCATTTGGATACGAGCCAATCAAGGTGGTAGGCAAGAAGAGCAAGTCACCAAATCTCCATTCTATCCAGCCACTTGTTTGGCACCATAAGTTTTCTTGCCAAGAAGGAGACTTAAGAAGTTTTCCCTTTGACCCAGGAGGTAGGCAGATATACCTAGTTAGCTGTACATAATAGTTGCTTTCAGTTTTTCTTTCCCTGTTTTCCCTAAGTGTTGTTTGCACAGGTAGTTTTTTTTTAGCCTTTGTTGTGTGTGTTTTCCTTTGTGTTTGGGGTAAGAACTTCGTGATTGATTCTTGGATATCTCAAGGCTGTTGCTAACTCTTTCAAAGCTGCATCTTGATTCCGTGCCCAATGGATCCTGAGGCTACTGGCTTCTAAGCATAGCAGGTATGCTTCCCCTCGGAATTGCCAATTTGTTGACCATTTTTGGCTCTACAGGCCAAAATCGGTTTCCTTCTTCCCCTGCTGTTCTGACCCAGTTCAAATCTCGGGTTGCACAAGTCTTTCAACAAAAGGATGAACCAATTCAAAGAATGCAAGGCTCTTACAAAGCTCTTCGGACATCTTGTCCGAAGAAATTCACAAGGAAAGAGACTAAAAATGTTCAAGACACTTTTCCTTAAGGTTGAAAAGGGTGGTTCAATGTTAGGGTTCAACGACACGATCTTTTCAAGAGTTTTAAACATTGAACGTTGAACTTAAACAATGTTGAACCATTGAACCTTTGTTGGTTCAATCAGACAGTTCAATCAGTTGGTTCAATCAGTCAATTCAAGTTGTTTGGTTCAAATGGTTTGGTTCAAGCGGTCAATTGAATGAACGCGACTCCTTGCAGGACACAGTGATGAACATTGAACCGTTGAACAATTGAACTCCGAAAAAGGGTTCAGGTTCAGGTTCAATCAGAAGGTTCAAGAGTCTCTTACAAAGCTCGAAGGTTAAACAGCCCCTGCGGAGGGCAGTCAGGCACAAAATGGACCATTCCAGCAGGCTGCGGAGGGCAATTCCAAACCCAAAGGTACCCTTGCGGAGGGTAGGAAAGCACTTAAAGGGAAGAAAGACCAAGGCAAAGAATTCCTTCGGACTTTCTATCCAAAGGAAATTTCTGCAAGGCAAAGATAGAAGGAAAAGCAAAGGCTGAATTTCTTCAGACAAAATGTCCGAAGAAGTATTTTCTGAAGAAAATCCCGTGGCAAAAGACAAGGCAAGTCCTTCGGACAAAAAGTCCGAAGGAATTCCTTCGGATCTTTTGTTCGAAGGAATTCGCCCGAAAGAAAGGGCCGAGCATTCAAATGAACATTTCCTTCGAACAAAATGTCCGAAGGAATTGGGAGGCCAAGGCCGTCCGAAGGACCCCAAAGGGCAGGTGCCCTTGCGGGGGACTCTTGGCGACCGTGAAAGGGACCTTTCTCAAGGCCCGAAGGGACACCTTCCTTTTGGGAGGGTTAAAAGACAAAGGCCTAGACAAAGACAAGAAAGCCGAATGAAAGGAAAGCCCAAAGAAGGAAAGCCGAAGGAATTGCCAAGGGGGTGATGGGCCTGAAGACGTCAAAATTGAGCATTGTGAACTAGCTGTTGGAATCCGGACGTCAGATGACGCCCCCGCAGACGTCAAATTTAGGAAAACGAGATAGCCATTGATCTTCAAATGCTTGAGCGCGAACTTAAGGAAATTCAATAGGCTTAAGGCTAAACGGAAAAGACCGCCGAGAAAGGAGCTAAAAAGGCCAGGAAAAGACAAAAGAGATGACAGAAGACAAGGCCAGGAGAAGAAAAAGCTGGAAAAAGACAAAAGTTAAGAATGAACTCAGCGACCTGCTGATGAAATAGCCCAAGGAGCCAATAAAGGATGATAAGATAGCCCCGAGAGCTCAAATTCCAGGAAAAGACAAAGCCAGGAAGAGACAAAATAATGAGATATGGACAAAACAGCCCAGGTGGCAAAAGGAAGGCAAGTTATTCAGCGGTTAGAACAGTCCTTATGAAATGGTCATCAAGGAGCATGAACAGTGAACAATGTGGCCTGTTTTTTCCTCATTTTGCATTAATGGTCAGACAACCGCGTGAATGTCTTGAAGAAGGGGTCTTGTTTGCAGACAAACGGCGCGGCCCATGATTTCACACATGACGTTTAATGTATTTTAAACGTCTAAAGTCAAAACCGGAGCTGACATACCATTCTCTTTTAGCAGCTTCCTCTTACCAATGCTCTCAATGCATATGGGACTTGTAAAGGGGAGCCAAAGTCTTTTCCAAAAGGGCACCATTGCTTCTTCTCTCTATATATATATTGTAAACTCTCATTTTGAAAAGGGATCTCTCATGTTGTAAGGCGAAGCCCTGCCAATTTTCACCTGGAATCATTAAAATATGCATTTTTTACCTCTATTCTGGTTGGATATATCTCTGAGTGTGTCTGAGTGTTAAACTTGTGTTCAGTCATTTCTTTCTTGATGCTCTCACAAGCTTGATACCAACACGCTTGGTATAGACAAGGCACCATTTCGGCAGCTAACAAGAAGAGCTATATCTGGAGCGCAGAGGCAGAAGGTTACCAGATAGTGTGCTTTTCCTACAGCGCCTATGGTAAGTTCATTTTCTATGTGTTTCCATTAAAGCCTCCCTGTTAAGCTCCCTTCAGTCTGGCCCCTTCATCAAATAAAGTGTATGTATGTGTTCTTATGGTTCAGAGTGTGAGTATGAGCAGATCAAACTTGTTTGGTGCATCACCTTCTTAGGTTAGGTTCTGTTTTTCAGTAATCCTTCTCTCTTTTCACCCCCCCCATTATATATATATATATAGATATATATGTATTAGCAACTTACTGGAATAACTCAAATGCATCAAAGGGAGCTAGCCCTTATCTAAAGACTCTCCCCTTAGTTTTGCCAGACCCACAGGCAAGAGAGGAGTTTCCATTGTGATGCGTGGAAGACAGGAGCTCAGCATCCTGTCAAGGGTGCAATCCACTGCGTCAACAGAGCCTTGCAACGTGCAAGGAACGCCCAAATTTAGAAGTCAAGCTTGAACTGAGCTAGAACGTTTGGATGCATGTGGTTGACTAGTCAAACTATAGAGAAGCGTGACTTTAATAGTGAGTCAACCCAGGATTTGACCAATCAGCCAAAAAATAGTGTTTGCTTGCATGCATTTTCTCTTATTTTGCCCTGCCTGTGTCTTGTCTATTTTTGGCAGGATTCTATTTTTGTCTTCAACTTCCCATCGGTTTATCTATTTTCAACCCTTTTGCATAGTCAGATTTCCCTTAGACTTTCCACGGATATTCTATTTCAATTTAGTCAATCCCTTCCATTCCTTGTATTTGATTCAGATTATTTCGCTTGTCCCTTTGTTTCATTCCCTGCGGCTCTTTGTCAACTTTACTTATTCCTTCAGACTTTTTGTCCTAAGGAATTCCTTCAGACAAAAAGTCTGAAGGAATTCGTTTCCTTGTTAATTTCCCCGAATTAATTCCTTTTAGGCTCTTATGTCTTGCCTTCGTCTTGTTTATTTTCACCGGGTATTCTCCCGAATTTCTTCGGGATTTTTGTCCGAAGGAATTACTTCAGACAAAAAGTCCAAAGGAATTCATCTCCTTTGGCTATCTTTTCATGCCCTTTGGGAACTTTTACAGGTTCCATTGTTTATGTCTCTGTGCTCCGTAAGGGCTTCTGTCTCTCCTTTGTGCCCTTAGGAACTTTTGAAAAGGTCCACTTCACCGACAAAGTGCCCTCCGCAAGGGTAGGTGTCCTTCGAAACTGGCTTTTCGAAAGAATTGAAGGGCACTCGGGCTTTTTGTAGGGCACCAAGCTTTTCGTAACCGTCCTTATTCCTTCGGACTTTTGTCTTGTCTTCTCAACTGTGCTCTTCCTCTTTTCTTTCGGACAAAAAACCCAAAGAAAAAAGCCTTGAACGACTGCCACTTAGTCATTTTTTTGAACTTTTTGTCAGTCCTTTGAGAGCTCTTTCTCTCGGATAAAATGTCCGAAGAAATAGTCCAACTCTTATACCCGAAAAATTCCTTGGGAAGACAAAAAAAATAAACTAACAACTTGAATATCTTGGTTGTATTTGCACGTTTGGCTGTAATCAAGCAAGCTCCTTGGAAACCTCTACATGACTAAACTTCACCTTGTTGTAGATGGCCACTTGGGTGGCTGTAAATGCTAATTTAAGGACCCCAAAACTGATTCACAAGACAAACTTGGCAACATAGCAAAAATATAGGTTTGGCAATTTTTGCCCTGCGGGGGCAAAAATGTCAACATTTTTGGCAACTCTACTGGAAAGCATGCCTATTATGCTAGAGAACTAAGGCCATATAGATGTTATTTGAACTTCCAAAACAATGATAAACCTGATTTCTGACTGAAAATCTCCTTTGATCATCCCTGAAGTAACCTTTATCCCTCAAAATAAGAAGGGAAACACACGAAAGCAGGGAAACCAAATAAGAAACAAATGTGCAAACCAACACTTATTAGAACATCACTGAACAAAACTAATGTGTTGGAACAACACTTGGACGAAAACAAACTAACAAATAACCTAACCATGACAAAGCACGATCCACCTGGATCAAAAGGGAAAATCTTAAACTCAGTCACTCCAAGAGATCGTACTAGTTGCAAGGCAGGATGTTTATCAATCATAACCTTTGATAAGGCATTTTTATTGTCCACCAATTGTATTAGCATCTTCTCAA
Organism: Torreya grandis; assembly: GCA_037957365.1. Taxonomy (NCBI): domain Eukaryota; kingdom Viridiplantae; phylum Streptophyta; class Pinopsida; order Cupressales; family Taxaceae; genus Torreya; species Torreya grandis. The sequence goes on from JARHVA010000195.1 coordinate 1,671,505, forward strand.
ATGAGTCATCACCAACAAACCAATCACCAACAAAGACAAACTCATCAAGTACTTCCTGATATTTTTCGCAGTGCTTGTCATCTACCACCTTGTCAAGTGATAATTGTTCTTGAGTGGCCACACCTTTTTTATCGATTGCTGCAAGTTCATCCAGCTCTTCAAGGAGCTTTGAATAGGCAACCCCGTCTGTATTATGATCTTGAATAGGTGATTCTTGATCAGATTTCTCATAAACATGCTCTTTAATAGCCAACATTTCCATACAAAGCTCTTCAATCTCTTCAAGAGATTCAAGGTACAACTGTCAATCATCTTTTTGTTTCTCATTTTGATCTATTTGAACTGAATCAGCTTGAAAGCTATTTGGATCCTTCTCAATAGGAGATACCTGTAACTCATTTATGACTTCAATCTGTATCAGCTCCACTTGAAGTTCCTCTACATCAAGATCAATCTTCTTACGCTCAGCGATAATTGGATGCTCAATTACAACCTCAAGTGAAGTATCAATAGGAAATTCTTCCTCAAACACACCTGAATCATCCTCTACACACTCTACAAGAACTTGACCTGTAGCTGCAACCTCTTTCTCAATACTCCAAAGAACAAGCTCCTCCTGAGGAAGGGGGATGGTGGGAGGGTGATGAAATTCATTTGTTTGAGAGGGAAAATGAAGCATGGGAGGTCGATAATGATCAGATTTTGAAATCTTGAGGGCAATGGAATTATCTAGGGAGTTTTGGAGAGGAGGGAAAGAAAAACTCTTAAAGACCTCTGTATTTTGTTCCTTCCACTTGGCCATTACCGCATCAAAGTATGAAACCTGCTTGTCTTCCTGGACAACTTGAGCTTGAAGGATGATTGGTGAGGAAAGGGGACTATAGGAAGGTTTAGTCTCATGAATAGGCTCTTGAATAAAATTAGGAAGCTCCCTTGTCACACACTGGGCATGATTAAGATCTTCATGAGAATAACAAGCACAAGAACCCCTTGTAGACAATTGGTTTAACTCAATTTTCTGTCTCTCCCAAGCCTCCATCTTTTCCAATACATGAATACATAGCCCATTTAACTCTTCTGGATCATTGGACACATTTTGAAATAGACCATTCACTTCCTCGTATTGAGAGTTAGAACAAACCTTTCTTGCATATTGTAGTATTCTGAGCTCTATTTCATTCATTCTTTCTTGAAGGCAAGACTGCACATATGCAACATCATAGCCATATGGGAAAGATGAAATCCGGTCCTGAGACTGATATGTCTCAAAAGGAAGATAAGATTAATGCTTTTGATAAGCCTGATTAGGCTTGTAAAAAGGCTCATAGGTATGATGACAAGGCTGGTATGATCCATCATTGGGCTGATAAAAAAACATAACATAAGAATTCTCTTCATACATAGCTATCAAAATTCATTCATGATAATGCAATAAAAATAGACTTACATGAAAACTGTCCTTGAACTATTAGAAGCAATTGCTTGAGCTTGGAATCACCAAATACTTTTTGAAGAACACTGCTACAACTGCAATTTCATCAAGACCAACTCCAATAGGTTCCACTTGGTGTGCCAAAAACTGTTGTCAACCTGGAGTTGCACCCTGAATTGAAGACATGCTAAAATGGCCAATCCTCTCTCCGGTTGAAGCAATGGGATCTTCTCACAAGGGTGGGTGCCTCAATGGTGAGAAGAACCTCCAGAGAAGGGTGGTCCCTGTAAGATATATCAATGGATCTCTACTCTATGCTGCAAATCTACCATGGAAAAGGGAGCAAGAAATTTGAAAGGAAAATCCTACCTAATGACGGTGATGCACCAAAATGTTGATCCACTCTACTTGGAACCGTGAACACTGAATCAAACAAGAGAAAAAGAAGACCTTTGATTTCAATTGATCACTATGCATAAATATTTCATGAGAAAGTTCGATCCAATGACCAAAACATGAGGGAAAACGATGGAAAGAGGTCTAATACAAGACACTTTGCAGCCACCTAACATCCACTTAGAGCTTTAGGAAAAGACATATAAAACAATGAACATGACCTGCATAACATGATGAGCTAGCAACTAGGTACTGTTGTTTCCAAAATCAGCTCAGCTCGTTTTTGGAACAACCCCCTGCAAAACTTGTCTGTTTCGCCTTTTGTCTAAGTCCATTTTCGAAACAGGTTTTTCTCGTTCTCGTCTTGGCCCAACTGCACCGTTTGAAATTCGTAACATCTTTTCGTTACATTTTTTCCAAAACGTGAAAGTTGTTACGGTCTCGATACGATCAGGAGACCAAAATTTGGCTTTTTCAGAGTTAGTGTTTTTTCTTTCGTTTTCATGCACGGGCGGCGAATTTCGCCGCCAGTGCATTTTTGCCTTTAACATGCAGGAGCGGCAAAATTTGCCGCCACTACATCTTGACCTGCACGGGCGGCAAATTTTGCCGCCCCTGCAATTTTTTATTTCACATGCAGGAGCGGCAAAATTTGCCACCCCTGCATGTCCCTTTTCCCAGTGCAACGACAGCGACTTTCGCCGCCCTTGCACTGCATCGATTTTCGCACGTGGCATTTATTGCCACGCACGCCGGGTTGTTGGAGTCGTTTTTCACTCCATTTAATCCGGTTTTAACCTCATTTTGCTTCATTCCTCTTTTCCTCCTACCCTCTGCCTCTGGACGATCCAGCGAACGGGTCAAAGTGTGTTTTGGCGGATTTGAGCTCGCGACGCGCGTGGTTTTCCAAGTAGGCCGTGTTTTTGGAGTTTTTTCCTTTCCTCTCTTTTAACTTGTTTACAGTTGTTTTTGTTGGGATTTTTGTGGTTTGTTTTTTCCTCCTTCCCCGTCGGCCTTCCAGGCTTCCTCTTGATGCTGGGGCGGCGATTTTTGCCGCCCTCTCTTAACCACGGATTTCCTGTTCTAATCAGCACGGGCGGCGAATTTTGCCGCCCTTGTTGCCCTCTCTCTCCTTGCTACTCCCCTTACCTGTAGGGGCGGCGAATTTCGCCGCCCCTGCACTTTCAAGCCGAACATGCACGGACGGCAGCGATTTTAGCCGCCCCTGCACTTTCAAGCCGAACATGCACAGGTGGCGAAATTCGCCGTCCGTACTCTCTGTTGTTGTCCATTGGCCTATAAGGGCGGCGAATTTCACCTCCCATGCACTTCTTTGACCCTTCACGCACGGGCGGCGAAATTCGCCGCCCGTGCCCTTTTTCTTCTTCTCCTTCATGCAAGGGCGGCGAATTTTGCCGCCCATGCATGCCTGACCATTCTTCATGCAGGGGCAGCGAATTTCACCACCCATACATTTCTTGTTAGGTTGTGGAGCTAAAAGCTTCACTGATGCAAACAAGGGAGGAGGTTGCTAAGTGTCACAGACACCGGCGTCGGTCAGGCCAATCGACGTTGGCAGGGTGCAGACAGAAGTCGGCCGACGTCGGTCACCTCCAGGCAGATAGGGACCGACGTCGGTCGCCTATGCGGTTCAGAACTGCCAGTTTCACGGACAGTTAGTTAACGAACCGAGTGTTTGCATGTTGAGGGCTAATTATAGTCTCGAGTTGCAGATCTAATTATTGTAATTAGGTGTCTAATTATTGTTTGCATGAGATCTATATAAGAGACTCATAGGCTGTATTGTAAAAAGTGTGCTAGTTTGAGTTGAGCAAAGTTAGTTCCTTCTGTGTGTGAAGTGAGCAAGGGTGTTCCTCCTAGTTCCACAGCAGTGCCAAGTGTGGGTGCTGGTTTTGGAGAATCAGAAGGGTTCTTCAGGTGTGTAGGATCTTGGTCAGCAAGTGTGCAAGGCCACGTTTGGAGATCTACATGGTAAGTAAGATCATTGATCTGTAGGTGTATGTGTGTGCATGGTCTAGGTTTGCAGGTGTGCAGAATCAGGTTGATCTGCTAGTGGCAACAGAGTCAAGGTGACAGCAACACAACAGGGAGCAAGATCAGGCAGGATCTACTTGGAGTACGGTGTGTACTCGGACATAGAGCAAAGAGGAAGGCCAGGTAGTCCCTTCCAAAATAAGATCATTTGGGTTGCAGGTTGTAGCAGTTCATGGGAGATCTACTTGGAGTGTGTTGTGCACTCGGTTGAGTATGTGTATATACTCGGTGTACTGGCAGTAGTGGATACTGACTGGTTGGAGGTGAACACCAACTCTGTGTTTGAGTTGTGTGTTGGGACCGTAAGAGAGAGAGCTTTGAAGAAAGAATTACTGTACACTTGAGGTGTAGAAGCCTCTGAGAGGTGTGAAGAAGAAGTGGCATCTTCTTTATTGTATTCTTTTCTGGATGAGTATTAATACAATTGGGAATTGTCTCTCATATTCTGTGTTATTTTCGATTTCTAGTTACTTGTGATTCTGGTTTAATTCCGCATGTAAGTTGCTTGTATATGGTAATCAATTGTGCTTCCATATTTCCCAACATTTCTCCTCCAAATTTCTCTAACTCTGGAGAAATTTTCCTCTTTTTCGTTTTTTCACTTCCTTTTTTCCCTCGTTTTTCGACCCGATTTCCGACCCGGCCCTATTAAGTGCCCTTCCTTGGTTATGATCACCCAACGTGCGAATTCCCCAATTTGTCCACTGTTTCCTAATTGCACGATCATGATTGCAGTTCACTCTGGAGATTTTTGCTCATCAGCACCCGCTCAATCGAGGCCAATTTCAAAGTCTGAAACTTCTCCAAAAAAGTCAAAAGCTATGAAGTACCGGTATCAGTGCGTTTTTTCGATCACTTCGGTCACCTCTAATGTCGACGACATTAGAGATACAGAGATTGGCCACATGGATATGGCCGAGTTCGTGATCAGAACCAAGGCAACGAACCCAAGCTCCAAAATGAAAAGGATCATCGAGAGCAACATTCATCTGGTTGCCGCTTTCTCAGTAGCGGCACATCATATGGAGTTCGTCTTTCAGTGCGTCCAGTTCTACAACAAAGAGATCAGATCAGTCTCTGATGCCAGCGGCAACGTGATGATTCGGCTGGACCCCGAATTCATTGATAAAGTCTTCATGTGCCCTCCTGCTACTGAAGTACTGAGAATTGATTTCGTAGAAGCACAGAAAGAGTATGACAAGGACCCCGAAAGGGCAAAGAAGGTGATGAATCACAGATGGCTTAAGGCCCCCAGAACCAACTTGTCCAGGTGGCTGCGGAATTTACCAAGGATTGATTTCATTGAAGAGGTTGGTGACTTGATTACTCTCCTCAGTAGGGTACGAGGCCTACCGTCTTCTTCATAATTCCACGAGTGGATGTACCCCTTCATCAAGATCATCCTCCAAGGGAAGCAGGGCATCTTCTGGGATAAGCAGATCAGCAACGCTCTTCACGAGCAACTGACCAAAGTACAAACTACTTTGAAGTTCTATATGACTTCATACTTGGTGTACATAGCTGCTTCAATGCGAACCTTCCCAGATTTGACAACTGAAGGAGACAGGAAGACCACCCCAGTCTACTCATATTACCCTTAGTTAACACTGCAAAGATCAATCCGCCATTTTAGGAGGGTAAATGACGCCTTCTTCGCAGTTATTTTGTGCCTCTTCAACCCTCAGCTCGAACAGAAAAGAATATCTGATGAAGCGTGGACGATCATCAACGACTATGGCTGTATGTTCCTACAATTTTCCTCTTTCTGCTATCTTCGAGTTGGCTTTTTTCAAGGCTATCCCCATATGCTCCCCAGATTTTCTTCTGACAAGCTAGTTCTAATGGAGTTGTGTAGACAAATAGTTATCGTACACACTAGACAGATGGAATTGAAGAAGCCAGGTTTCAAGTTTCCAATTGAAATTGGCAGATACTCGATTTTGACAATAGCCAAAGCCAAAGCCATGAAGACAAAGATGCAGCTGGTTACTATGAAACAGTTCAAGAGAAGGGACAAGTTTGACTACAGGGGTGTCAAGGACATGATCAGAAGAAAGACTCAGTTTCATGAGCCTATGATCAAAGACATCTGGGTAGACCTAAGAACAGCCGAAGAAACCAGGAGGATGGACTACAGCAGGCTGACCTTGGAGCAAATCGAATATTTGGGGCTTGCGAATATTTCCTCCAATTTGGTCGATGATAAGAATATTATCAACAGCAGGTACCTAGCCGAGAAGGTTGTTGACTCTCCTCTTCCTCCTATCCAGTGGTCCCAAAAAGAATTAACTTCTTTGAGGAATAGATTCGAACCAATATTGACTAACACCAATGATTGGTTAACAGCCAAAGGGATCACGTTGAAAGAATTCATTACAGGATCAGAAGCTGAATTCCAAGCAAAAATGAAGAAAAAAACAGAAAACAGGACCAAGAACAAAGGTGATGTTCCTTCTCCATCTAGGCCTCACAAGCCTAGAATCATCTTTGTTTTCAAGAAGTCGAAGGTTGTTAAAGAGCCAGAATCGATGGCTAAGGGAGTTGGAAAACAAAGCTCCCAAGAACAGGCAGCTCAGCGAATGGAGACAGATGATAGGTCCTTAGAGCAGCAAAGAACTGAGCCTCTACCTTCCCAGGAAGGGGCACAGCCACTTACAGATGTCTCTCCTTCACCACCTCTGTCTCCTATCAGTGTTCCTTCTTCTAGAGCTGCCTCCTTCCAAATTCATGTTTGGCGATCCTCAAAGCGCTTCTGGAGATACTCTTTGCTCCTCTGGATCTATTCCTAGTCTAGTATCCTCTTCCTTCAATCTAAGAGAAAGTTCTGCCCTTGATCAATCAACGGCCGGTACGGTTTCACCAGTTACTCCAACTGCGACCACTGTTACCACTAGCAGTGCAGAGGTTACCACGGTAACACCAGCTTCAGGAACCATTGCCACAATAGGTACTTCTTCTCTCCTTTGGATGTCAGCTTTCATGCCCAAAAGAAAGAAGCTAGCCATCTCTGCAGATGACTTTGATTTTGGCAAGTTAGTGCCGGTGAAAGCTAAGGCCCCTAAGAGACCAAGGATCCTTTCAAAATTAGTTGAAGAAAAGGAACATAAATTTTGGAAATAGGTAAACCACCGCAGGACGCAACCCTTGAGGGTTTTGACATGAGTAGCTATTCCATTTCTCGTGTTGAACTTGGGAAAGTTACTCACTGAGGTGCGAAAAGCGATCTACAGTCTGCAATGGACATCATGATCCAGAAATTTGATAGAAAAAAAGAGATGAAGGATTACTATAAAGCCAAGGCAGAGCAATTGACTGCAGTATTAAGGAAATTCACCCTTGCCCCTGAAGCAGCAACCTCAGAGGCCTTTTCCATAGACGACCCTGTCATTCAAAAGGCAGAGAAAACCTATATGAAAGGGAAAGTGCTAGAGGATTACATTGAAAAGATGCACACTCAGAGAATTTCCTTCCTTACAGAGGTTGCCGAGAAGATAGACAAGATGAAGAAAGTGAGGACGGATCTAGAGGACCTTGTCTCTCTTATCTCTCAAGACATTGACAGTATGGAGAAATATCTTGGCAAGTGGAGGGAAATGAAAGATCTGAAGAAAAGCACCTTGATTTCCAGCAAAGATTCCTATGTTGAGATTAAGGAATCACTAATATACAGGATTCAGGTACTCAAGGAGCTGATTGAAGATCTTGAGTCTTCCAAGGATGCTAACGAGAAAAGCGACACAGGTCTATTGAATAGATTGGAAGAACTGCCTTGTGACCTCACCTCTAGGGATAATCAATTTCTCTCAGTAGAAGAGATGATCCGAGGATTCAGAGGGATTTCGAAGAAAAAGTGTTCTCAATGACTTATGTAGACAATATTTTAGATACTCAGTTAACTCTAAATAATCTAAGATCCAGGTTAACTAGTCATGCTAAGGCAATCACAGCATTGAATGACGCTATAATCAGGGCTAGGGTCATCTTTAAGAACACCATTGCGGCAGACAATATAGGAATTCAGACATCTATCGCTATGTATGATGCTCATCTGAAGAAGTCTGGCGGCAAGAGCTGAACCATTTTCCCCTTCTTCTTTTCTCATGCACTTTTGTCATATAAAAGTGCATGCAATTTTGTAATGTGTAATTACATGTAAAAAATCCGAAAAAATATCTCAAAAGTCAAAGATGACTCATCTTTGACCGAAATATTTTTATATTATAATCTTATTAATTTTGAAGGTTTATCCCTGTATATAGTGGAGACCTCTTTTGTAGATATATCTCTGATAATTGAGAGCAAAAATTTTGCTGAAATTGAGACACTTCTTGAGACTTTGTGTTCAACTTGTAAATCATATTTTGTTGAATGAATGAGAATCAAATTTATTTCAAACTTTGTGTTGAAGTTATCTGCATTATTTAGGAAATAGTTCTTATGTCCTCTTTCCTGATAATCTCTTATTTGTTTGATTTAATAAGAAAAGTGTGTGTTGATATTATCTGAGGACGTTTCTAAAAGATAAAAGAGACTTTGAGCTACTTTTATCTTTGTGATCATTTTATCCTTTGTAGTTTTAGGCGAAGACTTTGTGCTTCGTTTCATTCTACAGTTACGTGTATTCTGAATCGGTGAAGGAGACAACGGAAGACTTTGTGCTTACGTGGGTTTCTTTGTTAACTTTTTTACTCACTTCAGGTGATTTTTTGCTCTACGCTGGATACCATTCTTGAAAGAAGAGGAATGTTGTTGGCCAACGACCAGGATTTCTCTCCCTTGTTCCTTGGACATCACCTCTGAAAAAAGAGAGGTGGATGCTGTTATACCACCCCAAGTATTATTTTCTGCTTACTTATATACATAAATATAGCATATAAATATTCATAGGGAACCTCCCCTTGATGAGAGAAGAGATTTACCTTGTCCAAATCTGGTAAACCCACACTTTTCGTGGCGTAAATCTCCCTATGTTGTGGTTGATATACCCATTTTGTCATCAGTTAGTTGACAAAATATTCACCCAACAGTTTTTGGCGACTCCGCTGGAGACGAGAGCGCAGTTTGAAATCTCAAACTTCAAACTAAAGCAGATCCTGCTCTTTTCTATTTTTTGTTCTACAATCTAGCAACTCCGCGTTATACCAGAGGCCAGAAATCCCAAAGTGTTGTTGACCCTGCTTTTGAGTTGGTGCAGCAGAGTAATTTCGAGTTGTTTCTTCCGCAATCTCACCTTAGACGAACTAGAAGTCTTCCTCCTAGCGCTACCAGACCACCAACACAAAGCGGACCTTTTTTTCTGCTGCTGGCCGAGCTTTACCTATCTAAGCTCCACCTAGATTAGTGATCCCACCTTTGCACAATCAAATCATGGCTCAAGGCCCATGGGGTAATTCTTTCGGTCCACTAAATTTGACCCCACTTCTGCATGAGCTTCCGTGCAGTTCAAGGAAAAATTTCTCCAAATTCTTCGGTGATGGGAAGGTTCATCTTGATGAACACATTGCAGCTTTCAGCATAGCCTGCAGCGTCATAGGTGTGGAATTCGAAGACGTAGCGGTCAGGCTATTTGTAGAGACACTACAAGGCACTGTTGCAGACTGGTTCTATCACCTGCAGACTAGATCAGTAACTGACTGAGACACCCTGAAAGACAAATATGAAGCCAGATTCAAGCCTGCAGAAGATGCACACGCCTTGCTGGCCCAGCTCACTCAGATGAAAAAAGAGCCTCATGAGCCTATGAGAAATTTTATTGCCAGGTTCGACAAGCTGCGGCACAGAATTCCCCTGATCGCCCAGTCGACGCCTCAGAACCTCAAATGCTTCTTCATCAATTCACAATTGCCTGAGGTAGGTTTTTTGTTGAGACGGACCAGACACAGACTTCACAGCTACTCAAAACTTGGCTACTGAGGTAGAAGATGACCTTATCTTGGCAGGAAAGATAAGGAGAGACCCTAATAAAGGTAAATCCTCATCTTTTGAGTATTCACTTGCAGCCACCACCGACCCGATGGTGCAAAAGCTAGCAAATGAAATGCTAGCTCTCAAAAAGCAAGTGGCGCAAGGAATGTCATCTGCTCCTGCATACAGAGATATGCCCAAAAAGACATTTCAAAATCAAGTGTACCAAGGCAATGCTGCCAGGAATCAGGGACGGCAAAATCACCTTCTCCCTCCACAGAGGAACCTCGCCCTTGAAGCGCCTCCAAACAACTCGGCAGTCGGGTATCTAAAAGCTGAAGCGGATTCTTCATTTCAGCCCGAGTTGAATTCCGAAGATAATGCTAATCTCTTCACTGAGGAAGAAGAAGAATTAGATAGCAACTCCAATATTGGTTTCCTGGATTACCAGGATGGAGCTGAAAGTAAAGGAGAAGGGTTGGACGGATCTTATGTTGTTTTCACCAGATCTCAAAGCCAGTCAACTCCACAGACTGACAAAGGAAAAGTAGAAGAACCTCGGCCGGTGGTCTCCATCGCTAAACGAGGGACTCTATTGCCTCCTCAATCAAAAGATCAGGTAACTCACAAAAAAATAAGTACCTCCAACCGCCTTATACCTTCCACCTCTGTTGCTCAGACCAGTGCCACGCCTACTAAATATCCAAACGATGGACCCTCTTCCTCTGTTTCAAATTTTTTTCAATTATTTGATATAATTGATCACGCCAGGAAGACTAAGATCCAAATGACAGAGATAGAGTATTTGAGAGCTAACCCTGAACAATTTGATAGATTGGCAGAATATGTGAAAAATAAGGCCGTCCCCGCAGGACAAGATTCTTCAAAGGTCATTCATGATCTTCCAAGGATAAGTCCACCCAGAATAATCTTGTCGTGACTCTTCCAGTTAATCACAGGAAAATAGAACTTTTTTATGTTTCCCTGCTAATAAATGGTTACAAATTGAGTAATTGCATAATAGACTCTGGAGCCTCGGATAATGTCATGCCTGCCAAGGTGGCAGATTTCCTGGGTCTAACTTTGACCAAAACTTTTGGAAGGTGTTTTTTTATGGAAAACAAGCAAGTCCCACTCCTTGGTCAGATAAAAGATGCCCATTTGCTTTCGCAGCCTTTCCAAAAAAGAGAATAAAAATGACGGTTCTAGTGGCCGATGTTTCAGCCTCTTACGGTGTCTTGCTTGGGCGGAATTTCTACAAGGATGTTAGAGGTGAGCTGAGCATGGACTTGTCGGAGGCGAGAATCCCAATTCAAGGTGCTATGAAGAAATTGCTTCCTGAAAAAGAGGCAAGATATGTAGTCATCCGATCATCAGCACCAGAAGCTCAAATTTTATTTGAGTCTTCTGGCATGGGCAACTACTTCCTATCTATGGATGAAGTCCATGAGGCATCCGACGAAACTCCTACAAGTGACAACTTGAAAACGTGTTCAGCTGACATAGCGGAAGAATTGACACACCAAAATGAACGCATGGAAGAACCTCTTCCCCCAAATGAAAAAATTTTCCAAGAAAAGGCGGTGTCTAATGAGGTATGGATCTTAGAATTTGACGGCAGCTGCTCTTCTACCGGTTCGAGAGCCGGAGTTGTGTTGGTATCTCCACAGGGAGATATTGTTCTTTTATTCTACAAATTGTAGTTCAACAACACCAACAACACAGTTGAGTACGAATCCCTGTTACTTGGATTACAGGCTGCCAGAGAAAAAGGCATTAAACTACATGCTAAAAGGGACGCCGAATTGGTGGTTTGCCAGGTAAGAAACCTCTATCAGACCAAGAATGAAAGATTGCGCCACTATCGCAATCTTGTCTGGGACCAAATTGAAAATTTTGACGCTTTCAACATCTCTGCCGTTCCAAGAGAATTCAATGACCGGGCAGATGCATTGGCTGTTTCTGCTACTCTCTTGGTTCCTCACCTAGATTTTAAAGAAGATAAGTACACTATTGAACTGGTCTTTCGACCAAATGTACCTGATAATGCTAGCCATTGGCAAGTATTCAACAATGACGACCAAATCCTTGCCTTCTTGGAGCAAAAAGACACCTTCGAACGACTGCACTTTGAAGGTAGTGAACTTCGAAAATGCGAAGCAACTTCTGAATCAAATGCGAATACAAGTGAGGATTTCCTGCAGCTTAAAGGGAATAAGATTCTCAAAGGCCTAGTTTCCCTAGAAAAATTGTTTGATAATCATGACAGGTTTATTAAACAACAGCGAACATATTCAAATTCCTCCCAAGATTTTGATCAAGTAAACCTGGGAACCAAGGGAAATCCTAAAATGAAAAATATCGAAAAATGTTGCACTCCCGAGGAGAGATTCAAGCTTGCTAATTTACTCCACCAATATATAGACGTCTTGGCTTATTCTTATGACGACCTGAAATCACTCAGGTCTGATGACATTCGCCACGACATTTCTCTTAAGGCAAATTCTGTGCCTTACAAGCAAAAGTCCAGGCAATATAATCCAAAGATCTCAGGTAATATTTTCAAAGCACCGTTCTGACCATATCCACCATTTACAAAGAATACTAGAACGCTGCCGTCAAAACGGTGTTTCTCTAAATCCAAAGAAATCTGTCTTTGGGATGACTGAAGGGAAACTTCTCAGACACATTGTGTCCCAAGAAGGTATTAAAATTGACTCGAAAAGAGTCAAATCCATCCAAGAACTTACTCTGCCTACCAGTAAAACTGTGGTTCACTCTTTCTTCGGAAAGGTGAATTTTCTTCGAAAGTTCATCCCCGAGTTCGCTGAGAAGACTCGCCACATCGTCAATATGATGAAAGGCAATGCTACCTTCAGGTGGACCATAGAGAGCAAATCAGCCTTCAGAGACATCAAAGAAGCAATCGCTCGTGCACCAATCTTGGTTTGTCCAAACTACACCAAGAGCTTTAAAATATACAGTTATGCTTCTGAACATACACTCTCAGCTATTTTAGTTCAGTTGAACCAGAAAGGCATAGAATCTCCTATTTTCTTCATGAATTGTCCACTCAAGGCTCATGAGCTGAAATATTCCAACATGAAAAAACATGCATATGTGGTGGTTAAAACAGTCAAGCATTTTAGATTTTATATCCTGAACTCGCACACTAAAGTTCTCGTGTCTGATACAACAGTGAAGTCTATTTTGACTCAACAGGAGTTTGGTACAAAGAGGGGTAATTGGATCGCCAAGATTCAAGAATTTGATCTAGACATCAAACCTTCCAAACTCGTGCGGGGAAAGGGTCTTTGTCAGTTGATTGCCAACAATATTCCCAATGAAGCAGAGGATGAGGAAATAGAGACCGAAGGTGTACCCACGGTCCTTTTTGTTGCCACTACTAATGAGTGGTATTCCGACATTGCCTATTTTCTTACTTACGGTGAGTGTCCCGCTCATCTCTCCTATAAAAAAAATGGAATGTTAAATTGAAAGTTGTTAGCTATGTTTTGTGGAATAATGGTCTATACAAAAGGAATCTAGACGGGGCATTTCTTCGTTGTATCGATAAAGTCAACAAGATAAACTCTTGGAGTCTTTCCACGATTTGGCCTATGGAGGGCATTTTTCTGCACCAGTGACGGCGCACAAGATTTTGCGAGCAAAGTACTATTGGCCTACGCTGTTTCAGGATGCCTACAAATGGGTGCGTAAGTGCGAACTATGTCAACAGTTCGTCAGAAAGCCTAAACTGGTTGCATTGCCTCTCAAGCCAGTAATAGTCGAAGAACCTTTCCAGCAGTGGGGTATTGATTTCATTGGCACAGTTAATCCATCTTCAAGCGCCGGACATGATTATGTCCTCACGGCGACTAATTACTTTACCAAATGGGTGGAGGCCATCCCAACCAAGCACGCTACGTCTGAAGTGGTGTGCAATTTTCTCAAAGAAAATATCATTTTCCAGTTTGGAGTCCCATTCAAAATTGTAACAGATAATGCGGCCTGTTTTTCTTCACATGAAATTACTCGATTCTATTTCTATTATGGGATTACCCTATCCCACACTTAAGATTATTTTCCACAGGGAAATGGCCAAGCAAAATCGAGCAATAAGAACTTAGTCGCTATTATCAAGAAATTGGTAGATGATAATCAGAGAACGTGGCACAAAGCACTATTTGATGCTTTATGGGCAGATCGGATTACACCCAAGAGGGCCATAGGTATGTCGCCTTTTCAACTTCTATATGGCTTAAATGTAGAGATACCCCTCACTCTAAAACTACCAGCGCTCAGATTAGCCAAAGCAATCGAAGATTCAACCTTCGAAAGTTCGATTGACAAAAGAATCATGTGTCTGATCGAACTGAATGAGCAGCGAACCATGGTGGTGGATCGGATTACGGTGCATCAGAACCAGGTGAAAAAACTTTTTGATAAAAAGGCTAAAGTCCGTGATTTTCAAATAAAAGATCAAGTCTTGTTATGGGACAAGAGGAGAGAACCGAAGGGAATGCACGGCAAATTTGACTCCTTATGGAGAGGTCCATTCGCCATTCAACAGCTCTACGGAAAAAATAGCTTCTTGCTGGAGTATCACGATGGAACGCCGTTTGCACTACCCCACAGTGGGCAACATCTGACGCTGTTCAGTCTTTGAAGTTTAGATGGATTCACTTGTATATATATATATATATATATATAGTTTTTATGTTTTGTCTGTTTTTCTTTCATTTTTAGCTTGACTCCGTAGCCCAATGGCTTGGATGAAGGCACTTAGAGACTGGTTTCTACTCCCGTTGATCGTTTCGATTAACAAAATTTTCTCAACAGGAGCCAGCTGTTGTTTCCAAAATCAGCTCAGCTCGTTTTTTGAACAACCCCCTGCGAAACTTGTCCATTTCACCCTTTGTCTCTCTAAGTCCGTTTTCGAGACGGATTTTTCTCGTTCTCGTCTTGGCCCAACTACATCGTTCGAAATTCGTAACATCTTTTCGTTACATTTTCCCCAAAACGTGAAGGTTGTTACGGTCTCGATACGACCAAGGGACCAAAATCTGTCTTTTTCAGAGTTTGTTTTTCTTCCGTTTTCATGCACGGGCGGCGAATTTTGCCGTCAGTGCATTTTTGCCTTTAACATGCAGGAGCGGCAAAATTTGCCGCCCCTGCATCTTGACCTGCATGGGTGGCAAATTTTGCCACCCCTGCATTTTTTTATCTCACATGCAGGAGCAGCAAAATTCGCCACCCCTGCATGTCCCTTTTTCTAGTGCAAGGGTGGCGATTTTCGCCGCCCCTGCACTGCCTCGATTTTTGGGCATGGCATTTATTGCCACAGGCGCCAAGTTGTTGGGGTCAAGTTTAACCCCATTTAAACCGGTTTTAACCTCATTTTGCTTCATTCCTCCTTTCCTCCTACCCTCTGCCTCTGGACGATCTAGCGAACGGATCAAAGTGCGTTTTGGCGGATTTGAGCTCGCGGCGCGCATGATTTTCTAGGTAGGACGTGCTTTTAGAGTTTTTCCCTTTCCTCTCTTTTAGCTTGTTTACCAGTTGTTTTTGTTGGAGTTTTTGTGGTTTGTTTTTCCCCCTTCCCCGTCGGTTTTCTAGGCTTCCTCTTGATGCCAGGGCTGCGATTTTCGCCGCCCTCCCTTAACCGCAGATTTCCTGTTCTAACCAGCACGAGCGGCAAATTTCGCCGCCCGTGTTGCCCTTTCTCTCCTTGCTGCTCCCCTTACCTGCAGGGGCAACGAATTTTGCTGCCCACGCAGGCCGAACATGCACGGGTGGCAATTTTAGCCGCCCCTGCACTTTCCAGCCGAACATGTACGAGCGGCGAAATTCGTCACCCGCGCTCTCTGTTGTTTTTCATTGGCCTGTAAGGGCGGCGAATTTCGCCGTCCATGCACTTCTCTGACCCTTTTTCATGCACGGGCGGCGAAATTCGCCGCCTGTGCCCTTTTTCTTCTTCCCCCTTCATGCATGGGTGGCGAATTTCGCCGCCCATGCACATCTCTGACCCTTCTTCATGCACGGGCGGCGAAATTCGCCGCCCGTGCCCTTTTTCTTCTTCCCCCTTCATGCAAGGGCAGCGAATTTCGCCGCCCATGCATGCCTGACCATTCTTCATGCAAGGGCGGCGAATTTCGCCGCCCATACATTTCTCCTCTAAATTTCTCTAACTCCGGAGAAATTTTCTTCTTTTTCATTTTTTCACTTCCTCCTTTTTTTTTCTCGTTTTTTGACCTGATTTCCGACCCGGCCCTGTTAAGTGCCCTTCCTTGGTCATGATCACCCAATGTGAGAATTCCCCAATTTGCCCATTGTTCCCTAATTGCATGATCATGATTGCAGTTCACCCTGGAGATTCTTGCTTGTCGGCACCCACTCAATCGAGGCCAGTTTCGATGTCTGAAACTTCTCCAAAAAAATCAAAAGCCATGAAGTACCGGTATCAGGGCATTTTTCCGATCACTTCGGTCACCTCTAATATCGACGACATTAGAGATACAGAGATTGGCCACATGGATATGGCCGAGTTCGTGACCAGAACCAAGGCAACGAACCCAAGCTCCAAAATGAAGAGGATCATCGAGAGTAACATTCATCTGGTTGCCGCTTTCCCAGTAGCGGCACATCATACGGAGTTCGTCCTTCAGTGCGTCTAGTTCTACAACAAAGAGACCAGATCAGTCTCTGATGCCAGCGGCAACGTGATGATTCGACTGGACCCCGAATTCATTGATAAAGTCTTCATGTGCCCTCCTGCTACTGAAGTACTGAGAATTGACTTTGTAGAAACACAGAAAGAGTATGACAAGGACCCCGAAAGGGCAAAGAAGGTGATGAATCACATATGGCTTAAGGCCCCCAGAACCAACTTGTCCAGGTGGCCGCGGAATTTCTCAATGATTGATTTCATTGAAGAGGTTGGTGACTTGATTACTCTCCTCAGCAGGGTACGAGGCCTGCCGTCTTCTTCACAATTCCACGAGTGGATGTACCCCTTCATCAAGATCATCCTCCAAGGGAAGCAGGTCATCTTCTGGGGTAAGCAGATCAACAACGCTCTTCACGAGCAACTGACCAAGGTACAAACTACTTCGAAGTTCTATATGACTTCATACTTGGTGTACATAGCCGCTTCAATGCGAACCTTTCCAGGTTTGACAACTGAAGGAGACAGGAAGACTACCCCAGTCTACTCATATTACCCTTAGTTAACACTGCAAGAATCAATCCGCCATTTTAGGAGGGTAAATGATGCCTTCTTCGCAGTATTTTTGTGCCTCTTCGACCCTCAGCTTGAATAAAAAAGAATATCTGATGAAGCCTGGACGATCATCAATGACTATGGCTGTATGTTCCTACAATTTTCCTCTTTCTACTATCTTCGAGTTGGCTTTTTTCAAGGCTATCCCCATATGCTCCCCAGATTTCCTTCTGACAAGCTAGTTCTAATGGAGTTGTGTAGACAAATAGTTGTCGTACACACTAGGCAGATGGAACTGAAGAAGCCAGGTTTCAGGTTTTCAATTGAAATTTGCAGATACTCGATTTTGACAACAGCGAAAGCCAAGGCCATGGAGACAAAGATGCAGCTGGTTACTATGAAACAGTTCAAGAGAAGGGACAAGTTTGACTACAGGGGTGTCAAGGACATGATCAGAAGAAAGACTAAGTTTCATGAGTCTATGATCGAAGACATCTGGGTAGACCTAAGAACAGCCGAAGAAATCAGGAGGATGGACTACAACAAGCTGACCTTGGAGCAAATCGAATATTTGGGGCTTGCGGATATTCCCTCCAATTTGGTCGATGATAAGAATATTATCAACAACAGGTACCTGGCCGAGAAGGTTGTTGACTCTCCTCTTCCTCCTATCCAGTGGTCCCAAAAAGAATTAACTTCTTTGAGGAAGAGATTCGAACCAATATTGACTAACACCAGTGATTGGTTAACAGCCAAAGAGATCACGTTGAAAGAATTCATTACAGGATCAGAGGCTGAATTCCAAGCACAAACGAGGAAAAAGGCAGAAAACAAGACCAAGAACAAAGGTAATGTGCCTTCCCCATCTAGGCCTCACAAGCCTAGATCATCTTTGTTTCCAAGAAGTCGAAGGTTGCTGAAGAGCTAGAATCGACGGCTAAGGGAGTTGGAGAACAAAGCTCCCAGGAACAGGCAGCTCAACAAATTGAGACAGATGACAGGCCCTTAGAGCAGCAAAGAACTGAGCCTCTACCTTTCCAGGAAGGGGCACAGCCACTTTCAAACGTCTCTCCTTCACCACTTCTATCTCCTATCAGTGTTCCTTCTTCTGGAGCCGCCTCTCCTTCCAAATTCATGTTTGGTGATCCTCAAAGCGCTTCTGGAGATACTCTTCGCTCCTCTGGATCTATTCCTAGTCTGGCATCCCCTTCCTTCAATCTAAGAGAAAGTTCTACCCTTCATCAATCAACGGCCGGTACGGTTTCACCAGTTACTCCAACTGCGACCACTGTTACCACTAACAGTGTAGAGGTTACCACGGTAACACTAGCTGCAGGAACCATTGCCACAATATGTAATTCTTCTCTCCCTCCATGGATGTCAGCTTTCATGCCCAAAAGAAAGAAGCTAGCCATCTCTGCAGATGACTTTGATTTTGGCAAGTTAGTGCCGGTGAAAGCTAAGGCCCCTAAAAGACCAAGGATTCTTTCAAAATTAGTTGAAGAAAAAGAACATAAATTTTTGGAAATAGCTAAACCACCGCAAGACGCAACCCTTGAGGGTTTTGACATGAGCAGCTATTCCATTTCTCGTGTTGAACTTAGAAAAGTTACTCATGAAGGTGCGAAAAGCGATCTACAGTCTGCAATGGACATCATGATCCAGAAATTTGACAGAGAAAAAGAGATGAAGGATTATATAAAGCCAAGGCAGAGCAATTGACTACAGTATTAAGTAAATTCACCCTTGCCCCTGAAGCAGCAACCCCAGTGGCCTTTTTCATAGACGACCCTGTCATTCAAAAGGCAGAGAAAACCTATATGAAAGGGAAAGTGCTAGAGGATTACATTGAAAAGATGCACACTCAGGAAATTTTCTTACTTATAGAGGTTGCTGAGAAGACGGACAAGATGAAGAAAGTGAGGACGGATCTAGAGGACCTTGTCTCTCTTATCTCTCAGGGCATTGACAGTATGGAGAAATATCTTGGCAAGGGAGGGAAATAAAAGATCTGAAGAAAAGCACCTTGATTTCCATCGGTGTTATTTCCAGCAAAAATTCCTATGTTGAGATTAAGGAATCACTAATATACAGGAATCAAGTACTCAAGGAGCTGATTGAAGATCTTGAGTCTTCCAAAGATGCTAGCGAAAAAAGAGACACAGGCCTATTGAATAAATTGAAAGAACTGCCTTGTGACCTCACCTCTAGGGATAATCAATTTCTCTCAGCAGAAGAGATGATCCGAGGATTTAGAGTTATGATTCAGAGGGATTTCGAAGAAAAAGTGTTCTCAATGACTTCTGTGGACATTATTTTAGATACTCAATTAACTCTGGATAATCTAAAATACAGGTTAACTAGTCATGCTAAGGCGATCACAGCATTGAAGGACGTTATAATCAGAGCCAGGGTCATCTTCAAGAACACTGTTGCGCCAGACAGTATAGGAATTCAGGCATCTATCGCTATGTACGATGCTCATTTGAAGAAGTTTGGCGGCAAGAGCTGAACCATTTTTTCCTTCTTCTTTTCTCATGCACTTTTGTCATGTAAAAGTGCATGCAATTTTGTAATGTGTAATTACATGTAAAAAATCTGGAAAAATATCTCAAAAATCAAAGATGACTCATCTTTGACCGAGATATTTTTATATTATAATCTTTTTAATTTTGAAGGTTTCTCCCTATATATAGTGGAGACCTCTTTTGTAAATATATCTCTGATAATTGAGAGCAAAAACTCTGCTGAAATTGAGACACTTCTTGAGACTTTGTGCTCAACTTGTAAATCATATTTTGTTGAATAAATGAGAAGCAGGTTTATTTCAAACTTTGTGTTGAAGTTATCTGCGTTATTTAAGAAATAGTTCTTATGTCTTCTTTCCTGATAATCTCTTATTTGTTTGATTTAATAAGCAAAGTGTGTGTTGATATTATCTGAGGACGTTTCTAAAAGATAAAAGAGAGACTTTGAGCTACTTTTATCTTTGTGATCCTTTTATCCTTTGTAGTTTTAGGCGAAGACTTTGTGCTTCATTTCATTCTACGGTTACGCGTATTCTGAATCGGCGAAGGAGACAATGGAAGACTTTGTGCTTACGTAGGTTTTTTTGTTAACTTTGTTACTCACTTTAGGTGATTTTTTGCTCTACGTTGGATACCATTCCTGAAAGAAGAGGAATGTTGTTGGTCAACGACCAGGATTTCTCTCACTTGTTCCTTGGACATCACCTCTAAAAAAAGAGAGGTGGATGCTGTTATACCACCCCAAGTATTATTTTTTGCTTACTTATATACATACATATAGCGTATAAATATTCATAGGGAACCTCCCCTTGATGAGAGGAGAGATTTACCTCGTCTAGATCTGGTAAACCCACACTTTTCGTGGCGTAAATCTCCTTGTGCTATGGTTGATATACCCGTTTTGTCATCAGTTAGTTGACGACAAAATATTCACCCAACAGGTATGAATCAAAATTTGAGAAGGGAAAGAAATCTACCACATATGCAAATTATTGAATGAATGTACACTATGCCAGCACTTGAAATCTGAAAGTATAGTCCTTCTATTGATTGAAGAGGTTACACAACTCATCAATGGTAGAGTCTGGTCTTACGAAGAGGGATGGATTTTTACAACGTTGAAAAGCCATTAATATAGAATTTTACAAGTCAAGAGATTGACGTTGGAAAACAGAGAGGGAGTAAACTCAAACCAACTCAGCGTTTACAAAAAGTCTATTTTGTCTTCTTCCTCTTTGCATGAAAGCTCCTTTGGCGCTACAATTAGACGGTAAATTCATATGTTTGACTTTGCTTGTGCATGGTCAGCTAAGGCATGTCTAAGATTAGTAACTTCACTAGCTCTTTGGCATTTGAAAATGGTCGGTGGGTCTGTTAAAAAGTCCACTTCTCTTTGCATGGAAGATTACGCCAAGTTTCCAAAATAGACTCCCCTTGAGTTGCTCGTGTTTTCATGAAGGACAAAGAAAACGTGTAACGAATGTGTCCAGTCAACTCTACTTGGACTGCCAGATCATTGAGAGCCTTGCAACGTGGAAGGAACGCCCAAATTTAGAAGGTGAGCTTGAACTGAACTAGAACGTTTGGATGCATGTGATTGACTAGTCAAACTACAGAGAAGCGTGACTTTAACGAGTCAACCCAAGATTTGACCAGGCAGCCAAAAAATAGTCTTTGCTTGCATGTATTTTCTCTTATTTAGCTCTGCCTGGTCTTGTCTATTTTTGGCAGGATTCTATTTTTGTCTTCAACTTCCCATCAGGTTATCTATTTTCAACCCTTTTGCATAGTCAAATTTCCCTTAGACTTTCCTCGAATATTCTGTTTCAACTTTGTCCATCCCTTCCATTATTTGTATTTGATTCGGATTATTTCGCTTGTCCCTTTGTTTCAGTTCCTGCGACTCTTTGTCAACTTATTCCTTTGGACTTTTTGTCCGAAGGAATTCATTTGAGCAGAAAGTCCAAAGAAATTCGTTTCCTTGTTAATTTTCTCGAATTAATTCTTTTTAGGCTCTTATTTCTTGCCTTTGTCTTGTCTATTTTCCTCGGGTTTATTTATTCTCCCAAATTTCTTCGGACTTTTTCTCCTAAGGAATTCCTTCATATAAAAAGTCCGAAGGAATTTGTCTCCTTTGGCTAGCTTTTCATGCCCTTCGGGAACTTTTCCAGGGTCCACTGTTTATGTCTCTGCCCTTCGCAAGGGCTTCTGTCTCTCCTCTGTGCCCTTCGAAACTTTTGAAAAGGTCCACTTCACCAAGTGCCCTTCAAGAAAATTGGAAAGGTCCTCTTCACCGACCAAGTGCCCTCTGCAAGGGTAGGTGTCCTTCGAAACTGGCTTTTCAGTAGAATTGAAGGGCACTCGAGCTTTTTGTAGGGCACCCGAGCTTTTTGTAAGGCACCTGGGCTTTTTGTAACTGTCCTTATTCCTTCAGACTTTTGTCTTGTCTTCTAAACTGTGCTCTTCCTTTTTTCTTTCGAACAAAAAACCCGAAGAAAAAAGCCTTGAACGACTGCCACTTAGTCATTGTTTTGGACTTTTTGTTAGTCCTTTGAGAGCTCTTTCTCTCGAACAAAATGTCCAAAGAAACAGTCCACCTCTTATACCCAAAAAATTCCTTGGAAAAACAAAACAAATAAACTAACAACTTGAATATCTTGGCTGTATTTGCAAATTTGGCTGTAATCAAGCAAGCTCCTTGGAAACCTCTGCATGACTAAACTTCACCTAGCTGTAGATGGCCACTTGGGTAGCTGTAAATGCTTATTTAAGGACCCCAAAACTGATTCACAAGACAAACTTGGCACCATGGCAAAGTTCCGAAGTGTAGGGGTGGCAATTTTTGCCTTATGGGGTAAAAATGTCAACAAGAATCGTTCTCGATGTTTTCAATATTTTGTCCTAGCCTCTAGGGTTACATCAAAATATTTACAATTAAATTTACAAGTTTACGATGTAAGGTTATATTTTTAAATTTTAAATGTTGTATTTTAGTTTGTGTTATTTTTTTATAATATTGTTTTGAACATGTTTGCAGATTATCCATTAGCAAACAATGGCAACCGCTAATGCATCGAGGTCAAATTCAATTAGTGGTAGACAAACAACTCCCCCTAATGCTCGCACTGTTGCTTGGAAGTATGTTGTGTGGGTTGGATCATCTCGGACGATTTCAATTTGTTCTTTTTATTTGAAGATGTCAGGAGGCATCAACCTCCTCAAATAACATCTTTCATGCATTCCTGCCTTGTTCTAGTGTCACAGAAGAGGCAAAACAAGAGATGATTGCAGAGCTTGTATTGTTGGACGAAAAAAAATGAGAGAGGGCAAAGATGCAAGCAGCTCTAATAGGGGCCATTGCTCCCACATTGACAAAAAAAGAAAATGCGGCTATGACAGAAATTGTGAGCTCTACTTGTGGTCCATTGCAATGTCCCTTTTTCAGACAATTTAGAACTTGGGTTTTCCAACAAACCCTTATACTACAAATATTATATTCCGATTTTTATAGAAACCCTAGTCATAAATTATAGACTTCTAAAACTAAATTATTCATGCATAAAAATAATTATTTCTACTCATAAACCCTCATAAAAATGATAGAATATTCAAAATATTTATTTAAATCAAAACCCTCATTTTTACATCTACTTCAAGTATGAAAATATTACAAAATATTATTCAGTTGATGAGGAAAAGATTTGGACTTTTCACCAACTAGATGAGCTGGAATTGCTAATCAAAACCCTAGCAACAACTCGCCTCAAAGGGAAATTGCTACGTTGACACCAAGAAACCTGATTTGTTGTTGATTGCTGCTCAAAATGCAGCCCTACCACTGTGTTCCCCCTTCCAAGACCGTCTAAAGTGGGTCCCTCCACTGCCACAATAGATAAATCTGATTCACTGCCCTTTCTTGATGACCTTGAAGCTGAAAGATGATTTTGAAGTCCAACATGGTCTCTAAATGAGAAAACCTGATGAGCATGAAGGCTTTACATCCTTCAATACTAAAGCGAGGGTTTCCGTCCTCCAAGCTAATTTCTAAAGCAAACATGCTTTTACAATGATAAATTTGATTGCATGATAATGATGCATCCCAAAATTAGATATCCACTTCTTTTAAATCCCTTTTCCCTCCATCTCCTAGGTGGCATTCCAATTGAGGAGGGAAAATATTCCAAAAGCATCCACTTAAAACTCATTAAGTGCTGACTTTCAAATAAATTACAAAGTCCCCCCCTTCTTATTTTAAAAATCACATAATTAAAGTTGTCGACATATTACTTTTTTTTAGCAACTTGAATTAAAAGAAACAAGTTTCCCTTCAACTCTTCCCATAGCCAATGGGGAAAGCACAAAGGTTGGCTAAGGGTCTCCAATCCTGATTAAGCCCAAAAAGGGGACACCACAGTCCTTCCCTTTCGAAATTGTTTGTCCTCAAGCAATGTCGTTTTCCCCTACCTAGATCCCAAATCCACCTTTGGAATTTGTAATCCCATGTTCTGACAAAACTCTTCCTTGCCATTGCCTCAAAAAGTCTTAAACTGAACTGTATAATTTCTCCACAAGCGATCACACTCATAGAAATTCCTTTCTTTTGCCTTTCTAGGAAAATCTTCAAAGAATTCATGGGCTGTCCAGCCTTAGCATGAACTTCCATGAGATATACAAAATGATGAGAAGTTAGTTTATTCCTGTTGTCAATCAGACTCGCACCCTTGTCAAGGTAGTTTCAGGCCTTCACAGTCTGCTGAAATATCGAAACAATCTCAGGTTGTGGGTGACCTAATCAGTGGATTGAATCTCTAGATTATAAGGGCTAGCTCTCTTTGGTGTATCAATTAGGATCTTTGCTCTACGCTACAAACTATCAGGAAAAGAGAGAGAAGCTTGAACATAAATCTTATCTAATGATGGTGATACACCTGTATTTTTTATTGATCCACTCAATTTGAGCTCCTAAGAACAATGATTTAAACAAAAAAAGCGTTGAACTTTCAACTCCAATTGACCAATATGCATAAGTATTTCATGAAATGGTTTTATCTGGCGATCCAATCTTGAGGGAAATGAAAGAATAGGCCTAATTTAAGGCACTAACCAGCCATCTATATACACTGTAAACTCAGCCAAAAGACATCAAACACAGAACATGACCTGCATAAACTGATCAACTATGCTACTAGACAAGAATCAAGACTTGACAAGGAAAGGAAATTCTATCACTTATGCAAATCACTGGCATGAATACACTATACCAACATTCGAAAAAATAAAAATGTTGACGCTTTGGATTGCACCCTTGAGAGGAGGCTGAGCTCCTGTTTTCCACGTGGCACAATGGACTTCTCTCTTGCCTGTGGGCCTGGCAAAACTGAGGGGAAAATCTCTAGATAAGGGCTAGCTCCCTTTGATGCAGCTCTGAGGTTCTGAATTTTCTACTGCTAACAAATAAATAAAAACGGGGGGGAGTTGAAAAGGGAGAATGATGACTGAAAACAGAACCTAAACTTAAACGGTGATGCACCAAAAATGGTTGAACTACTTAGCTTGAACATACACTTTCCACCAAGAACAAGCTAACATACACTTTATTTGATATGAAAAATTCTTCTGGATCAATGAGCTAGGGGTCCGTGGAGATACAGAGAGGAAGAACTACCAGAGGCGTTCTAAGACACACTTTGGTAGCCTATTCACATGCGCCTATACTCCTCTAGGAACACTTCTGGCTAACTTGCAAAAGAACTCACAATACACTAGACATGCTGGAATCATTCTGTGAAAGCATGAAGGAAAATGACTTAACACAAAACAAAGCCATAGGCATATGTAAAAGTGCAAACTCAAAATGGAGGTAAAAATGCTGTCTTGATTCAAGGTAAAATCCGGCAGAACTTTTTCTTACAAGCTGAGAGATATCCCTCAAATGAGAGTTTTACAATATATATATAGAAAGAGGAAGCAAATGGCACCCTTTTTACAAGTGGCCCATGTCGCGTTGAGAACATTGGGAAGAGGAAGACACTGAAAGAACATGCTGTGTCAGCTGTCAGTCTTGACTTTTGCGTCTAAGTTATATCAAACATTATTGTGAAAGCATGGGCTGCGTCATTTGTCTACCAACAAGACTGCTTCTTAAAGACATTCACGTGGTTGTCTGCTAATTAATGCAAAATAAAAAAAAATAGGCCGCGTCATTCACTGTTTGCCCTCCTTGATGACCACTTGGCGGAGACTATTTCAACCACTGGAATAACTCCTCTGCCGACGCTTTCCTTTTGCCACCTGGGCTGGTCCCGTCTTTCCTTGTTATTTTTGTCTCTTCCTGGATTTGTGAGCACTCGGGGCTATCTTCTTGGCGGGTCGTTGAGTTCACTTGCGGCCTGTCCATTCGCGCACCCGTCACTAGGCATTTGAACTTCCAACGGCTAGTTCACCATGCTAGAATTTTGACATCTTCGGGCCCATCACTCCCTCTGGCAATTTCTTCGGATTTCTTTTCTTCAACCTTTTCCCTTCGGACTTTCTGTTCCTTCGGCTTTTCTCTTCGGGTGAATTCCTTCCGACAAAATGTCCGAAGGAATTCCTTTGGACCTTTTGTCTGAAAGATTTGCCTTGTTCAACTAGCCGCGGGATTTTTTTCCAAAAGAATTTCTTTTGGTTCTTTGCTTTGTGAATTTCTTTGGACAGAATGTCCGAAGGAATTCCTTCAGGCATTTTGCCCGAAGAAATTCATCTTTTGTCTTTGCCTTTTTGGCCCTCTTTCTAAGTGTTTTCTGCCCTCCGCAAGGGCTGCCTGTCCTTCGGGCTTCGTAAAACCCTTTTGAACTTGAACCTGAACCTGAACCCTTTTTCAGAGTTCAATGGTTCA
The DNA here is from genome assembly GCA_037957365.1 of Torreya grandis. NCBI lineage: Eukaryota > Viridiplantae > Streptophyta > Pinopsida > Cupressales > Taxaceae > Torreya > Torreya grandis. The sequence continues at coordinate 1,697,919 of JARHVA010000195.1, forward strand.
ACAGTTCAATGGTTCATCACTGTGTCCTGCAAGGAGTCGCGTTCATTCAATTCACCGTTTGAACCAAACAGCTTGAACCAAAAAACTTGAACTGACTGATTGAACCAAATGATTGAACCAAAAATGGTTCAACGGTTCAACATTGTTTAAGTTTAAAGTTCAAAGTTCAAAGTTCTTGGAAAGATCATGTCGTTGAACCCCGACATTGAACCACTTTTTTCCAACCTTAAGGAAAAGTGTTTTGAACATTTTTGTTCTCTTTTCTTGTGAATTTCTTCGGACAAAATTTCCGAAGAAGCTTTGTAAAAAACCTTGCATTCTTTGAACTGGTTCATCTTTTTGCTGAAAGACTTGTGTAAACTAAAATTGAACTGGCTCAGATCAACAAGGGAAGGAGACCGATTTTGGCCTGTAGGACCAAAATGGTCAACAAATTGGTGATTTCTAGGGGAAGCATGCCTGCTATGCTTAGAAACTAGTAGCCTTAAAGTCCATTGGGCACAGAGTCAAAACACAGCTTGGCAAAAATTTAGCAACAGCCTTGAGAGATCCAAGAATCAATCATGAAGCTTTCACCCCAAACACAAAGGAGAACACACACAACACAGGCTAAAAAAACACTACCTGTGCAAACAACACTTAGGGAAAACAGGGAAAGAAAAACTGAAAGCAAACTACTATGTACAGCTAACCAGGTATATCTGCCTCCCTCCTAGATCAAAGGGAAAACTTTTTAAGTCTTCTTCATGGTAAGAAAACTTATGATGCCAGACGAGTGGCTGAATGGAATGGAGACTTGGTGACTTGCTCTTCTTGCCTGCCACCTTGATTGGCTCGTATCCGAATGAATCGGGGGCAAACATGCTCCCAACATATATGTATTCTTCTTGTTCTTGGAAGCTTGCCTCCTGTTGGTTCTTCATGCTGGTGTATCTCATCAAGAAATCAATGGCTGCTGACTCATCACCATAAGCCCCTTGATATGCATCATGGATTGGCTTGTCCCCTTCTGCCTCATTGGAGACCCTGTCAAACTGATCCTCTGCTTCATCATGGCTTTCTTGAAGAATGGTGACTGTTGTGATGTCTGAAATGAGATCACAGACTGAGTGCTCATCCCACATAACATCACCTTGTTCAAGGTTCTCTTCTTCAAAGCTTTACTCAAGATGGACAGGCCTCTCCTTTTCTTGCTCAAAGACCAGAGTCTCCAGTTGTTCAAAGACATCCTCCTGATCCTCCTCCAACTCAGGTTCCATGGCATGGTCATATTCCTCATCAAAGCAACAAGGAAGTTCATCAAACAAGGGAGGAGAGAGCTCACCATGCTTACGTTCCTCTTCATATTGCTGGGACATCTGCATGTATGCATGACCTTTGTCTTCTCCATTGTTGATGATGTCTTCAAAAAGAGCATCCATATGATTTCATCTTCATTGTCGCTCATGGTAACCTCCTGGGCAGCTGCAAATTGGATCCTCTCTTCTTCACTCGCCTCTTTCAAAACAGGTTCCTCCTTGACAAGGGATGAAGTGGAACGCTGATGGTTAAACTCATGTGGAAGAGGAGGCAGTCCTTGAGCTAGAATCCAATGATTCTCTTCCTTCCATTTGGCCAGCACCTCATCTGTATCAGATGTGGCTTGATAGCTCTCTTGAAGGAGTGTAGATGGGGTGTGTTCAAATGTAGGATCTTCTACTTGATCTGAACCATCCATCACACTTTGACTGAGGAATCTCATTTTGGACTTCAATTTTGCAATTTGCCTAGCTATATTCTCTTGGAAGAGCCTTTCCTGGAGGTCACAAGCATCATCACGATGAGTAGGAGCAGCTTCAACTTCTTCAAGGTTTTGAGCAAAACTTTTCTCCTCCTCCTTCCTGCCCCATGATTCCATTGTTTCCTTCCAACTCATGACCTTAGGATTGGAACTTTTCCCTTGTGAACAGGTAGCAACTTTATCCTCTTCAAGGTCCCGAGCTAGTTCATGATATTCCCTCTTCCAACTTGGAATCTTGACATCATGTTGAAAGACTTGAGGAGGTTGGGGAAGATTAGGAAGAGACTATTAATGCACAGGAAGAATTTCCTAAAGAGAGATATGCTAGTTCATGGTATTCCTTTCAAAGGAGGATTCACAATCTAAGGAGTTGAGAAAGTTTATTTCCATGAAAAGTTGCTCTAATGCCCTTTGATGCTAGGAAGCTAGGCGTAAGGGATTAGGAGTAGGAGTGATTCTTGCATCAGATGAGCTAGAGTGAGCAAGTGCTATCTGGTAGAAAAGATTTAGTGCATAAGAGGGAGCTTTCTTTAAAATAGGAGGGGGCACACAAGGCTGACTGCCTTGAATGAATGGACTCTTCTATTTTGCTACCTCCTCCTCCATGGATTGCAAGCCCTGAGCTTGCCTAAACAAACACTCCTATTTGTACATAAGCTCCTATTGATATCTATACTGCTCATCCAATCTGTCTATTTTCATCACTTACTTCTCAAACTCTAGCGTTACTTCCCTTATTATTGAAGGGCAACTAAGAGCGCTGCTTGAGGTGATTCCATGAACAACCTGAGCTTGATCAAAGTTATCTGAAGGAAAACAAGGCCCATGATGCTGAGCAGTGGAATTATACATACAAAAATAAGATTTCTTGATGGCATCAGAACTGTTTAACCAGCTGATTCAACTCAGATTCGCCATTGGTGTTGATAAAAAAGCCTCCAAAGGCTGGTTGGTTGAAGAACACACCAAGATTATTCAACTCTTTGGAATAAAAACTAGTCCCACCAGGCATGCCAAAAACTGTTGACGCTATGGATTGCACCCTTGACAGGAGGCTGAACTCCTGTCTTCCGCGCGGCCCAATGGAGACTCCTCTCTTGCCTATGGGCCTGGCAAAATTGAGAGGAGAATCTCTAGATAAGGGCTAGCTCCCTTTGATGCATCTTTGAGGTCATGAATTTTCTACTGCTAACAAATAAATAAAAAGGGGGGGTTGAAAAGGGAGAAGGATGACTGAAAACAGAACCTAAACTTAAAAGGTGATGCACCAAAAATGGTTGATCTACTTAGCTTGAACATACACTTTCCACCAAGAACACGCTGACATACACTTTATTTAATATGAGAAATTCTTCTGCATCAATGAGTTAGGGGTCCATGGAGATATAGGGAGGAAGAACTACCAGAGGCATTCTAAGACACACTTTGGCAGCCTATTCACATGTGCCAATACTCCTCTAGGGACACTTCTGGCTAACCTGCAAAAGAACTCACAATACACTAGACATGCTGGAATCATTCTGTGAAAGCATGAAGGAAAATGACTTAACACAAAACAAAGCCAGACATGTGCAAAAGTGCAAACTCAAAATGGAGGTAAAAATGCTATGTCTTGAATCAATGTAAAATCTAGTAGAACTTTGCCTTACAAGCTGAGAGATATCCCTCAAATGAGAGTTTTACAATATATATATATATAGAAAGAGGAAGCAAATGGCGCCCTTTTTACAAGTGGCCCATGTCGCATTGAGAACATTGGGAAGAGGAAGTCGCTGAAAGAACATGCTGTGTCAGCTGCCAGTGTTGACTTTTGCATCTAAGTTATATCAAACATTATTGAGAAAGCATGGGCCGCGTCGTTTGTCTACCAACAAGACCGCTTCTTAAAGACATTCACACGGTTGTCTGCTCATTAATGCAAAATGAGGAAAAACAGACCGCGTCATTCACTGTTTGCGCTCCTTAATGACCACTTGGCAGAGATTGTTTCAACCGTTGGAATAACTCCTCTGCCGACACTTTCCTTTTGCCACCTGGGCTGGTCCCGTCTTTCCTTGTTATTTTTGTCTCTTCCTCGCTTTGTGAGCACTCGGGGCTATCTTCTTGGTGGGTCGTTGAGTTCACTTGCGGCCTATCCTTAAGCATTTCAAAATCAACGGCTATTTCACTGCCTTAAATTTGATGTTCACACGCCCGTCACTAGGCATTTGAACTTCCAACGACTAGTTCGCCATGCTAGAATTTTGACATCTTCGGGCCCGTCACCGCCTCTGCCAATTTCTTCGGCTTTCTTTCCTTCGGCCTTTTCCCTTCGGACTTTCTGTTCCTTCGACTTTTCTCTTCGGGTGAATTCCTTCGGACAAAATGTCCGAAGGAATTCCTTTCGACCTTTTTCCGAAAGATTTGCCTTGTTCAAAATTCGCGGGATTTTTTTTCGAAAGAATTTCTTTTGGTTCTTTGCCTTGTGAATTTCTTTGGACAAAATGTCCGAAGGAATGCCTTGTGAATTTCTTTGGACAAAATGTCTGAAGGAATTCCTTCGAACATTTTGTCCAAAGAAATTCACAAAGCAAAGAACCAAAATAAATTCTTTCGAAAAAAAATCCCGCGAATTCCTTCGAACATTTTGTCCAAAGAAATTCACAAGGCAAAGAACCAAAAGAAATTCTTTCGAAAAAAATCCCGCGGCAAGGTGAACAAGGCAAATCTTTCGGACAAAAGGTAATTCCTTCAGGCATTTTGCCCGAATAAATTCATCTTTTGTCTTTGCCTTTTTGGCCCTCTTTCTAAGTGTTTTTCGCCCTCCGCAAGGGCTACCTGTCCTTCGGGCTTCGTAAAACCCTTTTGAACCTTTCAATTGAACTTGAACCTGAACCCTTTCTCAGAGTTTAATGGTTCAACGATTCAATGGTTCATCATTGTGTCCTGCAAGGAGTCGCGTTCATTCAATTCACCATTTGAACCAAACTGCTTGAACCAAACAACTTGAACTGACCGACTTGAACTGACCAATTGAACCAAATGATTGAACCAAAAATGCTTCAACGGCTCAACATTGTTTAAGTTCAAAGTCCAAAGCTCTTGGAAAGATCATGTCATTGAACCCCGACGTTGAACCACTTTTTTCCAACCTTAAGGAAAAGTGTTTTGAACATTTTCGTTCTCTTTCCTTGTGAATTTCTTCGGACAAAATGTCTGAAGAAGCTTTGTAAAAAACCTTGCATTCTTTGAACTGGTTCATCTTTTTGCTGAAAGACTTGTGTAAACCAAATTTGAACTAGCTCAGAACAGCAAGGGAAGGAGACCGATTTTGGCCTGTAGGACCAAAATGGTCAACAAAAAACAGTCCTAGAATCTGAAAAAAATGTTACAAACTCAGTCTTTGGCATTATTTGATCTTGTCAAAAGAGGGATACAATTCAAGGCTGAAAAGTCAACTTATATAGAAAAATATACAACCAAGAGGATGGCATTGAAAATAGAAGAGGACAACTCCCACTTCAGCCCAAGTCTAATTTGTGTTATCACAGCGTTCTAAATTTATCTTTTCTTGTCTTTTGTCTTACATGAAAAACCCTTTGGCGTTTGAAAAGAATGGTGAGCTCAAGCTTGGACTAATCTGCCTCATACATGGAAAGCTACGTCAATCTCCAAATAAAAAACTCTGCTTGAACTGCTTGAAACAAGAGAACAATCTCTTTTGCATGAAATCAACGCTAATGCTGAACTTAGAATTCCGTTTGAACTGCTGAAACGTTGAAGCTTTAACAAGATAAACAAGAGCACATGCATGAAATTAATGCCAACTAAACAAAGCGCAAGACTAGTCAACTCCAAAACTGAAGCATGAATGAAATTCCATGTTGACGTAGAAGGGATGAGGTGGACCCAAGTTTGACAAGTCAAACTCTTGCATGGAAAGCCATGTCAACTTCTTGAACAACCATTGGTCTCTTGCTCTGTTCATGTATTGCTTCGAGCATTCGTTATTCGGTTTATTTGTCTCTGTTTATTCCTTGATCCAATACTCTCTCTCAGACTTTCACCTTCTTTCATTTCTTTGGACAAATTGTTTATGGCTTTTCTCTTGTTTATTTTTGTTGACGCAATGGATTGCACCCTTGACAGGAGGATGAGCTCATGTCTTCCATGCATCACAATGGAAACTCCTCTCTTGCCTATGGGTCTGGCAAAACTGAGGGGAGAGTCTCTAGATAAGGGCTAGCTCCCTTTGATGCATCTTTGAGTTATTTCAGTAATAGTGCTAATACATATATATAATTGGGGGGTTGAAAAGGGAGAAGGATTACTAAAAAACGGAACCTAACCTAAGCTGGTGATGCACCAAACAAGTTTGATCTACTCATACTCACACTTTGAACCATAAGGACACATACATACACTTTATCTGATGAAAGGACCAGACTGAAGGGAGCTTAACAGGGAGGCTTTAATGGAAACACACAGGAAATGAACTTACCATAGGCGCTATAGGAAAAGCACACTATCTGGTAACCTTCTTCTGCCTCTGCGCTCCAGATATAGCTCTTCTTGTTACCTGCAGAAATGGCGCTTTGTTTATACCAGGTGTGTTGATATCAAGCCTGTGAAAGTATCGAGAAAGAAATAACTGAACACAAGGTTAACACTCAGACACACTCGGAGATATATCCAACCAGAATAGAGGTAAAAATGCGTATCTATTGATTCTAGGTGAAAATTGCTAGGGCTTCGCCTTACAACATGAAAGATCCCTTCTCAAATGAGAAGTTACAAAATATATAGAGAAAGAGGAAGCAAAGGCGCCCCCTTTTGGAAAAGACTTTGGCGCCCTTTTACAAGTGGCCCATGTGCGTTGAGAGCATTGGAAAGAGGAAGCCGCTGAAAGAGAATGCTGTGTCGGCTTCCAATTTTGACTTTAGGCGTTTAAAATACATTAAACGCCATATGTGAAGTCATGGGCCACGCCGTTTGTCTGCAAACAAGACCGCTCCTTCAAGACATTCATGCGGTTTGTCTGCTCATCAATGCAAAGTGAAGAAAAACAGGTCGCGCCATTCATTTTTTATGCTCTTTGATGACCACTTTGCAGATACTGTGTCAACCGCTAGAGTAACTCCTTGAGTCGACACCTTCCTTTGCCACTTGGACTGTTTTGTCCATTTCTGCACTTGGCTCTTTTGGGCTCCTTTCTTGGCGGATCGTTGAGTTCACTCTTGACTTTTGTCCTTTCCCATCTTTGTCTTTTCCTGGTTTTGTCTTTTGTCGTCTCTTGGCTCTTTGGGCTCCCTTCTCGACAGTCTCTTCCTTTTTGGCCTTAAGGCCTTTGAACTCCGGGTTTGCGCTTAAGCATTTAAAGATCAATGGCTATTTCATTGCCTTAAAGTTGACGTTCGCGCACCTGTCGCCATTTGAAAGCCAACGGCTATTCTATTGTCTTGAATTTGACGTCTACGAGGACGTCATCTGACATCCGAATTCCAACAGCTAGTTCATGATGCCCAATTTGACGTCTGCGGGCCCATCACCCTTTTGAATTCCTTCGGCTTTTTTCTTTGGAACCTCCAGAAGGGAAAGTGTCCCTTCGGGCCTTGAGAAAGGTCCCCTTTTGCATTTGCCGAGAGTCTCCCACAAGGGCACTGCCCTTCGGGATCCTTCGAGCGGCCTTGGTCTTTGAATCCTTCGGACAAAATGTCCGAAGGAATTCCTTCGGACATTTTGTCCGAAGGATATCTTCCTTTGAATGCTTGGCCCTTTCTTTTGGATGAATTCCTTTGAACTTTTTGTCTGAAAGAATTCGTCTTGTTCGCTTTACCATTTTCCGTGGGATTTTCTTCCGAAGGAAATTCTTTGTTCAGCGACTTGCCTTGTCTCTTTCTTCAGACAAAATGTCCGAAGGAATTCCTTCAGACATTTTGCCCGAAGAAATTCGACCTTGTCTTTATCTTTTACCTTAGCATTTCCGAAGGAAAACTCACCCTTTTGGTTCCTCCGCAAGGGTTCCCTGCCCTCCGCAAGGGCACTTTTGGGTCCGGAATTGCCCTCTGCAACCTGCTGGAATGGTCCAGTTTGTGCTTGACCGCCCTCCGCAAGGGCATTTGTCCTTCAGGGTTTGGAAGACCGCCTTTGAACCTTCCAACCTGAACCAATTCTTGAACCATCCCTTTGAACCAACCCGTTGAACCAGCTCGTTGAACCAAACCGACTGAACCAACTCGTTGAATCAAACCGATTGAACCGACTGAACTGAAACAACCCAACTGAACCAACTGATTGAACCCACTGATTGAACCAGCGAGTTGAACCAACTACTTGAACCGGTTGATTGAATCAACTGCTTGAACCGGCTGATTGAACCAACAATGGTTCAAAGTTCAAGTTCAAAGTTCTTGGAAAGATCATGCCATTGGACCCGGACGTCAAACCACTAAGCTGGTTCCTCCTTTTGCCGAAAGACTTGTGCAAATCAAATTTGAATTGGCTCAGAACAACAGGGGAAGAAGGAGACCGATTTTGGCCTGTAGGGCCAAAATGGTCAACAATTTATTTCTTGAGGACATTTTCCTTTGGCATGTATTCTTTCGAACCTTTATTTCTTGTGGACAATTTGTCTGCAGCTAATCTCCCTGTTTATTTCCTTCGGACAAAAAGTCTGAAGGAATTATTCTCTTTCGAGCCTTTGCCTCTCTCTTTTGGCTTTTTTGTCCGACACATTCCTTCGGACAATTTGTCCGAAGGAATGTCCCTTCGGACTTTATACAAATGTCCCTCCAGGTTTTTGAAACTGCCCTTCAGGATTTTGACAATGGTCCTTTCCTACGTAAACTTCCTTCGGACAAAAAGTCCGAAGGAATTCCTTCCTTGCAAATTGCCCTTTTCCAAAGGGCATGTACCCTTTGGCTTTCTTGATTGGTCCCTTCGTCTTTGAATTTGTATTGCTTCAATGCTTAGTGACCATCAAAACTTGGGGCTATTTATAGTGATCATAAGATAGATGCGAACAACTATGGGGCCTTGTGTGCTTTAAATTATATTCTCTTTAGATTAAAAGCGTATGAAAAAATGTTAATAAAAGAGGCGAATGGTTGCGTTTTAGTAATAATTTTATACAGGGCATTGCACAAGGCTATCGGTCTAAAACCAGCAATATTCTCCATCTCATTAGCCTTTGGAATAAGGGCTATAAATGTTTTATTAATTTCCTTCAGCATGGTTTTGGGTGTCCTTACCTCTTCCACCACTTGAAGGAGGTCTTCTTTAATGGTATCCCAAAAAACTTGGTAGAATTCAATCGAAAACCTGTCCAGTCCAGGTGTTTTTCCTTTCTTCATAGAAATCACCACCCCCCTCAATTCACTTTCTGTGACAGGGCATATAAGCTGGTGATTATCATGATGATTTATAAGACCAGGAAGGTTTGCCAGCACTTTCCTTTGATTGGGGTTTATATTTTGTTATTTTAGTCCTCTCTGATTTACCATCTCTATTAAAGCTTATCTTACTAATAATTTCAAGATATTGATATAGTTCAGACAATTCAACATTTTCATGTTGTATATCTCTGCACATGATGGTTTTTTATTGCTTTCATCCTTTAAAGGGGCATTAGACAGCCTTTCTAGTATGCAGTTTTCTATGTTTTAGTTTTATATTATTACAGTTTCACATTACCAGTCCAAATAAACCTACGCTTATAAACAAACTTACACATTGTATTAAAAAAAAAGAATCCCTAGAATGGACATTGGCACGTGACAAAGTAAATTTGAAATGAATGCTGTAACAAATTTGTTTTCTTCTGAATTTATTTTTTGTATGCGTTTTCCTATATCCCCTAATTTAATTGTTATGACTAAAGTATCTTGTAACATTTCTTGTATTGCTTCAATGCTTAGTGACCATCAAATCTTGGGGCTATTTATAGTGATCATAAGATAGATGCGAACAACTTTGGGGCCTTGTGTGCTTTAAATAATATTCTCTTTAGATTAAAAGGGTATGAAAAAAATATTAAAAAAAGAGGCAAATGGTTGCATCAATATTATAGTCCTCTTTCTTATAAGGACTTTAGATATGAATTTTTACCATGGGACGGGAAACAATGGAGTATATAAGATCCAAATTAAAACCAAACATGTCTTCGATAACAAAATGAAGATGGTAAAGAAGGATAGGGAAGGAATCACTAAGGGCCTTTTCCCTGTATTTATGACAGGTTATTGCATATTCTTGATGGTCCTATTTCTTATAAGGACTTCAGATTTGAAAATATTTACTATAGGAAAGGGGAAATCGCGGAGTACATAAAAGCCAATTTCAAATTAAACATGCCTTCAATCACAAAATGAAGATGGTAAAGAAGGATACTTAAGGAATCACTAAGGGCCTTTTACCTGTATTTATGACAGGTATTATTGCATATTCTTGGACTGCATTGTTGAACACATATAGTGTTATTTTCATATAGAGACTTTTCCATCCCTGAAATTTTATGAGTAGAGGCGTTGTAATGCAAACCCTGTCCAAAGACAAAAGATGTTTAACTTTGATGAACAAATTCATTTTTACTTAGTAAATGACAAATAGCTTGATCAATTCAGAGCACAACAATGATACATATAGATGCATGTTAATATATGAGAGATAAAGAGAACTTTCAAAACGTTAAGACACATAATTATATACGCTAACTTATAAATCACATAAAATGAATGATGGAGCTCCTGGCAATTTTTAATCTGTTTTTGCTGTAAGAACCCAACTTGGCTCTCCTCTGCTGACTGTTTCTTTTGAGTGCAGTTGATTTGAATTTGTTTTGGTTTTTGAATGTTTATGGATTTTTTTTGTGTTTTTGGTAATAATGAGCAATGATACAATTCTGAGATAAACTCCTATGCTTAAAATAATTCTGAAATAATAATACTATTGCTGGAATTAATTTATGAGACTATCAAGGAGAATGTTTATTCTGTTCTAATGCCAATATGCCTGAAAAAAAACAATTCATTATAATGTAAGATAAAAACCTGATTTTTTGCTGTCCTAGTAGATGAAAATCTGCAAACTGCAAATTTTATTTTTTTTTACTGTTCACGCGGTACTGTAGCAATCCGTACGGCGGCACTGTTCATGCGGCATTGTAGCAGTCCGTACGGAGGCACTGTAGCAATCCGTACGGCAAAACTGTAGCAATACGTACCGTACTTGTTAATCACCAAAAATTCTTCAATAAATCTGCAATAATTACTCGTGAATTTATTCTTCAATTCTGCACAATTAGATGCAAATAAGACCTCTGAATGAAGTCTTCCTAAAACCAAATATCACTGAATATTTCATCAGCTCAGATGGTGAACATTGAAGCAACTACGTCCTCCAATGGTGGCTGAAAACCCTAGTCTCCAGAGCAAACCCCTTTCAATTTTACAATGTCAAATAGCAAAATAGCAATCAATGATACCTCTCTCCAAACTCAACGCCATATATCCTTTTTGCAAATCGTACCCTAATCCTCTTAATTACAATTTTGCTTGTAATTTCACTTTGGGTGTCAAAACGATTTTAATCATTAAATGGGCATTTAATTTTAATATTTCAATAGTCTAGCTCAGATAATTTAATTAAAAACATGGCCCCGTCTAATGATGAGTTGACCCTCAAGTTAAGTGATTATAATATAAAGTCACTTATAACTTTATTATTAAATCACTTAATAATAAATGCTAAGTTATTCAAAATTGTCTAACTCCATGAATACTTTGAATTTAGCTATGCCGTCTGAAACTGGAGCTCACCAGTTGACCAGCCGTATGACCGTGATGTTTGCTAAAAATAGCAGGGGTCCATCTCCAACTGCTAAAAATAGCCTGACCAAGCCAAACTCAAAGCAAAACTCATCATAAACAAATTCTGGCAACCTAGAAGTGTACTCTGCTCTGTCCCCGGAAGATCTCCACGCCAAGGTGACCCTCTATCCAATCCTACTAGCCTACGAGGGTCTCTGATAGGCTAATCACAAGCTAGAGTGATGTCTTTAGCTAGAAGGGGACATCACATTTGCAAATCTATCTACCAATAAAAAGATGTACTAGCTAATAGGTGCAAAAAATAGGACATATCTAGGAAACAAAGGAAAAGGGGTCAAGTATGTTAATCAGGTCTAAATTTGAAGAAAAGAAAAATTAAAGAGACAAGAAAAAGGTTCTAGACAAGATTCTAATCATTACATTGAAAACGAAAGGTGAACCAAGTGATGAATGTAATTTCTAAGCAAAATTGAAGTTAGGCATATGCAAGTAAATCTAGCTAAAACAACATAAGTAACCATGCAATATAACATTTCCAATTTATTAAAGAAATAATTTAAGGAAAAACTGCATAGAATACTGATTTTGGATTGATGTTTTGGGCCACTCTTTGTGACCCGTCCATGAGGAGGAGAATCAATTATTAGATGTCTTTCACTAAATGGAAATCTAGAGACTTGAGGTTTCCACAATCCTTTTTAATTAGAGAGAGAGTTTCAGGAATATTTGCATATAACACTAAATTTGGATTGACGTTTCAGGTCATTCGTTGTGAGCCATGATAAAGATGATCACTCATTTCGATTGTGCATTACAAAAAGTGGCCAGAAGTATTGCTCCAAAATTGTTTTTCCACGCAATTTTCATAAAGTCCTCTCTCTAATTAATATTTATTGCAGAAACATGAAGTCTCCAAATCTCCAATTGGCAATTCAAGGAAAGGTATTTACGTTGATGTATACCCATGTATACACAATAGACTTAAGATATTTCATATTTCCCTAAGTTTTTGATATTTATACAAATAAATAAATGTAAATATGGATAATTTTTTGAATAACCATATCTCAGCTAGCCCTAGTTATCTATTTGCATGTGACTTATCCAGGTATTTGAGTTCATTAAGATTACCTAAATGAATCTTTCTATTTTAGGAGATAACTATTTGTTACTTGTTGTCACTCCCACTTCCAGCTCTATCTTTTTCTTGCTAAATATTAGAGGGTTGATATGCACATCATGTATGAAGGTTGTTGAAGATTATTGGCATAATAGAAAATTCTATCATTATTATGTTTTACTTTCATCTTTGTGTTGAATTTAAGTTATTATGGAAGGTTTTTGGGCAAGGGTAGTCTTCGGTGAATTTGGCTCCTTTTGAACCTTTAGGCAATTGCTTGCTCTTCTTTGGATCTTTAAGGATGTTTTGCAGCCAATGCTTGGTCCTTAGAGCCCTTGGAGAAAATTGTCCCGGTCTGGATGAGCTTATCTTACTCCCTTGAAAGGCACTCAAAAAAATCGGCAAGATTTGAGTGAATGTTGTTTCCAAAGCATCCATGGTGGAAAAGGTGGATACAAACCCCTGAAAAGGTACACTCAACTTGACTAGAATAGCTAGAACCATTTGTTTATCTTATTTCTTGGTTCCACTAGCTTGCAACTATAACCTTAGAGACTTGAACTTTGATATATAATCCTTAATACTTGGAAAATCACTAGGATCCATGGCAGCAAGCTCATTCTCCAACTGATGAAACTTGATATCTTTGGTACACCAAAAAAAAATCACATGGATTATCCCAAGCTTTTTGAGCTAGATCCAAGTCTTAAATGTGGAACTTAAGACCTTTTGAACCACACATGCCAGTGAAGCGTTGTGCTTCATCGCATCTATTCAACCATTTGGTCTTATCTGTCTCTTTTTCCATTCCAGTCTCTATTCACAAAGTCAGTTTGTAAAGCCCCATGCTTCAAAGCAAATCAACCATGGAATCCCTCCATAAATGATAGTTGTGTGGAGTAAATTGCACAGGTAGCTTCAAATCAGCCATAGCTGCAACAAACAAATTATAAGATTGCTTGCAAGAAAGAAAAATTAGAAATAAATTATATTAACATCCATGAATGACCAAAAGAAGTTCAATGGGACTCGAGAAAACATCCAATTACAATAGAAAGTGCTAGGATAAAAGGACCCTAAGATCAATGAATAACTAAATAAAAGAACAAAAGCAGTGAAAATAAATGAGAGGAAAACCCAACACAATAAATCCCAAACCCATGTGGTTAGGGTACCAATACAAATAGTCATGTGGGGGGAGCAAGAAACCCCAAAGAGCATGGGTTGATGAAAGTTGGAAAGATTGGATGGTAGTCCCATCAAACATCTATGACCGCACCTGGGATGGAGGAGTCATCTGTGTCATCGTCTATCACTGTGAAAGAGCCAATGCAGGCTCTGAGGGGGCCAGGTTGGGTAATCCTAGGAAGAAGCAAAGTAATCCCCCTAGAATTCCTCCTAACATCCAAGGCTGAAGAGACTCTCGAGGCAGTGAAGAAATTTGAAATGTGAGCTTGTCTCTACGGTCCAAAAAGGGGTCACAAAGGAGAATATCCATGACACCGAGGTGTAGATCCATGACACTAAGCAGGGCCAAATCCCTATCGCCAAGAGCTAGTGTGTTGGGACACCTTAGTAGTAGTCTTTTGCAAAGACGAGGGGCGATTTTTAATGAACTACCCCCTTACTATGTGAAGCAGTAGCATGTTCCAAAGGGCAATTAATGCTGCCAACCTCCATTATGGATTGAAAGAAAGAGGTGACCACCATGGACACTCTAGAGGCTCTCTGCAAGGACTGACGTAGAAGGGTGACAACCTCCCAAAGAAAAAGGACGAGGCACAGTTGGGTTGGCTAGCAAAATAAAATGGATAGAGAGTTGTCTAAGTCTTTTTAAAGATAATGGTAGCTCCCCAAATCTCATATTAGACAAGGCATTATCTAAAAATAAAGTACTCCTACATCTCCCCCTTGTGGAAGGAGAAAAGACAATAGATCTAGTCCCCAAATGGAATATGATCAGTCTGAATGCGCAATTGGTGTGAGCACACCCTCAACTGGTCAAAAGGAAACCTCAAGTTGTAAAACCAATGATGCTAGAGATAGTCAAGGCAATGAATGACACCATCCACCAATTGCAAGAAATGCTCAGCATAAAAGGCAAGCTTAGGGTTGAGTGATTGAGGAGGAGAGGTCCAAGTGACCTAGATGTACTAACTATTAATATCCTCTTTGATAGCTCTAAAGTGGTGAAGTGCATAAAGAACGATGGCACTGAAAAAGCACTTAGTATTGCATCCAAAAACAAGATGATGCAAACAACTAGAAAGAAATCAAGAAATGTGCTCCAAAAAATGCAAATGAAACCAAACAATGCTTAACATGATAACTTGTGGCAGAAAATGCCCTTGATTACATTGTGCATTAAATATTGTAATTGAATGCTCCCTCTCACAAATTTTTTTTTTCAATTATAGTTTACAATTGTATCCCAAAGTGGGAAAATACATCAAAATAATATTTGCAATTTACAATGCAAAATGAATACAATGTTTCTGTTTTTATTTATTACATCTTAAGAGCATGAAACATTGAGCACCCTGAAAAACAACTGTGTGCTAAATTTGTCTCCTAGATGTTTGTGGATTGGAAACTACTCGGATGGCCTCTGGAAACTTGATAAAATTAGCATGAAACATTGAGCACACTAAAAAATGACAACTATGTATGCTAAATTTATGTCCCCTAGAAGCTCGTGGATTGGAAACTGCTCAAATGGCCTCTGAAAGCTCGATAAAATTTAAGCTTCAAACTGTATTTTAGAAAATTGAATATACCACCATGAAGATCTTGAAACCGGCTTCATCTTACAAAAAAATTCACCTAAAAAATCCAAAGGATGACCAAGCTATGAGAAAAATATGGATGTGTCCCGAAAACCAAACTCGATGGTGGTCTTTAAAGCACAAACTTGTTAAGTGGGTCCCACAAGCTGATTCGACCCATTGACTATACAAAAAAAATCACATGTTTTGGTGGAGAATTTTGGCCACCTATTCAACCATGCCCCACCAACTGGTCTTCAAAATGCATACTTAGCATGGTTGTTTAGCAATATAGACCAGAGATTCAAACATAGGACCTACTACAATCTAATGCCTTGGAGAAGTTCCATTTAATACTACATTGCCACACAATAGTGATAAAATGACCAAGTCAAGGCAGCTTTGAGGGAAGGGCATTTGTGGATTGTCAAACTTCAAAGATGGTCTGCACATAAGAATGCAAGTGTTGCAGTGCGCTGACAAGAGCAGAAGAGATCTCTATGACATGCTACAAGATGTGGACCTGGGTCATCAAGCTGAGTCAAGTGCAAGGGATGAGCTGAAGTGAATCGCTTGGGCATTATAGTGTTAATGAGGAGTTTTGTGGTGTCGCATTGTCAAAAGTAATATGGCACAAGGAATGGACGTTGTGACAAGGTGCAAAAGGTTGTGCAAAGAGGGGATGAGAGCCCAAGAGGAGCAAACCATCTCAATAGAGGGTAACATTGGGTTTCACAAATGGCACGGGTTGTGTGCAAACATATGCAAAGGCCATTGGGATATGCAATGGGATGGTTAGATCGAGCCCGAGCTGGTAAAGATGGTATTGAAGGTCCTATGGAAATCAAGAAGAGTTAGGCCAGGGGCCATAGCAAGGTGCAAACATGAGTCACTAGAAAGAAATGAAGAGGATACTTTGGTATATCTGAGGTACAATTTACTATGGCATTGAGTATACTTTTGGGGACTTTGACACAATTTGTGGGTTATAGAAACTCAGACTGGGTAGGTGATGTTGATGAATGTAAGTCCACCTCTGACTATATCTACCATCTTGGCTCTGGTCTAGTCATTTGGTCGAGAAAGAAGTGGCATGCTATTGTACTATCTTCCACTAAGGCAAAGTACTATGGAATAGTTAACATAGGCCAAGAGGCTCTTTGGATACATTAGATTTAGGCCGAGTTCGGCATTCCATAAGAGCAAACCACTACTCTTTGGTGTGACAACCAAAATGCTATCCAAATTGCTCACAATTCAATGGACCACGAACCCACCAAACAGGGCGAGATCAATATGCACTACATTAGGCACATGCACAGTGGGAGGAACAATGGTCCAATTTGCCCTTGGTAGAGAGAGAGCATGAGGGCATACATAGAGCCATTTGACTCCCACCATTGATTCTTTATTAAAAAATTTAATAGTGCGGCCATGGATGTCTATGTGGTCACACTATCGTTACAAAGAGGTCACACTATCATTACAGAGAGGATCATGTTGAACATGACTTGTAAGTTGAAGACTTTTCAGAAGATGATGAGGTTGCTTCAAGGTTGCAATGGATTTTGGGTTGATACACACTCCATTTGTTTGATGGGTGTGTTGAACAAACAATCTACTTAGAGGGGGGGTGAATCAATAGATGAGCTAAACCCTGGTTCTTAGAACTTTTAAACAAGATACTCAAAGTATATGCAAAGTAAAGAACAGAACAGAGATTACACACACACACAAGAATGCTCAACACCAGATTTTAACATGGAAACCCAAAGGGAAAAACCACGATCAGAAAAGCTGCTAGAAGCTACTATTTTAATCCAGCCTCACAGAAAAATGTATTACAGACAAACCTCACTGGTTACATTCAACAACACCCACTCTAAAGAAGCATCAACTTCCTAATTGAGCACCAACTCAATTTTTCTGATGGCACCAAACTATCAAAGAAATGAAGCTGCAACTTCAAAAATACAAAAGAGATTCAAAATGAATCTTGTACACTTT
The DNA here is from genome assembly GCA_037957365.1 of Torreya grandis. Taxonomy (NCBI): domain Eukaryota; kingdom Viridiplantae; phylum Streptophyta; class Pinopsida; order Cupressales; family Taxaceae; genus Torreya; species Torreya grandis. The sequence continues at coordinate 1,715,397 of JARHVA010000195.1, forward strand.
TCTATTACAAGTCTAGTTTGTAACTGTGCCTTAGTTGTGTGTCTTCTCGGCTTCTCTACCTTTATCTCTTTGTGTCTGGATATCTTCTACTTTGACACACCTTATTTTCTTTGCCCCTTTCACGTTGTCTGCATATGTCCTCTCTTGACAATTTTGAGTTGACACTCTAATTATTTTTGTAGCAGCAGTAGAAAGACAACACCGTTCAAATGATCTGTTCGTAGCATATATAGATAGATGCATCTTAGGGTTGTCTCTCTGTGAAGTGTTCACACTTCAACTGAATTTAACCGGTTCAAGCTTTTGATTTGTATTCAATGTGACTTTGACTTTATGTCTTGATTCATGCTTCACTCAGCAACGTTCAAATTTCTTTACTGTCTTTGGCATCTGCACTTAAATGCGCCGCTTCCTTGATCACTTTTGGTCTGCATTCAATGTGACTCTGACTTCATGTCTCAATTCATGCTTCAAACGGCGACGTTCAAATTTCTTTACTGTCTTTGGCATCTACACTTCTACAACACTTAATTGTGCCTCTTCCTCAATCACTTCTGGCCTGCATTTCATGTGACTCTTCTGACTTCATGTCTCAATTCATTTTTCAAACGGCAATGTTCAAATGCCTTTACTATCATAGGCATTTGCACTTCTACTTAACTGTGCCGCTTCTTCGATCACTTTGATTGAAATATCTCGAGCTCCGTGAAGATATATCGAGTTCATCACTAGTTCCAGTTGTTCCTATACAAATAGTTGAAAGACATTGATTGCAAGCTTTATCAAATTCTTTTGTCGCGCCAAGTTCCAGTTCTTTTCTTTGTCGGATCTTTCCTTATGACCTTTTGACACCTATCAAATGCGCGTGCTCTCAGAGGATCATCTGAGTTTACTTTGCCATTAACCATCGAGCTCCTTTTCTTCCCTTTTTACATCTCGTTGCTTTCTATACCATGGGTTCGCTTCTGATCCTTTAGATTATCCTCAATATGCTCGATCTTTATCCTTTGTTTTTAGCATTAAACTTTGGCATGTTGATGTGATCTCATTTTCTTCAGCATTCTTGTAATGCTTTTGCACCGTTGATCCTTGTAGATTTGCTCGATCTTTAACATGCCTTGTCCCTTTGAGAATGCCCTATAAGACTTCCACACTTTATCTTCGGCAAAGTTGCAAGTGACCTTTCTTCGGACAATTCATTGCGGTCTTTTTGTCAAGGGCCTTTCGAGACAATTTCCACGGACTTTGTCCAGGAGGCATTTCTTCAGACTTTTTGTCCGCAAGGCATTTCTTCGAACTTTTTGTCCACCAGCCATTACTTCAGACTTTTTGTCTACGTCATTTCTTCGGACTTTTTGTCTGCAAGGCTTCTCTTTGGGTTTTTTGTCCGCAGGCATTACTTCAGACTTTTTTTCCACAGACTACCCTTCGGCTTTTCTGCAAGTGTCCACATGCCCTTTGCAATGTTCAAAAGATACCCTTCGGACCTTTTGCAATCTACCCTTCGGCTTTTCTGCCAATGTCCACATGCCCTTTGCAACGTTCAAAAGATACCTTTCGAACTTTTTGCAAAGGTCCTATTGTCAACCTGGCGCTGCACCCTGAATCGAAGACGTGCATGAAATGGCCAATCCTCTATCTGGTTGAAACAATGGGATCTTCTCATGAGGGTGGCTACCTCAATGGTGAGAAGAACCTCCAGAGAAGGCTGATTCCTGTAAGATGTATCAATGGATCTCTACTTTGTGCTGCGAATCTACCATGGAAAAGGGAGAAAGAGACTTGAAAGGGAAATCCTACCTAATAACGGTGATACACAAAAACGTTGATCCACTCTACTTGGAACCCTGAACACTGAATCAAACAAGGGAAAAAGAAGACCTTCGATTTCAATTCATCATTATACATAAATATTTCATGAGAAGGTTCGATCCAATGACCAAAACATGAGGGAAAACGATGGAGAGAGGTCTGATACAAGACACTTTGCAGCCACCTAACATCTACTTATAGCTTCAGCAAAAGACATAAAGAACACTAAACATGACCTGCATAATACAATAAGCTAGCAACTAGGTACGAATCAGAATTTTGGGAAGGAAGAGATATCTACAACATATGCAAATTGTTGAATGAATATACACTATGCCATCACTTGAAATCTAAAAGTACGGTCCTATTGATTGAAGAGGTTACACAACTCACCAATGGCAGAGTTTGGTCTTGCCAAGAGAGGGATGAAAAAATCTAAGGCTAAAAAGCCATTAATATAGAAAATTACAAAAGCCAAGAGATTGGCGTTGAAAAATAGAAGAGGAAGATCAACTTAGATTGACTCAAGACCAACTTTGCCATCCAATAAAATATATTTTCCCTTTGTCTTTGCATGAAGCTCCTTGGCGTTAGAGGAAGTGGACGGCTAGGTTTATAGAAATGCCCACCTCTCTTTGCATGGAAATCCACGCCCACCTCTAAATTTAGCTTCTTCATGAGCTTCTAGAATGTTTGAAGATATGATCCAGGCAACAATTCGAGGTGACCATTCGGTGACAGTTAATGCCTTGGATTTTGTATTGTTTCCATTTTGTATTGTCCTCGAGTGATTATGTCCTCGAGCGTTGTATTGTTTGAATGCGAACGTTGTATGGCTTTAATGCTGGACGTTAAAGCGTTAAAGCGTCACCCGTTAATTCCTCGAGCCACACAATCTCCCAAGGGGGGTCTTCAAAAATATGTATAAATGCATTGTAACCCAAAAGGGAAAGACAGACATCTCTTCTCAGAGATAAGCGCATGTTTTGTAGTGTGATTGTTAAGTAATACGATGTCTCTTCTCAGAGAATCCATTGTTATTGTGTTATCTCTGTGCTATTGACATATTCGCCAACCAAAACTTCTGAGTTTTGGATCAGTGGTATCAGAGTGGTTTGTCTTGAGAGTGTATGTTCTCGAGGACGAGGTCAGGATATAGGAAACTTGGGTGGGAAGCGACAGAGCTTCCAAACGCTCCACTTGTAGGCCCCAAACGACCTCAAATGGCGGACGACACCGAGACATCCGATCCTTTCAAAGAAATGGTGAATGAAGCCCTCCAGCGGCAACAAGCGCAGATGCTCCAACAATTTGCTCAAATTATTCAAACACTTCCGATGGGAAATGCTGGTTCCGCAACTACACATCCGGGCTCCTCATCGAGGGAGCTTCCTTTCAGTGCCCCAACACCCTTCAAGGTTCAGGTAAATTTCGATATTCCCACATTTGAAGGCAAAATCAATGCTGATGCAGTGGAAAATTGGTTGGATCAACTGTCGTCCTACTTCTCTGTAAATAGGTTCACCGATGGAGAAAAGATCACGTTTGCTCTTTTGATATCATCATTGCCCGTGAAAAACTGGTGGGAAGTGTATAAAAAGAGGTTTAGTTCGGATGTCATTGGCCTTAGGGTGGAACCCACCTGGGATGATTTTACGGAAGCAGTAAAAGAAGAATACTATCCCCTCGGCGCGTATGACGATCGGTACATACAGTGGCAACAACTTCGCCAAGGCAAGGACCAATCTATGCAAGATTACAAAGACACTTTTCATTCTTTGTCTGCAAGGCTGGGCATTGAAGAAAGTGAGAAACACAAAACTCTCAAATATCGTGGACTACAATGGTACATCCGGGGGGAAATGGAACTCTTCAATTTGGAAACCCTCGGTGAGGCATATAAATTTGCAGTGAAGATTGAACAGAAGCATGGCAGGAAGAATATGAAAAGTCAACCTTCAAAAGGGAAAAGTGACAAGGAAGGTCAAACACGAGGCCAAAATTGGAAGCAGAAGGAGTTTCAGGATAAGAAATCCCAAAAGGGGAAGGCTGGAAAATGGTGTGATTACCACAAAACTAGAACTCACTCCAAAGAGGAATGTCGAGCCATTAACTCACTGCTCTCTGAGTCACAATACTCGACGTCCACTACTCTGCCTCATACACAACCTACAGTCGAAGAGGACGAAGAAGAAATTGTAGATGCTGAGTCCGACACCATCGTCGCTTCATCACAGACCCATGAGGAAAGACCAGATGACAAAAAAAGATTGTTTCACTCCAAATTATGGGTAAAAGGTAAGCCTCTGCATTTTATTCTTGATAGCGGGAGTCAAAAGAATTTAATCTCGGCTAAAGTTGTGAAAAGTCTAGGTCTATCCATGAAGCCTCATCCAAAGCCATACAGTATTGGGTGGTTGAGCCCAGGGAGAGACCTTCGTGTCACCCACCAGTGTCTTCTTTCATATGCTATAAAACCATTCCAGGATAAAGTCTTGTGTGATGTGGTCAATCTAGACGTTTGTGATGTCCTCCTTGGTCAACCGTTCATGTATGAGCGACATGGCATCTATGAATCCCAAACTCGAAGGATCACCCTCCCTCTTGGAACACGGCGCTATAGGGTACCAGAGGTACCACCTCCCACATCTATTTCCCTGATCAATTCTAAGCAATGCAAGAGATTGGTGGAGAAGACAAAGCAATTTGTTCTCATGATGGTCAAACCACAAGGATCCAAGGAGGCCGATGTTGCGGTCCTAACTACACAATCAACACAACAACAGCAGATAGGACGAATCACAGGCGAGTATGATGACTTATTCAAGTCACCCAGAGGAGTTCCACTGCATTGCCAGGTACAACATTCCATCGATTTAATCCCAGGATCACCTTTGCCTAACAGTCCTGTGTATCGCAGATCAGTTTTGGAGAATGATGAGATAAAAAGATAGATTCAAGAATTGATCAAAAGGGGTCACATCAGGCCAAGCTCTTCACCTTGTGGTAGCCCAATCGTCTTGGCACCAAAGAAAGATGGAACATGGAGGCTTTGCATTGACTACCGAGCCCTGAATAAAATCTCTGTGAGGAATTGCTACCCTCTCCCCATAATCGATGACCTGCTAGACCAGCTCCGTGGTGCGAAGTTCTTCACCAAAATTGATCTCAAATTTGGTTATCACCAAATTCCCATCGATCCCACTGATGTCTGGAAAACTACATTCAAATCTAAGGAGGGGCTCTTTGAATGGTTGGTGATGCCTTTTGGCCTAACTAACGCACCTGCAACCTTCATGCGGATGATGGATGACATCCTACGACCCTTCACCAACTCATTCGTGGTTGTCTACTTAGATGACATTCTCATTTATAGCAAAACATGGGAAGAACATTTGCAACATGTCCGTAAGGTGCTTCAAACTCTCCGGGAGCACAAGTACGCAAATCTTGACAAATGCACATTCAGAATGACAACAATTCAGTACCTCGGTTACGTTGTGAATGAGGAAGGGGTCCACGTCGACCCAGAAAAGATTCGGATTATTCGAGAATGGCCCACACCAAGGAGCCTCACAGAGCTTCGCAGCTTTTTGGGCCTTGCAAATTTCTACCGCAGGTTTGTTCTTGGATTTTCCCATGTTGCTTGGTCACTAGCCCAAGTGACTAGAGGAGGAGCTAAAGCTACATTTCAGTGGGGTGAAATACAACAAAGGGCATTTGAGAAATTGAAGAACAGACTCTGCTCAGCCCCTGTTCTTGCCTTGTCAGATTTGCATCAACCGTTTGAGTTGATGACAGATGCATCTGAATATGCCATGGGAGCTGTCATCATGCAACATGGCCATCTTGTTGCATACCATAGTGAAACTTTCACTGATACAGTCAGGAAATATCCAACATATGACAAGGATCTCTACGCTATTGTACAAGCCTGCAAACACTAGAAACACTACATCCTGGGAAAAGAGACGGTCATCCACACTGACCACAGACCATTGGAATTCATCCAGACGCAAAGCAAACTACGAAATGAGAGGCACCAAAAGTGGGCCACGTATCTTCAACAATTCCACCTGATAATCAAACACAAAAAGGGGAGCTCAAATACAGCTGCAGATTGCCTAAGCCGCCCACCAATTACTGCACTCACAACAGTGCTTGACCTGTGCGGACATGAGACTGCCACTTGGGGTGCTCTATATGAAGCAGATCCTACCTTTGCTAACACATATCAGGCGCTCAAAAAAGGTGAACATGTTTCTGACTTCTATTTGCAAGATAATGTCCTTTGCCATATGGGGCACATCTGTGTTCCTGTTGCAGAACAACAAAAGATGATATGGGAAGCACACTTCAGTAGGATAGCTGGCCACTTTGGTATCGAAAAAACATTGGTAGTCCTTCAAAAACACTTATACTGGCCCCATATGCGCAAAGATGTGGAAAGATATCTCAAATCTTGCATCTCATGTGCAATCGCCAAGCCAACAAATAAGAAGCAAGGATTGTACACGCCATTGCTAGAACCAACCAGGCCTTGGGAATCCGTCTCAATGGATTTTCTCTCAGGTTTGCCCACTTCCAAACATGGCAAGGACTGTATTTTTGTGGTAGTTGATCGTTTTTCAAAAATGGCTATTATGCTTGCTTGTAAGAAAAATATGTCTGCTGAGGAAACTGCTCAACTATATTTTAGTCATGTATGGCTCCATTTTGGTCTCCCAAAGTCCATTGTCTCAGATCGAGATAGCAGGTTCCTAAGCATCTTCTGGTCCACTCTATGGAAGATGATGGATACTAATCTGGTGAAGTCCACAGCCTTCCATCCACAGACCGATGGTCAGACCGAGGGGGTAAACCACTTGATTGTTCACATGATTCGGATGTATCACTCCAAACATCCACGCACATGGGACGAGGGACTTCCATTCATCCAACACGGATACAATCGGGCCCTGCACAGCTCGACCAAGCACAGTCCATACCAAGTATGTTTTGGGTTCCAACCCATGGCACCAATTGATATAGCTGTTCCATTCCCCACCATGGAATACACAGCTCATGGAAGCTCTGAGGCAGCAAAAGCAACCAAGTTTATTGAACACATGCAACATATCCAGCAACAAGTTCACGACATCCTGGAGAAGATGAATCAGAAGTATAAGCTACGCCATGACAAACATAGAATTGCGCACCATTTTGCTGTGGGTGACAAGGTTTGGTTACGGCTTCAAAAGGAATGGCTTGCAGGCCCACACTGAAAGATTCGGCCTCTGCGATATGGTCCATACACCATCACCAGAAAAGTTGCAGAAAATGCTTTTGAGTTAAACCTACCAGCCTACCTTGGTCTGCATCCAATATTCAACGTGGAGCTCCTCAAACCATATCACCCACCTCTATTGGACACTTCAGTTGTGGTAGAACAACTCGACATTGATGAGCTTGATCCACAGAGTTTTGCTCCAGTAGAAGAGGATCAGTTTGTGGATACTTGGATGAAGACAACAAGAGGACGCTCAATTCCGCTGTATCGAGTGGTCCGAAGAGGCCAGCTTAGCCACCATGGTGAGTGGCTCACAGCGAATCAAATCAAGACACAGCTACCCCACCTGACGGGGAATCTTGACGCAATGGGGACCATTGCTTTTCAAGGAGGGAGGAATGATCCGGGCAACAATTCGAGGTGACCATTCAATGACAGTTAATGCCTCGGATTTTGTATTGTTTCCATTTTGTATTGTCCTCGAGCGATTATGTCCTCGATGTATTGTTTGAATGCAAACGTTGTATGGCTTTAATGCTGGACGTTAAAGCGTCACCCGTTAATTCCTCGAGCCACGCAATCTCCCGAGGGGGGTCTTAAAAAATATGTATAAATGCATTGTAACCCAAAAGGGAAAGACAGACATCTCTTCTCAGAGATAAGCGCATGTTTTGTATTGCAATTGTTAAGTAATACGACGTCTCTTCTCAGAGAATCCATTGTTATTGTGTTATCTCTGTGCTATTTATATACGCCAACCAGAACTTTTGAGTTTTGGATCAAGGTATGAGATGACAATAGCATGCATGAAATCCAACGCCAATGTCAATTTTAGAACTCTTGACTTGATCCGTTGGAAGCCGAGTTGGAACGTTTGAAAGGCTGAGTTGACCTTGGAGATAAACTTGACTTCAACAACCAATCAACTGAAGCCTTGAATAGTCAACCGTAATTAGCTTTTGCATGCATGGAATTCCACGTTGACTCCGTCTTTTGTTTGTGCATGGGTTTCTCTTGCCCCAACTGTCCGTGATTTCCCTTGGCTAAATCTAGAATTCTTCTTCTTGACCTCTGTTTGTATTTGTCTTTCCACAAACTTTCCCTTCTTATTCTTTCGGCTTAATGTTCATTCTCTTTGGGTCTTTATTATCTCGGACCTCTACCTTTTGTTTTATTTCTTCGGATAATCCATTGGGCTATTTGCTAAGTCATTTTCCCTTCATGTTCATTCTTTTCGGACTTCGCTTTTGTCTCTCTCTGCCCTCGGACTTTACTTTCTTAGACCAAGCTTTCCGAAGGAATCCTTCGGACAATTTGTCCGAAGGATATCCATTTCTTTCTGACTTTTTGGCTTCCCCTTGGTTTTCTGCGGACTTTTTGCTGGCTGACTTTTCTTTTTCCACTCATTTCCTGTGGACTTTATTCCTTCGGAATTATGTTCTGTCCCTTGGTCTTGCCTTTGATTTTCCTTTGGTTCATCATATTTCCTTCGGCTTTTTGTTTATTTAGACGTGGGCATGGAAATCCATGCCCACCTCTAAATTTAGCTTCTTCATGAGCTGCTGGAACGTTTGAAGGTATGAGATGACAATAGCATGCATGAAATCCAACGCCAATGTCAATTTTAAAACTCTGACTTGATCCATTGGAAGCTGAGTTGGAACGTTTGAAAGGCTGAGTTAACCTTGGAGATAAATTTGACTTCAACAACTAGTCAACTAAAGCCTTGACTAGTCAACCGTAATTAGCTTTTGCTTGCATGGAATTCCACATTGACTCCATCTTTTGTTTGTGCATGGGTTTCTCTCGGCCCAACTGTCCGTGATTTCTCTTGGCTAAATCTAGAATTCTTCTTATTGACCTCTGTCTGTATTTGTCTTTCCACAGACTTTCCCTTCTTACTTATTCCTTCAGCTTAATGTTCATTCTCTTCGGGTCTTTATTATCTCGGACCTCTCCCTTTTGTTTTATTTCTTCGGATAATCCATTGGGCTATTTGCTAAGTCATTTTCCCTTTGTGTTCATTCTTTTCGGACTTCGCTTTTGTCTCTCTCTGCCCTCGGACTTTCCTTTCTTTGACCAAGCTTTCCGAAGGATATTCATTTCTTTCAGACTTTTTGGCTTCCCCTTGGTTTTCTGCGGACTTTTTGCTGGCTGACTTTTCTTTTTCCACTCATTTCCTGCCGACTTTATTCCTTTGGAATTATGTTCTGTCCATTGGCCTTGCCTTTGATTTTTTTTTGGTTCATCATATTTCCTTCAGCGTTTAGTTTATTTAGGGGTGAGCATGGAAATCCACGCCCACCTCTAAATTTAGCTTCTTCATGAGCTGCTGGAACGTTTGAAGGTATGAGATGACAATAGCATGCATTAAATCCAACGCCAATGTCAATTTTAGAACTCTGACTTGATCCGTTGGAAGCCGAGTTGGAAAGTTTGAAACGCTGAGTTGACCTTGGAGATAAACTTGACTTCAACAACCAGTCAACTGAAGCCTTGACTAGTCAACCGTAATTAGCTTTTGCTTGCATGGAATTCCACGTTGACTCCATTTTTTGTTTGTGCATGGGTTTCTCTCAGCCCAACTGTCCGTGATTTCTCTTGGCTAAATCTAGAATTCTTCTTCTTGACCTCTATCTGTATTTGTCTTTCCACGGACTTTCCCTTCTTACTTATTCCTTTGGCTTAATGTTCATTATCTTCGGGTCTTTATTATCTCGGACCTCTCCCTTTTGTTTTCTTTCTTCGGATAATCCATTGGGCTATTTCCTAAGTCATTTTCCCTTCGTGTTCATTCTTTTCGGACTTCGCTTTTGTCTCTCTCTGCCCTCGGACTTTCCTTTATTTGACCAAGCTTTCTGAAGGAATTCTTCAGACAATTTGTCCTAAGGATATCCATTTCTTTCCGACTTTTTGGCTTCCCATTGGTTTTCTGCGGACTTTTTGCTGGCTGACTTTTCTTTTTCCACTCATTCTTGCGGACTTTATTCCTTCGGAATTATGTTCTATCCCTTGGTCTTGCCTTTGATTTTCCTTTGGTTCATCATATTTCCTTCGGCTTTTTTTTTTTTTTCCGAATATTCTGCTTTTGACAACTTTTCCAAAGGAATACTTCGGACAAAAAGTCCGAAGGAATTCCTTCGGACTTTTTGTCCAAAGGATATCCCTTCCAATATTTTCTTTGCTTTGTTTATATTTTAATTGTCGGGTTTTTCTTTGTCCCGAATTTCTTCAGACTTTTTGTCCGAAGGAATTACTCCTTGGTCTTTATTTGGCCACTAGCAAAATGCACTTTGGGAAAAATGCAAAGGTCTTGCCACCGACCAAGTGCCCTCCACAAGGGATTGTGTCCTTCCTTTGTGCCCTTCAGAAAAGTTGGAAAGGCCCTGTCACCGACCAAGTGCCCTCTGCAAGGGCTTGTGTCTCTCAAAACTGGTTTTTCGGAAAAATTGTAGGGCACCCGAGCTTTTTGTAGGGCACCCAAGATTTTTGTAAGGAACCCAGGTTTTTTGTAGGTGTCCTTATTCCTTCAAACTTTATGTTTTTCTGAAGACTTTTTTTTTGGAGCTGCACACTTTTCTTTGCAAATTATCCGAAGTATTCCTTCGAACAAATACCTTCCTTCCTTTTAATTGCCTTTGCTTTGTTGGCTTCTTTCTAACCTTGCCTAAGGCATTAATGTATTGCATGCAGTAACCTTATAAGAATAACCATGTTTGTGCATCATATGCAAAACAACCTCTCCCTTTTCAAACAGCCCAGATATGCAGTATGTTTCAACAAGTAGAACATATGTATCTTCAGTCGCAACCTAGGGCAACATCCTCAAGTAGATCATCCCATGCTTTATATGAAGGCTGTAGATGGCTATTTAAGGACCCCAAAAAAAACTGATTTACAAGACAAACTGGTATCATAAGACCATCTTCGGAATAGTAAGGTTAACAATTTTTTGGCCTGTGGAAGAATTGTCAACAGGTCAACTTGCCCTTCGGACTTTTTGAAAAGGTCCACTTGTCCTTCGGAACTTTTGCAACGGTCCACATACCCTTCGGTATTTTTGAAAATATCCCTTCGGAAGCTTTGAACGGTCCACTTACCCTTCGGAATTTTGAAAAGATCCCTTCGGAAGCTTTGAACGGTCCACTTATCCTTCAGAACTTTTGCAACGGTCCACATACCCTTCAGACTTTCTGAAAAGATCCCTTCGGAAGCTTTGAACGGTCCACTTATCCTTTGGAAACTTTGTTGCTGACAATTTGTCCGAACGAATTCTCCAAGATACTTTCTCCAAAACAGTTCCAAGTGGCACTCATTTACTTCGAAAACTTTGTTGCGGACAATTTGTTCAACAACAACTTAGTCAATTTTCCCGAAAGAATTGCCTTTAACATTTTCCCGAAAGAATTCCCTTATTAGCTGCGGGCAGTTTGTCCGAGAAAATTGTCTTTACCAATATTTCTGAAAGAATTCCCTCAATCAAATTTGCTCAACTCAAGTCTTCTTGACTTATCCCAATTGCCTCTTCTCAGTAAGAGTACTTCATAAACGCGATTTACTCCATAGTTCTGCTCAACTCAACCTTTGGCATTAATGCATGATCAATTTCAATCTCAATGACATCAAGGACATTAACCTTTGACATCAATGACAATTCCATGCTGCCCTAGATGGAAATGATAACTGTTTAGTCCTCAAACTGCTCTCTGTATCTTGATATCAAAGCTGTCAACTATTTCCTTGCTCAAAGTTCCAACAGGGTGGTCTTGTATGATAAGGTCGTCCTATGTTGATAGTATTCTTATGTTGATTTCATGTTGATGCATTCAAAATTATGTTCATGAATATGCTTTTGGGATCCAATCAAGCAGTGGTTCAATATTCAGAGAAGATTTGGTGTATTTTGTTTCAATGTCCACATAAGGAGCTAGAAGTTGTCTCTAATCGACAACCTTTGACTCACTCTCAGAATTGTGATGGCAACAGCAGCAACAACGGCAAAAAGCACATTACAATGTTCAAGATGTCGTATATGTATAGACAATGAAGCTTAGGGTTTTCTATCTTCAATTGCATTCACACTTCAGTTGCAATTAACCAGTTCTCATTAAAAGCAGTTTTGACTTATGCTCTTTCCCGTGTCTCAGTTCATGCATCACATTGCAATGGTCAGATCTCTTTTCTATTTTTGGCAACTACTAAATTCCGGTCATAACTGCGTTGCTTCTTTAATCAAGGATTGATCTTGAGCTCTGTGTAGACTCGAGTTCATCATCAGTTCTACCTGTTCCTTTACTGACCGTTAGATCATATTAAATGTGGGCCTTTTATTTCTTTCTTAGCACCAATTCTAAGCTCTTTTATTAACTGTCGAGCTTCTTTTTGCATCTTGCTATTTCCTACATATCAGGATTGCTTTCGCTCCTTTCGATTTATTCGAATATGCTCGATCCATAACTTTAGTCAGATGTTAATCTTCGGCAGATTTGACTATATCTCGCTTGTCATGGCATTCATGAGAGCTTTCGCTCCGATAGATCTTACCGGACTTGCTTGGTCTTTAACTTTGCCACTGTGCATTAACCTTCAAGCACTTTTAGGGATTTGGATCCACTGGCTCCATTGGATCTTCTTAGTCTTGACTTGCATGTGTCGTTGGATCATCAAAGATGCTTGCTCTTTATGTTGACTAGATCATTAACCTTCGACACGTTGACTTCATCTTGCTTCTTTCAACGTCTTTGATTTGCTTCCCCTTCATCGATCTCTTCAGACTCGCTCGAACTTTAACATGCCAATATACTTTTTGAGAGTTTGCAAATTGTCTTACGGAACTTTGCAAGTGTCTTTCTCCCCTTCGGAAGAGTCCTTTGTACAAATTGTTGCGGGCTTTTTGTCCGAGTCTCCTTCGGGACAACTTCCCCAACCAAATGTCCTTCGGAACTTTTGGCATGTACCCTTCGGAGTTTTTCACAAGGATCTTTCGGAAACTTTGCAAGTGTCCACATACCCTTTGGGTTTTTTGTAACAGTCCCTTCGGAAGTCTTGAATGGTCCTCATACCCTTCGGACTTTTTGAAATGATCCCTTCGGCTTTTTGAAACGGTCCACTTACCCTTTGGACTTCTTGAAAAGATCCCTTCGGAACTTTTGCAACGGTCCACTTACCCTTTGGAATTTCTCAAAGTGTCCTTTCGGAAACTTTGTTTGGTCCACTTGCCCTTCGGACTTCTTGCAAAGTACCCTTCAGCTTTCTTGCAGGCATCTACATACCCTTCGGAACAATTTCCACGGGCTTTTTGTCCGAAAGATTTGTCCTTGCCAATATTTCCAAAAGAATTGTCTTTGTCAATTTTTCAAAAAAATTGTCTTCGCCAATATTTTCGAAAGAATTGTCTTTGCCAATTTTTCTGAAATTGACCAATTCGGGTTCTCCTCACTGCTTAACTTATAAGATTGAAAGAAGTCAAGTCATTTGATAAACTCGATCAACTCTTCCTTGACCCATTCGGGTTCTTCACATTGCTTGACTTAAAAAGATGAGAGCAGTTAAGTCATTCCAGAAACCCAATCAACTCTTCCTTGACCCATTCGGGTTCTTCACATTGCTCAACTTATAAACATGAAGTAAAGTCAATCCAGAAACCTGATTTACTCCCCCAGACCCATTCGGGTTTTCGAGATTGCTTTACTTATTTTATAAGTAAAATCACTTCACAACCCCGATTCACTTTATCAGACCAAGTCGGGTTCTCAACATTGCTTTACTTATTTTATAAATAGAAGCACTTCACAAACCCGATTTACTCCACAAGTCTATTCAACTCATCCTTTGACATTAATGCATCATAGCACATTCATCCTTTGACATCAATGACAATATTACAGATATCAATGACTCAAATTGCCAACACAAATGAATGCAAATGACTTAAATACAAAAGAGGAAGACTCAGTTTTGGCTGGGAAAAGCATCAGTAATCAACATGCAAGGTCCCAAATATTATCCGTGGGAGAGAAAAGATCAAAAGCAAAAGGCTTTATCAGTAGGCATAGGGCAGAACTTGTTTTGAAGTCCCTGTGTAACAAGTTCCAAAATTCACTATTTGAAAGGCTTCCCAGTGTATGGGAATGTCTCACAGCAGTTTTTAAAACACATGTTCCAGAGGGCTGGAAGCTGTTGGAGGTTTTACAAAATATACAAACAGTTGATCCACCATCATCTGATTCAAATGTTAACTTCAAGCTGAAACATACTGAAAAAGGAAGGGTTGATCAGGTTGTAATAGCAATCAATGATGATGGCAGAAAATTAGCAAGAGTAATGTTGGGAGTTTTGCAATTGCTAGAAAATATAGTCAATTCCCATGCCTGTGAAGACAGCACAATTTTTCCAGCCCTGAATGATTTGACACAAGTGTTTGTTGAAAATTGTAATCAAATTCCTTCCCCTATTGCCCCTAATAAATTAAATCTAAAAAGTCAATTACTTGTTGCTTCCAAGGATTGGATGCATTTTGAAAATTATTTTGTTGGCATGCCTATCAGCCAGGGTCAAAATAATTGTTCTACTTTATCAGCTGGTAAGGATATGGTAAAGAGGGTCAATGCAGAAGTTGTGTTGCACTATGTGGGTCTACCCCTCAATTATATTATATCTGCAGAAATTTTCAAGGAAAATAGGCTTACCCTCAGAAGCGGGTGGGAGGAAACACAACAAATAGGTCATCTGATTGAGATGGAAGATGTTCACAATTTGACAGCTGAAAGAACTTGTCAGATTGAGAGGAGACGAATACAAGAAATGAAGTCAAAACTAATCGTAGCTCAAGAAATATTAAAGAAGCGGATGTATGAGTTGAAAATTAACGGAGAAGTCCTAGAGAAGATGCAGAAATTAATACAACCATTGAATAAACATTGTGTTGTTCAAATGCATTTCCCCACAAGATATTCAACAATATAATTGACATCTTCAACAATGCAATTGTCTGAGCTGACTCCTATTAGGAAACTTTATTTGCAATCTATGATCATGAAGAGCAAACAGAAAGAAACATTGCCTGTAAAAGGATATGACCATGGAATATATGAGGAAAAGCCTCATTTCAAGAAAGGAAAAACTAAGAATGGCTTACAACTGGGAGAGTATATATATTTACGTAACAATAACAGTTATTGTGCCTCGGCAAAAGGTGTTTTATTTGAAGTGCACAACAAAGTGTTGGCAATTTGATTATCATGGTGTCTAAGGAGATTGTCTATAAGATTGTCATTGAAGTCAAGTAGGCAAACATTAATGACAAAGGCATAGTGATTCGGGTTTGTCAAGTCCATGTACTTCATTCGCTTTTACTTATAAAGTTTCATAAGCTGTGTCGAAAACCCGACTGGGTCAAGAGAATGTTGATCGGGTTTGTGTATTTCAATTGCTTCGACTCATAAAGTTTCACAAGTAAAGCAATCTCGAGAAGCCGAATGGGTCTGGGTGAGTAAATCGGGTTTCTAGAATAACTTTACTTCGTTCAATTTCATAAGCTAAGCAGTCTCAAGAACCCGAATGGGTCTAGCAAAGTTGATCGGGTTTTCAAAACAACTTTACTTCGTTCAATTTCATAAGCTAAGTAGTCTCAAGAACCCGAATGGCTTTAGCAGAGTTGATCGAGTTTCCAGAATGACTTAACTGCTCTCATCTTTATAAGTCAAGCAATGCGAAGAACCCGAACGAGTCAAGAGTTAATCGGGGTTATGGAACAACTTTACTTCGTTCAACTATATAAGTTGAGCAATATTGAGAACCCGAATTGGTTTAGTGGAGTTGATCAGGTTTATCAAATGACTTTACTTCTTTCAATCTAATGAGCAAAGCAATGAGAAGAATCCGAAGGGCAAGTGGACCAAACAAAGTTTCCGAAAGGACACTTCGAGAATTTCCGAAGGGTACTTTGCAAGAAGTCTAAAGGGCAAGTGGACCAAATAAAGTTTCTGAAAGGACACTTTGAGAAATTTCGAAGGGTAAGAGGACCATTGCAAAAGTTCTGAAAGGATCTTTTCAAAAAGCCCGAAGGGTATGTGGACCCTTACAGAAAAGCCGAAGGGTATGTGGACCCTTAAAGAAAATCTGAAGGGCACTTAGACATTCCTTCGGGGAAATTGTCTGCAACAATTCCGTCAGGGAAATTGTCCACAACAATTCCGTTGGGGAAATTGTCAGAAACAATTCTTTCGAGAAAATTGTCCCGAAAATCCCTTGACAAAAAGCCCGCAACAAATTGTCCGAAGAGAAAGGTCACTTGCAACTTTGCCAAAGGATAAAGTGTGGAAGTCTTGTAGGGCATTCTCAAAAGGACAAGGCAGGTTAAAGATCGAGCAAGTCTACAAGGATCAACGGTGCAAAAGCATTACAAAAATGCCGAAGAAAATGAGATCACGTCAACATGTCAGAGTTTAACTATACAATAGAAAGAGTAAAGGTTGAGCATATTCGAATAAGTCGAAAGGAGTGAAAGCGATCTTGATATACAGAAAATAGCAAGATGCAAAAAGGAGCTCAATGGTTAGACTTGGCGTGAAGAAAGAAATTAAAGGCCCACATTTAATATGCTCTCAATGAACAAATGAAGGAATAGACAAAACCTGTAAATGATTACACAGAGCTCAAGATTGATCGATTCAACCAATCAATTCTCAATTAAAGGAATGTCGCAGTTATGACTTGATTCTAGCACTTGCCAAAAATAGAAAAGAGGGTTAAACATTGCGGTGTGATGCATGAATCGAGACACGAAAAGGGTATATGTCAAATTTGCATTGAATGAAGAACCAGAAAAGGGGAGTTGAAATGCGAAAAGGAAACGACACAGTTATGACCAAAATCCAGTAGTTGTCAAATATAGAAAAAAATCTGAGCATTGAAGTGTGATGTATGAATCGAGACATAGGAATTTGCATATGTCAAAGTCGCATTGAATGAGAACAGATAGCTGGAATCAGTTAAGAGGAGCTGAAGTGTGATCACGTTGTATAGATGAAACCCTAAAACTCAATGTATATATACGACATCTGATTCATTGTGTTGTTGCTATCATTGCAATTAAGAGAGTGTTGTAGAGCAACTTGAAGAGTGTCACTTTGAAATGTATGCAGACATAGAGTGAAAGACAGAGCAATAGAGAGTGCGGCAGAGAGGAAGAAAGAGCACACAGAAAATGTGCAGAGATTGAGTAGAGAATGAGCAGTTACATACTAAACTTGTAACAAAGAAATTGATCTGGATTCATTTGTGAATCCATCTTGGATTCTGAAGTTGTAGCTTCATAGTTTTGATTGGTTGGTGCCATCAAAAAATTGAGTTGGTGCTTAGTTAGGGGATTGGTGTCTCCTTAGGGAGTGGGTGCTTCCATAGAGTGGGTGATCTTGAATGTAACCAGTGAGTGTTGAGCACAGGCTAATACTGAGAGGGGGGTGAATCAGTATTAGTTTTTTTTTCTTTCTAACACTTAATTATTTATTCCAATTAAGATATTCAAAGCAATCAAATCACAACACAAGATAACACAATGAAAAGTGACACCAGATATACGTGGAAACCCTTTTGGGAGAAAACCACAAAAAATACTTTCTCAATATAAATATTCGTAGGCACCAACCTACTAAAGCACCAACCCCTTTCACTGAGCACCAACTCAGCAAGAGACACAAATCTCTTCAAAACGAAGGCACCAACCTTCTCAGCAAAAATCACTCTTCTGTCTCAAATTTGTTGTCAAAACAACGGATGATAGAACACTTGCTCTACCTCCTTTCGATTTGATCTACACTTGAGTGTTTTCATTGTTATGCTCTTCCTTATACTTGCTGATTTTTTTCTTTTAATATTCTTACAAAAATCTACCTTAAAAAATTCTACTCTTCTTTTATATCTTCCACTTTTGAACCTACAAATTAAGGTCGTGACTCTTCAAGTGAAAAGGTCCATTAGAACGGTCACAACTCCTCCCAATAGGTCGGCTAACGTTGACATTTCCATCAACAATTCCGTTCACTTCCGTCAACATTTCCGTTCACTTTCGGCAACAGTTCCGTTCATATCCGGCAATCAATTCCGTTCACTTCCGGCAATCAATTCCGTTCACTTCTGGCAACAATTGCGTTTGACATTTTCATTCATATCCATCACAATTCCTTTGACATCAATGACAATATTCCAACAGTGAGGTTAGCTAGTAAGGCATTTAACAGTGAGGCTGGATTAGAACACTAGATTTAGCATCGATTTTCACCGTGGTTTTTTTCCTTTGGGTTTTTCACATAAAAATCCTGAGTAATGTGTTTTTGTGTCTATGTGTAATCTCTGTATTTTTTCTTTGATTTGCATATGAATTTGTATTTCCTCTCAAAGGTTTAAAAGAACTAGTTTTAGTTGATCTACTGATTCACCCCCCCTCAACACAAAGATAGCCAGGAAGGAAACTATTTTGGTTATGATGGTACATATGATCAAATACAATATTCGTCACTTGTTTCAGAGAAACAAGGGATTCCAATGGAATGTTACAAAACTTTATCACGGAAATTCAGGCTATGGCTCCGGAGTTTACCTTCTATGATAGCAAGAAATGGTCTTCAAAGGGTAGCGTGACAAGAGAGAAGATGCTCTGTACTAAAATGTATTTTAATTTAATGTATCCTGTAAAGGAGAATGATAGATGGGTTCATGGACTTGTCAAAGGGCTTAATATTGGGAGTGGTGCAGATCTTGGCATGCTTGATCCAGTAGATATATCATGGCTGAAAAAGGATTGTAAATCTGATAGTATCAATGCAGTTGAGTTATCTAAAGAAGACTCCGCAGATAAAATATTACCTCCATACACAATCCTCATATGTGTTGTTTACAAATAGATCCTTGCTTCATATGCTAAAGACCATTGATAAGTTGAATGTACAGGGATGTCTTTATGAATTTGCAATCTTCTATGACTTTGAACAAGAGAAAATCTTGGATCAACATAGGGCCACTAAAGGATCTGTGTTTGCTTTCCATGGAAGTTCCACATGTAATTGGTACTCTATCATAAGGAATGGCTCAAAGGGTTTGAGCAAGATCAAGTACATGACTGTTGAACATATATAGGACGAGGGCATCAACCTCTCAACTAATATGAGCTATTTAAATTTTTATTGCTACCCTTCGTTGTTGAGTGAAAATGAGAAAATTAATGATTACAGAATATTGATTATTTATGAGATTTTCTCATGGAAAAAGTATACAAAACCCTCTGACATTTTGGTGGTTCCCAATGAGATTGAGGTTGTCCTACGGTATTTGCTTGTATGGAGTTTAATATGATCCTTCTACTTTTGGATTGTCAATAGAAGATGCAACGTGGGGAGGAGCCTTCTTAAACATTCCAATTTGCAATTGCTTGAGGACAAGCAATTTGAGGCATGGAGGTTTGTAATATCCCCAAGAAGGAGATCGTTGGATTCGAGGAGAGGCATTGCCATTTCACTTGAAGAAATCGCTACCAAGAAGAAATCACTGCCAACGAGTAGTGTTGCCATTTAATATAGAAATCATTAAATGGATATGAACAAAAATGTCAAATGGAATTATTGTCGAAAGTGAATGGAAGTGTCGAATGGAATTATTGTCGGAAGTGAACAGAAGTGCCGAACGTAATTGTTGCCGGAAGTGAACAGAAATGTCGATGGAAATGTTGACGGAAATGTCGACGAAAGTGTCAACGGTCACATCTTTTGGTGAAGAGGTGTCTCTTGGATGGGACACCTCCTTTGTGAGAAGTTTTTTAAAGACTATATAAGGGAGAAGAGATGTGGAAGTATGAAAAGCATCCAAATATGAATTCAATCATCTAACTCGTATAAGCATCATGCTATACAACCACTCTCAAGGACGAAAACTCTTGTTATTATAAAAGCCCAAGGACGAAACCCCTTGTGGACTTATATTTTATTTAATTTATTATTTTTAATGCAATATTTATATTTATAAAAAAATATGTTTTCTGAGAAAACCAAATTAATGTAAAATATTCCGATTTGGAATATTACACACAATGGGAGGAACAATGGTCCAGTTTGCCCTTGGTAGAGAGAGAGCGTGAGGGCATACATGGAGCCATTTGACTCCCACCATTGATTCTTTATTAAAAAATTTAATAGTGCGGCCATGGATGTGTGTGGGGTCACACTATCGTTACAGAGAGGATCATGTTGAACATGACTTGTAAGTTGAAGACTTTTCAGAAGATGATGAGGTTGCTTCAAGTTTGCAATGGATTTTGGGTTGATACACACTCCTTCATTTGTTTGATGGGTGGTCTTGTACGATAAGGTCATCCTATGTTGATAGTATTCTTATGTTGATTTCATCTTTACTTCTATAGTAGAGTTTGGGAGGTTTTTGGAGGGCATTTATCTGAAGAGGATTAACTTTAGTTAGCTTGTTGATACTTATTAGGTTGTAGGTCCCAAACCTGGGTCTCATGGCATATCTCATGGATGGCATTTTTGGATGCACATGGTTGGTAGCTTGGAATCATCACATTATTGTTCATGTTCACAAGAATCTTAAGCATTGGTAGTCATCATCAACATTTGCATAGATTCTTTATGAGATTCCTCTTCAGGTGGAATTGCCTACCATATGATGGTTCCTTTGTGATAACAAGAACATTATTTTCTCTAATATTTACATGGAAGTTTGCCTTTATTCCTTGATGAAGAATGAGGATGTCCATTACATTTTCTTTAGGAAGAGCAAAGCATAAAGGAGCATTGATTGCAACACTGCATGCGGATTGTGTCCATGAGTTCAATTACTTCTTTATATTTCTTGTCCTTTGTAAAAAATAAGAAAAGGGGACTTGGAAAGACACAGGCACTTCAAATAGTTTTTGGAAGAAGGGTCCATAAGGAAAAGCTTCGGAGACACAAAAGCCCATGGGAAAGTGAGAAGGCATAAGCCGAGACAATTGCATGAAGAAAGACAAGTCCGTGGGAATAAACTCAAGAGCAACACATGCACAAAAAGAAAAACAGAAAATAGATAGCCAAGAAATAAATTCAACCTGAATTTATCTCTCACTCAGCAAGGAGTTTTCCATGCAAGCACTTTCGTTCGTCTCAAGCTTGTAACGTTCCAACAGTTCAACTGGAGTTCCAAATTCGGACGTTGAGTTGATTGTTCTAAATTTAGAATTGACTAATTGTTAAACACCACATGTACTAGGAGTTTTCCATGCAAAGGAGAATAATCTCTTCATCCAACACAGCATTCCAACAGCTCATGAAGAAGCTAAATTTAGAGGTGAGCGTGGATTTCCATGCAAAGAGAGGTGGGCATTTCTATAAACCCAGCCTTCCACTTCCTCTAACGCCAAGGAGCTTCATGCAAAGACAAAAGCAAAATATATTTTATTAGAAGGCAAAGTTGGTCTTGAGTTAATCTAAGTTGATCTCCCTCTTCTATTTTTCAATGCCAATCTTTTGGCTTTTGTAATTCTCTATATTAATGGCTTTTCAGCCTTATATTTTTTCATCCCTCTCTTGGCAAGACCAGACTCTGTCATTGGTGAGTTTTGTAACCTCTTCAATCAATGGAAGGATTGTACTTTCAGATTTTAAGTGCTAGCATAGTGTATATTCATTCAGCAATTTGCATGTGGTAGATTTCTCTTCCTTCGCAAATTCTGATTCGTACCTAGTTGCTAGCTTATCATATTATGCAGGTCATGTTCAGTGTTCTTTGTCTTTTGTTGAGGTTGTAAGTGGATGTTAGGCTGCTGCAAAGTGTCTTGTATCAGACCTCTCTCCATCGTTTTCCCTCATATTTTGGTCATTGGATGGAACCTTCTCATGAAATATTTATGCATAGTGATCAATTGAAATCAAAGGTCTTCCTTTTCCCTTGTTTGATTCAGTGTCCAGGGTTCCAAGTAGAGTGGATCAACGTTTTGGTGTATCACCGTTATTAGATAGGATATTCCTTTCAAGTTTCCTTCTCCCTTTTCCATGGTAGTCCGTAGCGCAGAGTAGAGATCCTCATTGAGACATCTTACAGGAACCAGCCTTCTCTGGAGGTTCTTCTCACCATTCAGGCACCCAGTCTCGTGAGAAGATCCCATTGTTTCAACCGGATAGAGGATTGGCCATTTCATGCATGTCTTCGATTCAGGGTGCAGCTCCAGGTTGACAACATGTACTAATCCACTTAAGTGGATTATAAGAGGTCTTCTGTTTATAATTTGAAAAAATATCAACAAAGGCATTTCCTCCAAATTGGGTGCTTCACTTGGAGAGTATAAAAAATTTGAGGGTTCTTGTTGAAAGGTATCTTGGATCATAATTTGAATTTACAAGTTTTGAGCACAAAAAAGCTTGAGCTTTTGACTTGAAGATGAAAAACTTCAAGCAAAGAGATTGAGGATGCAAACCCTCATTCTTTTGTGGGGCAACTTCATCTTAGAGCTGCCATTGATCATCAAAATTCAGAAAAAGGCAAAAAGAAGGGTTTCCAAGTGGGGCAAATTGCTTGGAAGGTTGGCGAATTGTTTTATGAGGGTGGTGACTAGGGTTTGTTAGAGGTACAATCACTGAGGGGGGAGTGAATCAATGAACCCAGATATTTCAATTTTAATTGCAGTCCTTAAAATTAAAAACCAATCAACATATATCAACTTGATCAAACAATATTAACTAGAGAGCTCATTCATTCAATGCATACACAGGATCAAACACATAACATATAGTTCCTGTGGGAAACCCTCATGGAGAATAAAACCCACTCTCAAGTCTGCAACACATGAACTACTGTCCTATAAGAAATTACAAACAAGAGACTGATCAACTACTTTAGACCACCAAACCTTTATCATGTCTTCCTGACTAAAGGTATTTAGTGAAACACCTATTTCACAAGGAGCAACTGCCCCTAAGGAAGACCAAGTCCTTTAGACCCTCCTTTGAACACTTCCACCTTAGTATTGATCTCTTCAACATTTGATGATGGATCTTTGTTTATCTAACCCTTGCACAAACTCACTCTCTATCTCAAACAGGCCTCTCACATAGGCATGTCACAAACTCTTTCTTCAATCAAACTGTCCTCATATGCACACTCAAACCTCTTTGCATATCCTCAAACTGCAAGAGCAATATTTGGACATCAATAATATGATCTATAGGTCATACACACAGTCTTCAATCTGCTCTACTCATCAACTATCAACTGGGCACTCTACCTCTCCTTCGCTCCACAACTCTCACATCCACCTTGCACAAGACTCTCTCTCAAAGTCTTCAACACCAAGTCTAGAAACCATCACATTTGGTTTCACTATAAATAGAGCATTCATGAATTATCAAGATCACAATCTTTTCTTTGTTGGCCACAATACATGCCTTCACCCTTAAGGCATCTCACATGGGTCACACTTAGGCGCAATTCACTTTCAAATAGGCCTAAGTCACTTTTAGGTCCTATGGAGACCCATTCAGCTCTTTGACACTTCTCTAAGCAAAATAAAACACCAGAACACTTTCCAAAACCCATTCTACATCATCTATAGGTCCCCTTAAGTGTCCATAATCATCACAATACCCTCTTTCTTAAGCACAATTTGCTCAAACAATTCTCTGTACACACAATCATTATGAGCGAACACATAGTCACCTTTTAAGCCTTTGTTCATATAGTATATGATTGGTCAATCCTTCATAATGCACACAAAGCATCCTTATGGAGTCTACAACACTCCCAAATAGCCAATTCACCATGAGATATCGAACCAACATCAAAACGAGCTCAATTACCCTTCTCAGGTTACTTGCAGAACATGCACGAACACACAGTCAACTTTGGAGCTCAATATCTTTGTTTATACACACTTTCAGATCTTCAAATCTATATAGCTATATGTGCCTTGGAGTCCTCTACATATTTTCTTTTTACTGCACTATCAAATTCTACCTGGATCGAAACTTATGGCCCAAAAAGCAAACACTGGTCTTTCCTTCGTAAATTCAAATATTCAAATGCAAACGGTCACAATTAAACCTCGAACACCATGCTCGCATCTCATGTCCTCACTGCTCGGATTAAACACGCACCGTCGATCTTGTTCGATCTTTAACGCATAGGCGTCAATGCTCAAACGTTAAACATCTAACAGTTGATCTCATCTCGTGCGATCTGAAAACTTTGACTCAATGCACTCCATCGATCTTCTGTACGTAGCTCGATTTTTAACAATGCTAAACATCTGTCACTTTGACCTCTTGAATTTAATGCACACCCAATATGAACACCTGCTCACCGTTGATCCTTGCAATAAGCTCGATCTTTATCTCTGCTCAGCGTTAAACATTAAACACTTGTCCTCATCTCGCTACTTCCTGACTTCTTGGAGCAAACGTGCATCATTGATCTCTTCGAGAGTTGCTCGAACATTGCCTTGTGCAAAATTGACCAAATATGGGGACCATTGCAATCTAAGTAGCCAACTTTGAACCTCAACTTCTTCTGTGCTCACTCGCATGATCTCAAATTTGGACCATATGATCTCACATAGGAGAATCCAACCATGTGTCAAACTGCTCCTGAAGCCTTCGTATGTGCGAGTTATAATGCCCTTAAAATGCTCACTCAAATTTTCAGCCACAGAGCCAACTATGTCAAAAACTTGTCTGGAAGGCCAACTTTGCACATGCATAACTTTTGACGCGCTTCGGCGCATGATCTGAAATTTAGCACAAATCAACTAGGCTCAAAACTGAATAAACCCATATGATCTTGTTCTAAAACGTCCACACGTGCGAGATATGCCATCCTCAAAATGCTTACTCGGCTCTTCTTGCCACATTGCAAATTTGGCCAAGTATGGGAAAATACTGTCAAAATGCCTGGGAGCCCAACTTTGCATCCTAATATCTTTGACTGTGCTTAGGTGCATGACCTGAGATTTAGCGCATAGCAACTAGGGACTAATGTGATCACAACCTTATGACCAACTCCTCCTGACTCATCCATATGTGGAAATGGTGACATCATCAAACCGCCTACTAAAATTTTCTATTGCTGGACCCAAAAATTCTGTTGGCAATTTGAGCAAGGAGACAGTTGATAGTTTGAATATCATGATCCAGAAAGCAATCTAAGGATTGAAGAATTGTCATTCCTATCTAAGGCAACATGGAATTGTCATTGATGTCAAAGGTTGATGTCATTGATGTCATTGAGATTGAATCTGATCATGTATTAATGCCAAAGGTTGAGTTGAGCAGACTTGTGGAGTAAAACGGGTTTGTGAAGTGCTCTTACTTATAAAATAAGTAAAGCAGTCTCGAAACTCCAAACTGATCTAATAAAGTTGGTCGGGTTTATGGAACAACTTTACTTCTTTCATGTTTATAAGTAAAGCAAAGTTAAAAACCCGATGTGGTCTAGAGGAGCTATTCAAGGTTCTGAAGTGACTTTACTTGGTCGAGTTTCTGGAACGACTTTACTTTTATATGCTTTATAAGTAAAGCAATGTTAAGATCCCGAGTTGGTCTAAGTGGAGGTTATCCGGTTTCCAAGATAGCTTTACTTCTCCTATGTTTATAAGCTAAGCAATGTGGAAAACCCGAAAGGGTCCAACAAAGAGCTAATCGGGGATTTGCAAGCACATTACTTCTTTATGTTGGTAAGCAAAGTAAAGGTAAAAACCCAAAAGGGTCTAGACGAAGTAATCAGGATTTTGAAGAGGGACTGCTTCTCTCAAGTTGATAAGTCAAGTAATGTCAAAAACCCGAAAGGGTCTAGAAGAGGCAATTGAGATAAGTCAAGAAGGATGGAAAACCCGAAATAGTCTTGAAGAATTCCTTTGGAGGAATTCTTTCGAAAAAACTGGCAAGGACAATTCTTTCAAAAAAACTGTCAAGTCCTTTTCGGAAAATTGTCTCTTAACAAAAGTCTGAAGGGTGCATTCAGAAAGTCCGAAGGGTATCTTTTGAACATTTCGAAGGGCAAGTTGACCTTTTCAAAAAGTCTGAAGGGTATCTTTTGAACGATTTGAAGGGCAAGTGGACCTTTTCAAAAAGTCTAAAGGGTATCTTTTGAATGTTTCGAAGGGCAAGTGGACCTTTTCAAAAAGTCCGAAGGGTATCTTTTGAACGTTGCAAAGGGTATGTGGACACTTGCAGAAAAGCTGAAGGGTACACTGTAGAGAATCCAAAGGGTATGAGGACTGTCGGAAGATTTTCGAAGGACACTTCTGAATAGAAGCCAATGACGAATTCTTTCAGAAAAATTGGAGGACACTTCAGGATGAAATGGACCTGGACAAAAAGTCCGCAGAAATTGTCCCGAAGACACAAAGGCCCGCAACAATTTGTATAAAGGAACCTTCCGAAGAAATTAAAGCAAGGTTAAACGACGAGCAAGTCTACAAGGATCGATGTTGCAAGGAATGTTACAAGAATGACAAAGAAAATAAGATCACGCCAACATGCCGAAGTTTAACGCACAATAGAAAGGGTAAAGATCGAGCATATCGAGGACAATCGAAAGGAGCGGAAGCAAACCCATGATATAGAAAGCAACGAGATGCGAAAAGGGAAGAAAAGAAGCTCGATGGTTAATGGCAAAGCAAGAATTAAAATTCATGCTGCTTTAAAAGATCAACGGCTCATGTTTGATCGGTGCATTAGATCCAATGGTGCGAAGCAAAGCCAAATTACCCTCCGAGTGCACGCGCATTTGACAAGTGTCAAGAGGTCATAAAGAAAGATCCAACAAAGAAAAGAACGTGAACTTGGCAAGATGAAAGAAATAAAAAGCCCACATTTAATGTCTTCTAACTATTTGTAAAGGAACAACTGGAACAGGGGATGAACTCGATATCTCTTCACAGAGCTCAAGATTAATCAATCTAATTGATCGAGGAAGCGGCGCAATTAAGAACAGTAGAAGTTCACATGCCAAGATAGTAAAGACATTTGAATGTTGTTGTTTGAAGCATAAATCGAGACACGAAGTAAAAGTCACATTGAATGTAGATCAAACGCTTGAACTGGTTAAGAGGAGTTGAAGTGTGAACACTTTATAGATAGAAACCCTAAAATGCATTTGTCTATATATGCTATGAACAGAACATTCAAAATAGTCTTTTGTTCTTGCAGCAATAATAATTAGAGTGCTAACTCAAAAATTGTCTAGTGAGGACATACGCAGATAGCGTAAAAAGGCAAAGTGAATAAGGTGTGTCAATATAGAAGATATCCAGACACAGAGATAGAGGCAGATAAGATGAGAAGGCACATACCATGAAGGTGCAATTACAAACAAGACTTGTAATAGAGAACTGAACAAGATTCATTTTGAATCTCTTTTGTATTCTGAAGTTGTAGCTTCATATCTCTGATAGGTTGGTGCCATCAAAAAAACTAAGTTGATGCTCAGTTAAGAAGTTGGTGCTTCTTTAAAGTGGGTGCTCTTGAATGTAACCAGTGAGGTTTGTTTGTGAGACATCTTTTCTATAAGGCTCGATTAGAACAATAGTTTTTAGCAGCTTTTCTCACCGTGGTTTTTTCCTTTGGGTTTCCACGTAAAAATTTGGTGTTGAGCATTCTTATGTGTGTGTATGATCTCTGTTTTTGTTTTTTTCTTTGCATATACATTCTGTATATTGTTAAAAAGTTTTTAAAAACCAGGCTTTAACTTATCTACTGATTTACCCCCCCTCTCAGTAGATAGTGTGTTTAACAATTGGTATCAGAGCGCAAGTTCCTTACGAGAAGCTTAATCTGCTTACGTAGATCATGGTTAGTGAACACAATGGCCCACCAAAAAGGATCTTCATCAAACAAGGCTCCTCTATTCACTGGGTCTAACTATGCTTTTTGGAGCATAAGAATGGAAGCATACTTGTCTTCCCTAGGGTTTGATGTATAGATGTCAGCGGTAAATGGTTATACATCTGTTGTAACTCTTGTTGATCAGGTGGCCAAAAAAGCTTACGAGAACAATGCCAAAACAAAGAATGCTATTCTTTGTGGGTTGTCAAACTCCGAGTTTGTCAAAGTTATGCACTGTCAGAGTGCAAAAGACAATTGGAATAAGTTAAAAAGTATCTATGAAAGAGACGTCAAAGTGAAATAGGCCAAGTTGCAAATGCACAAAAGTTAGTTTGAAGTCTGAAGATGAATGAAGAAGAGAAAATAGCTGACTACGTCCCCAGGGTGGATGACATAGTCAATGCCATAAGAGGACTTGAACGGTCCACTTACCCTTCGAAATTTTTGAAAAGACCCCTTCGGAAGCTTTGAACGGTCCACTTACCCTTCGAAACTTTTGCAATGGTCCTCATACCCTTCGGACTTTCTGAAAAGATCCCTTCGGAACTTTTGTTCGGGACAATTTCTCTGAATGAATTCTCCAAGACACTTTCTCTGAAAGAATTCCAAGTGGCGCTCATTTTCTTCGGAAGCTTTGTTGCGGACAATTTGTCCGACAATGACTTAGTTCATTTTCTCGAAAGAATTGCCTTTAACGTTTTTCCGAAAGAATTGCCTTTAACAATTTTTTGAAAGAATTCCCTTTATTAGCTACAGGGAGTTTGTCTGAGAAAAAGGTCTTTACCAATATTTATGAAAGAATTCCCTCAATCAAATCTGCTCAACTCAAGTCTTCTAGACTTAACCCGATTGCCTTTTCTGAGTAAAAGCATTTCACAAATGCGATTTACTTCAGAGTTCTGCTCAACTCAACCTTTGGCATTAATGCATGATCAATTTCAATCTCAATGACATCAATGACAATTCCATGCTGTCAACTGTCTCCTTGCTCAAATTTTCAACAATCTCCCCCTTTGTCATTGATGGCAAAACATCCTCAATGAGCAAAGACATCCTCAAAAATCTCTTCGCATTCTACTTGTTTGCTCTTATTCTAATTTCTCCCCCTTTGAAATTAATGACAAAGAGTGTTTGCCGAACCAATAAGACACACTATTGCTGAGTTGTTCTGATCCTTAGACCTGTCTAGATAGAGGATTATGAAAAAGACTCCCCCTTAGATAATGCACACCAACCTGAATTGTTCCTATGAGTCTCTGAGCTTTCATATGCTTCAACCGATCCTAGATATAGCATTGGTCTGAAAGGCCAATCAATAATAGATGAGCATAGAAATCTAGATCCAACATATCTTAGTTTGTTCCTTAACATCAGATGACAAATGATGTGTAAGGTACATTGCAGATTGCCTTTACTCTTAATCCAAGAACTTAATAAAATGTCTACAATGCTCCCCCTGGACTTCTAACGCATCACTGGAAGTTAGTGATATGGGGTGGGAGCGACAACTCCCAACTTCTCTCTCAGATACTTGAATTGCTCCTTGGGAAGAGGCTTGGTAAAGATATCTGCAAACTGATCCTTGGTTGGCAAATATTCCATTGTGACCTCCTGACTTGCTGCTTTTTCTCTCAAAAAATGATATTTTATTGAGATATGCTTGGTTCTGGAATGCATCACTGGATTCTTGGATAGATTTATGGCACTTGAATTATCACAATAAATAGAGATAAGTGCTTGATATTCTACCTTTATGTCCTTGAGAGTTTGTTTCATTCATAAGACTTGAGTGTAGCAAGTAGCTGTTGCAACATACTCTACTTCAGCTATAGAGAGTGTAATCGATTCTTGCTTCTTACTTAGCCAAGACACAAGTTTGTTACCCAGAAAGAATGCACCACCACTTGTGTTTTTTCTGTCATCCACACTTCCTGCCCAATCAACATCAGTGTATGCAACCAAAGTAAGATCCTTGCTAGTTGGGTACCACAACCAAAACTCCATTGTGCTCTTGATGTACCTAAAAATTCTTTTTACTGCATCAACATGTGATTCTTTGGGGGTTGCTTGATACCGTGCAACCAAGCATACAGCTTGCATGATGTTTGGTCTAGATGTTGTTAGATACAATAGGTCACAAATCATTGATCTATACAGCATATTATTTACATCAAGAGACCCGTCTTCCTTGCTTAGCTTGCAGCAAGTCATCATGGGAGTACCAACTGGTTTGTTGTCGTCCATTCCAGATTTCTTGAGCATCTCCTTTGCGTACTTTGCTTGAGATATGAATATCCCTTCATTAGTTTGTGTAATTTGTAAACCAAGGAAGAAGGAGAGTTCTCCTAACATTGACATTTCAAATTTATTTTGCATTTGCGTGGAAAATTCTTTGCACATGTTACTATCACCACCTCCAAAGATAATATCATCCACATATACAACAACAATCAACATACGCTCACCTTCTGATTTAAAGTACAGATTGTTGTCTGCACACCTTTTTTTTAAATCTTGTCATTGCATGTATTGATCCTGTTGTTCTCAAAATCCGTCACTCATTTTTGGGGAAAACATATCAACTATTTTGGTCCTGCAGGCCAAAATTGTCTCTTCCCTTCTCAAAAAATGTTCTGAGCACTCCAATTCTTCAATTATTCAAGCTTTTTCAGCTAAGGGACTCGCAGGTTCAACAACTTCAACAGGGGAGCTCTCACAAAGGAACAAGTTCCCAACACTTAGGCAATTTCAAGGTTGGTTCAACGTCGAGATTCAACCAAAGGGTCCATCGGCAGGTTTCAAGCAAATGGAATGACCCATTGAACCATTGAACCCCGCCTTCAAAGGTTCAAAGGTTCAACGGGTTCAAAGGTTCAACGACATCGGCAGACTTAAAGAGTTAAGCGCTTCGGCAAGTTCAAAGTTCAATCGCTTCGAAAAGTTCGATGGCTTCGAAGGACTTAACAAAAAGAAGACTTCAAAGAAGAAAGATTGAACCGTTGAACCTTGAACCTTTAACCAAAATGGTTCAAAGGTTCAAGAAAGCTCCGAGCGAAGGAAGCGGAAGATTCTAGAGACAAGTTCAAACGAATGGTTCAAAGCGGTTGGTTCAAGCAGTCAATTGAATGAGCAGAACACAGTATTGAACCATTGAACCGTTGAACCGTTGAACCATTCTTGGTTCAATCGGTTGGTTCAATCACCCAGTTCAATTAGTCGGTTCAATCGGAAGGAACAAAAGGATATCTTTCGAAAAGATTTTTCGCGGCAAAATTTCACAAGAGAAATCCTTCGAACAAAATGTCCGAAGGAATGTTGAAAGGCCCGACAGAAAGCAGCAAAGACATAGGAAAGATTTCCTTCGGACAAAATGTCCGAAGGATTTGAAGAACAAGGCCGCCCAAAGGACCCCGAAGGGAAAGTACCCTTGCGGGGGACTCTCGACGACCACGAAATGGACCATTCTCAAGGCCCAAAGGGACACTTTCCCTTCGGGGGGTTCCAAAGACAGAAAGCCGAAGGAATTTCCAAGTTCGAAGAGAAGGTTCAACCAAAGAAGAAAGAAAGCGATTGAACCAAAGAAGCGATTGAACCAAGGAGCCGATAGGATAGCCCGAACTGTTGAACCATTGAACCAATGAACTCTCATGGTTCAAAGGTTCAAGGTTCAATGTGGTTCAAGTGACCAGCAACCAGTGACATCCCCGCGGGCATAAATTCAAGGTAATGAAATGCCTGTTTATTTTTAAATATGGCATGAAACTTGAAGAACAAAACTCAGTGAACAGCTGAAGAAAGAAGCCAAAAGAGCCTGCTGAAAGTAAGAAGATAGCCCAAGAGCTCAAATTGCAACAGGAAAGAGAGAAAGCTATAGGAGAGACTGAAATATCTACAGGGAAGTTATTCCAGTAGGTGGAACAGTCCACCAAGTAGACATCTGAGCGCACAAACATTAAAAGGCGCGCCTATTTTTCTCCCTTTGAATAAGAAGCGAGTGGACAGCCACGTACATATCGGGAGACAGACCAGACGACCCATGCCGAGGAGAATACATTCAAGATGATTCTGTACACCAAAGTCAAGGCCGATGCCCTATTCCAGTATGGCCCCTTGACTGAACTGAAAATGCATTCAAGGCATTGAATGCAGCATGGGCCTTTCCATGAAACAAAGCGCCAAGTCTTTCTTGGCTGCTATATATAGTAATCTCTTATTTTATGTGAAGGAGATCTCTCTGTTATAAAAGCAAAACTCTGCCCAAATTGAAAGGCATTTTCTGAGACTTTGAGCTCAGATTGTTAATCATATTTCTTTATTTGAATGAGAAAATAAGTGACCTTTCGGACTTTGTGCTGGAATAGCTTGTGTTATTTAAGAAATTGTTCTTATGTCTGTTTTCTATAAGCATTCTTGTCCATTTAATTTAACAAGCAGAACTAGTGAAAGTAATCAGGAAGGTGTTCTGAAGCCAACTGTGGAGAGACTTTGTGCTGCCACAATTGTCTTTAACGTGTTTGTTTTTCTGTTTTTATGTAAAGGATCTTGAGACGACTTTGTGCCCCCATTGTCCTTCATATATTTCACTCTTTGGCAGTTGAGGTGGAGACTTTGTGCTACACTTCATCCTGCTGTGTTACTGCACCTTGTTACATTTACTTGTCACTACCAAAAAGATTCATGTTGTTTGCTGAACATCACTTCTGAAAGAAGAGAAGTGTCTTCTGTCATTTCACCAGGATTTCTCCTTTGATTTGTGAACATCATCTCTGAAAAAAGAGAGATGGATGGTGTTATCCTACCCCTAAGTGTTATTTTCAGCCTATATATATAGTATATAGCACCTCATATTTATAGGGAACCTCCCCTTGATGAGAGGAGAGATTTGTTCCCTTTTGATGTGGTCGACCTGCACATTTGGCCGATAAATCTCCCTATGTTGTGGTGGAAACACCTATTTTGCCCATCAATTAGCTGGTGACAAAATATTCACCCAACAGATCCAATCGTGAATACCATGCCCTTGGTGCTTATTTCAGACCATACAGAGCTTTCTTTAGTTTGCACACATAATTCTCTTCCTCCGCTAACTGAAATCTTTCTGGTTATTCAATGTACACCTCTTCTTCTAAGTTCCCATTTAAGAATGCTGACTTCACATCCATTTGATACACTTTGAATTTTTTGTGAACAACAAATGCCAGGAACATTCTAATAGCTTCCAATCTTGCCACAGGAGCAAATGTTTCTTCGAAATCTATGCCTTCTACTTGTGCATATACTTTGCACACCAGTCTAGCTTTGTTTCTTATGACTACTCCATTTTCATTGAGTTTGTT
Organism: Torreya grandis; assembly: GCA_037957365.1. Taxonomy (NCBI): domain Eukaryota; kingdom Viridiplantae; phylum Streptophyta; class Pinopsida; order Cupressales; family Taxaceae; genus Torreya; species Torreya grandis. Next base: position 1,748,675 of record JARHVA010000195.1, read on the forward strand.
TCTGTAAACCCACTTAGTTCCTATTACATTCTTGTTCGAGGGTCTGGGAACTAGTTCCCAAGTTTTATTCTTTTCAATTTCGCTGAGCTCTTCTTCCATGGCTGTTAGCGAATTTTCATCTTTGTTGACTTCATTGAAGGTCTTAGGTGCAATTTCTGAAAGTAGAGCAAAGTTTACTTGCTCTTTGTTTATTACAGCTCTTCTCCTTATCTGAACACCCTCATCTTTGTTGCCAATTATTTGCTCCTTGGCATGTTTTTTTTTAATAAATCTTAAAGGTGCCTTTTTGCTTTTCTTCCTCTTCACTATTTTCTTCTTCATTTTCTGCTCCTTCCGATTCTTCAATTCTTATCTCATTTGGCTCAATTTGTTTGAATCCTTCTTCTACCTTTACGTTGATGCTTTCCACTATTTTATGCAGCCGTTTGTTGTAACACACATAGGCTTTGTTGTGAGTAGAGTATCCAAGAAAAATTCTTTCATCACATCTTGACCTGAAACTTCCCAGTTTGGCCTCTTTTTTTCTGATGTAGCACTTGCTTCCAAACACTGAAATATTTCATGGATTTAGGTTTTCCAAACCATAGTTCATATGGGGTTTTATCACTCTTTACCCTAAGTTGAACTCTGTTTAGAATATATACTACTATTTGAACTGTCTCTTTCAGCATTGTTCTGGCCATTTCCTTCACTATTCAATTTTTTCTTTTTACAACTCCATTTTGATGTGGAGTACGTGCAGCAAAGTACTGTCTCTTAATGCCATGCTTCTCACAATATTCTACAAACTCATTAGAGGTGAATTCTCCACCTTTGTCTGATGTTAGACACTTGATTTTTCTTTCAAGAAAGTTACCCATGTCATCCTTGAGAAGTCATCTAGAAATAGCATAAAGTAGTATACACCGTTGGATCCTTTAGTCCTAATAGGACCACATAAATCTGTATGAACTACTTGTAGGGATTTTGAGGTTGTGTATTTTTTTGTTTCAAATTTGACTCTTGTGATTTATCTTTCAAGAAAGTTACCCATGTCATCCTTGAGAAGTCATCTACATAAAGCATAAAGTAGTATACACCCTTGGATCCCTTAGTCCTAGTAGGACCACATAAATTTGTATGAACTACTTGTAGGGGTTTTGAGGTCGTGTATTCTTTTGTTTCAAATCTGACTCTTGTTTGTTTTCCTAGTTGGCATGCTCTGCATATGATGTCTGCAGGTTTGACAATTTTGGGCATATGTCTAACACACTTGTTAGAGCTCATCTTGACTAGATTGTCGAAGTTGACATGACCCATTCTTTTATGCCATTACCAGCTCTCATCGACTTTTTCCATGAGACAACTTGCATTATTTTTTTCAATCAGGTTGTATATGTTGCTTTCGATTCTTCTTCCTTGTGCAACGGTTTTTCTAACTCTTTTCATTTTACAACCTTCAGCATTAAATGCGACTTCATAGCCATTATCACACATCTAACTTACACTTAACAGATTATGTTTAAGTCCTTTAACGTACAGGACGTCATGTGTAGGAAGCTTGCCATCTATGTGCAAGGTTCTTTTGCCTCTTATTCTGACTGCAATGTTATCACCCAAACTGACACTCTCTTCCTTGCATCTGCTTAAGCTGGTGAATTTGGTCTTGTCTCCAGTCACATGCTTTGAGTAACCGCTGTCTATGACCCACAAGTTTTGCTCTTTGGCATGGAGTGTCTGAGCAATCAAGGATTGATCTTTCACCTTCCATATCCTTTTGGATCTCTCATTTGCCTTTCTCTTCTTTTTACAAGTGGTCTTTGAAACTCTATTCTCATTTAAAAACTTGCTTTTGCGTAAGCTATACTTTCTTGTCATTGCAATGTTAGCTCTACAATACTTAGCTATATGTCCAGAATTATTGCAATTGTAACATATCAAACTTGAATTTATCAAAGGAGCAAATGAATTTCTACTAACAAAATTAAATCTTTTAGTAGGAAAGACTACAACTAACAGCCCTATGACCAAACTGATTACAGCTATAACAATAACCATAAAAGGAAGGAGCATACCTGGTCATATAGTTTTCTGGTGCAATATACCGAAAACTTTTACCTTTTTGCTTTTTCAGATCTATCACTTTGAAGAATCCTTCTACATGTTTCCTTGGATCAGTCTTTATGTCCTTTCTGGTCTTTGCCTTCGTTGCTTCTTTGTTATTCATAGCTTTTGTTTCTCCTCCTTACTTGAAGTTATCATACAAGCTCGTTGATGTGCATGCTAAGGATCTTTTTTCTTTGTTGTATCCAAGACTTTTGCGCACTGATCAATTCACTAAGAGCTTCAGATCCTTTCGCCAGCTTTAAGCTTTTGCTTATATAGTCTCTTGCCTTCTCAAGTTCTTTCCTTAAAGCTACTACTTTTGCCTCAAGACTCATGTATTCGTTGGATTTTAACTGGAGATCCATTTTGACGACTTCTACTATTCTGTTGGCTTCCTCAACTTGAGTTTTCAAAGTTACAATCATTTGGTTAGCCTTTTCAAGCTCCTTCTCATTCCTCTTCTACGTTGAGTTTTCTTTTCTCAGTTTTTCGATTTCTTCAAGAGCACACACCAATTCACCTTCAAGATCTATCTCACCTTCTTCTCCTTCATCACAATCTTCATATTCATTTTGTTCTTGATTCAAGGAAGTGAGTTCTTCTGCCATAAATAGGAACTCATTTCCCTCTCTGCTAGAAAGGCACAATCATTCTCATCGTCAAAGCTGTCACTCTTACTTTTTTCTCGTCACTTTCTTCTTTTGTATATAACCCCTTTTTGTTTTTGAAGAAATTTTTCTTTTTAGCATAATGCAATTTTCCCTTTTTGATATTTTCAACTTGCTCGGCGTTGTCCTTCCTATTGAATGAACATTTTGCAACGAAGTGTCCTACCTTGCCACAGTTAAAACATTTGAATGAAAGTTTTCCTTTATACTTGATCCTCTCTTCAATCTTCTGACAAAATTTGCTTCTTCACCATCAGTCTCATCAGAATCGAGAGGTTTCTTCTTTTGCATATTTTACTACTTTGAAGGCTGCTTCTCTCTTGACTGTGTCTGTCTCTCCCATTCTCATTTCGTAGGCTGTGAAAGTTCCATGTAGTTCATCCATGGTAACCCTGTCCAAATCTCTCGCTTCTTCAATGGCCAAAATTTTGGAGTCATATCTTGATGGAAGGGATCTCAGAACCTTCTTGACAACAATCGACTCTTCTATTGTTTCTCCAAGTCCTCTTATAGCATTTACTATCTCATCTACCTTGAGGAGATAGTCCCCTATCTTCTCTTCTTCATTCATTTTCAGGCTTTCAAACTATCCTTTGTGCGTTTGCAACTTGGCCTGTTTCACTTTAACATCTCCTTCATAGATACCTTTCAACTTATTCCAGATGTCTTTTGCACTCTGACAGTGCATAACTTTGACAAACTCAGAGTTTGACAACCCACAAAGAATGACATTCTTGGCTTTGGCATTGTTTTCATAAGCCTTTTTGGCCGCCTGATCAGCAGGAGTTACAACAGGAGTTGTGTAACCATTTACCACTGACATCCATACATCAAAACCTAGGGAAGACAAATATGCTTCTATTCTTATGCTCCAAAAAGCATAGTTAGACCCATCGAACAGAGGAGCCTTGTTTGATGATCCTTCTTGGCAGGCCATTCTGTTCACCAACCATGATCTACTTGAGCCGATTAAGCTTTTCCTAAGGAACTTGTGCTCTGATACCAATTATTGAACACACAATCTACTAAGAGGGGGGGATGAATCAGTAGATTAGCTGAAACTTGGTTCTTAGAACTTTTAAACAAGATACTCAAAGCATATGCAAAGTAAAGAACATAACAGAGATCACACACATACACAAGAATGCTCAACACCAAATTTTAACATGGAAACCCAGAGGGAAAAACCACATTGAGAAAAATTGCTAGAAGCTATTGTTTTAATCCAGCCTCACAGAAAAATGTCTCACAAACAAATCTCACTGGTTACATTCAAGAGCACCCACTCTAAGGAAGCGTCAACTTCCTAACTGAGCACCAACTCAATTTTTCTAATGGCACCAACCTATCAGAAAAATGAAGCTACAACTTCAAAATTTACAGAAGAGATTCAGAGTGAATCTTGTACACTTTTCTGTTACAAGTCTAGTCTGTAACTACGCCTTAATTGTGTGTCTTATCGGCTTCTCTGCCTTTATCTCTTTGTGTCTGGATATCTTCTACTTTGACACACTTTATTTTCTTTGCCCCTTTCACCCTGTCTGCATATGTCCTTTCTTGACAATTTTGAGTTAACACTAATGATTTTTGCAACAGCAGTAGAAAGACAACACTATTCAAATGATCTATTCGTAGCATATATAGACAGATGCATCTTAGGGTTGTCTCTCTATGAAGTGTTCACACTTCAACTTAACCGGTTCAAGCTTTTGATCTGTATTCAATGCAACTTTGACTGTGTGTCTCGATTCATGCTTCAAACGGCAACATTCAAATTTCTTTACTGTCTTTGGCATCTGCACTTCTACTACACTTAACTGAGCCGCTTCCTTGATCACTTCTAGTCTGCATTTAATGTGAATCTGATTTCATATCTCGATTCATGCTTCAAACAACAGTGTTCAGACGCCTTTACTATCGTAGGCATCTGTACTTCTACTGCACTTAACTGCACCACTTCCTTGATCACTTATGGTCTGCATTTAATGTGACTCTGACTTCATGTCTCAATTCATGCTTCAAACGGAAACGTTCAAATGCCTTTACTATCATAGGCATCTGCACTTCTACTTAACTACGTCGCTTCCTCAATCACTTCAATTGAAATATCTCGAGCCCCGTGAAGATATATCGAGTTCAACACCAGTTCCAGTTGTTCCTATACAGACAATTGGAAGACATTGATTGTCGGCTTTTTCAAATCTCTTTGTCGTGCCAAGTTCACGTTCTTTTCCTTGTCGAATCTTTTCTTATGACCTTTTGAAACCTGTGAAATGCGCATGCCCTTGGAGGATCATCTGAGTTTACTATCCCATTAACCATCGAGCTCATTTTCTTCCCTTTTTACATCTCGCTACTTTCTATACCTTGGGTTTGCTTTCACTCCTTTAGATTATCCTTGACATGATCGATCTTTATCCTTTGTTTTTAGTGTTAAACTTCGGCATGTTGACATGATCTCAATTTCTTTGACATCTTTGTAATGCTTTTGCACCATTGATTCTTGTATACTTGCTTGATCTTTAACATGCCTTGTCCCTTTGAGAATGCCCTATAAAACTTCCACACTTTATCTTCGGCAAAGTTGCAAGTGACCCCTCTTCGGACAATTTGTTGCGGGCTTTTTGTGAAGAGCCTTTCGAGACAATTTCCGCAGAATTTTTGTACGCAAAGCATTTCTTTGGACTTTTTGTCTACAAGGCTTTTCTTCAAACTTTTTGTCCACATGCTGCCCTTTGCAACGTTCAAAAGATACCCTTCAGACTTTTTGCAATCTACCCTTCGGCTTTTTTGCAAGTGTCCACTTGTCCTTCGGAACTTTTGCAATGGTCCACATCCCCTTCGGCATTGTTGAAAAGATCCCTTCGGAAGCTTTGAACGGTCCACTTACCCTTTGGCATTTTTGAAAAGATCCCTTCGGAAGCTTTGAACGGTCCACTTACCCTTTGGCATTTTTGAAAAGATCCCTTTAGAAGCTTTGAATGGTCCACTTACCCTTCGAAACTTTTGCAACGGTCCTCATACCCTTCGGACTTTCTGAAAAGATCCCTTCGGAACTTTTGTTTGAGACAATTTCTCCGAATGAATTCTCCAAGACACTTTCTCTGAAAGAATTCCAAGTGGCACTCATTTCCTTCGGAAGCTTTGTTGTAGACAATTTGTCTGACAACGACTTAGTCCATTTTCTCAAAAGAATTGCCTTTAACATTTTCTCGAAAGAATTGCCTTTAACATTTTCTCGAAAGAATTCTCTTCATTAGCTACGAGCAGTTTGTCCAAGAAAAAGGTCTTTACCAATATTTCTGAAAGAATTCCCTCAATCAAATCTGCTCAACTCAAGTCTTCTAGACTTACCCTGATTGCCTTTTCTAAGTAAAATCACTTTACAAACGTGATTTACTTCACAGTTTTGCTCAACCCAACCTTTGGCATTAATGCATGATCAATTTCAATCTCAATGACATCAATGACAATTCCATGCTGTCAACTGTCTCCTTGCTCAAATTTCCAACAGTTTTTTCCAAACGCCTCAATGAGTATTCGTTCCCTAGCAAGATGACAAAAACTTTAAAAACAAGGAACCCTTTCAAATGGAAAATCGCTAGGTATATATAGAGAAGAGAGAGTGAGAGAGGCCGTGTCAGAGGAGAGAAGAAATCATTGGTTGCTGCAAAGGTCTTCCTTTGCCATGAAATGCGTCGTTCCAGATCGCCCCAAGCTTCTCGAGCCACTCCCACATTCAACTTTCTCTTTGTGAGGACCACGCCTCCATGCTTGCAATGTCATGATTAAACTGTTCTTGGACGACTGTCTGTATGACTTTAGTTCTTCAATAGCTGAGTGTGATGACCATGCCATTGCATTAATTTCTCATCTACCCATGGAGACCAAAATTGATTATTGAGGAAAACCAATCCAAGACATTGGTTTTCCTATAGTCGATCTATAGAATATATAGCCTCCCTTTGAAAAACCGCCTCTGCCTTCCTGGACACATCTATGCCATTCATCCACTCTGCAGCTTGCCACTTGTCTTTTGCTGATTGGCCTTTTTGTTCCAGCTTACACCACGCAACAGCTTTGTCATCCGTTGCTTCCATGATTTCTCATGTTGTTGGATGGCTTAAGTCAAGCTCTTGAAAAATCCCGATTTACTCCATATGGAGTAACTCGGGCTTTTGCATCTTCTTTACTTATGAAGTTTCCCAAGTAAAGCACCTGGAGAAACCCGATTTACTCTTTGTAGAGTAACTTGGATTTCCCAAGCTACTTGACTGTGGACTTTCTCATGTCTAACTCTTCGGACTTCTCCCAGTTGAAGTCTTCGGACTTCTCTTAGTTGAAAACTTTGAACTTTTCTTAGTTGAAAACTTTGGACTTTTCCAAGCATAAGTCTTTGGACTTTGGCAAGTGGAAGTCTTATGGACCTTGTTTTCTGAAGTCTTTCAGACTTTCCTTGCGGGCTTTTGTATTCCTTCGGGACTTATCCCTTGCATTATCCTACGGACAAAATTCCAAAAGGAATTCCTTTGGGCAATTTGCTTGCAGAATTTCTTCGGCAGTCCCTTCTCCTTCTTTTCAGACTTCTCTAGAATGAAGACTTGTTGCTTAGAAAACCTGAAAGCACCCCCAAAGACCAAAACGGACTTTTGGCACCTCCTTACTTCGGATTTTGCTCAACTGACTACTCACAAAATGGAGAAGTTGAGCTACCTTAGAAACCCGAAGTTGTCACTGCAAGAAAACCCGAAGTCTTCCCAAAGACTTGCCATTCTCTTGCTTGAAAGTCCACCTTTTCATACTTTGGCAAAAATTTGATAGGGGGGGCAAGAAATGGCCAACACTTCCACTTGAGAGAGGCTGCAATAAACCAAAATATTCTAAGTGCCCCATCAATTGGTGTTTTGGTATGGATTTACATTTACAAGTGAAATGATCGTTGTGCTTAATAGAACATACATCTGTAGAACTTTCTAATAGTTCTTATCTAACTAGCTACGAATAATTGATGGTTGTGTTAGGTAGCTTGTCAATATCTCTTGAGTTTTCCTTTATTCCTTCCTCTTCTCTATGGGTTCCATGGTTTTCATCTTCCACTTTATCTTTAATTGTTCTTTGCTTTTTTATTTTGGGTTTAGGATTTGGGCCATCTTTGACCGTGAAGTGATCACAATCAAATTGTCGACATTAGCTCTTGTCTACTTTGGGCAAATGTTGGCTTTGTGGTTGCAAGGTTCATACCATTGGCATAAAATCACAAGCAAAGTAATTATATTCATTGCACTTCCTATACTGAATAAATAGTCACCCTGTAATGTCCCTGAATGGAACGATTCAAACAAAAAGGGGTTTCCCCTAAAATCCAAAATTTCCTTAATTATGAAACTAGAAATCAGCAAACCTTAGCATTCAAGTAATGATCCAAAACTCTTACCAAAACCCAATAAACCCTGGGCACCAATATGCAAGAGATGTGTAGACAATTTCCAGCCACCAAGTTATCCAAAATTCACCTTAATACTTGCAAATATAAGCAACAAATTGAACATAGGAAAGATGTACCTTTTTGCCAATTTTTTAGGATCAATTGCTATTTTATGTTAGCTGAAAAAATACGATTTTTATTTCAAATAAAGCTAATGTTTCTTGCTTAATTTCTACTTCAAACCCTTGTCAAAAATATGCCACATGTGCCAAAAATCAAGAAAAATTTTCAGTGATCTCCTAGGGCATCCAAAATGGCTCAAACGTCCTCCCAAGCTAGTCGCCAAGGTGTAGAATAAATTGTTGGATATTTATTAGGCAACATCCCACCTTTCACAAGTCAATTTGATCCATAAACCTTGTCAATAAATTAAATAATAATTTTAGAAATTATTATTTAATATCCTAGTAAGTTAGAGCCTCAAAACTTCATCAAATCTTCACAAAACCCAACGTCGATATTCAGGAAAATTATCAATAAATTTTAGAATATTAAACTGATCAATTAGACCCCAAAAAGGATCTCAAAACACTCCCAAGAGCCTCCAAACCAAGTCACCCCACTTGCAAAATTAATATAAATAATAATAAGAATTATTATGTTCCAATTGGACATCAAAATGTCGACCAAACCCTTTCAACAAACACACAAAGCGAATCACCCCACTCCAAGGCAAGAAACAAATCCACCTTAACAATAGCTGGCGTCAAAAGACATCTTTTGTAAAATAATCAACTCTAAATCTGCGAACACTTATTGGGCATACATCCCAATATCTTCTTCAAACATGAAGAAACAATATCATTCAATTGAGATATTCATCATGTATTTGTACTCTCCAAAGGGGGGCAAACCACCTTGGGGTAGGTAAAACACCTCATAACCCCTTGTCCACTTTTTAAGATATCTTTCCTTTCTTTGTTCGTCTCCCAAGCTGACATTCCTTTTAATTTCACTTTAGGCCTTTTTGAATTAATTAAATAACTTGTCTCAATAAATTAGTAATTAAAATTACTTTTTGGCAAATTAAATAATTATTTTATATTAAATTCTTGCTTCAATAATTAATTAAATTGCTGTAATAATTGAATAATATAAATCACTTTTCAAGCAATTTATTAATTATAAAACCCCTTAAAATAATCATTAAAATTACCTTAATTTTCCAAATGGTTAAAACCACTTTTCCGGTAATTCAAATAATTATCCAAGATAGTTCTATTTTAATAATTAATTAAATTGCCTTATATTTTCAAATGATTAAAATCACTATTCAAGCAATTTTATTAATTATTAAAATTATATGAAAAGGGGACATTACACACCCATTCTGGTTGTATTAGATTTTTTTGTTGTTTCAACCTTGGCATCAATTATTATTTCTCAAATTCTTATAACTGATATTGTTGTCCCCTTTTGAATTCGGGCCTGTCGTCGATTCACATTGTGTTAGCTATAGTAGGGCACTTTTATTCTTCATATATAGAAGAGCAATCACTTGGACATTTTTCGAGAAATTTATGCCACAATGGCCTTCTAACTGATAAGTCATACACCAAACACCCTTCTTTTCCTTTTTGGATTCTTCTTTAAACTCCTCATAATTTTACATCATATCTTTCCAAAGTGATTCAACTGATGCAGGCTCGTTGTCAGAGCCACTTGGTGCTCTTAATCTCGCATTGGTTTTATCTTCACTTTCAAGATTCATAGCTCTTTCATATGCCTTCTCATATGGCATAGGTGACAAAATCTTTATCTTCTTCCTCAATTTTAAATGAATACCTTTGATAACCATAATTTATCAAGTTCGTTTGTGGGTGCCTCCAACTTTCTCATCAACTCCTTGATTCATTTTGTTTGTACAATCACACTCATGCTTCCTTGGTTTGGTGTTATAAATCTCTGTGATGATTTCTTTGTATATGCATTTTTGTATGGTATAATAACAAATTAATTTTCCAGCAAAATAGGAAAAACAAGAATAGATATTGGGTTTAGTGGTCCAAATATTTTTAGTAGTTTGTACAAGGCATGCTTTTCCTTGTGAGACACCCCCTTATTTAATACTTTAAATAATTAGATGTTGAATGTTTTAGTTAGTTAGTCGGGTGAGTTGGGTGGTTAAATGGTTAGTTGGGCTCATAGGGTAACTAAGTCATATACATGAGGAAAGCTTATTTAAGCTTTAGAGAGATATAAGAATGAAGTTTGTATAATTACAGTATGTAATCTTTCTTGAGTAAATAAAATCATGTAGTTTTCTACTTGTGTGTGAGCGAACAATGGTATCACAACTTTCACAAAGCCAGGCTTGTGACATGTAAGAGGCTTGAGGATAGTAGAAGAAATTATCAGGGAATCATTTTATATCAAAGCATTGCAGACTTTATTTATTTGCTATGTAAAAGATTTTTATTTTTGGGTTTGCACATTTTGCACACAGCTACGGAATTATTGTTGAGTAGGGAGAGAGAAATGTAAGTGTGAGAAAGTCATTAAAAATAAATAAAGATTTGATTTTCTATTGTCATACGGTCGTACAGATGTGAGGAAGAAGGATGTTTCCTTTAATATATGGTTGGTTCCTAATTTTAAATTTGATGGAATTTCATTTTTTAGACTTTGTTGTGGAGCCCATTGTGACTAGTGACGTGGAAGAGTAAAAATTATTTTAAATTTGCACAATTGGATGCATTGAATTTATTTGTATGCACACCATCATAAATACAAAGGAGGAAGGTTTGATTTTGTTGTAGATGAATGTGAGGAAGGACATTATAAGTTGTCGTTTTTTTATTGCTGAAAATCTATCTTTTTTGCCTTAAAACAAAGCATTGAGACTCACTGTAAAAGAGCATGAGAAAGGTTGCAGATTTAATTACATATGCTTAAATAATGGGTGAGTGATTCGCTGGAATAATGGGGTTTGGAAAAAAAACATTTGTTAATATTTACATGTCAAAAATGTGTTGCTGAAAAGTGTGTCCCAAAATTGCTTTTTTGTTTGTTTTGAATGTCTATGGACATTGTTGCATTGAGTAAAGCAAGCATGATAAAAAAATTCAATAAATCCTTCAGCTTCAAAAATATAATAATATCAGCGGTTTCCACATCTCAAAATATACTGTAGAAGAGTTGGCATTACCGTCTTGTGAAGACACTTGAAATTGACAGGTCACTTGTTCAAATATTTTTCACATATTATTTGCTGAAAGTGTAAATTTAAAAAGTAAAATAAATATACAAGTTTAAAGCAAGTTTGTAACCATAAGGTACAAAGGATGACATATGTGAGTCAGTAATGAGTCCCTAATAAGGTGTTTCATCGCATGAGTTAGAGGTTCAAATCCATCCCCTTTCTTTTTGCACCTAATGCACATTTCAAACAACTAGCATGCAATTGTAAGGTATGTGCAAGTCTTAAACATCTTATTTCAAGTGGTTACCGAGAAGAATTGGTCAAAAGATGTTTCCAAAGACATTAAGTGTGTAGGAAAACAAGAGGTCCAATCTCATCAAGTGCAAAGTGAATTTTTAAAACGCCCATCATTTTCAGTGCATATAACCTATGATTATGCAATTTTCAGTCATTTTGACTTCTTGCATGTAGATAGGCATGTAACCACTCGTTTTGAGGGGTTTTGTACATTTGAATTTATTGGAAGAGTTAGTTTTTGGCTTTGGAGCCTCCCTTTTGAGTTTTTATAAAAAATGTATTGAACAATCACCATGGAAGGAGAAATAAGGCATTTTTAATGTATAAAGGGTGCAATCTCGATAGTACTCAATCCCCTAGTCTTATGTTGAACTTGACAATGAGAAGTTCTTATCTGAACACCATGGATTTAATATTAATTTTCTTATTGCCGGTACCATAGGAGATCACAACGTAGCATCTTGTGGCCTACACAGCCAAGAGGATCAACTTGGTTGACAAAGCTAGAAGACCCAACCATCTTGAGTTCACTACTAGCTCTAAGATCAAGTTTCATGTAGTGGCATTTTTCGATATATGATAGAAATTTGGTGTTATTTTTGTTCATACCAATTTTTTTTTCCTAATTTATTGATATAATTGATGAGGAGCGGACTAGTTATCTAGTGGTGTTTATGTTTTATATACTTCTCACCTCTCAACTAATAGGCAAGGAGGGAGGCGGGGGAAGGGGAAGATGTATTGAAGTTCTGATTAGTCTTCGGGTGATTATACATACTGATAGGGGTTGTAAGCACAAGAGAGTTTGTAAAGTGGTGTTACAAGCACAAGATTGTTTATAAATTGATCTGAGTTGTTGAACATCAGGTAAGATGTGCCATACTTCAGGTTCGGGATTATCATCAAGACAATAAATGTAGTTTGGAATTCCCATGATGATGTTCACGCTATAGTACAAGTACAAGGATAAAAGGAATGGTGAATGAAGCACATTCATAATCTTTGTGTCAAGTAGTGTCACTAGGTCAAGTTGTGGTTGCAATCGAGGTGTTGACACAGGTTGATTAGTGTTAGAGGTATGAGTGGCCAATTAGCAGATTGGAGCAATTTTGTTGGATAGCTCCTAAGTGTTATTTCTCCAGTTCATCTTTTGTACCCTTTGGATCAAGGAGGAGTTTGTGGGTTTAGTGCTCCAAATATTTTGTTAGTTTGTACGGGGCATGCTTCTCCTTGTGAGACACCCCTTAGTTAATACTTTAAATAAATTAGATGTTTAATGTTATAGTAAGTTATTAAGTTAGTCAGATGAGTCGAGTGGTTAAATGGTTAGTTGGGCTTGTAGGGTAGTTGAAACACATACATGAGGAAAGCTTATTTAAGCTTGAGAGAGATAGAAGAATGAACCTTGTGTACTTACAATGTGTAATCTTTCTTGAGTTAAATAAATCATGCAATTTTCCACTTGTGTGTGAACGAACAAAAATCCAAACCTCTATCCCTAAGATATACTTTTCACAATTTCATTCATAAGATTCAGCCTTCTTCGATTGTGAGGTCACTGCAATAACACCTTCGAATTCAACCATGTTGACATTAGCCCCTATCTACATTAGGCAATTGTTGGCTTTGTGGCTGCATGGTCCATACTATTCGCATAGAAGTTAGACATTTCCTTGATTGTTTGTATAGTCACAAGCAAAGTAGCCATACTCATTTCACTTCCTGCACTAAATAATTGGTCGCTCATTTTGGTCATACTGGATTTTGTTGTTGTTGACACCTTGGCATTAATTATTATTTCTCAAATTCTTGTAATCACTACCAGTGACCCCTTTCCAATTTGAGCTTGCTGTCAATTCACCTTCTGTTAGCAATATTTAGGCACTTTTATTCTTCATATTTAGAAGAACAATCACTTGGACATTCTTCGATAAATTTACGCCAAAGTGACCCTCTAGTTGACAAGTCGTACACCAAACACCCTTGTTTTCCTTTTTGGTTTCTTCTTTAAACACGTCAAAAAAATGCATCATATATTCCAAAGTGAGTCAATTGATGGGGGCTCGTCATCAAATCCATTTAGTGCTCTTGGTCTCGCATTGGTTTCATCTTCACTTTCAAGATTCATAGCTCTTTCATATGCCTCCTCATACGATGTAGGTGACATGATCTTTATCTTCTTCCTCAATTTAAAAATAGTACCTTTGATACTCCATTTATCATGTCTATCTACGAATGACGTATCCATATTTTTTATCATCTCCTTGAGTTATTGTGTATGTACAAACACACTTATGATTCCGTGGTTTGTTGTTGTAAATCTATGCATCTATTTGTTTGTATATGCATATTGTATGGTGCAATAACAAATCAATTTTCCAATAAAATATAAAAAACAAGCATGGATATAAAAATACAAAGCTCTATCTATGAGATGGACTTTTAACCATTTAAGTCATAAGAACTTTGTGCCTAGGATACCTTGTAGAAAAAATTAAATGGACACAAGTTGATCTTAATATCTAGGTAAATAAAAAAATTGGTTATGCTCGAAGGGTTTTGCAAATTTCTCCACATCATGCCAATATGTACAGTTTTTTCTCCATGAAAAAATGAATATTAATAGATGGAATTTTATAAACAATTTTCAAAATATATTCATCCATCATAGATGTAGTGATGGGGAGAATGGAGATTAGGTTTTTCATTGTAAAGAAAAAAATAACTTTTATAATTAAGAGCTTTAAGTACCTCTGGGAGGACATCATAACAAATATTTCTGCATGATTGTAATTGACAGTTATCCTCACAGTGAGTGACATGTACTAACGAGGCTACCAGCATGCCAATTGCTAGTCCTATTATAACCTGTCCAAGAAACAAAATACAAATTATCCACATATTTACCATACTTACAAAATAGACACATGCAAACGACTCATGTATATTCTCACAGCCATTAACTCTTAACCTACACAATTTAAGGTTCAATATTCACAATGCCTTCAATTAAATCCTTTTCAACTATAAGATTTGTACTGCTCTTTATGAGGTTAAAATTTAAAAACTTCGACATGCATATATTACCAGAAACAATTCTCAGACTTGTCATTCTAAAGTTTATAAATTGCATTCTTACATTTAGATGAGGGTAACATGCACAAATCACCAAGGACTTAAAACCATTAACATGAAACTGGTAAACAGATGTACCACTAGAATATTCAAATTGGCCCCAAATAATATCACAATTTGACTTTTCTTATTGCTAACCATAATCAAGAGGCTATGAGGCAACATTTTATGCAAATTATAGGCAAATCACCAGATATTTTCATTTACCAGGAAATAAATTTGTTCACCTTCTCACTTACCATAAAATGCAGGAACAGACAAAACAAAAATATGGTTGTGTATTATAAATTTGCCTCACGTGGTTGTTTCTACTTACACTTGGATCATATGGTTCATGGTTTAACTACTTTGGGTTTATCCCCTCTAGATATGTTTACATTGTTTTAATGTTTAGTTATTTTTCAGAATTTAGGGTTCTTTTTGCCATAGTACTTGTCTATTATGACTGGATATACTTTTAAGCCTCATTGACCTACTTTGGTCACTTGTGGACATTAATATAATTTTGCTCTTCTTTGTTTCTAAAATATAAGATTCCTATGGTCCAGATTCAAAATTATACAACTTATCTTTAAAAGATGTTGACCAAATTTTGGTCCTGTAGGCCAAAAATCGGTCTCCCTTTTCTTTCCCTGCTGTCCTGAGCAGTCAACTCTGATGTCTTCATCTTATTGCAATTGTGATTTTTTCCCTTTGTAATAGGTTGTTCTTATAAAGAGCTGAGTGATATGAGTCCTGTAGGTTTTCAAGTTGATCTGGGGCTTATTTCGCTTCAAGCAATTACCTTGGACAAGCCTTTTTTGGCAAAGGAATGGACCTGTTTCAAAGAGACGCAAGTCTTTCACAAAGCTCCGAAGGTCAAGTGCCCTTGCGGTGGGCAGGCAGGGGACAAATGGGACCATTCAAGCAAGCTCCGAAGGACAACTTTGGACCCAAGATGCCCTTACGGAGGGCAGAGAACACAATTGAAAGAGATCAAGGCCGAAAGCCAAAAAGGAAGTTCCTTCAAAAAAGTGACAAGGCAAAACCAAGGATTTCTTCGGACTTTTTGTCCGAAGAAAATCGATGTAGAGAACAAAGGTAAAAAACCAAAGGTAAATTCCTTCCGACAAAATGCCTGAAGGAATTCCTTCGAACTTTTGTCCGAAGGAATTTACAAAGAGAAGGCTGAGACATTGAAGGCACATTTCCTTCAGGCAAAATGTTCGAAGGAATTCCTTCGAACATTTTGTCCAAAGGAATTTGAAAGACAAGGGAACCCGAAAGGCAGTGCCCTTGCAGAGAGCTCTCAGCTGCCAAAAAAGGACCCTCTCTTCTTTTCCGAAAGGTCACCTTCCCTTCGGGAAGGTTCATTTTGCAAAAAGCCGAAGGAATTACTAAAGTGATGACGGGCCCGAGCACGTCAACTTTAACATGGTGAACTAGCCGTTGAGGGTTCAAACATTCGGTGACGTGCGCGCGAACGTCAAATTCAAGGCAGCAACAGAGCCGATAGTTTTCAAACGGTAATGGGCCTGCGAACGTCAATTTTACGATGATAAGATAGTCGTTGATTTTCAAATGTTTAAGGATGGACCCACGCATGAAATGGGTTAATAGTTGAAGAAAAGGCTAAAGGAGATTTCTTTCGAACAAGATGTCCGAAAGAATTCCAGAACGCCTAAGCATCACCGAAAGCAGATGGTAAAGCTCGAGAGAAGGCAGAATTCCTTCGGACAAGTGTCCGACGAATTTCCTTTGGATGTTTTGTCCGAGGAAATTCGAAGGCTCGAAGACCCAAAGATAGACTCAGCGACCCACTAGGAAAGGAGCCAGGAGGAGACAAACAATAGCCTCGAGGGCCGAGTTGCCAGAAAAAGACAAGTAGTGCAAGAAGAATAGAGCAGTCCAAGTGGCACAAGAAGCGTCGACAGGAAAAGTTATTGCTGCAGATGAAATAGTCTCCACCAAGCAGTCGTCAAAGGGAGCGCAAGCATTCAATAGAGCGGCCCATTTTTCTTCGTTTAGCATTAATGAGCAGACAGTTGCGTAAGCTTCACAGAGAGGCGGCCTTGTCTTTCAGAAAACAAAGCGACCCATGCTTTAGCAGGAACATTTAATACAATTTGAGCAGCAAAGTCAATACCTGTGACATCTACAGCATGGTTCTTTCAGGCCATTTATGGAAGGATGACACCAGCATGAGCGAATTCCTCTTTCCTAGGTGTTCAATACAGTATGGGCCCCCTATTCTTGAAGGGACCAATAGTCTTTCTCTTAATGCTATATATTATAACCTCTCAGCTTTGAAAAAGATATCTCTCACTTGTGTAAGGTGAAGCTCTGCCAAATTTTACCTTTGAATCAAAAGAAAGTGTTTTACCTCTATCTGATGTGTTATACTTCTGAATATGTCTGTGTATCAACTCTGTGTTTAGTCATTTCATCTTGATGCTTTCATAGATCGACACCAGCATATCTAGTATATCCCAAACCATTTTTGTAGGTTAACAGGAAGCGCCCAAGTTGGAACATAGAGACAGAAGAGCAAGTATCTGACAGTGTGCTTTTGCAACACCTATGGTAGCTTCTTTTTTCTTTGTATCTCCATTAAGCCCCTTGTAAGCGCCCACGTAGTCTGCTCTTTTGCTCAGATGAAGTGTCTGTTTTACTCTTTTGGTGTAAAGTGTTGATATACGTTGAGTAGATCAAAATCATTTGGTTCATCACCGTCTTAAATAGGTTCTGCTTTTCTTGTATCGTCCTCTCTTTTCACCCCCCCCATTATTAACAATAGTAGTTAAGGACCTCAAAGATGCATCATCGGGAGCTAGCCCATATCTAGAGATTCATTCCTCAATTTTGCCAAGCCCATAGCAAGAGGAATGTCTCCATTGTGCCGCGTGGAAGAAAGGAGTTGAGCCTTCTTTCTAAGGGTGCAATCCTCAGCGTCAACAGAAAACTTTTTATAAAATATATTGAATAATTAAAGCTTTTGTAGACCCTTGATTTTGGTACAGGGGTATTTATTAGTCGTAAAACTATATTATTCTAGGGTACTGTTGACAATTCTTCCACAGATCAGATTGTCTCTTGCCATTCGAAAAGTTCACGTCTCTAGCCAAGGAAGAAATAATACATTGGGTAGATGTAGACCAATTGAAATACTCATTTGCAAAGGCCTTGGCTACAACAGGATTTCCTTCGGACAATTAAGGCTTGATTTTACATAGCCTCGGAAAAGTTCAAAAGACCATTGCAAAATTTTGAAGTGACACTCAAGAAATCCGAAGGGTATGTTATCCTTCGAAAAAAGTTCTCTGCAAGAAATCCGAAGGAATAAGCTTTGCAATAAGTCCACGAGAAATTAGCCAAGAATAAAGACCAAGGATGAGCTGGAAAATTGGAGAGAGAAGTTAGGAAAACATAAAGTCCGAAGGAATAAGGACACCTACAAAAAACCCTGGTGCCCTACAGAAAGCCTGAGTGCCCTACAATTTTTCCAAAAAGCCACAGAGGAAGGACAGAATCCCTTGCGGAAGGCACTTGGTCGGTGAGAGGACCTTTCCAACTTTCCTGAAGGGCACAGGACACAATCCCTTGCGAAGGACACTTGATCGGTGGCAAGACCTTTCCAAAAAAACCCGAAGGGCATTTTGCCGGTGGCAAAATGAAGACAAAGGACTAATTCCGTTTGAGTTTTTGTCCGAAAGAATTCCTTCGGACAAAAAGTCCGAAAAAGTCGGAGAATTTACAAAGAAAAACCCGACAGAAAAAAGTCTGAAGGCAAAAGAGAAAACAAAGGAAGGATATCCTCAGACAAAAATCTGAAGGAATTCCTTTAGACTTTTTGTCCGAAGGATTAAGCCGCAGAAAAGTTGGCGAACAAAAGTCCGTAGAAATTCAAAGGATTAAGCCGCGGAAAAGTTGGCGAACAAAAGTCCGCAAAAATTCAAAGGATTAAGCTGTAGAAAAGTTGGCAAACAAAAGTCCACAGAAATTCAAAGGGGAGATAAAGCCAAGGGAAAGCCAAAAAGTCCGAAAGAAATGGATATCCCTCAAACAAATTGTCCGAAGGATTCCTTCGGAAAGCTTGGTCAAAGAAAGGAAAGTCCGAGGTCAGAGAGAGACAAAAGCAAAGTCCGAAAAGAATGAACATGAAGGGAAAATGACTTAGCAAATAGCCCAATGGATAATTTGCAGAAATAAAACAAAAGGGAGAGGTCCGAGATAATAAAGACCCGAAGAGAATGCAAAAACCGAAGGAATAAGTAAGAAGGGAAAGTCTGTGGAAAGACAAATATAGACAAAGGTCAAGAAGCTTTCTAGATTTAACCAAGAGAAATCACGAACAGTTGGCTCGAGAGAAACCCACGCACAAACAAAAGACGGAGTCAACATGGAATTCCATGCAAGCAAAAGCTAATTATGGTTAACTAGTCAAGGCTTCAGTTGACTGGTTGTTGAAGTCAAGTTTATCATCATGCATGCTATTTTCATCTCATACTTTCAAACGTTCCAACTCAGCTTCCAACGGATCAAGTCAGAGTTCTAAAATTGACATTGGCGTTGGATTTCATGCATGCTATTGTCATATCATACTTTCAAGCATTCCAGCAGCTCATGAAGAAGCTAAATTTGGAGGTGAGCGTGAATTTCCATGCAAAGAGAGGTGGGCATTTCAATAAACCCAGCCATCCACTACCTCTAATGCCAAGGAGCTTCATGCAAAGACAGGGAAAATATATTTTATTGGAAGGCAAAGTTGGTCTTGAGTTAATCTAAGTTGATCTTCCTCTTCTATTTTTCAACGCCAATCTCTTGGCTTTTATAATTTTCTATATTAATGGCTTTTCAGCCTTAGATTTTTTCATCTCTCTCTTGGCAAGACCAGACTCTGTCATTGGTGAGTTGTGTAACCTCTTCAATCAATAAAAGGACTGTATTTTCAGATTTGAAGTGCTGGCATAGTGTATATTCATTCAGCAATTTGCATATGTGGTAGATTCCTCTCCCTTCCCAAATTCTGATTCATACCTAGTTGCTAGCTTATCATATTATGCAGGTCATGTTCAGTGTTCTTATGTCTTTTGCTGAAGCTGTAAGTGGATGATAGGTGGTTGCAAAGTGTCTTCTATCAGACCTCTCTCCATCGTTTTTCCTCATGTTTTGGTCATTGGATCGAACCTTCTCATTAAATATTTATGCATAGTGATCAATTGAAATCAAAGGTCTTCCTTTTCCCTTGTTTGATTCAGTGTTCAGGATTCCAAGTAGAGTGGATCAACATTTTGGTGTATCACCGTTATTAGGTAGGATTTTCCTTTCAAGTTTCTTTCTCCCTTTTCCATGGTAGATTCGTAGCACAGAGTAGAGATCCATTGATACATTTTACAGGAACCAACCTTCTCTGGAGGTTTTTCTTACCATTGAGGCACCCACCCTCGTGAGAAGATCCCATTGTTTCAACAGGAT
The DNA here is from genome assembly GCA_037957365.1 of Torreya grandis. Classification (NCBI taxonomy): domain Eukaryota; kingdom Viridiplantae; phylum Streptophyta; class Pinopsida; order Cupressales; family Taxaceae; genus Torreya; species Torreya grandis. The sequence goes on from JARHVA010000195.1 coordinate 1,768,941, forward strand.
AGAGGATTGGCCATTTCATGCATGTCTTCAATTCAGGGTGCAACTCTAGGTTGACAATAGTTTTTGGCATGCCCAATAGGACCTATTTTAGCTAGTCTTGATGAAATTGCAGTTGTAGCAGTGTTCTTCAAGAAGTATTTGGCGATTCCAAGCTCAAGCAATTGCTTCTAATCGTTTAGGACAGTTTCCATGTAAGTCTATTTTTATTGCATTATCATGAATTAATTTTGATCGCTATGTATGAAAAGAATTCCTATGCTATGTTTCCTTATCAGCCCAATGATGGATCATACCAACCTAGTCATGATACCTATGAGCCCTTTTATGAGCCTAAGCAGCCTTATCAAGAGTATTATCAAAGCTATGTTGAGCCTTATCAAGTTTCTCATAATCAGCCTTATCAAGAGCATGAATCTTACCTTCCTGGTAAGCCATATCAGTCTCAGGACTGGATTTCATCTTTCCCATATGCTTATGATGTTGCATATGAGCAGTCTTGCCTTCAAGAAAGAATGAATGAAATAGAGCTCAGAATACTAGCATATGCAAGAAAGGTTTCTTCTAACTCTCAATATGAGGAAGTGAATGGCTATTTTGAAATGTGTCCAATGATCCAGAAGAGATAAATGGACTATGTATTCTTGTATTGGAAAAGATGGAGGCTTGGGAAAGGCAGAAAATCGAGTTAAACCAATTGTCTACAAAGGGTTCTTGTGCTTCTTATTCTCATGAAGTTCTTAACCATGCCAAGTGTTTGTTGAGGGAGCTTCCTAGTTTGAATCAAGAGCCTATTCAAGTAATTATTCATGAGACTAAACCTTCCTATAGTCCCCTTTCCTCACCAATCATCCCTCAAGCTCAAGACTTTGATGAGGTAATGGCCAAGTGGAAGGAACAAAATACAGACGTCTTTAAGAGTTTCTCTTTCCCTCCTCTCCAAAACTCCCTAGATAATTCCTTTTCCCTCAAGATTCCAAAATCTGATCATGATCGACCTCACATGCTTCATTTTCCCTCTTAAACAAATGAATTTCATCACCCTCCCGCCATCCCCCTTCCTCAAGTGGATCCTATTCTTTGGAGTATTGAGAAAGAGGTTGCGGCTATAGGACAAGTTCTTGCAGAGTGTGTAGAGGATGCTTCAGGAGTGTTTGAGGAAGAATTTCCTATTGATACTTCACTTGAGGTTGTAATTGAGCATCCAATTATAGTTGAGAGTGGGAAGACTGATCTTAATGTAGTGGAACTTCAAGAGGAGCTGATATAGATTGAAGTTATAAATGAGTTACAAGTATCTCCTATTGAGAAGGATCTAGATAGCCTTACAGTTGATTCAGTTCAAATAGATCAAAATGAGGAACAAAAAGATGATTGGCAGTTGTACCTTGAATCTCTACAAGAGATTGAAGAGCTTTGTATGGATATGTTGGCTATTGAAGAGCATGTTTATGAGAAATTTGATCAAGAATCACTTATTCAAGGTCACAGTACAGATTGGGTTGCCTACTCAAAGCTCCTTGAAGAGCTAGATGAACTTGCAGTAGTCAATAAGAAGGATGTGGTCACTCAAAAACCATGCATAGATGAGGTATCACTGGACAAGGTGGTAGATGACAAGCAATCTGAAAAATATCAGGAGGTACTTGATGAGTTTGTCTTTGTTGCTGTTGATGACTCATTTGAGAAGATGCTAATACAGTTGGTGGACAAGGAAAATGCCTCATCAAAGGTTATGGTTAATAAACATCCTGCTTCACAACTTGTACCATCTCTTGGAAGGAGTGAGTTCAAGAATTTCCCATTTGATCCAGGCGGATCATGCTTTATCATGGTTAGCTAGGTTCCTTATTTGTTTTGCTTTCCTCAAGTGTTGTTCAAGCACAGTTGTTCCATTTAGTTTTCTTCCAATAAGTGCTTGTTTGCATATTTGCTTCTTAATTAGTTTTTCTGCTTTCATCTGTTTCCCTTCTTATTTTGAAGGAGGTTACTTCAGCCATGATCAAAGGAGATTTTTCGTTAAAAATCAGGTTTATCATTGTTTTGGGAGGTCGAATAGCATCTATATGGTCTGAGTTCTCAAGCATAGGAAGCATGCTGGGCCAGCTAAGTCGCTAGAAATGTTGACAATTCTTCCACAGGTTAGATTGTCTCTTGCCATTCGGAAAGTTCACGTCTATATCCAAGAAAGAAAGAATACATTGGGTAGATGTAGACCAATTGAAATACTCATTTGCAAAGGCCTTGGCTACAACAGGATTTCCTTCGAACAATTAAGGCTTGATTTTACATAGCTTCGGAAAAGTTCAAAGGACCATTGCAAAATTTAGATGGGACACTCAAGAAATCTGAAGGGTATGTTATCCTTCGGAAAAAATTCTTTGCAGGAAATCCAAAGGAATGAGCTTTGCAATAAGTCCGCGAGAAATTAGCCAAGAATAAAGACCAAGAACGAGCCAGAAAATTCGAGAGAGGAGAAGTCAGGAAAACATAAAGTCTGAAGGAATAAGGACTGTTGACGCAGTGGATTGCACCCTTTACAGGAGGCCGAGCTCCTGCCTTCCACACGCAACAATGGAAACTCCCCTCTCGCCTGAGGGACCGGCGAAGCTGAGGGGAGAGTCTCTAGATAAGGGCTAGCTCCTTCTGATGTATCTTTTAGGTCCTGGACTTCCTACTGCTAACAAATAAATGAAAAAAAGGGGGGGATGAAAAGGGAGAAGGATGCTGAAAACAGAACCTAAACCTAAAAATAAAAAGGTGATACACCAAAAAGTTGATACACCCAGCTTGAACATACACTTTTCACCAAGAAGAAGCTCCCATACACTTCATCTGATGTGGAAAACTCTTGTGTATCAGTGAGTCAGGGGTCCGTAGAAATATAGGGAGGAAGAACTATCAGAAGTGTTCTGAGACACACTTTGACAGCCTATTCACATGCGCCTATATTCCTGCTGTAGACACTTCTGGCAGACCTGCAAAGGAAGAAACTTCACAATGCACCAGACATGCTGGAATCGTTCTGTGAAAAGCATAAAAGAAAATGACTTAACACAAAGAAAACATAGACATATGCGTGAGTGCAAGATCAAATGGAGGTAAAAATTGCTAAGTCTTGATTCAAGGTAAAATTCGGCAGAGTTCTGTCTTACAAACCCATAGATTTTTGGGCAGAGCTTTGCCTTATAGGCTGAGAGATCCTTCTCAAAATGAGAAGTTTTACAATATATAGAAAGAGGAAAAGAAGTAAAGGCGCCGCTTTGGAAAAGACTTTGGCGTTCTTTGACAAGTTGGCCCATGTGCGTTGAGAGCATCAGGAAAAGGAAGTCACTGTTGCTAATGTCATTCTTCTAGAAGAGGCCTGCTAGAACCATGTTGTGTAATCGCCGGTCTTGACTTTGGTGTTCAAACATTAATGTGAAAGCACGGGCCGCGCCTCTTTTCTGCAAACAAGACTCCTCTTTCCAGATATCACGCGGTTTGTCTACTCATAAATGCAAAGTGAAGAAAGCAGGCCACGCCGCTTACTATTTGTGCCGTTTGATGACCACTTGGCAATAACTCGCCTCCCCTTTGCCACCTGGGCCGTCTTGTCTGTTTCTACACTTTGTCTCTTCCTGGTTTTGTCTCTTTCTGGCTTCTTTGGCCCTCGGGGCTATCTTCTTGGCGGGTCGCTGAGTTCCTTGGGCTCTTCTTTAAGCTTTTCAAAATCAACGGCTATTTCACCACCTTAAATTTGTCGTTTGCACACTCGTCACTGCGTTTGAACTTCTAACGGCTAGTTTGTCATGCTTGATTTTGACGTCTTTGGGCCCGTCACCCCTTGGAAATTCTTCGGCCTTTTCCATTCTTCTGGCTTCTTGTTTTGGACCCTCCCGAAGGGAGGGTGACCCTTCGGCTTTGGAGAAGTGTCTTTCTTTTGGCAGCCGAGAGTCCCCCGCAAGGGCACCTGCCCTTTGGGATCCTTCGGCGGCCTTTTCTCTTCGGCTATTTTCCCGTGGACAAAATGTCCACAAGAATTGTTTCGACCACTTTGCCTTTGACCTTCGGAATTTCTCTCAGGCCTTTTTCCCGCGGGTTTTCCTCCGAATTTCTTCGGACTTTTTGTCCGAAGGAATTCCTTCGGACAAAAAGTCCGAAGAAATTATTCTCGCCTTTGCCTTAGTCTTTTTACTTGTCTTCCCTTGGATTTTTGCTCGTAGCCTTTCCGAATTTCTTCGGACTTTTTGTCCGAAGGAATTCCTTCGGACAATAAGTCCGAAGAAATTATGTCTTCATCTTTTTCTCTCGCCTACCTTCGAAAAGTGCCCTTCGGGAAAATTGAAAACGATCCTTCCAAAGGGTACTTCCTTTGCCTTAAACAGGTTTCCAAAAGAAACTTACCTTTTCGGGTTTTCTCTGTGGCCTCTTTGCAAAGTTCCCTGCCCTTTGCAAGGGCACTTGAGTCCCGAACTACCCTTCGCAAGGGCATTTGGAATGGTCCATTTTGCGCCTAAGCGGGAACTTGTCTCATTTGAACCGAGCCGTTGAACCAATTGAATGAAACAAGCCGCTGAACCAATTGGATCTGAGCCAATTGAATTGAATGGTTCACTGGTCCGAAGAAACTTTGTAGAGGCCCCTTTCATTCCTTGAACTGGTTCTTCATCTGCCAAAATACTTTCCTGCAGAGTCCGTAGTTCTTTTCTGTAGAGTCCGTAGAAACACCTGTGGAGTCCGTAGAAAAGCCTGCAGAGTCCATAGAAAAGCTTGCAGAGTCTGTAGAAATCCTTGCAGAGTCCGTCGAAACTTCCAAGACTTGTGCAAAATCAAAAAATGTACTAGCTCAAAACAACAGGGGAAAAGGGGGACCGATTTTCGCCTGCAGGACCAAAATGGTCAACAAGGACACCTACAAAAAACCTGGGTGCCCTACAATTTTTTTGAAAAGCCACAGAGGAAGGATAGAATCCCTTGCAGAGGGCACTTGGTCGATAACAGGACCTTTCCAACTTTCTCGAAGGGCACAGAGGAAGGACACAATCCCTTGCGGAGGGCACTTGGTCGGTGGCAAGACCTTTCCAAAAAACCCAAAGGGCATTCTGCCGGTGGCAAAATAAAGACATAGGACTAATTCCTTCAGACTTTTTGTCCGAAGGAATTCCTTCGGACAAAAAGTCTGAAGAAATTCGGAGAATTTACAAAGAAAAATCCGACAGAAAAAAGTCCGAAGGCAAAAGAGAAAACAAAGGAACGATATCCTCGGACAAAAGTCCGAAGGAATTCCTTCGGACTTTTTGTCTGAAGTATTAAGCCACGGAAAAGTTGGCAAACAAAAGTCCGCAAAAATTCAAAGGATTAAGCTGCGAAAAAGTTGGTGAACAAAAGTCCGCAGAAATTCAAAGGATTAAGCCGCAGAAAAGTTGGCAAACAAAAGTCCGCAGAAATTCAAAGGGGAGATAAAACCAAGGGGAAGCCAAAAAGTCCGAAAGAAATGGATATCCCTCGGACAAATTGTCCAAAGGATTCCTTGGAAAAGCTTGGTCAAAGAAAGGAAAGTCCGAGGTCAGAGAGAGACAAAAGCAAAGTCCGAAAAGAATGAACACGAAGGGAAAATGACTTAGCAAATAGCCCAATGGATAATCCGCAGAAATAAAACAAAAGGGAGAGGTCCGAGATAATAAAGACCCGAAGAGAATGCAAAAACCAAAGGAATAAGTAAGAAGGGAAAGTCCGTGGCAAGACAAATACAGACAAAGGTCAAGAAAAAGAATTCTAGATTTAGCCAAGAGAAATCACGAACAGTTGGCCTGTAATGTCCCCTTCTCGAGCATGATCTTTCCAGTGACCGTTGGCCTATTCCTGAGACCCGTAGGCTACTCAGAAGGTAAAATGAGGGTTTCTTGTTTGAAGGATGCTCTTGCTTGAGGTTGGTTGATTTAATGGTGGATTCTTTCTGGGTTTTCAGAGAGCTTCGTAGTGATATGTTCTTTTTGGTATTCTGAGCATCTTCAGGAATTTACTATTTTTAGTAAATTTTATTTCTGATAGTGGTCCTATTGATTTCGGCATGGTTGGCTTTCCATGTCAGTTTGATCCATCGGCTTACTCAATTTTCGGCTTTGGGGCACAAATGGAGAGATAAGTCGAATTATTTTAATTAAGTCATGTTTTAATGTTATATTTTAACATTGACTTTCCTCTTGGCCTAGCTACTTCACTTTAAGTTGTTTTTAAAAGATGTCCTTTATGGGGTGGGCGCCTCATTGAAAGAATTAATTATAATTCTTATTGAATAATTAATCCAAGCTTAAGTTGGACGCCACCTATTGGAGGATAGGGTTTCTAGAAGGGTCAAATGGAAATTATAAAAGGAAGCCATTGGTCCTCACTTGGATCATCTTGAACTACAGGAATGTTATGCTGCCGGATTGGCCTCGGATTGCTTCGAGGAATGAAAGCCTCCTAGCTTGGCATTGCTTCTTGCTTGAAAGATAGCGACTAGTGGTGAGATAGTGTAGTTTGATTGTTTTGTATGCAGGATTTGTGCATGGTATTCAGTGTGTGTTTTATAGATCAGTTTATGAGAAATTCAGGGTTTTCTTATTTAGTACAGCAAGCTGTGTTTTGTTCACAAATTAAAAAATACTAAAAATTTCATTGTGGGTATTGGCTAATCCTCTTTGTTGGTAATGGGCGCCCCTATTCTGTAATTTGTGGAATTTTTAATGACTGCTGTGATTTTTAAAAGCAAATCGCCCCCCTTGCTGGACTGTACTTGCTGTGTGGACATTGGGATCCGTGCAAAAATTGTATAAAAACTTTTGAGTCTGTTTTGTGTTCCAATCTTGGGCGCCTTGATCATTAGGGTCTTTTGTGCTTCGTTTCATGTCTTTTAGATGAGTTGTGTGAGAGATATGTCCATTTTAGTGTGATTTCAGGTGGTTGGGTTGACATTTAAAAGTGCAGTATTGGACATACCAGAATCTTGAATCAGTCTTTTGAAGAGAAGAAATCGGTTTCGGCATTTCCATTCAAGCAAGGAAAATGCTCTTTGAATGGTTCTAATGCTATGCTCTTGGCAGGTTAATTCTCTATCATATTGTAAGTTGGCAGTAGTACTAACAGTAGATCTTAAGTTTGTTTAATCATGATTTATAATGCTGATCATCTAGTCTGAAACTGCATTGTAATACTTTACATCTCCGTCATATGGTAGCTTCCATATCCTTTCGGTTTGGAAAGCACATTCTTGACGTTGAGTATTTTAGCATTCTTGCTTATTTCCTCTCAAAGCATTTTAATAAGTAGCGCTCCGCCATATGGTCGCCTCAACTCCATACTGGATTGGGTAGCACATACTTGGTGTTGAGTTTCTTTTAAGTATTGTAATTTTTATTACTCCATCATATGGTCGCCTCAATTCCATATCGGATTGGGTAGCACATACTTGGTGTTGAGTTCTCTTTCAGCACTTGTAGTAGTAGAAGACCCCCTGACCATATGCTCGCCATCATCGGCGCCATTCTTGGTTAGAGTTCATTCCAGTTCTGTTTTTGCATTCAGATCCTCTGACCAATGCTCACACCTTGGCCTCTTCGGAATCTTGGTGTACATTCTAATTAGAGTTACTTCAGCATCGTTTGGATTATAGACTAACTCTAACTATTGTGTATTGCCCTGCTGATTGCAACTAGAAATTATTAAAAAAAAAAAAAATTGGCTCGGATTACTTCATGGCCCGAGAGAAACCCATGCACAAACAAAAGACGGAGTCAACGTGGAATTCCATGCAAGCAAAAGCTAATTACGATTGATTAGTCAAGGCTTCAGTTGACTGGTTGTTGAAGTCAAGTTTATCTTCATGCATGCTATTGTCATCTCATACTTTCAAACATTCCAACTCAGCGTCCAATGGATCAAGTCAGAGTTTTAAAATTGACATTGGGATTGGATTTCATGCATGCTATTGTCATCTCATACTTTCAAGCATTCCAACAGCTCATGAAGAAGCTAAATTTTTAGGTGAGAGTGGACTTCCATGCAAAAAGAGGTGGGCGTTTCAATAAACCCAGCCGTCCACTTCCTCTAACGCCAAGGACCTTCATGCAAAGACAAAAGGAAAATATATTTTATTGGAAGGCAAAGTTGCTCTTGAGTTAATCTAAGTTGATCTTCCTCTTCTATTTTTCAATGCCAATCTCTTGGCTTTTGTAATTTTCTATATTAATGGCTTTTCAGTCTTAGATTTTTTCATCCCTCTCTTGGCAAGACCAGACTCTACCTAAAAGGACTGTACTTTCAGATTTCAAGTGCTGGCATAGTGTATATTCATTCAGCAATTTGCATATGTGGTAGATTTCTCTCCCTTCTCAAATTTTGATTCGTACCTAGTTGCTAGCTTATCATATTATGCAAGTCATGTTCAGTGTTCTTATGTCTTTTGTTAAAGCTGTAAGTGGATGTTAGGTGGATGCACAGTGTCTTGTATCAGACCTCTCTCCATTATTTTTCCTCATGTTTTGGTCATTGGATCAAACCTTCTCATGAAATATGTATGCATAATGATCAATTGAAATCAAAGGTCTTCCTTTTCCCTTGTTTGATTCAGTGTTCAGGGTTCCAAGTAGAGTGGATCAACGTTTTGGTGTATCACCATTATTAGGTAGGATTTCCCTTTCAAGTTTCTTTCTCCCTTTTCCATGGTAGATTCACAGCACAGAGTAGAGATCCATTGATAAATCTTACAGGAACTAGCCTTATCTAGAGGTTCTTCTCACCATTGAAGCACTCACCCTCGTGAGAAGATCCCATTGTTTCAATCGGATAGAGGATTGGCCATTTCATGCACGTCTTTGATTCAGGGTGCAGTTCCAGGTTGACAACAGATACCTGTACGTTTTTCGATGATCAGTCTAGATTAGGCTCTTATTTGGCACAATTTCCCCATGTTTCTAGTTGTTCCTCGTCATTCCCCCCTCATCTTCTCTCTCTCCTCTCTCTCTCCTCCCCTCTTCTTTCTTTGGATTTCTAGAAATTTCTCGAGAAATGTATAATGTACGTTTCTATTATGTTTATAGGAAAATAGAAGCAGTGTGTATGGTTCTAGGTGGGCGCCTCTGACCCTTGTTTTTGGGTCTCCCATGGATTGTGGGTTCTCCCTTGTTGGCTTTCCCACCCCTTGTATGTTGGCTTGCACGCCAATAAGGTCCTAATTTGAATTCGAAAAGTCTATAAATATCCAGGTGCATTTATGCATTTACAAAATGTTAGAGATATACATTTACCCTCAAAGAGCTGCAATGGATTTTGATTGCTCAAATTAACATGAATGATCAAGAACTCACGTGGTGGCAATCTTATTTCGAATTCTGCCCGCAACTAAGGATCCAGCCATTTCGACTTCGGCAGTCTTACAACATACCATCCAGAAGTGTTTTTATCCTCTTTGGTATAAAAGAAGAGCCTTTGGCATGTTGGCTCCATCTTTGTCAAGTGTCTAGACATAGTCCAACAATATATTGTTCAATTTAATCCCTCCGTCAAGTTGGAGGTACAGAACAGCGATGAGGTCCTTCACATCAACCATTTGAGCTTGAGACCAACACTTTTAGGTATACCATAGGCACAGTGCTTAAACAAGGACACTAGTGGCCTGTTATTTCAAGGCCTTTTCAAAATCCAAGCTCAATTATAGCACTGAAAACATGGAATTAGTCCAAGAACTCAAGCAGTGGAACCATTATCTTCTTGGTGAGGAGATCATTCTGCATATTGATCACCAACCCCTTCAGTTCTTGAGCTCTTAATCCAAGATTCAAGAAATTGGCATTTGAAGTGAGCATTATCTTACATTCAGCAGTTTCAATTCGTGATCATGAATAAGAAGGGCCTCACCAAAAAAACAGTGGATATGCTTAGCTGTCCTCTTAAAGTGCTTAATATCTTGGAAATTCAAAGCACACCTATGATGAGTAGAAAGGTCTCCAGTCCACAGGTACCCAATTTGGTCCTATTGTTGATGCTTTACACCATTCCTTGACAACAATTTGCAAGATGGTTTAGTGTATAATCTCACTAATCTTAGCATTTTCACCAACCCCTCTAACCAACATCTGCTCAAGGAGGCTCATTCATCCTCCCATGGTGTAGGAGGACATTTTGGCATATATCATAGTCAGCATTAGAGTAATCAATTGTTATCTTTTGTAATTAAATCCCCCCATGATTTTGTCTTAATGCATGGATTGGCAAGAGTAGTGTAAATAATGATGTCTTTATTAGTGTGATTTGGTACCAAGATACTTGTGGTCTAACCGACACACGTCTCAGTTGACCAACCTATATGTAGGAAGATGTAGGTCAGGAAAGAGAGCTCTCATACATTGTCATATTCTCCCCGTGCCATAGCTGCAAATGTACATTACATATTGTATGAATACAGCTGGAGTTTCTATCTAATTTTGTGTCATGTAATTATCGGTGTGTTATTATGTTGTAGTACTTTTTGTTGTTCTTTAGTTATGCCGATAGGCGTCCTACAATGGCAGCTAGGGTGGTGGTAGTAGACTGTAATGTCCATGAGATGTTAACAATTAATAGTTGACCTTAAATTTGACATCTATTTGACCATCATAAGATAGTTTCAACCTTAAATTTGACATCCATTTGACCATCATATTGAATTTTTTCCTTCTTGATTGGAGAAGTCAATCGAAAAATCATAATATCTTTTGCATACAGTGGAGTTTGGAGCCCATTTTTTTTACTAGAAAGATTTTTTAAGCCCAAAACAGTGGAGCAGATAGATTAAGGCCATCTATCACCTATCAATAGGAAATTTGCAAAGAAGGTAATGTAATCATTAATAAATGTGGTATGTGACAAGTCTGAGATCGGCACTTCGAGATTGATATCTATCAGCTTTTTCCAGATAGATGTATTTTGGATATCTGTACTAGTGCTACTTATATTGGCCTTTGCAGAAGCAAGTTGAAGATTACATATGTCAGTGCTCTCTTTGCAGTCATCCTAAGCCTTCCAATTGGAAGCTTGGATTTTATCAGCAAGTACCAGTACCCTCTCAATCATGGGAATCCATTCCCATGGACTTCATTAGTAATTTTCCCGACACTCAATGCCGGCATAATTGTATCTTTGTGGTGGCATGTCAATTTTCAAAAATGGTGATTTTTATGCCATGCACCAAGACAATTGATGCTCCACAGGCTGAGAACTTATTCTTCAAGAATTTTTGGAGCAATTATGACTTGTAACTTGTACCATCATTTCAGACTTTTGGCTACCACTGTTGAAGCCTCTTGGTTGTCAAACGTGATTTTCCACTTCAGTTCATCTGTAAGTTGATGTTCGAACTGAGGTTGTTAATCGCACCTTAGTCTTTGCTCCCTACATCTATCATCAATGTAATAAGCAGTAGGACAAGTGATTGCATATCATTCAACACAACTAAAAACAGCTACCCATATCTCCACAGAGCATTCTCCTTTCAAATTCTGTTATCGCTTCCAATCTTTAGCATCTTAGGAGATTACAGTTGCTCTTCCCCCTCAAAATACGTCTCACCAAGAGAAGTTGCAAGACAAAACTTCCTCTTTTGTGCAAAATTTGGCCAAGCCTCACACCGTAATTTATGATATGCCCAATAGACTCAATCCAAATTCGAGGCACTCCATGATTGACATCAAATCCTTCATTCCTTCCAAGTTGGTGCTCAGGTTGGGCTTCACCTGGATACTAAAAGGCTTCACAACAAATAACCTCATGAGTTGAAACCTATCAGAGAGGAAAGAGTATCATTCATAGAGAGTAGGGTGTCGATCAAGATATAAACTGAACATTCTATCCATTATGGGCCCTATACCCTTTGTGTGTGTGTGTGTGTGTGTGTGTGTGAAATCACTCAACTCATATCACGTATGTAATGGACTATGAGATAATGGTGGAGAGAACATTCGTAGAGAGTAAAGTAGAGTAGAGATCTGGGCAGCGAGGACTCACTAGACCCACTCTAATTCAACCAATAGTTCTTCATTCCGGATGAGATTCATTGTCCGATCCCACAACTCCTTACTCTACATAGGGTCGGGGACTACGCATAAATGACCTAAAGGTTGAGTGCATCAATCGACTGATTATTGGAAGGATGAGATTCATTGTTCTATTTTATTTGTATGAGAGAACTATGGTTCCAGTTTGTTATCTCAAGAGAGAGGCAGCCTATATATCTATTTAGGGCGGGCCCCGCCGCTATATATCTTATCTATCTAGGGCGGCTATATATAGCCCCCTATTTCCAAGCCGTTGAGCCTAATGTTTTTTCCCTCAATCTTGAAGCTTAGCTTGGCATCCATCCTATTGTCAATGAAAGCTAGCTCAAGCTATATGTGCCATCACACTTGACGGAGTACGTTTTGATCAATCATCATGAGACTACTATTCCAAACATTCAACACCTGTTTCCTTAGGATACTTTGTTCAATATTAAGACTCGCCACTACTACTAGAAGCAAACCATTACATACCTTATCCCCTGAAAAGGCACTCTACCAACACAAAGCAAGCATTGTTTTGAGTCAACTTTTGTGGAGAAGTTTTCTAATCTCATGTAAAATTTGGGAATGACTTCCTCTCAACAGGGAAGAAACAATGAGAATCAACTTTGCAAATATCTCCTCTCTTCTAATTATTTGCATCATTGCAAATAGCAAATATCCTACATGTACACCTAGCCTGTATTACTAGAGACTCACCACTTGTATGTAAGTTAAGACTAACTGAGGAGGATTTCAATTCACTGACGCATCACTAATTGCATGTAAGTAACGTTACCGATTCGTGGCTTTTGGGCTGCATTGGGCACCCAAGGTCGAACCTAGTTCAGGTGTGGGGTCCGTTTCGCTGCCCCAACGCCCAAGGTTTGCCTTGGGCACCTGGGTGCGTTGGGGGTTCCTGGGCATTGAGGTAGCAAAGCTACAATCGCCGGCGGGCAAAAGCTGCCAAAAAACATTTTTTTATTTTTTTTTCTTTTCACCAAACCCAATGCAATTAAATAATTAAAAACACCTTCCTCAACCCTAAAAGCCAAAAGCAAAAGCATACTTCAACACAAATAAGAACAAAGTGACAAAAGGAAAAACACTTGGCTCTTATTTTTCTAATTTTCTCATTGCATACTTCAACTCCATTGTTGTTGCAGGTTTGAATCTTCATCAAGCATCATTCTAGTCATTTGCATATGGTGATTGAGGAGCCATTTGCTGTCAAGGTAAGTTTTATATTGTTTTATTTTAGTTTTTTGTCATTTTTTAAATTTTTACTAGTTTCTAGCTGCTGCCCTAGGGTTTGTTTTTATTTTTTAAAATTTTGTGTTTGTTTTTTAACTTGTAGTTATATATACTATTACTATAATGTCTTGTAGTTCTTCCTCCACCAGCCAAAAGCAACACAAAATAGACTTGACACACTCACCATTGTGGAAATATACAACACTGATAGCCAAGTTTCAAGTGGGAGGGGCCATATTTGGAAATGCAATATTTGTGATTCTCAATTCACAAGCTCATACTTTAAGGTGAAAGCACATTTATGTCACATTCCTGAACATGGAATCAAATTTTGCATGGGGAAGACTAACTCTCCATTGCCACATTCAAAAATCCTTGAATTCATCAAGGAACAAGAAGATGCAGATGCCGCCCATGCCATGAGACTCAGTTTCCCCAAGTTCTAAGTTTTTAAGCTTTTCTTTTTCTTTTAAAAATTTTAAATTTATGTTTAAATTTGAATATAGGTTGCAAGTTCATCTTCTTGTGAGCAGAATTGGAGCACATATAGCTTCATTCACTCACAAAAGCGCAACAAGCTCACAGCTAAAAAGGCCGAGGAGTTGGTCTACATACACTCTAATTTGCGTCTTCTATCACACAAGAACCTAGAGTACAAGGAGGGGACGTCAAAGCATTGGGATATAGATCCAGAGGTTGTTGACTTGGATGCTTGCATATCCCGCTTCTCATTAGATGACATTGGCAGTCCTTCGGCTTCAACGACACAAAACGTAGCTAGCGGGAGTGGCAGTGCTGATAGTCCATGTAGTTCTACTTCTAATGAACCACAACATCATGATGATGTTGATGCTCTCGATGAAGAGCAATATGACTATGAAACTTGACTTTTATAGTTTGAACTTTGATGTATCTTGTAATTAATTACAGCCACAGGGTAATTATTGATATTTGAATCTTGATATTTGATATTCATATTTTAATATATATGATTTATTATTTTATCATTTTTGTTTAATGGCTATACTTATCATTTATCATTATCAACTTATCATTTATGATTTATCTCTATTTGTTTAGTGGTTAATGACAATGGCACTAATTTCCTATGTATCAGGGTAGAATTTCTATATATATTTTTTTATATATATATTTTTTGTACGGACGAACCAAATAATGAACCCAAGGAAAACAAATCACCGTACTGGCAAACTGGGTTCTACGAACCCGCACCAAAACCAAAAACGAACCGGTAACATTGCATGTAAGTTAACCAAACTGAGGAGAAATTCTGTTCAATGGAGCCACTTCCTGCATATAAGTTGGACTAATAGACGATTTCAATTCACTAAAGCTTCATTGATTGCACGCAAGTTATACTTATTAAGGAGATTTTGCAAGCCCAGCTTAGGAGCAGTTTGCATGTACTTGGACTCATCCAGCCAGCAAACATCCTCACCCTTGTAATTCCATTCAATCGTGCTAATGAAGACTGTAGAGCAACACTTTTTGGCTGCTAATTCATTATTTGTCTTCTGCAGTTCTGATTTTCTGTTATTCATGTGAGGACATATCAGAGCAAGAGAACATTTTGCAGGACTCTCCAAGATCCCATTTGGAGAAGCAAGATGAGATTATTGAGATTAATCTGCAACTGAGGGCAATGCAGATGTGAACTTGCCAAAGCAAACAGAGGATTGAGGCAAAGAGGGCTTCAGACAGTGTATCTTATCATTCAATGCCATCACAATATGCAGTAATTGGCACTTACCTGGTTGGATACTGCTTTTATTTTGAGCTCCTTTTGGGCTCATGTAAGTCAGGTTTAAGTCATTCGATGTTCTCTGTAATTAGTTGGTTTTATTTTATCCCTGATGATGGATACAACAAAGAAAACCGAAACGTCTGATACCTTAAATTCTATGCAGTTGTTCCCAGAAACCTCTTATCCACTCAATGTTCTCTGTAATTATTTGGTTTTACCGGGGCTTTGTGTTGTTGGTTTTAGTGATACAGTTAATTATAATGTCCTTGAAATTTTTGCCTTGGGCCTCAACTTTGAACTTCTGTATCAGCTCTGGACTCAGTTTTTTGGGCTTCATAAATATGTTTTCATGGCCTTTATAGACCAATTTCAAATATAAACTATGCCGTGCTCAATTTTTTCAATAATATAAAACTTTAATTAATAGTAGAATTTGCGTCCCCAAGGTACAGTTTTCAGCCAAAATACATTTCCTTATGTCTACCTTAATCTATTATCAATAATAATTGGTTCTGACGCAAATACCATGTGCATAGTTCGATGATCATCAGTAAGCGTGTTCATATGAGGAGTGCCCAGGAGCCTTATATGTCTAAAATTTGATCGATATTTTCATAACCATCTCCTGTCACATTACAAGTTTTTTGTTGACTAATTAAGTATTCCAACTCAACAATTTCAATTTATATCCAAATCATAGAAAATTTTGGATCAACAATCACATGTACTTAATTCAGTAATAGAATAAACAACTTTCAAGGGTTCGCTACGAGGCAAATTAAAAAAACTATGATCAGAACTTTGAACATAACTGAAGCAAGCAGGGTTGCTCCTACCAGAAATGTCATGATATAATATAAATATAGCTTTGTTAGAAAATATTCTTATAGGAATGCAAGAAACCAATCAATATAAACAATACATGACCATATCGAATGACATAATAGAACAGTACAATCTACAACTGTTGCAAGTACCTGACTGTTACGCATAAATGGAGATCCAAACATTTCCACCAACACAAGTGTGCAGAAGACAACAAAACCAAGTCCCACATAATACCTATGGCCAAATGGAAGTTTCACGTCACCATTTCCTGTGCATAATGCTTTGGATGTTAGCACCTGCATGTCCCAAAGTAGATATGAATCTTTGTATAAACCTATAATCTTATGTTATAAAAAGCAATATAAGGAAAAGTCTCCTTTTCTTCATTTGCACCTCGCCCATAGTTTAAGAAAAAAGAAATCCATTCCTTACTTCCATTGTTATTTGATTAATAAACTACATATAAAAAAATATATCTACAGATAATGGTTTCCAAAAAATATGGATATTCGTTGCATGATCGATCCATGGACAATCATTTCCATTAAAATATGAATTGTATTAAGTGTGCCAAACAAGATTGCGTTGTTTGGTATGGAAATATGATATGGGGTTCAGTTACTTTTGTACCTCACGATAATTTGTCTTACTTGACTACTTGCTTCACATTCTCGATTCAAGAGTGACTTCCTAATTCTTCATCATCTTTATGATCATGATGAAAGACTATCTCCAAGGATTCGTCCACATTATGAAACTCCAATTCTCTAAGTTGCATTCTCAAATGTATCCAAGGGAAATAATAACAATAAAAATAAATGTAGCTATGATAAAGATACTATGTACATAAGCATTGGCTATTCGCATATGGAGAAACTCAGACAGTCTTTTTTTTTTTCTTGATAAATGTTAAAGATTATACTAATAGAAAGAAAGGGTTACCTAGTACAGAGCCACACTGGACAAAATGCAGGGGATCTGTAATTTTCTCAAGATGAAACATTTTTGACAGAGGATTATGAGAACCTGTGAGAATCAGAGTTTTGTTGCAGTCCCCCATGCTCTTTCCTACCAAAATTTACATTCAAATGCCATAATTTTGAAATGCATTTTTCCGACTACAGAAGACTATATTACTCTCATTTATATTTAGATTATATATACAGAATAAGATATTTGCATGATTTAATATTCGCTGCTGTGATGAAATTCCATGAAATACACATGCAAAAATGGCATAGAAACACATGAAAATTTATCAGAACTAAGGAGCTCCCAAATAAGGATCAAACATTCTGAAGGCTCAATTAATGTAGCATCTCCTGGGGCAATCTCGTCATCCTCCGAAGAAAGCTCTCAACTGGAGATCCTAGGAGACTGTACATAGGTATCTCATCCTCATTTGCACCAATAAACTGGGTAGGAGTATCAAAATAATCGCCTAATCATAAATGGCATCATGCAAATTAACACTCAAAAATAGGTATGTGATCCCAGAATCATCACTACCAATGACATCAAGTGTAGAATCATCTGTTAAATGGATCCTCTTATCAACAACTTTGCCAAGCAACTGGAACAATCTATCATCCTTGACCACGTGAGTACATCCCATCCATAGTTTTGTTGCACATCACATTCATGGCCACTTATCAAAGTATACAAGGAAGAATCAATAGTGTGAGCAAAACAGCTCCATGTATGCCCTCCTCGTGCTCTCTCTAAGCCAAGGACAAAGCGGTCCATCATTCATCCTACTATGCGTGTGACTATCATAGTCAAATCCATATCTCCAAGAACCTATACATGCTCCACATGTCCGATATTGAGGCCAAGAATGCCCCCAATGTCCTCCAAAGGATGATTAGGTCCTATTGGCCATTTTTGGCCCACATAGCAAAATCCTACCTAAGTTCGAAAAGATGGACATGATCAAGCAGAAATCGCAGGTCTTCAAACTTCGAGCTCCCTCAAAAAGAGGACTTCGGGTTTTCGAAGTATTAAGACTTCGGGTTTTGATATATTAGTTACTTCACCAAAGAAGCCCGAAGTAAGGAGTTGAAAACCCGATGGACAAGGCTCATTTCTTTCGGGACCTTTTCACCAAGTGTCTTCTTTCAAAGTTTTCATTCGGGCCAAGTGTTGGAATTTCCTCAGACATTTTGTCTGTAAGAAAGTTTTGAAAGGCACTTCTAGAAAAATGGTTCAGTTTCAAAGTTCCCGAAGGTCCTTTTCTTGAGGAAATGGTCCACTACACTTTTCCGAAAGGAACTTTTCAAGGCTCCGAAAGGTCTTTTGGCTGCAAGGTGCCCCAAACAGCTTTCCCGAAGGGTCTTTTCTGTAGAAAATTGTCCTTTCAAAGGCTCCGAAGGACACTTTTTGTGCGAAGTGTCCTTCCCAAAGGTCCAAGAAAAATTCTGAAAGATTTTTTTTCACAAAGTTGGAGGGGTCTTTTTCAAAATTCCCGAAGGGGTCTACTTTCCGAAAGGCCCAAGAACATCAAGGTCAACGGTCAGAGAATCCAAAGGGCCAATTAGCCAAGGACAAGTGGCATAAGCATTTTCAGCTGGTAGGGAGATCGACGATTCGCAGGCGTCCACGTCAGGAAGATCTACAGGGCGAGTCAAGGATCCGAGGCAACTTCCAACGACCAATCAGAGCAAAGGAGAGCCAAAGCGACTAGTAGGATGATGAGCTTAGAATATGGCTCATTATTGACATGTTATTTCCCTCAATTCATCTCTCTAAGGATATTATCTTATGCAAATCATAGATTGTTAGATAGTTATTACATGGAAAGTAGATATTTGTCTTGTTTATATTGAACCAAAGACTAAACCTTTACTTTGTCATTAATGTCTAATACATAGCATATTTTTGTAATTTTTGTTGTGAAGAATGCCCAGGAAGAAGACACAGGTAATGTATAGTGAAAGTTCAATTTTGATCTCCATCCAGCAGAACTACGAACTCACACAGAATGAATCTACGGACTCTGCAGGCTTGTTTCTACGGACTCGGCAGGCTTGTCTCTACGGACTCCGCAGGCTTGTTTCTACAGACTCCGCAGGCTCGTTCCTACCGACTCTGCAGGGTCAATTTCATAGATTCTATAAAGACAAAGCTACAAATGGGGAAGCTGGCGGCCAGATAAGATGAGAGAGAATCATTCCAGCTGGAGTCAAATGAGGAAAATACCCATCTTCTATTTTGTAGGATTTGCTTTTAATAAAGTTGTATATATTTGGATCTTAGGACTATTTTAGGATAGTATATCTATTTCATCGGAATAATTGGATCTCTTGGAAATCCAATCTCTTATTTTTGGATGAGTGTGTTGTCCCCGAAAAATGCCACTCATTTTTGGGACAACCTACAAACCAAAATTTCTCTCTCCCCTTCTCAAATTTGTTCTGAGCTTTCAAATTCCTCATTTTTAAGTTTTTTCCGTAAAGGGGATTCACAAGTTCTACAGGTTAAAAAAAAACTTCTGCAGGCAAGTTCAGTCAAAAGAACAAGCTTCTAACACTTAGTCGTTTCCAGGATTGGTTCAGCGCCTCGGTTCAATCAAAGGATTTCAATCGGCAAATGATAAAGGACTTAGGCTTGAACCATTGAACTTTGAACCGCTTTGGTTCAAAGGTTCAATGGGTTCAACGACCAAGTTGGTTCAACGCGCTTGGTGTAAAAGAACAAAGGACTTTGCCAAATAACGAAGAATGAACCGTTGAACCAAAGTTGGTTCAATCGAAAGATTCAAGGGGCTGCCCCAAAGCGAAAAAGGCAAGTGCCCTTGCGGAGGGCAGGCAGCATTGGTTCGAAGGTCAAAGAAAAGACATAATTCCTTCGGATTTGTTCAAAGGCCCAAAAGGAACAATTCTTTCGGACTTTTTGTCCGATGGAAACGGCTAAGTCCAAGGGGCCGAAAGAATTCTCTCGGGAAGATTTTCTCGGAAAAATGTTAAGGCAAAGTTCCTTCGGACTTTTTGTCCGAAGGAATTCACTCGGAGAAAAGTCCGAAGGAATTCTTTCGGGCTTTTTGCCCGACGGAAAAAGCCCAAACAAAGACGCAAAAAGGAACTTCCACGGACTTAGACAAAAAGGGGCTTCAACGGATGAACCATTGAACCAAAAGGTTCAACGGGTTCAAGGTTCAACATGGTTCAAGCAACAGTCAACCAATGACATCCTCGCAGACGTCAAATTTAAGGTAAGGGAATATCCGTTGAAATTCAAAAGCGCGAAACTTGAAGGAAGAACCAAGCGATTGGCTGGAAAGATAGCCCGATAGCTCAAGTCGCAGCAGGAAGAGAAAGCAGGAAAAGACAAAAGCAGAAAGAGGGAAAAGCCCGAAATGTCTGCGCATGAGTGATTTCCAGTAGGTGAAACAGTGGATCGAGTAGACTTCTGAGCACACCAAACCAAGGACGCGGCCTATTTTCTTCCATGAAGTAAAGAAGAATGGACAACTGTGCAAACGTCAGAGGGGACAGACCAGATGATCCAGACTCGGGAGAAGACATATGGGATAAAATAGCTAAGACAGCTGCCCTGTTTTCAACACAGTCGTTCGACAAACCTGAAAATGCATTCAAGGCTTTGAATGCACAGCATGGGCCGTTCTATGAAAAACAAGCGCCCAAGTCTTTCTTGGAGCGCTATATATTGTAATCTCTCATTTGTTACACAAGAGACTTCTCATTTTTACAAGAGCAAAACTCTGCCCATTTTGAAAGAAAAAGACTGAGACTTTGAGCTCAGGTTGTAATTTCATTTTCCATTGTTATCTGAATGAGAAAGCAGGTTATTCACAGACTTTGTGCTGTTCTGACTTGTGTCCTCTCAACGTGTCTTTATTCATTTAATTTGGTGCGCAGAATTAGTGAAGTTAACAAAGAAGTGTCCTAAAACCAACTGTGAGAAGACTTTGTGCTTTCACAATTGATTTCAATCTGTGTTTTCCTTTCTTTTTTGTGTTGAGGATTCTGGGGCGACTTTGTGCCCCCATTATCCTTTGTGATATACCCTTTGGGCAGTTGAGGTGGAGACTTTGAGCTCTGTTTCATCATGTTGTTCCTACGTTCTTTTGATCACTGGTTATTTCACTACCTGAAAGAAACTCCTGTTGTTTTTTGTAGCGACACTTCTGAAAGAAGAGAAGTGCCTTCAGCGTTTATAGCCAGGATTTTCTCCTTTGTCTGTGTGCATCATCTCTGAAAGAAGAGAGATGGATGGTTTGTCTCACCCCTGTGTCTTACTTTCTGCTTATTTATATGTTATATAGCCTCCTGCATATCTATAGGGAACCTCCCCTTGATGAGAGGAGAGATTTGTCCCCTTGTGATGCAGTAAACCTGCACATCTGGACGACCAATCTCCCTATGCTGTGGTGATAGGAACTATTTTGGTCACCAGTTAGCTGGCCGACAAAATATTCACCCAACAGAGTGGATCGACCAACGAATCCTAAATCTTTGCATCATATTTTGAGTTGATTATATTAGTATAAAATGTCAGACTTTTGTTATTAAAGATATAATAGAGGAAAGATACGTACAATCATATTACAGGTTTTAGACAGATTGTAATCATTTTAATTTTATGAATTATCACTTCAGTTTCCAGCATTGATTAATCTTTGTTCCTGAGTCCGAGAGGAGCAAGGGTCCACTCTCCTTAGAATCAGAAATTGTGTACGGTATTTATGTTATGTTATATTAACTCTTTGTTATAACTAATCAGAATCTTGCTAATGTTTGCATTCATTCATAAAACATCAAAACAAATTCACAATTCAAAAGGCATTTTCTTATTCCAAAGTCATTTCCTTTCTAAGCAAAGTGTTTTCTTTTACAGCAAACGTGTGAAGCAAATTTCCTTTTTAAGTTAAACATCTTCATTTCTATGCAAGCGTAAATAGAAGTGATTTTACTTTCAAGCAAAAGAGTGGATTCATTTAATTAAATAGTTACATCTTTTACTTTTCAACAAAAGAGTGAATCAAGTAGTTTAAGACACATTTCTTTCATTAGTCAAAGTTAGAATAGGACCATCAAACACCCCCACGAGCAGACTTCTAGATCTACCATCCTACACCTTATTGCAGACAGCTTTGGACACCAACCTTGGTTGATAAGACATCAATTGAATATAGATTAAATGAAGAGTTGAACGACACTCATCACAGGAGCTAGTAGGTACAAATGTATGAAGGTTGTTGTCCTTCGACATGGCTCTCGCTCTCGATGAACAACCGCACGATTAAAAGCAACATGGTTCAACCTAAGTAAAAAAGGCATGGAGACTTCATCCTTCTTCAGACAGGACACACGAAGGGGAAGGTGGCCATGATGAGTTTAATGCAGAGATCAACTCGATCGCGCCAAGCGGAGACATTCAGCCACTCACGACATGGCTCCCTCAAAATCCAACCAGGGGCGACTTGAATGCAGGATGGACTCGAGGGGATTGGGACGACCTTGGACGACTCATTTTCATGGTCAATGGAGGTGTTGACTATTTTGGCCCTGCAGGCCAAAATCGGTCTCCTTCCTTACCATTCTGAACCCTCAGTCTAGTCATGTACCCACCTTCTGCAAAATCCCCTTTTTCTTTGCAATAAGCCCTGTTCTTATAGAACATTGAAAGATCTAAGGACCTGCAAGTTTCAGTTCAATATGGAGCTTTTCGCTTTGTGCAAATGCCTTAGACAAACTTTCGGCAAGGAAATGGGCTAGCAGGAATACAAGTCTCTTACAAAGCTCGAAGGTTAAGCAGCCCTTGCAGAGGGCAGGTGATGAGCAAAGTGGACCATTACAAAGCTCTGAAGGATAACTTTGGGTTTGATTTACCCTTGCGGAGGGTAGCTAGTCAAAAGGCCCAAAAGGGACTTGCCCTTCGGAAAAAAGACAAGGCAAAGATAGAAGAAAAGCGCAAAGGCTGAATTTCTTTGGAAAAAATGTCCGAAAGAATTCCTTCGGACATTTTGACCGAAGAAATCCTTTCGAAAAAAAATCCCGCGGCAAAAAAGACAAGGCAAAACCTTCGGACAAAATTCCGAAGGAATTCCTTCGGACTTTTTGTCCGAAAGAATTCGCCCGAAAGAAAGGGACAAGCATTGAAGGGAACATTTCCTTCGGACATTTTGTCCAAAGGAATTGGGAGGCCAAGGCCATCCGAAGGATCCCGAAGGGAAGGTGCCCTTGCGGGGGACTCTCGGTAACTGTGAAAGGGACCTTTCTCAAGGCCCGAACGGACACCTTCCCTTTGGGAGGGTTAAAGGACAAAGGCCCAGACAAAGACAGAAAACCCTTCGGAAAGAAATCCGCGAAGAAATTCATAAGGCAAATCCTTCGGACAAAAAGTCCGAAGGAATTTCTTCGGACATTTTGTCCGAAGGAATTTGTCCGCAAGAAAGCTCGGTCAAAGGAACATAGAGCAAAGGAAAGCCGAAGGAATTGCCAAGGGGGGTGACGGGCCCGAAGACATCAAAATTGAGCATCACAAACTAGCCATTGGAATCCAAACATCCAATGACGTCCCCACAGACGTCAAATTTAGGGCAACGGAATAGCCGTTGATCTTCAAATGCTTGAGCGCGAACCTGAGGAAATTCAACGAGGTTAAGGCTAAAGGGAAGAGACCACCGAGAAAGGAGCCAAAAAGCCAGGAAAAGACAAAAGAGATGACAAAAGACAAAGCCAGGAGAGGACAAAACTGGAAAAAGACAAAAGTCAAGAACGAACTTAGCGACCTGCTGGTAAAGCAGCCCGAGGAGCCAAACGCATAAGTAGACAAAATAGTTTAGGTGGCAAAAGAAGGTGTCGGCACAAGGAGTTATTCCAACGATTGAAACAGTCTCCGCCAAGTGGCCATCAAGGAGCACGAACAGTGAAGGCGCGGCCTATTTTTTCTTCACTTTGCATTGATGAGCAGACAACCACGTGAGTGTCTTTAAGAAGCGGTCTTGTTTGCAGACAAAGGAGCATGGCCCATGCTTTCACACTAATGTTTGAATGCCAAAGTCAAGACTGACAACTAACACGGCATGCTCTTTGAGCGGCTTCCTCTTTCCAATGCTCTCAACGCACATGGGCCACTTGTAAAAGGGCGCCAAAGTCTTTTCCAAAAGGGCGCCATTGCTTCTTCTCTCTCTATATATATTGTAAACTCTCATTTTGAGAAGCTATCTCTCATTTGTAAGGCGAAGCCCTGCCAATTTTCACCTTGAATCAATAGAATACGCATTTTTACCTCTATTTGGTTGGATATATCTCTGAGTGTGCCTGAGTATTAACCTTGTGTTCAGTCATTTTTTTCATGATGCTTTCACAAACTTGATACCAACACACCTGGTATAGACTAAGCGCCATTCTTGCAAGTAGCAAAAAGAGCTGTATCTGGAGCCCAAAAAGAGGAGAGGGTTGCCAAACAGTGTGTTTTCCTACAGCACCTGTGGTAAGTTCATCTTCTGTGTGTCTTCATCAAGCCTTTCTGTTAAGTTCCCTACAATCTGGTCTTCCTAGCAGATGAAGTGTATGTATGTCCTCTTTTGATATAAAGTGTGAATAAATGAGTAGATCAAACTTTTTTGGTGCATCACCATATTAGCTTAGGCTCTGTTTTCAGTAATCCTTCCCTCTTTTCAACCCCCTCATTATATATATATATATATATATATATTAGCAATATTACTGGAATAACTCAGAGATGCATCAAAGGGGGCTAGCCCTTATCTAGAGATTCTCCCCTCAATTTTGCCAGACCCACAAGCAAGAGAGGAGTCTCTATCGTGTCGCGTGGAAGACAGAAGCTCAGCGTTCTGTCAAGGGTGCAATCCACAACGTCAATAGTTTTTGGCACGCTCGGTGGGACACATTTTTTTTTTTAACACTCAGGAAAGTTCCAGGATTGATGTTGGTCCTGTTACAGCAAAATCAATCATTTTTTTTCAGCATCTAGCGACTCCACTATCAAGAGCATCAATCTCTGGCCAAGGACCAGTCTGACACCTTATGCCTAAGGTCATCACACGATCTACTGCTAAGGGTGTCCCTTTTGAATTCGTTGAATTACCATTAAACTCAGCAAGGCGACTGAGGTTTGCAAGGACTCATCCTTATTCAGCAAGTCATTTTTCTAGACATGTTATAAGATACATTTACGCAAGAAGGCCCCCATTGAATCATGTTATCGCCATGGCTTTACCATTTGTGGTTTTTCATGGTCAGAGTCCTTTGAATCTTCTGCATTACGACCCAATCCTAGGTGCAGCCCTTAAGAGTGTGCCTACCTTTAATGGAGAAGGGCCTATCACTGCTATTGAACACATCAGAAATATTGCTAACCTCTGCAATATTCATAATGTCACTGAAGAAAGCATTGCTATCAGATTGTTGGCACTGTCTTTTAAGGGTAAGGTTCTAGACTGGTATGGGACTTTGCCAATGAATTCAGTCGATACATGGAATGAATTGGATACCCTCTTAACAAACAGATTCGGGGAGAAGAGTGACCATCTCTCGCTTGCTGAGCAGCTAACTACCATGAAGAAAGCTATACACGAATTCATGCAAGATTTCAACACTATTTCAGAAGACATGGGACAGAATCCCCATTCTTGTGAGGCCGACCCCAAGCTATGCTTTCCTCTATTATTTGAAATCGTTGAACAGTGACATTGCTGTCATGATACAGTCCATGGGAGGACATGTGCTGCCCGCTGCCTATGACATAGCCATAACAGCTAAGAATTGTCTGGTGCAAGTGGGAAAGATAGCCCCTAGACCTCATATGCCGCTCTTCCCTGAATTGCTGGCTCCAGTCCAGACTGTTGCACCCACTTTAGCTCTTCTGCCTGGCATAGAAAAGCCGACTGCTACTTCGTCCAATGACCTCCATGAAATCAAAAGCTTGTTACAAAACGTGACAAACGAACTAGTGGCTCTCAAAAAGCAGCAAGCTCAAAACTACCGGCCAAATTAAGGATATCAGTAGTTTGGACAAACAAAAAGGCCCCCTTTTCAAAGTTACAATCAAGGACAGGGTCAGTTTACACAAGCTAGACCTTATCAAGGCTATAATCCAGGCGCCCCTTCATCATCCAAGGCTTTGATGCCCACTCAAAATAATCTGATACAAGAACAGCCTAATTGCTCACCCATGGGATATGGTCAAGATCAGGTTGTTTATACAAATGAAATGCTGAGTCAATACACAAATGCACAAGACAATCAGGCAGCCGCTCAATTTCCAAGCTTTCAGACTTCAGTACAGCCTGGCATGGGCAGCAGTCAGGCTCAGCCCGATTCTACTCTCATGAATCACCTGGAAGGTGAATTCTATGCAGTCAATTACGTGGGCAGTGCGAACAATCAAGGCAACTATGTCGCAGCCAACACAAGGTCCAAAAGGAGAGCAATGGAAGAAGCTCAAGCAGTGACTCAAACGTTCGCATTGTCTCCTTCACCACAAGTGAACCAGAAATTTCCAAATTTTAGGCCGCCAATTGTACCATCAACTCCTCGGCCTGCACCTCAGGCTGCAAGCAATCTCAAAGAAAATTTGAAAGGGAACAACCCTCAGATTAATGTGGTAGACCAGATGAAGAAGATGCACATGAATATTTCCTTGTGGGATTCATTATCAATACTAGGACAAAAGGACATGCTGCAAAAAGAATTGCACGGATTAAATGAACAAGCTGTTCCAGCAGAGACCGATAATGTTCTGATCACTAATGGGCAGCCTTCCACATCAGGCCAAGTTAAGAAAAAAGAAAAGGTTCCCCCTTTTTATTTGTTGTTGGTCATAGGAGATTTCCTAGTGCACAATTGCATCATTGACAGTGGAGCAAGCACCTCGGAAATGCCTAAATGCATAGCGGATAAACTGGGGCTCAAATACAAAGAAATGATTAAGGGAGTCCTGCAGCTGGATGGAACACCAGCAAAGATAGTAGGAGTGGTGAGAGGCTTGAACTTGACGCTCCACCACTGTCCAACTTTCTCGGTCCCTCATGACGTGGTGGTGGCGGATGTTCCTCCTTACTTTGCCATTTGCATGTCTAGGGATTTTACATCCAAAATAGGCGGGTACCTAGCAGCCAACTAGTCCTACCTAGTTTTTAGAACCAAATATGAGACCAAAGTCAAGATTGAGTCGAAACCAATCCACAAAAATCATCTAGAACCATAGTCACTCAAGGCGGCAAATGTTAGCTACGCCATTATTGATCAAGAAGAGTTCCAGGTGGATCAATCTCCGCCCTCTGCCCTTGAAGGAGTTGCTGACCTACTCCTAGATGAATGGGGAAGTGACAACTTTGAACATGATCCTTACAAGTTCATAGAAGAGGCAGGCCTTAGGATTTATTGCATGCACGAAGAGGATACTTTTGTACTAAATTTGATGAAAGCAAGCCAAACGAGCTCAAGTTTATGGGAATTTTTTTTTGATGGCTCAAGAAGCAAGTTGGAAGCTGGTGGTGGAGTGGTGTTAGTTTCTCCTTCACAAGAGAAGTACTTTTCGACTTTCAGGTTCCAATTTTTTTGCATGTGCAATGTTGCAGAGTATGAATCTCTCATCCATGGTTTGGAGTGGGCGAAGAAAAGAGGAATTAAAGAGCTGCAGGTTTGTGGTGACAGTGAATTGATTGTGAATCAAGTGAGAGGCCAAAATTTGACAAAAAATTCCTTGCTTATGTCTTAGAAGCACAGGGCATGGGACTTAGTGGAGAGTTTCCTTGCCTTCAATATTACTTCCATTCCAAGAGAGTAGAATAAGCAAGCAAATAAGGTAGCAACAGTTGGTGCCTAGTTTGATGTCTCTAAGGAGATAGGCCGAAACAGCAGCCCACGCCATTTGAAAGTGGTAATCAGGTCCTCCATACCTAACAACATCACCAACTGGCAGGTGTTTGACAGTGATCAACAAATAGCGGTTTTCTTGCAAGAAGAAGCTGAGTTTGCAACTAGAAACCAGGTTAAGCTACAGCAACAGTATGGCGGCCAGATTGTTCAACTGAGGAACAATAAACTTCCGAAAGGCTTGGTCACCCTCGAAAGTATCTTCAATGAGGATGACCAATTAAAAAGCGTTAAAGCAAGCATCACGACGAAGAAAGAAAACTATGAAAAAGTGGAGATATTCAAGAATAAATTGCTTGCACTTGGGAAAGTGTACAGATCATGAAAGGCAAGCCTTCATCTTGTTGTGTCAAGAATTTGTTGATGTCTTCGCTTAGGAGTATAGTGACCTGAAAGGTTTTGACCCAAGTTTGGCCCAACATACCATTGAGCTGGAGGAAGGCGCCAAGCCAATCAAGCGGAAGCAAAGGCCTGTCAACCCAAAGATTGAGCCTCTCGTGTGGAAGGAACTCACCAAGCTGATTGAGTCTAGGATAATATTTTCGATCAAACACTCTTCTTGGCTGGCCAATCTTGTTCCTGTCCAAAAAAATAATGGGGAGATCAGATTATGTGTAGATTTCAAAGACCTCAATAGAGTCTCTTTGAAAGACCATTATCCTCTCCCAAGTATGGCGCAGATCCTCCAAATGGTGATAGGCAGCGAGCGTTTCTCCCTCCTGGATGGGTATTCAGGGTACAATCAGATTTTGGTGCAAGACTATGACCAGTATAAGACAGCCTTCACTACCAAGTGGGGGACGTTTGCTTATCGAAAAATGCCATTTGGACTGTCCAATGCTGGTGCCACTTTTCAACGAGCCATGGACATGGCTTTTCAAAGCCTGATAAATAACATTGTACTGGTGTATATTGATGACGTGACAATATTCTCTAAGGAGGCAAGCCAACACATGAAACACCTCAGACAAATCTTTGAGAGGTGTAGAGATTTCGATATCTCTCTCAACCCGAAGAAATGCATGTTCGCTGTCCATGAGGGTAAATTCCTTAGCCACGTTGTTTATAAAGAAGGCTTAACCATTGATCCAGAAAGGGTTCACTCCATCCTAAAACTGTCCTTGCCTAAACATAAGAAAGGCCTATAGAGCTTCTTTGGCAAGATAAATTTCATTCAGAGATTTATTTCAAATTTTGCAAAGGTAGTCAAGCCATTGACCTCTATGCTGAAGAAAGATGAGAAATTCGTGTGGACAGTGCAAAGGAAGGATAGTTTTGAAGAAATCAAGCAAGCCATCGCCCAGGCTCCTACCTTGATCAGTCCCGACTTCACCAAGGATTTCAACCTCTACACCTTCAGCAATGAAGAGGTAATCTCTGCTATGCTTACCCAAGCGAATGGTGAGAACCTTGAACAGCCGCTTGCGTTTTTTACCCAGAGTCTAAAGGGTTTTGAGGTCAAGTACACATATGTGGAGAAACATGTCCTTGCCATCATACAGAGCCTGAAAAAACTCAGACATATGCTGTCCAACAGCAGGGTTCACCTAATGGTTTCACATCCCAGCATCAAAGATTTCTTGACCAACCATGATCTAAATGAAAAGAGAGCGGGATGGATCACTAAAATAATGGAATATGACGTGGATATCAAAATCACCAAGCTGGTAAGAGGAAGAGGCCTGTGTGAACACCTTGCTGCAGACTTTAAACAACAAAAAGAGGACAGTTTGCTATTTCATGATGCAGCCATAGCAGAAAAACCAGCTGTCATGAAGGATTGGACATCAGACATGAGGCGTTTTCTTCTCACTGGTGAGTGCCCGTAGGGCCTTGATAGGACCAAGAGGAGATATTTCAGACTCCAATCTCTCCCTTATGTCCTAATTGATGGAGTGTTGTTCAGAAGAGATTTTTCAGGAGTACTTTTAAGGTGCATAGACCCAGGTCAGGCTGACAGGGTGTTGTCCAAGTTCCATGATGGGCCAGTTGGTGGTCACTTTGCTCCTAAGCCTACAGCTGCAAGAATAATGAGAGCTGATTACTTCTGGCCCACTCTATTCAGAGACACCCATGCGTAGGTACGAAAGTGCCAAAAGTGTGCGCTCTTTGATGAGAAACAACGGTTGGCTGCTATGCCTCTACAACCTATTCAAGTTGAACAACCATTCATGCAATGGGGCCTTGACTTTATAGGGATGATTAACCCTGCCTCCAGTGCTGGACACAAGTGGGTCTTGACCACTACAGACTACTTCACGAGATGGGTAGAGGTTGTTGCTTTGAAGGAGGCCAACGAAAGTGCTGTCCTGGATTTTTACGAAGACCTGGTGACAAAATTCGGAGTTCCAACTACCATCATCTCAGATAACGTTTTAGCTTTTCTGGGAACCAAAATGAGTGAATGGGCATTGAAATATGGCATCTATCTCAATACTTCTTCCAACTACTACTCACAAGAGAATGGGTTGGCTGAGTCCACCAACAAGAATCTAATCAGGATTATCAAAAAAACAATGGAAGAGAATCAGAGAACTTGGCATGCCAAGTTGAAAACAGCCCTGTGGGCAGACAGGGTCACTCCAAAGAGGGCAATTGGCAATTCGCCATACACGCTCGTGTATGGAAGAGAAGCCAAACTTCTTTCACTTGAATTGCCAACCTTGGACCTTGCTCACCAACTGCAATTAAAGGAAGGCAACAGCATGGGGGTTAGGCTATGTGAACTGATGGAGCTTCAAAAGACAACGGACCAGGCTATGGCTTCTATGACCAGCCATCAACAGCAGACGAAGAAGCACTTTGACAAGAAATCCTTGTCAAAAGGTTTCTCTGAAGGAGACATCGTCTTGAAATGGGATGAGGACCAAGCTAAGCCTGGAAAGCACACGAAGTTCAACGCCCAATGGAGTGGTCCATATGTCATCACGTAGTGCAAGCAACACAATGCGTTCCAACTCTCTAGGTTGGATGGTGAAGAACTGTGTATCCCAGTTAATGGGATACATCTTAAGCATTATCACTAAGCCTTCTCCCATCATGTACATATTTCCCTTGTTTTTCCCTGCTTTGCCTAAGTGCTTTTGCACATGTTAGTAGTTTTCTTAATCTTGTGTGTGTTTCATTTCCTTTTTTGAGGTAAGACCTTCGTGATTATTTCTTGGATATCTCAAGGCTGTTGCTAACTCTTTCAAAGTTACATCTTGACTCCATGCCCAATGGACTCGAGGCTACTAGTTTCTAAGCATAGCAGGCATGCTTCCTCTGGGAATCACCAATTTGTTGACTATTTTGGCCCTGCAGGCCAAAATCGGTCTCCTTCCCTACCATTCTGAACCCTCAGTCTAGTCATGTACCCACCTTCTGCAAAATCCCCTTTTTCTTTGCAATAAGCCCTGTTCTTATAGAACATTGAAAGATCTAAGGACCTGCAAGTTTCGGTTCAGTATGGAGCTTTTCGCTTTGTGCAAATGCCTTAGACAAACTTTCTGCAAGGAAATGGGCTAGCAGGAATACAAGTCTCTTACAAAGCTCGAAGGTTAAGCAGCGCTTGCGGAGGACAGGTGATGAGCAAAGTGGACCATTACAAAGCTCCGAAGGGTAACTTTGGGTTTGATTTACCCTTGTGGAGGGCAGCTGGTCAAAAGGCCCAAAAGGGACTTGCCCTTCGGAAAAAAGACAAGGCAAAGATAGAAGAAAAGGGCAAAGGCTGAATTTCTTCGGACAAAATGTCCGAAGGAATTCCTTCGGACATTTTGACCGAAGAAATCCTTTCAGAAGAAAATCCCGCGGCAAAAAAGACAAGGCAAAACCTTTGGACAAAATTCTGAAAGAATTCCTTCAGACTTTTTGTTCGAAGGAATTGGGAGGCCAAGGTCGTCCGAAGAATCCCGAAGGGCAGGTGCCCTTGCGGGAGACTCTCGGCGACCGTGAAAGGGACCTTTCTCAAGGCCCGAAGGGACACCTTCCCTTTGGGAGGGTTAAAGGACAAAGGCCCAAACAAAGACAGAAAACCCTTCGGAAAGAAATCCGTGAAGAAATTCATAAGCCAAATCCTTCGAACAAAAAGTCCGAAGGAGTTTGTCTGCAAGAAAGCCTTGTCAAAGGAACACATAGCAAAGAAAAGCCGAAGGAAAGGAAAGTCGAAGGAATTGCCAAGGGGGTGACGGGCCCGAAGACGTCAAAATTGAGCATCGCAAACTAGCCACTGGAATCCAGACGTCCAATGACGTCCCCGCAGACATCAAATTCAGGGCAATGGAATAGCCGTTGATCTTCAAATGCTTGAGCGTGAACCTAAGGAAATTCAACAGGGTTAAGGCTAAAGGGAAGAGACCACCGAGAAAGGAGCCAAAAAGCCGGGAAAAGACAAAAGAGATGACAAAAGACAAACCCAGGAGAGGACAAAACTAGGAAAAGACAAAAGTCAAGAACGAACTCAGCAACCTGCTAGTAAAGCAGCCCGAGGAGCCAAACGCAGAAGCAGACAAAATAGTTTAGGTGGCAAAAGAAGGTGTCAGCACAAGGAGTTATTCCAGCGGTTGAAACAGTCTCCGCCATGTGGCCATCAAGGAGCACGAATAGTGAAGGCGCAACCTATTTTTTCTTCACTTTGCATTGATGAGCAGATAACCGCGCGAGTGTGTTTAAGAAGCGATCTTGTTTGCAGACAAAGGAGTGCGGCCCATGCTTTCACAATAATGTTTGAGCACCAAAGTCAAGACTGGCAACTGACATGGCATGCTCTTTCAGCGGCTTCCTCTTCCCAATGCTCTCAACGCACATGGGCCACTTGTAAAAGGGCGCCAAAGTCTTTTCCAAAAGGGTGCCATTGCTTCTTCTATATATATATATATATATATATTATAATCTCTCATTTTGAGAAGCTATCTCTCATTTTGTAAGGCGAAGCCCTGCCAATTTTCACCTTGAATCAATAGAATACACATTTTTACCTCTATTTGGTTGGATATATCTCTGAGTGTGCCTGACTATTAGCTTTGTGTTCAGTCATTTTTTCCATGATGCTTTCACAAGCTTGATACCAACACGCCTGGTATAGACCAAGCGCCATTCTTGCAAGTAGCAGAAAGCGTTGTATCTGGAGCGTAGAAAGAGGAGAGGGCTACTAGGTAGTGTGTTTTCCTACAGCACCTGTGGTAAGTTCATCTTCTGTGTGTCTTCATCAAGCCTTTCTGTTAAGTTCCCTACAGTCTGGTCTTCCCAGCAGATAAAGTGTATGTCCTCTTTTGATATAAAGTGAGTACATGAGTAGATCAAACTTTTTTGGTGCATCACCGTATTAGCTTAGGCTCTGTTTTCAGTAATCTTTCCCTCTTTTCAACCCCCCCCATTATATATATATATATATGTTAGCAATATTACTGGAATAACTCAGAGATGCATCAAAGGGAGCTAGCCCTTATCTAGATATTCTCCTCTCAGTTTTGCCAGATCCATACGCAAGAGAGGAGTCTCCATTGTGCTGCGTGGAAGACAGAAGCTCAGCCTTCTGTGAAGGGTGCAATCCACAGTGTCAACAGGAAGACGATGGTGATGGTTGCAAAAAATTAATGACTCACCTCCCAGTTTCTCACGAATCCCCTTCTATCAGCGTCTTTTGTTATAAATAGGGGCCTTGGAGCCAAGAAACTATCCCTAGACTAGCGATAAAGTTACTCTGCCAAAATCGCTTTGTAAGAAAGACCTTTTTGAAGCAATAAAGATCATTTTTTTTACCTATCTCTTGTCTGAAAATTGTATTGAGCAAGCTTGTGCACGATGGCTTTGTGAAAAAGTGTCCTTCCATGTCCATTATCCTTTATTGCCTATTTTAAAGTGTTTTCAAATTAGTTGCAAGTCTGATCTTGAGCTCTTTCTGCCATTAATGGACACTTGGTGTGGATTTCGAAATTCCTCTTTGCTTCATGTATGGTTTAGTGAGCCTAGTTTATGAAACACTTGTGCATATTAACTGGTTGTGAGGTTGTGTAAGCAAGAATTATCTTATGTTGAATTAGTGTTGATTTTCAGACTAAAGTGGATCATTTCTTTTGGTGCATCACCTCACTTAGCGTAGATTCCCTTTCATGTTATCCTCCTATCCCTTTTTCTTAGCCAGTAGTAGATTTTAGCATAGGAAGTAAGAGCTGAAGTGAAGCATCTGAGGAACTAGCCTCATTAAAAAAGCTAGAGGTTCAACCTCACCACAGGATACCCATAGCCTGAGGTTGTCCCAACGCTTGTAGCTAGAAGTGAGAGAGCTTGAAGAACTCTCTCACAAGGGTGCAATTCCACACTACAACAGTTTTTGGCACATCTGGTGGGATGCACTACCATTTTCATTTCCATTTCCATGGAAGATTGGTCAAGTTTGATGCTGGTTTGATCAATTTGCAGTGGTGGTACCTTTCATCTTTCAGTATCTGGCAACTCCAAAGAACACCCAGCTATCTGGTGGCAGAACGGTAGTCATTTTTCATGCCGAAGGTAACTACAAGATCAGCATCCAGAGGTATCCCTTCTGAATTTGTTGAATTGCCTTTGAACTCAGCAAGAAGGTTAAGGTTGGCCCATACTCATCCATACGTAGGGCACCATTTCCTTAAATCAGTCATAAGGTATACCTACGTGAGAAGATCCTTGTTAGCCCCTCTTGCTACCATGATTCCCCAAAGAGCTTTTGTGGGCTTCAGCAGCCAAAGTCCTTTAAATTTGCCACAATATGACCCTATGCCAGTAGCAACCCTCAAAAGCGTCCCGTATTTCATAGGAGACCAAGTTGTAACTCCTACTGAACACATTATAGACATAGCCAATTTCTACAATATTCATAATATCACAGTAGAAAATATAGCCATTAGGTTATTGGCTATAGCTTTTAAGGGAAAAGCTTTAGATTGGTATAGAGATCTAGATCATAACTCGATTCAATCATGGGATCAGTTGGGAACAGCCTTATGCAAGAGGTTTGCAGATAAGAGTGACCATCTGTCACTAACAGAACAATTGACCACAATCAAGAGAGCTCCCCATGAAGTCATGCAAGACTTCAACGCGAGATTCCAAAAGGCTTGGGATAGAATCCCAACCGCTGTTAGACCATCCCCAAACTTTGCCTTATATTATTTACAGGCTCTAAATAGTGATATAGCAATAATGATCAAATCTATGGGAGGGGATATATTGCCAAATGCATATGAAGTTGCCATTAAAGCAAAAAATTGCCTAGTTTAGGCTGGCAAACTTACTCCTAGACCCTCAATGCCTCTTTTCCCTAAGATCATACCACCTCCTGCAGTTGTCCTCCCACTTGATGTTATCCTTCCAACTCCAACTATTGCTATTGTACCTTCACCAAAGCAAGAGAAGGCCTCCACTAGTGGATCCAACGACTCCCAAGAGCAAAATAACTACTTCGAACTAAAGAGCAAGCTCCAATCCTTGGGGAATGATGTGGTCAACGTCAAGAGGCAGCAAGCTTACAATAAGTCGTATCAAGCTCCATATCAGTCTCAGCAGCAACCTTATCAAGCAAATAGGCCACCCTACAAAGGAGGTTTCCAAGGACAGGGGCAGCCTAATTATGCTAGACAACACAATTATAGTCCAAATGCTGCAGGCCCTTCCAATTCTTTGGTTCCTATTCAAAATAATATGCCTCAAGAGGCTAAAGGGACAATGCCTTGGAATCAGTCTTTTGGGCAATCCATTGTCCCAACTAATGGTTCTAACCAGGGTCTCAATGAACAATGGCAACAGGTTGTTGCTTATGGGTACAATCAAGCTCTTATGGCTCAAAGCACAGAGATCCCCATGATGACAAAGACAGAGCAGCCTCCACAAGAGCAAGGACCGGATCAGTATCAAACCTACCAGAAGCTACAATGGTTATCAATGAGCAAGAAAAGTCTTTTGCATCCAATCAGCAGACCATCCCCAGTCTGGCTCACATCCCAGTCTCAGCAAACACAAGATTCAAAAGGAATTGTTGACAATTCTTCCACAAGCCAAAAAATTGTCAACCTTACTATTCGGAAGACGGTCTTATGGGTAGCAGTTTTTCCTGTGAATCAGTTTCGGGTACTGAAAAATGAAAAGGAAAAGGTTTTGCAAAGTTCAATCAAGCCTAAATCCATACCTACAACTACCTGTTGACCATTTTGGTCCTGCAGGCCAAAATCAGTCTCCTTCCTTCCCTACCACTCTGAACCCTCAGTCTAGTCATGTACCCACATTCTGCAAAATCTCTTTTTCTTTGCAATAAGCCCTATTCTTATAGAACATTGAAAAATCTAAGGCCCTGCAGGGTTCGGTTCAATATGGAGCTTTTCGCTTTGAGCAAATGCCTTAGACAAATACGAGTCTCTTACAAAACTCGAAGGTTAAACAGCCCTTGCGGAGGGCAGTCAGGGACAAAATGGACCATTCCAGCAGGCTATGGAGGGCAATTCCGGATCCAGAGGTACCCTTGCGGAGGGCAAGGGACCCTTGCAAAAGTATCAAAAGACAAGGCAAAAAGGGTGAGTTTTCCTTCGGAAAAGCCAGGGCAAAGATAGAACAAAAGGCAAAGGCTGAATTTCTTCGGACAGGAATTCCTTCAGACATTTTGTCCGAAGAAATCCTTTCAGAAGAAAATCCCACAGCAAAATGTTAAGGCAATTCCTTCGGACAAAAAGTCCAAAGGAATTCGCCCGAAAGAAAGCGCTGAGCATTCAAAGGAACATTTCCTTCGGACATTTTGTCCGAAGGAATTGGGAGGCCAAGGCCGTCCGAAGGATCTTGACCTTGCGGGGGACTCTCGGCGACCGTGAAAGGGACCTTTCCCAAGGCCCGAAGGGACACCTTCCCTTCGGGAGGGTTAAAGGACAAAAGCCCAGACAAAGACAGAAAACCCTTCGGAAAGAAATCCGCGAAGAAATTCATAAGCCAAATCCTTCGAACATTTTGTCCGAAGGAATTTGTCCGCAAGAAAGCTTGGTCAAAGGAACACAGAGACAGGAAAGCCGAAGGAAGGAAAGCCAAAGGAATTGCCAAGGGGGGTGACAGGCCCGAAGACGTCAAAATTTAGCATCATGAATAAGCCATTGGAATCTGGGCATCAAATGACGTCCCCGCAAACATCAAATTCAGGGCAACAGGATAGCCGTTGATCTTCAAATGCTTGAGTGTGAACCTGAGGAAATTCAATGGGGTTAAGGCTAAAGGGAAGAGACTGCCAAGAAAGGAGCCAAAGGGCCAGGAAAAGACAAAAGAGATGACAAGAGACAAGGCCAGGAGAAGACAAAGCTGGAAAAAGACAAAAGTTAAGAACGAACTCAGCGACCTGCTGATGAAAGAGCCCAAGGAGCCAGCAAAGAATGATAAGATAGCCCCGAGAGCTCAAATTCTAGGAAAAGACAAAGCCAGGAAGAGACAAAATTATGAGTATGGACAAAACAGCCCAGGTGGCAAAGGGGAGGCAAGTTATTTCTGCAGTTGAAACAGTCTCCGCCAAGTGGTCATCAGTGAGCACAAACAGTGAACGACGTAGCCTATTTTTTCCTCATTTTGCATTAATGGTTAGACAACCGCGTGAATGTCTTGAAGGAGGGGTCTTGTTTGCAGACAAACGGCGCGGCCCATGTCTTCACACATGACGTTTAATATATTTTAAATGTCTAGAGTCAAAACTGGAACCGACACAACATTCTCTTTTAGCGGCTTCCTCTTCCCAATGCTCTCAAAGCACATGGGCCACTTGTAAAAGGGCGCCAAAGTCTTTTCCAAAAAGGGGTGCCTTTGCTTCCTCTTTCTATATATATATTGTAATCTCTCATTTTGAGAAGACATCTCTCATTTTGTAAGGCAAAGCCCTGCCAATTTTCACCTTGAATCAATAGAATACGCATTTTTACCTCTATTTGGTTGGATATATCTCTGAGTGTGCCTAAGTACTAACCTTGTGTTCAGTCATTTCTTTCCTGATGCTTTCACACGCTTGATACCAACACACCTGGTATAGACAAAGCACCATTCCTGCAAGTAACAAGAAGAGTCGTATCTGCAGCGTAGAGGCAAAAGAAGGTTACCAAACAGTGTGTTTTTCTTACAGCGCATGTGGTGAGTTCATCTTCTGTGTGTTTTCATTAAGCCTTTCCTGTTAAAGTTCCCTACAGTCTGGGCTTCCCAGCAGATAAAGTGTATGTATGTCCTCTTCTGATATAAAGTGTGAGTGAGTATATCAAAAAATTTGGTGCATCACCGTATTAGCTTAGGTTCTGTTTAGGTTCTGTTTTCAGTAATCCTTCTCTCTTTTCAACCCCCCCGTTATATATATGTATTAGCAATATTACTAGAATAACTCAAAGATGCATCAAAGGGAGCTAGCCCTTATCTAGAGATTCTCCCCTCAGTTTTGCCATACCCACAGGCAAGAGAGGAGTCTCCATTGTGCCGCGTGGAAGACAGGCCTGTCAATGGTGCAATCCACAGCGTCAACAGTTTTTGGCACGCCTGGTGGGACACTTTTTTTAACACTCAAAAAGTTCCAGGATTGATGCTTGTCCTGTTATAGCAAAAACAATCATTAATCCAGCATCTGGCGACTCCATTATCAAGAGCATCAGTCTCTGACCAAAGACCACTCTGACCTCTTATGCCTAAAATCACCACACAATCTGCTGCTAAAGGTATCCCTTTTGAATTCGTTGAACTACCTTTGAACTCAGCAAGGCCACTGAGATTTGCAAGGACTCGTCCCTATTCAGCAAATCATTCTCCCAGACCTGCTATAAGATACACTTACGCAAGAAGGCCCCAGTTAAATCCTCTCATAGCTATGGCCTTACCTTTTGTGGCCTTTCATGGTCAGAGTCCTTTGAATCTTCTGCATTATGACCCAATCCCAGGTGCAGCCCTTAAGAGCGTACCTCCCTTTAATGGAGAAGGGCCTATTACTGCTATTGAGCACATCAGAAATATTGCCAACCTCTGCAATATTCACAATGTCACTAAAGAAAACATTGCTATCAAATTGTTGGCATTGTCTTTTAAGGGCAAGGTTCTGGACTGGTATGGGACTCTACCTATGAATTCAATCGGCACATGGAACGAATTGGGTACCCTCTTAACAAACAGATTTAGGGAGAAGAGTGACCATCTTTCGCTTGTTGAGCAGCTAATTACCATGAAGAGAGCTCCGCACAAATTCATGCAAAATTTCAACACTCGGTTTCAAAAGACATGGGACAGAATCCCTATTTTGGTGAGGCCGACCCCAAGCTATGCTTTCCTCTATTATCTAAAAGCATTGAACAGCGACATTGTTTTTATGATACAATCCATGGGAGGACATGTGCTGCCCGCTGCCTATGACATAGCCATAGCAGCTGAGAATTGTCTATTGCAAGCGAGAAAGGTAGCCCCTAGGCCTCATGCCGCTCTTTCCTGAATTGTTGCCTCCAATACCGACTGCTGCACCCACCTTGGCTCTTCTGCTTGGCATAGAAAAGTCGGCTGCTACTTCATCCAATGACCTCCATAAAGTCAAAATCCTATTACAAAGCGTGACAAATGAACTAGTGGCTCTCAAAAGGCAGCAAGCTCAAGGCTATCGGCCAAATCAGGGATATCCGCAGTTTGGGCAAACAAATAGGCCCCTTTTCTAGAATTATAATCAGGACAAAGTCAGGGTGCGCAAACCAGATCGTATCAAGGCTATAATCAAGGGGCTCCATCATCCAAGGCTCTAACACCCGGTCAAAACAATCTGGTACAAGAACAGCCAAATTGCCCACCCATGGGATATGGTCAAGATCAGGTTGTTTACACAAATAAAATGTTGAGTCAATACACGAATGCACAAGACAATCAGGCAGCTGCTCAATTCCCAAGCTTTGAGGTGTCATTGCAACCTGGCATGGGCAGCAGTCAGGCTCAGCCCGATTCTACTCTCATGAATCACCTAGAAGATGAAATCTATGTAGTCAATTACATGGATAGTGCAAACAATCAAGGCAACTATGTCGCAGCCAACACAAGGTCCAAAAGGAGAGCAATGGAAGAAGCTCAAGCAGCTGCTCAAACTTCAGCACCACCTTTTTCATCACATGTAAACCAAAAAATTCTAAATTTCAGACCGCCAGTTACACCCTCAGCTCCTCGGCCTGCGCCTCAGGCTGTAACCCCAAAGAAAATTTGAAAGGAGGCAACCCTCGGGTCAATGTGGTAGATCAGATGAAGAAGCTGCACGTGAATATCTCCTTGTGGGATTCATTATCAATACTGGGACAAAAGGACATGCTGCAAAAGGAATTGCACGAGTTAAATGAACAAGTTGTCCTAGCAAAAGCTGATAATGTTCTGATCATGAATGAGCAGCCTTCCACATCAGGGCAAGTTAAGAACGAAGAAAAGGTCCCCCCCTTTTTATTTGTCTTTGGTCATAGGTGATTTCCTAGTGCACAATTGCATCATTGACAGTGGAACAAGCACCTCGATAATGCCTAAATGCATAGCGGATAAACGGGGGCTCAAATACGAAGTAATGACTAAGGGAGTCTTTCAGCTGGATGGAACACCAACAAAGAAAGTAGGAGTGGTGAGAGGCTTGAACTTGACGCTCCATGCCTATCCAACTTTTTTGGTCCCTCATGACGTGGTGGTAGCGGATGTTCCTCCTTACTTTGCCATTTGCTTGTCCAGGGATTTTACATCCAAAATAGGCGGGTACCTAGCAGTAAACTGGTCCTACTTGGTTTTTAGAACCAAATATGAGACCAAGGTCAAGATAGAGTCGGAGCCACTCCACAGAGATCATCTGGAACCATACTCAAGGCGGCAAATGTCAGCTACGCCATTATTGATCAAGAAGAATTCCAAGTGGATTAATCTCCATCCTCTGTCCTTGAAGGAGTTGCTGACCTGCTCTTAGACGAATGGGGAAGTGACAAATTTGAGCATAACCCTTACAAGTTCATAGAAGAGGCAGGCCTTGGGATTTATTGCATGCATGAAGAGGGTACCTTGGTACCAAATTTGATGAAAGCAAGCCAAGAGAGCTCAAGTTTATGGCAGTTGTTCTTTGATGGCTCAAAAAGTATGTTGGGAGCTGATAGTGGAGTGGTGCTAGTTTCTCCTTCACAAGAGAAGAACTTTTTGGCTTTCAGGTTCCAATTTTCTTGCACGTCCAATGTTGTAGAGTATGAATCTCTCATCCATGGTTTGGAGTGGGCGGGGAAAAGAGAAATTAAATAGCTGCAGGTTTTCGGTGACAGTGATCTGATTGTGAATCAGGTGAGAGGCCAAAATCTGACAAAAAATTTCATGCTTAAGTATTACAAGCACAAGACATGGGACTTAGTGGAGAGTTTCCTTGTCTTCAATATTACTTTCATTCCAAGAGAGCAGAATAAGCAAGCAGACAGGCTGGCAACAGTTGGTGCCCAGTTTGATGTCTCTAAGGAGATAAGCCGAAACAGCAGTCCACGCCATTTGAAAGTGGTAATCAGGCCCTGCGTACCTGACAACATCACCAACTGGTAGGTGTTTGACAGCGATCAACAAATAGCGTTCTTCTTGCAAGAAGAAGTTGAGTTTGCTGCTAGAAACCAGGCTAAGTTACAGCAACAATATGGCGGCTAGATTGTTCAACTGAAGAACAATAAACTTTCCAAGGGCTTGGTCACCCTCGAAAGTATCTTCAACGAGGATGACCAATTAAAAAACGATAAAGCAAGTATCACAACGAAGAAGAAAAACTATGAAAAGGTTGAAATATTCAAGGATAGGCTGCTTGTGCTTAGGAAAGTGTGTACGGATCATGAAAGGCAAGCCATCACCTTGTTGTGCAAGGAGTTTGCTGATGTCTTCGCTTGGGAGTATAGCGACTTGAAGGGTTTTGACCTAAGCTTGGCCCAACATACCATTGAGCTGGAGGAAGGCGCCAAGCCAATCAAGCAGAAGCAAAGGCCTGTCAACCCAAAGATTGAGCCTCTCATGCGGAAGGAACTCACCAAGCTGATTGAGTCCAGGATCATATTTCCGATCAAACACTCTTCTTGGCTGGCCAATCTTGTTCCTATCCGAAAAAAAAATGGGGAGATCAGGTTATGTGTAGATTTCAGAGACCTAAATAGAGTCTCTTTGAAAGACCATTATGCTCTCCCAAATAAGGAGCAGATCCTCCAAATGGTTACAGGCAGCAAGCGTTTCTCCCTCTTGGATGGGTATTCAGGGTACAATCAGATTTTGATGCAAGACTGTGACCAGTATAAGACAGCCTTCACTACTAAGTGGGGAACGTTTGCTTATTGGAAAATGCCATTTGGACTATCCAATGCTGGTGCCACTTTTCAACGAGCCATGGACATGGCTTTTCAAGGCCTAATAAATAACATTGTACTGGTGTATCTTGATGACGTGACAGTATTCTCTAAGGAGGCGGGCCAACACATGAAACACCTCAGACAAATCTTTGAGAGATGTAAAGAGTTCGGTATCTCTCTCAACCCGAAGAAATGTGTGTTCGCTGTCCATGAGGGTAAACTCCTTGGCCACATTGTTTATAAAGAAGGCTTAACCATTGATCCAGAAAGAGTTCGCTCCATCCTAGAGTTGTCCGCCCTAATAAACATAACAAAGGTCTGCAAATTCTTTGGCAAGATAAATTTCATCCGGAGATTTATTCCAAATTTTGCGGAGGTAGTCAAGCCATTGACCTCTATGCTGAAGAAAGAAGAGAAATTCACGTGGACAACGCAAAGGAAGGATAGTTTTGAAGGGATCAAGCAGGCTATCGCCCAGGCTCCTACCTTGATCAGTCTCGACTTCACCAAGGATTTCAATCTCTACACTTTCAGAAATGAAGAGGTAATCTCTGCTATGCTTACCCAAGCGAATGGTGAGAACCTTGAACAACCGCTTTCATTTTTTTGCCAAGGTCTAGAGGGTTTTGAGGTCAAGTATACATATGTGGAGAAGCAAGTCCTTGCTGTCATATGGAGACTGAAGAAATTCAAACATATGTTGTCCAACAGCAGGGTTCACCTCATGGTTTCACATCCCATTGTCAAAGATTTCTTGACCAACTGTGATCTGAATGAAAAGAGAGCAGGATGGATCACTAAAGTAATGGAATATGACGTGGATATCAAGATCACCACGCTAGTAAGAGGAAGAGACGTGTGTGAACACCTTGTTGCAGACTTTAAACAGCAAAAAGAGGACAGTTTGCTCATTCATGATGAAGCCACAGCAAAAGAACCAGCGGTCATGAAGGATTGGACATCAGATATGAGGCGTTTCCTTCTCACTGGTGAGTGCCCATAGGGCCTTGATAGGACCAAGAGGAGATATTTCAGACTCCAATCTCTCCCTTATGTCCTGATTGATGGAGTGTTGTTCAGAAGAGATTTCTCAGGAGTACTTTTAAGGTGCATAGACCCAGGTCAGGCCGATAGGGTGTTGTCCGAGTTCCATGATGGGTCAGCTGGTGGTCACTTTGCTCCTAAGCCTACAACTGCAAAAATAATGAGAGTTGGTTACTTCTGGACCACTCTATTCAGAGACACCCATGCCTGGGTACGAAAGTGCCAAAAGTGTGCTCTCTTTGATGGGAAACAACGGCTGGCTGCAATGCCTCTATAGCCTATTCAGGTGGAGCAACCGTTCATGCAATGGGGCCTAGACTTCATAGGGATGATCAATCCTCCTTCCAGTGCTAGCCACAAATGGGTTTTGACCGCTATAGACTACTTCACGAGATGGGTAGAGGCTATTGCTTTGAAGGAGGCCAATGAAAGTGCAATCTTGGATTTTTACGAAGACCTTGTGACAAGGTTCAGAGTTCCAGCTACCATCATTTCAGATAATGCTTTAGCTTTTCTGGAAACCAAAACGAGTGAATGGGCATTGAGATACGACATCTATCTCAATACTTCTTCCAACTACTACCCACAAGGGAATGGGCTGGTTGAGTCCACCAATAAGAATCTGATCAAGATTATCAAAAGGACAATGGAGGAG
Source organism: Torreya grandis (assembly GCA_037957365.1). Classification (NCBI taxonomy): domain Eukaryota; kingdom Viridiplantae; phylum Streptophyta; class Pinopsida; order Cupressales; family Taxaceae; genus Torreya; species Torreya grandis. The sequence continues at coordinate 1,812,692 of JARHVA010000195.1, forward strand.
AATCAGAGGACTTGGCATGCCAAGTTGAAAACAGCCCTGTGGACAGACAAGGTCACTCCAAAGAGGGCAATTGGTAATTCACCATACACGCTCGTGTACGAAAAAGAAGCTAGACTTCCTATTTCACTTGAATTGCCAGCCTTGGATCTTGCTCACCAGCTGCAATTAGAAGGCAACAGCATGGAGGTTAGGCTATGTGAACTGATGGAGCTTCAAGAGACAAGGGACTAGGCTATGGCTTCTATGACCAGCTGCCAACAACAGACGAAGAAGCACTTTGACAAGAGATCATCAAAAGGTTTCTCTGAAGGAGATATCGTCTTGAAATGGGATGAGGACCGAGCTAAGCCAGGAAAGCACACGAAGTTTGATGCCCTATGGAGTGGTCCATATGTCATCACTCAGTGCAAGCAGCACAATGCGTTTCAACTCTCCAGGTTGGATGGTGAAGAACTGTATATCCCAGCTAATGGGATACATCTTAAGCATTATCACTGAGCCTTCTCCCATCATGTACATATTTTCCTTGTTTTTTTTCCCTGTTTTCCCTAAAGTGCTTTTGCACATGTTTGTAGTTTTCTTAATCTTGTGTGTGTTTCGTTTCCTTTTTGGGGTAAAACCTTTGTGATTTATTCTTGGATATCTCAAGGCTGTTGCTAACTTTTTCAAGCCGCGTTCTGACTCCATGCCCAATGGACTTTGAGGCTACTAGTTTCTAAGCATAGCAGGCATGGTTCCCCTGGAAATAGCCAATTTGTTGACCATTTTGGTCCTGCAGGCCAAAATCAGTGTCCTTCCTTCCCTACCACTCCGAACCCTCAATCTAGTCATGTACCCACCTTCTGCAAAATCCCCTTTTCTTTGCAATAAGCCCTGTGCTTATAGAACATTGAAAAATCTAAGGCCCTGCAAGGTTCGGTTCAGTATGGAGCTTTTCGCTTTGAGCAAATGCCTTAGACAAATACGAGTCTCTTACAAAGCTCAAAGGTTAAACAGCCCTTGCAGAGGGCAGTGAGGCACAAAATGGACCATTCCAGCAGGCTGCGGAGGGCAATTCCGGATCCAAAGGTACCCTTGCGGAGGGCAGGGGACCCTTGCAAAGGAATCAAAAGACAAGGCAAAAAGGGTGAGTTTTCCTTCAGAAAAGCCAGGGCAAAGATAGAACAAAAGGCAAAGGCTGAATTTCTTCGAACAAATATCCGAAGGAATTCCTTCGGACATTTTGTCTGAACAAATCCTTTCAGAAAAAAATCCCGCGGCAAAATGTTAAGGCAATTACTTCGGACTTTTTGTCCGAAGGAATTCGCCCAAAAGAAAGGGCCGAGCATTCAAAGGAACATTTCCTTCGGACAAAATGTCCAAAGGAATTCCTTCGGACATTTTGTTCGAAGGAATTGGGAGGCCAAGGCCATCCGAAGGATCCCGAAGGGCATGTGCCTTTGCGGGGAACTCTCCGCGACCGTGAAAGGGACCTTTCTCAAGGCCCGAAGGGACACCATCCCTTCAGGAGGGTTAAAGGACAAAGGCCCAGACAAAGAAAGAAAACCCTTCGAAAATAAATCTGCAAAGAAATTCATAAGGCAAATCCTTCGGACATTTTGTTCGAAGGAATTTGTCCGCAAGAAAGCCCGGCCAAAGGAACACAGAGACAGGAAAGCCGAAGGAATTGCCAAGGGGGGTGACAGGCCCGAAGACATCAAAATTTAGCATCATGAACTAGCCATTGGAATACTGGCGTCAAATGACGTCCCTGCAGACGTCAAATTCAAGGCAACAGGATAGCCGTTGATCTTCAAATGCTTGAGCGTGAACCGGAGGAAATTCAATGGGGTTAAGGCTAAAGGGAAGAGACCACCGAGAAAGGAGCCAAAGGGCCAGGAAAAGACAAAAGAGATGACAAGAGACAAGGCCAAGAGAAGACAAAGCTGGAAAAAGACAAAAGTTAAGAACGAACTCAGTGACCTACTGATGAAAGAGCCCAAGGAGCTAGCAAAGGATGATAAGATAGCCTCGAGAGCTCAAATTCCAGGAAAAGACAAAGCTAGGAAGAGACAAAATTATGAGTATGGACAAAACAGCCCAGGTGGCAAAGGGAAGGCGAATTATTCCTGCAGTTGAAACAGTCTCCGCCAAGTGGTCATCAATGAGCACAAACAGTGAACGGCGCGGCCTTTTTTTTCCTCATTTTGCATTAATGGTTAGACAACCACGTGAATGTCTTGAAGGAGGGGTCTTGTTTGTAGACAAACGGCACGGCCCATGTCTTCACACATGACGTTTAATATATTTTAAACGCCTAAAGTCAAAACTGGAGCTGACACAGCATTCTCTTTCAGTGGCTTCCTCTTCTCAATGCTCTGAACGCACATTGGCCACTTGTAAAAGGGCGCCAAAGTCTTTTCCAAAAAAGGGCGCCTTTGATTCCTCTTTCTCTATATATATTGTAATCTCTCATTTTGAGAAGACATCTTTCATTTTGTAAGGCGAAGCCCTGCCAATTTTCACCTTGAATCAATAGAATACGCATTTTTACCTCTATTTGGTTGGATATATCTTTGAGTGTCCCTGAGTACTAACCTTGTGTTCAGTCATTTCTTTCCTGATGCTTTCACAAGGTTGATACCAACACACCTAGTATAGACAAAGCGCCATTCCTGCAGGTAACAAGAAGAGTTGTGTCTGGAGCGCAGAGGCAGAAGAAGGTTACCAGACTGTGTTTTTCCTACAGCGCATATGGTGAGTTTATCTTCTGTGTGTCTTCATTAAGCCTTTTCTGTTAAAGTTCCCTACAGTCTGGTCTTCCCAGCAGATAAAGTGTATGTCCTCTTCTGATATAAAGTGTGAGTAAGTGAGTATATCAAAAAATTTGGTGCATCATCGTATTAGCTTAGGTTCTGTTTTCAGTAATCCTTCTCTCTTTTCAACCCCCCCATTATATATATATATATATATATATATATATATATGTATTAGCAATATTACTAGAATAACTCAGAGATGCATCAAAGGGAGCTAGCCCTTATCTAGAGATTCTCCCTTCAGTTTTGCCAAACCCACAGGCAAGAGAGGAGTCTCCATTGTGCCACATGGAAGACAAGAGCTTAGCCTCCTGTCAAGGGTGCAATCCACAGCATCAACACTACTTAAGGAGCCGTGTACATCAACGCAGCCAGCAAGGAAAGAAGCCAACAAAGCAAAGGAAATAACAAAGGAAGGAGGATATCCTTAGGAAAAAAGTCCGAAGGAATTCCTTCGGACCTTTTATCCGAAGGAATACATCAGAGAATAAACAAAGGAAAGTCCGCATCCTCCAAAGAAAAGTCTGAATAAATCCAAGAGAGAAGTCAGAAAATCCAAAAGTTCAAAGCAATAAGAACACCTACAAAAAACCCGAGTGCCCTGAAAAAACCCGAGTGCCTTGCAATTTTTTCGAAAAGCCATTTCTAAGAGACACAAGCCCTTGCGGATGACACTTGGTTGGGGACAGGACCTTTGCAACTTCCCTGAAGGTCACAGAGGAAGGACACGAGCCCTTGCCGAGGGCACTTGGTCGGTGGCAAGACCTTTGCAATTTTTTCGAAGGGCTTTCTGCCAGTGGCCAAAGAAGACAAAGAAGAAAATACCTTCGGACTTTTTGTCCGAAAGAATTCCTTTGGACAAAAAGTCCGAAGAAATTCGGAGAATTTACAAAGCAAAAAAAAACCGACAAAAAGAAGTTCGAAGGCAAAAGAGAAAAGAAAGGAAATATATCCTTCAGACAAAAGTCCTAAGAATTAATTTGGGAAAAGAGAAAATGGTTGACAAGCCCGCAGAAAAAAGACCACAGAAATTCAAAGGAATGAAAGAAATAAAGCCCGCAGGAAAAAGTCCATGGAAATTCAAAAGACAAAAAGCCCGCAAGAAAAGTGAGGACATAAAGCCGAAGGAAAAGAAAAGCCCAGGAAGGATAAAGTCTTGGACTTTTTGTCCGTGGAGCGAAGTCCGATGGCAAAGGACAAACTGTCCGCAGGAAAGTGGACTAACAAAAAATCCAAGACCAAAGACAAGTCCGTAGGAATAAACCCAAGAGCAACGCATGCAGAGAAACAAAAACACAAAATAGATAGCCAGGAAATAAATTCAACCTAAATTTATCTCACTCAGCAAGATAGTTTTCCATGCAAGCACTTTCGTCCGTCTCAAGCTTGTAACATTCCAACAGCTCAACCGGAGTTCCAAATTCAACTGTCGAGTTGACTTTTCTAGATTTAGAATTGACTAATTGTTAAACACCACATCTACTAGGAGTTTTTCATGCAAAAAAAAATAATCTCTTGGTCCAACTCAGCATTTCAAACGTTCCAACTCGGCTTCCAAGAGATCGAGTCAGAGTTCTAAAATTGACATTGGCGTTGGATTTCATGCATGATATTGTCATCTCATACTTTCAAACATTCTAGCAGCTCATGAAGAAGTTAAAATTGACATTGGCGTGGATTTCCATGCAAAGAGAGGTGGGCGTTTCAATAAACCCAGCCATCCACTTCCTCTAGCGCCAAGGAGCTTCATGCAAAGACAAAGGGAAAACATATTTTATTGAAAGGCAAAGTCAGCCTTGAGTTAATCTAAGTTGATCTTCCTCTTCTATTTTTCAACGCCAATCTTTTGGCTTTTGTAATTCTCTATAAGTTGGCTTTCAGCCTTGATTAAATTATCCCTCTCTTGGCAAGACCAGACTCTGCCATTGGTGAGTTGTGTAACCTCTTCAATCAATAGAAAGATTGTACTTTCAGATTTCAAGTGCTGGCATAGTGTATATTCATTCAGCAATTTGCATATGTGGTAGATTTCTCTCCCTTCCCAAATTCTGATTCGTACCTAGTTGCTAGCTTATCGTATTATGCAAGTCATGTTAAGTGTTCTTTATGTCTTTTGTTAAAGCTATAAGTGGATGTTAGGTGGCTGCAAAGTGTCTTGTATCAGACCTCTCTCCATCATTTTCCCTCATGTTTTGTTCATTGGATTGAACCTTCTCATGAAATACTTATGCATAGTGATCGATTGAAATCAAAAGTCTTATTTTTCCCTTGTTTGTTCAGTGTTCAAGGTTCCAAGTAGAGTGGATCAACGTTTTGGTGTATCACCGTTATTAAGTAGAATTTCCCTTTCAAGTATCCTTCTCCCTTTTCCATGGTAGTCCACAGCGCAGAGTAGAGATCCTCATTGATACCTCTTATAGAAACAACCTTCTCTGGAGGTTCTTCTCACCATTGAGGCACCCACCCTCGTGAGAAGATCCCATTGTTTCAACCGGATAGAGGATTGGTCATTTCATGCACGTCTTTGATTCAGAGCGCAGTTCCAAGTTGACAACAGGAATATGGGTGACAACCAGGAAGCATTCAAGGAGCCTCCTGTCACTGCTCCATTGATCAAGCCAGCAGCAGTAGCTCCCAAAACCCATGCAAAGGTTGGTGGTACACCAGTCAACATTGTTGAACAAATTAAGAAATCCAACGTGAACATACCAATGTGAGATATGCTTTCCATTACTGGTCAAGTGGAGATCCTTCAAGAAGGTTTGTCCAAGATAAGTGTTACAACAACTGCAGGTAAACAACTAAGGAAACTGAGGTCCTCACCAATGCAACCCAAGGTCCTTTGGCAGAAAGGCCAAGTAGTGTAGCCAAACCCCCTCCATTCTATATTTCATTAATTATAGGTGATTCCTTGGTGCACAATTGCTTGGTAGATAGTGGGGCTAGCACTTCAGTCATGCCAAAGTCTATAGTTGATCAGCTGAACCTTAAATATGAGCCACATACTAAGGGAGTCCTGCAGCTTGACGGTTGTTTTGCAAAGCCATAAGGTATTATCAAGGAATTGAGATTGACCCTGAATGCTTGTCCTAGTGTTTCGGTGGTGCAGGATGTGTTGATCCTTGATGTCACCCCTCACTTTGCGTTGTCTTTCTAGAGAATTCACAGCCAACATTGGGGGTTACCTTGCAGCAGATTGATCCTACATGGCATTCAGAACAAGGTATGGGACTAAAGTATCAATCAAGGTTGAACTCATGGAACCATTCCACATTGAACCCCATCAGCCATATAGCATAAACCTCAATTGTACTATCCTTGATGAGGATGAGTTTACAATTGGTCAAGAATTGAATACTCATCCTAAGGAGGTTCCAAATTATTCTTGGATGAGCTATGGGGGGTAATCAATTTCTCAACCCTTTGGAAGGTGTTGAAGAAAGAGACATGGGTGTTTATCTGCTACATGAAGAAAATCAACTCATATCTTCCCTCATTGGACCTAAAGAAGACCTCAATGGTATGTGAATGTTGTTCTTTGATGGTTCAAGGAGCAAAATTGGAGTGGGTGTAAGGGCAATGTTGGTTTCCTCTTCAGGTAATAAGCTTTTCTCTTCCTATAGGTTCCATTTCAGTTGCTCTTCAAATGCAACAGAATATGAAGGCTTGATTCGTGGTCTCCAATGGGCCAATAAAAGAGGAATTAAAATGTTCCAAGCATACGGAGACTGTGAGCTTACAGTGAACTAGGTCAAAAGCTTGAACGTTACAAAGAATCCTTTAATGAGGTCCTACAAAAACAGAGTGTGGGACCTAATTGACGATTTTGAAGCTTTCGACATTCAAGCTGTGCCAAAAAATCAGAACCAGCATACTGACAGATTGGCAGCCGTGGGAACTCAGTTTAACATCCCAAGTGAGCTGAAAGAGGCCAGGGTTCAGCAACATGTCAAGGTGGTGGTGAGGCCATCAATACCAGATAATGAAGCCCATTGACAAGTCTTTGAACGTCACAAACAAATTGCTTGTTTATTACAGCAAGAAGTTGAGTTCTCCTCCACCAACCAAGGTAAACTTCATCATCAATACGAGGATCAAATTGTTCAATTAAGGTTGATCAAACTTCCTATGGGACTAGTTACACTTGAAGGCCTTTTCCATGAGGGAGACCGTGTGAGAAAGGAAAAAGCAGTAATGTCCACCAATGAAGAAAACTATGAGAGAGTCCTCATCTTCAAAGATAAGCTTCTCAAGCTCGAGAAGGTAAGCAACAAGGCTGAGAGGCATGCTTTCATAACACTTTGCCAGGAATATGTAGACATTTTTGCTTGGGAATACAATGACCTTAAAGGTTTCGATCCGAAGTTAGCCCAACATACTATAGAATTGGAGGCCAATGCTAAGCATGTAAAGCAAAAGCAAAGGCCCATCAACCCCAAGATAGAAGAGCTTATGAGGAAAGAGCTAACCAAGTTGATCGAATCTAGGATCATCTTTCCCATCAAACACTCATCATGGGTAGCCAACTTGGTACCTGTAAGGAAGAAGAGTGGGGAGATTAGGTTGTGTGTTGACTTCATAGATTTGAACAAAGTCTCCTTGAAAGATCACTACCCTCTACCATCCATGGAGCAGCTTCTACAAATAGTTGCAGGTTCAAAACGCTTTTCTCTATTAGATGGATATTTAGGTTAGAACCAAGTATGGGTAAAAGAGGAGGATCGGTACAAAACTGCCTTCACCACCAAATGGGGCACATATGCGTACCAAAAGATGCCCTTCAGTGTGTCAAATGCTGGAACAACTTTCCAAAGAGCCATGGACATGGCTTTTCAAGGGTTGCTAAATCAAATGGTGCTGGTATACTTGGATGACATCACAGTTTTCTCCAAAAATACCAATGAACACATGGACCACCTGAGGCTGATCTTTGAGAGATGCAGGGAGTATGGGATCTCATTGAATCCCAAGAAGTGTGTGCCGTCCATGAAGGCAAGCTGCTCAGCCACATCATTTCAAAGGAAGGGCTATCCATTGATCCTAACAGGGTAGACGCCATCTTAGCACTCTCTCTCTCCAAGCATAAAGGAGTTCAGAGCTTCCTTGGCAAAATAAATTTTGTAAGAAGGTTCATACCAGGTTTTGCAAGCTTGGTCAAGCCTATTACTGTCATGTTAAAGAAAAGTCAGGTTTTTTCTTGGTCAAGAGAAGGAAAATATGCTTTTGAGGCCATCAAACAGGCCATTGCCCAAGCATCCTCACTCATAAATCATGTTTTCTCCAAGGATTTCATGTTGTACACCTTTGCCAACATTGATGGCTTGTCAGCTATGCTGACACAAAAGAATAGTGAGGGTATGGAGCAACTGATTGCCTTCTTTAGTCAAGGGTTGGAAGGATATGAAGTAAGGTACACCTTCATAGAGAAGCAGATCCTTGCAGCAATGAGGAGTCTTAAGAAGTTTAGACCAATGCTCTTTTAACAGCAAGATTTATCTCATGGTGCCCCATCCTGGAGTTAGGGATTTCCTCAACAAATATTTGAATGAGAAAAGAGCTGGTTGGATCACCAAAATCATGGAGTTTGACGTAGAAATCAAAGTGACCAAGTTGGTCAGAGGTAGAGGTTTGTGTGAACACATGGTGGAAGATCTTCAAAAGGACGAAGAAGTTGCCATGGTGATTCAAGCAACTCACAGTTAGAGGCACCTCTGCTTCATAAGAGTTGGCTCTATGATATGGCACATTTTCTGCTAATAGGTGAATGCCCTCTGGGTATGGACAAGGCAAAAAGAAGGTATTTCAAACTTCAATCCATACCTTATGCATTGGTTGATGGGGTTTTATTCAAGAAAGACCTCAATGGAGTGCTCCTAAGGTGCATAGATAATGACCAAGTGGCAAATCTTTTGGATCATTTCCATGATGGACCTGCAGGAAGTCATTTTGCACCTAGGACTATAGCAGCAAAGATAATGAGGGTTGGTTATTATTGGCCCAGCCTTTTCAAAGATGCTTATGCACGGGTGAGAAAGTGTCAGAAATGTGCCCTCTTTACGGGTAAGCAAAGATTAGCAGCTTTTCCTCTCAACTCAATTCAAGTAGAGCAACCCTTCATACAATGGGGGCTAGATTTCCTAGGAATGATTAACCCTCCATCAAGTGCAGGACATAAATAGGTGCTTACTGCAACTGACTACTTCACTAAGTGGGTGGAAGCCATTGCATTGAAAGAAGCTAATGAAGGTGCAGTCCTAGACTTCTATGACAGCATTGTGACCAAGTTTGGTGTTCCATCCACCATCATCTCTGGTAATGCATTGGCTTTCCTTGGTCTAAAAACAAGTGAATGGGCTCTCAAGATAGGCATCTACCTCAGCACCTCTTTGAATTATTATCCTCAAGAAAATGGACTGGTTGAGTCCAGAAATAAGAATTTGCTGAGAATCATTAAGAGAACTATGGAAGAGAACCAGAGGACATGGCACACTGAATTAAAGACAGCCTTGTGGGCTGACAGGGTAACTCCTAAAGCTATCGTTGGCAGTTCTCCATATGTTTTAGTATATGGAAGGGAGGCCAAGTTGCCCATTTCCCTTACGCTGCCTACATTAGAACTAGCCCATCAGCTGGAGCTGCTGGAAGATGAGCCCATGAATGTGAGATTGGCAAAACTCAAAGAACTTGAGGAAGTAAGAGACCTTGCAATGAAGACACTAGAGTCACATCAAGCTCAAGTCAAAAAAGCTTTTGACAAGAGAGCCACAACAAGGAACTTCAAGGAGGGAGATCTGACTTTTCATTCGAAGGCTTTTGCGCACTGATCAGTTCACTGAGAGCTTCAGATCATTTCGTCAGCATTAAGCTTTTGCTTATATGGTCTCTTGCCTTCTCAAGTTCTTTCCTTAATGCAACTATTTCTGCTTCAAGACTCATGCATTCATTGGATTTTGACTGGATATCCATTTTGACGACTTATACTATTATGTTGGCTTCCTCAACTTGGGTTTTTAGCATTACAATCATTTGGTTAGCCTTTTCAAGCTCCTTCTCATTCCTCTTCTACGTTGAGTTTTCTTTTCTCAGTTTTTCAATTTCTTCAAGAAAACACACCAGTTCACCTTCAAGATCTATCTCACCTTCTCCTTCATCACAATCTTCATATTCATTTTGGTCTTCATTCAAGGAAGTGATTTATTTTGCCATAAATAGGAACTCATTTCCCTCTGCTAGAAAGGCACAGTCATTCTCAGCGTTAGAGCTATCACTATTACTTTCTTCTATTGAGTCAATTTCTTCTTTTGTATATAACCCCTTTTTGTTTTTGAAGAAATTTTTTTTTTAGCATAATGCAGTTTTACTTTTTTGATATTTTGAACTTGCTCGGCGTTGTCCTTCCTATTGAATGGACATTTTGTAGCGAAGTGTCCTACCTTGCCACAATTAAAACATTTGAATGGAAATTTTCCTTTATACTTGCCTAATCCTCTCTTCAATCTTCTGACAAAATTTGCTTCTTCACCATAAGTCTCCTTAGAATTGAGCACAGAGGTTTCTTCTTTTGCAGATTTTACTACTTTGAAGGCTGCTTCTCTCTTGACTGTGTCTGTCTCTCCCATCCTCATTTCGTAAGTTGTGAAAGTTCCATGTAGTTCATCCATGGTAAACCTGTCCAAATCTCTCGCTTCTTCAATGGCCGAAATTTTGGAGTCATATCTTGATGGAAGGGATCTCAGAACCTTCTTGACAATAGTCGACTCTTCTATTGTTTCTCCAAGTCCTCTTATAGCATTTACTATCTCATCTACCTTGAGGAGGTAGTCCGCTATCTTCTCTTCTTCATTCATTTTCAGGCTTTCAAACTGTCCTTTGTGCATTTGTTGCTTGGCCTGTTTCACTTTAACATCTCCTTTATAGATACCTTTCAACTTATTCCAGATGTCTTTTGCACTCTGACAGTGCATAACTTTGACAAACTCAATTCCACAAAGAATGGCATTCTTGGCTTTGGCATTGTTTTCATAAGCCTTTTTGGCCGTCTAATCAGCAGGAGTTACAGCAAGGGTTGTGTAACCATTTGCCACTGACATCCATACATCAAACCCTAGGGAAGACAAATATGCTTCCATTCTTATGCTCCAAAAAGCATAGTTAGACCCTGTTGACCATTTTGGCCCTGCAAGCCAAAATCAGTCTCCTTCCCCTGCTGATCTGAGCCAGTTCAAATTTGGTTTACACAAGTCTTTCGGCAAAAGGAGGAACCAGTTCAGTGGTTCGACGTCAGGGTTCAACGGCATGATCTTTCCAAGAACTTTGAACTTGAACTTTGAACCATTGTTGGTTCAAACGATTGCTTCAATTGGGTGGTTCAGTCGGTTTGGTTCAAAGTAGATGATCTTTCCAAGAACTTTGAACCATTGTTGGTTCAAACGGTTAGTTCAATCGAGTGGTTCAGTCGGTTTGGTTCAAAGTAGTTGTTTCAAGCAAAGAACTTTGAACTTGAACTTTGAACCATTGTTGGTTCAAGCGGTTGGTTCAGTCGGTTTGGTTCAAAGTAGCTGTTTCAAGCATTTGGTTCAAGTCGGAAGGTTCAAAGGGGGGTCTTCCAAAGCCCGAAGGACAAGTGCCCTTGCGGAGGGTAGTCAAGCACAAACTGGACCATTCCAGCAGGCTGCGGAGGGTAGTTCCGGACCCAAAAGTGCCCTTGCGGAGGGCAGGGAACCCTTGCGGAGGAATCAAAAGGGTGAGTTTCCTTCAGAAATGCTAAGGCAAAAGATGAGACAAAGGTTGAATTTCCTCGGGCAAAATGTCCGAAGGTATTCCTTCGGACATTTTGTCTGAAGAAATTCACAAGGGAAAGAACAAACAAGGAATTCTTTCGAAAAAATTCCCACGGCAAAGTGAACGAAGCAAATTCTTTCAGACAAAAAGTCCGAAGGAATTCACTCGATGGAAAACCCTGACAGAAAGTAGCAAGCGGGAAAGACATAAAGAAAAGATTTCTTTCAGACATTTTGTCCGAAGGATTTGAAGACCAAGGCCGCCCAAAGTACCGCGAAGGGCAAGTGCCCTTGCAGGGGACTCTTGGCGATCGCGAAAGGGACCTTTCTCAAGGCCCGAAGGGACACCTTCCCTTCGGGAGGTTTCAAAGACAAAAGCCCGACCAAAAGAAAAGGCCGAAGGAACAGAAAGCCGAAGGAATTCAAAGGGATGACGGGCCTGAAGACGTCAAATTCATGACAATAGAATAGCCGTTGGCTTTCAAATGGCGACGGGCGCACGAACGTCAACTTTACGGCAATGAAATAGCCATTGATCTTTAAATATTTGAGTGCAAACCCGATGGAATTCAAAGGCCTTAAGGCCAAAAGGAAGAGACTGCTGAGAAGGGAGCCCAAAGAGCCAAAGATTGATAGAAGATAGCCCCAAGGGCTCAGATTGCCAAAAAAAGCCAAGAGATGACAAAAGACAAAACCAACAAAAGACAAAACCAGGAAAAGACAAAGCTGGGAAAGGACAAAAGTCAAGAGTGAACTCAGTGATCCGCCAAGAAAGGAGCCCAAAAGAGCCAAGTGCAGAAACGGACAAAACAGTCCAAGTGGCAAAAGGTGTCAGCACAAGGAGTTATTCCAGCGGTTGACACAGTCTCTACCAAGTGGTCATCAAGGAGCACAAACAGTGAACGGCGCGACCTGTTTTCCTTCACTTCGCATTTATGAGCAGACAAACCGCGTGAACGTCTTTAAGGAGCGGTCTTGTTTGCAGACAAACGGCACGGCCCATGATTTCACATATGGCGTTTAATATATTTTAAACGCCTAAAGTCAAAACTGGAGCCAACACAGCATTCTCTTTCAAGCGGCTTCCTCTTCCCAATGCTCTCAACGCAACATGGGTCATTTATTTTCCAGAAAGCGCTAAAGTCTTTTCCAAAAGGCTATATATTTGTAACTTCTCATTTGAGAAAGGGATCTCTCATTTTTGTATGGCGCAGCCCTACCAATTTTCACCTTGAATCAATAAAAAAGCATTTTAGCTCTATTTGGTTGGATATATCTCTGAGTGTGCCTGAGTATTAACCTTGTGTTCAGTCATTTTCATGATGCTTTCACAAGCTTGATACCAACACACCTGGTATAAACAAGCGTCATTCCTGAAAGTAGCAAAAAGAGCTGTATCTGGAGCGCAGAGATAGAAGAAGGTTGCCAGACAGTGTGTTTTCCTACAGCCCCTGTGGTAAGTTCATCCTCTGTGTGTCTTCATTTAGCCTTTCTGTTAAGTTCCCTACAGTCTGGTCTTCCCAGCAGATAAAGTGTATGTATGTGCTCTTATGTTTTGAAGTGTGAGTAATGAGTAGATCAAACTTTTGGTGCATCACCTTCTTAGTTTAGGTTCTGTTTCAATAATCCTTCTCTCTTTTCAACCCCCCCATTATATATATATATATGTATTAGCAATATTACTGGAATAATTCAGAGATGCATCAAAGGGATCTAGCCCTTATCTAGATGCAAGAACCCTTCACAGGTTCTACTGCTGAACTTCACTTTTTTTTTTGTTTGGTTTTGAAGGTTTTATGAGTTTTTGTGTGTTTTCAGGGGGTTTGAACAAAAAAACACATACTGAAAGTAAAACTAGTCTATTGAGAATAATTTTGAACAATATTGAGACTTCTTTTATTGCCATATATTATTCCATTCACTGAATAAGAGTCCAAGGCCTTATTGATAATAAATACAATATGAAAAACCAAATTCCGATAATTGAATGACCCTGATATGATTGTGATCTGCAAATACCATCATATGTTTACCTCCAAAAGAAGCTGCGAACACTTTGTCTTCTATGACCATCAATTCCTCTCTATTCACATGTACTGTAGCATGTCACTATTCACGGTACTGTGGCGTGTCACTATTCATGGTACTGTAGCACATCACTATTCATAGGTACTGTAGCATGTCACTATTCACAAGTACTATAGCAGCAAATAAAACCTCTGAAAATAATCCGTTTCAATCAGAAAATAATTTGCAACTCCAGTCTCTTAAATCTGATCCAAACTTCACCAAATTCATCCAATTGAAATCCCAAATAGAGCCTCTGATTGAGACCCCCCAAAATCACCAAGTTCACTGGGTATTTCACCAGCTCAGATGGTTGCTCACAGAAGAACTACGTTCTTCAATGGTTGTTGCAGGTAGAAACCCTCGTTCTCCAAGCAAGTTCAAAACTCCTCAAAAATGTTCTCAAAATGCAATGATCTGAATTTCTTCAAAAGAAAACCTTATATCTCCTCAAGCCCGTTGATTTCCTTCAAAAGCATCCTTTAAATTAACTTTGAATTTCACTTTTAATTTTCCAATAGTTTGGGCACCCATTTAATTATAATAATTAATTGAAATATGGCCCCTTCTCCATGATGGTCGACCCCTTCATTAAGTCACTTAAGTTATAAAATAAATTTAAATTATAACTCTATAATATAAGCTTCAATTAAATTAATATTTATTTTGGCAAATAAATATTAATATCTCCCTCAATATAAGTCCAAATGACAAGCCATCTGAAGCCGGATGATAAGTGACTAAATCTGCATATGACCAGACCATATTGCTAAAAATAGCAAGGGTGCTCCACTGAGTGTCTCCACTTACTAAAAATAGTAAGTCAAGCAAATGGCGTCCAAAAGACCCCGAACAAAAGCCAAACTGAAAAATTCTGACAATTGAAGCCAAGCCATTCCTCAACAAGACCCTCTATCCTCCATATTAGCCTATGAGGGCCACATAATAGGCTAATCTCAAGTATTGAGAGATGTCAACTGGAAGGGGACATTACACTAAAGACTCTCCCCTCAGTTTTGCTAGACCCACATGCAAGAGAGGAGTTTCCATTGTGCCGTGTGGAAAAGAGAAGCTCAGCCTTCTCTCAAGGGTGCAATCCACAGCGTCAACAGACCCATCGAACATAGGAGCCTTGTTTGATGAAAATCCTTCTTGGCAGACCATTGTGTTCACCAACCATGATCTACCTAAGCCGACTAAGCTTCTCCTAAGGAACCTACGCTCTGATACCAATTGTTGAACACACAATCTACTGAGAGGTGGTGAATCAGTATATTAGCTAAAACCTGGTTCTTAAAACTTTTAAACAAGATACTCAAAGTATATGCAAAGTAAAGAACAGAACAAAGATCACACACACACAAGAATGCTCAACACTAGATTTTAACGTGGAAACCCAGAGGGAAAAACCATGGGGAGAAAAGCTGCTAGAAGCTACTGTTCTAATCCAACCTCATAGGAAAATATCTCACAGACAAACCTCATTGGTTACATTCAAGAGCACCCACTCTAAGGAAGCGTCAACTTCCTAGCTAAGCACCAACTCAATTTTTTTGATGGCACCAACCTGTCACAGAAGTGAAGCTGCAATTTCAAAAATATGGAAGAGATTCAGAATGAATCTTGTATAATTTTCTGTTACAAGTCTAGTCTATAATTGCGCCTTAGTTGTGTGTCTTCTCGGCTTCTCTGGCTTTTTCTCTTTTTGTCTAGATATCTTCTACTTTGACACACCTTATTTTCTTTGCCCCTTTCACATTGTCTGCATATGTCCTTTCTTGACAATTTTGAGTTAACATTCTAATTATTTTTGTAGCAGCAGTAGAAAAGACAGCACCATTCAAATGATCTATTTGTAGCATATATCAACAGATGCATCTTAGGGTTGTCTCTCTATGAAGTGTTCACACATCAACTGAACTTAATTGGTTCAAGCTTTTGATTTGTATTCAATGCGACATTGGCTTTGTCTTGATTCATACTTCAAACGACAACGTTCAAATTTCTTTACTGTCTTTGGCATCTACACTTCTATTGCACTTAACTGCGCCGCTTGATCACTTTTGGTTTGCATTTAATGTGACTCTGACTTCATGTCTTGATTCATGCTTCAAACGGCAATGTTCAAATGCCTTTACTATCGTAGGCATTTGCACTTCTACTTAACTGCGCCACTTCCTCGATCACTTTGATTGAAATATCTCGAGCTCCGTGAAGGTATATCGAGTTCAACACCAGTTCCAATTGTTCCTATACAGACAATTGGAAGACATTGATTGCGGACTTTTTCAAATTCCTTTGTCATGCGAAGTTCACATTCTTTTCCTTGTCGGATCTTTTCTTATGACCTTTTGACACCTGTCAAATACGCGTGCTCTCAAAGGATCGTCTGAGTGTACTATCCCATTAACCATCGAGCTCCTTTTCTTCCCTTTTTACATCTTGCTACTTTCTATACCTTGGGTTCGCTTCCGCTCCCTTAGATTATCCTCGATATGCTCGATTTTTATCCTTTGTTTTTAGTGTTAAACTTCGGCATGTTGACGTGATCTCATTTTCTTTGGCATCTTTGTAATGCTTTTGCACCGTTGATTCTTGTAGACTTGCTCGATCTTTAACATGCCTTGTCCCTTTGAGAATGCCCTATAAGACTTCCACACTTTATCTTCGACAAAGTTGCAAGTGACCTCTCTTCAGACAATTTATTGCAGGCTTTTTGTTAAGGGCCTTTCGAGACAATTTTCGCAGAATTTTTGTTCGAGAGGCATTTCTTCGGACTTTTTGTCCGCAAGGCATTTCTTCAGACTTTTTGTCCGCGTCATTTCTTCGGACTTTTTGTCCGCAAGGCTTCTCTTCAGGGTTTTTGTCCGCAAGTATTTCTTCGGACTTTTTGTCCGCAAGCTGCCCTTTGGCTTTTTTACAAGTGTCTACATGTCCTTTGCAACATTCAAAAGATACCCTTTGGACTTTTTGCAATGGTCCATTTGCCCTTTGAACTTTTTGAAAAGGTCCACTTGTCCTTCGGAACTTTTGCAACAGTCCACATACCCTTTAGCATTTTTGAAAAGATCCCTTTGAAAGCTTTGAACGGTCCACTTATCCTTTGGAACTTTTGCAACGGTCATCATACCCTTCAGACTTTCTGAAAAGATCCTTTCGGAACTTTTGTTCGGGACAATTTCTCCGAATGAATTCTCCAAGACACTTTCTCCGAAAGAATTCCAAATGGCGCTCATTTTCTTCGAAAACTTTGTTGCGGACAATTTGTCCGAACAAATTCTCCAAAACACTTTCTTCGAAAGAATTCCAAGTTGAGCTCATTTCCTTTGGAAACTTTGTTGCGAACAATTTGTCCGACGACTTAGTCAATTTTCCCGAAAGAATTGTCTTTAATATTTTCCCGAAAGAATTCCCTTATTAGCTAGGAGCAGTTTGTCTGAGAAAAAAGTCTTTACCAATATTTTCGAAAGAATTCCCTCAATCAAATCTGCTCAACTCAAATCTTCTTGACTTAACCCAATTGTCTTTTCTAAGTAAAAGCATTTCACAAACACGATTTACTCCACAGTTTTCTCAACTCAACCTTTGGCATTAATGCATGATCAGTTTCAATATCAATGACATCAAGGACATTAAACTTTGACATCAATGACAATTCCATGTTGTCAACTATCTCCTTGCTCAAATTTCCAAAAAAGAATTCCTTCGGACAAAAAATCCAAAGGAATTCATTTCTTGACTTGAAAACCGGTCTTCCCAACTGTGTTTTTCTCCTTTCTTTCAGACAAAAAGCCTGAAAAAAAAAACCTTTAACGACTGCCACTTAATCAATTTTTTTGGACTTTTACATAGTTCTTTGAGAGCTCTTTCTCTCGGACAAAATGTCCGAAGAAATAGTCCACCTCTTATACCCAAAAAATTCGTTGGGAAGACAAAACAAATAAACTTACAGCTTGTATATCTTGGCTGTATTTGCACATTTGGCTGTAATCAAGCAAGCTCCTTGGAAACTTCTGCATGACTAAACTTCACCTGGCTGTAGATGGCCACTTGGGTGGCTGTAAATGCTCATTTAAGGACCCCAAAACTGTTCACAAGACAAACTTGGCACCATAGCAAAGTTCCGAAGTGTAGGGGTGACAATTTGCCTTGTGGGGGGCAAAATTGTCAACAAGTATATTGCATTGAACATCAACAATTTAACATTTAAGTTTTAACTTTTTAACAATAAAGTTTCAAGTTTGAACCATTGAAGCAATAAACAATAGCATTGAACATTGAAAATCAAAATCAAAATATTGAATTCAAAATTTTCAAAATTTCATAATGATGATTCATGATTACAATCAAGTATCAACAACGTTCAAAAAAACAATATTAAATACTAATGAGTCAATGGCTAATCATCCACAAAGTTCTCGCGAAACTCCTCATCATTAGAACTATTGGACTCCACATGCTCAAGCTCCTCCAAACCAATACCAACCACTATTGTCTGTGTAGCATCATCATCAATCTGTGATGGCTCTTCTGGCTCTACATCCCATTTGGCTGCTAGACTCTCCTTGTACGTAAGTGTGTTGTAGTCAATGAGATGCAAGGCACTATGTACAGCCACAAGCTTCTCTGCCCTCCTAGAGGTAAGCTTGTTTCTCTTAAAAGAGTGGATGAAGCTATAAGTAGACCAGTTCCTCTCAGCAACAGAAGAACTAGAAACTGGGACAACAAACGAATGGCTAGATCGGTAGTCAAAGAAGCAGGCCCATGCAAAATCCACCACAAAATTGGTTCCTTTTGTGCCATTGTCTCCCTATCTATTTTGGCCTCTTGTAAATATCCCAAGAGTGACAAATTTTGTCCACTTAGTACGAATGATGTTGACCTCTGTAGAATCGTACATTTTTTGAATGGCCTTCATGAACCATGCCTTCACCTCAACATCTTGTATAGGTGTAAGTATGTCAGGGCTTTACACATACCACTTCAGGTTCAATGCATAAGCAATCATGTGCAAGGGAGTGTTGAGCTTCTCCCATCTATGATGAACAATAGGCTGAATATGTTTTGTGTAGATTTACAATGTGGGATCTTTCTCTCGTACAATAGCCTTCATTTGATCAAGCATAGTATCAATGCACCCATACACCTCTCCAAGGGTAGATGCATTAGCATCCCCATATCTAATCATTGTGAAGACTGGAATAATGATGGAGACAATATATTTGGCATCAACCCAAAAAATATCACTTTTCACCACCTCCTTCACCCTCTTCCCCTGCTTTGTCTTTTACTCAGGCCACAAATTTCATTCTATTGTCATAACCATTAGTTGCAATGCCTTTTGCAACTCAAGCATCCTCTCCAAGAGAATAAAGTATGATGCATACCTAGTCTCTACAGGTTTCAAGAATTCCTTCTTAGAGAAGGTCCTGAAGAGTACATGTGAAGTGTGGCGGTTGCAGATAAACATCTACACATCTCTAGCATCACTAACAACTGCTTTGATCCAACTGATTTTCCCATGTCCTTGAGTGCATTACTCATGGCATGCACACAAGGAGTCCACCAAATATGTCTATAAGTTGTCTCAGTTAACTTCCTTGCAGCTTTGCACACATGGGTTGCATCTGTCTCTACTTGCACCACATTCTATGGCCCAACCTCTTAGCATCTTTGAGGATCTGGAACTAAAAATTAGCATCCTTGTGATGCCCTGAACAATCAATAGCCCTAAGGAAATAACGGCCAGCTATACTAGTAACCATGATTTTGATGACTGGACGATGCCTAATGTCCATCCACCCATCCATGACAATGTTAAATCCACTTGTGACCCAAGTATTCTTAATTTTCCCCATTAAAATATTAATCTTGGAATGGTTCTTATCCAAAATTGTTGTCCTCAATTTAGTCTCTCCTGGTGGCACATATGATGGTCTTGCTCTTATTATTTTTGTCACAACCTCCTTATAATAAGGAGAGCAAGCCACATGGAATGGAATGCCATTGGCAAAGAAGAATTTGCCAAAGGCATCATTTGCCTCATCCTTTGCTTGCACATTGAATAATTCTGCTAGTGGATTTGAAGCATCAGTAGTCACCTTGTGTTTCCCCTTAGGCCCTGTTGCCCCTGAACTAGATGGATTCATTGACCTCTCGAAAGTATTAGAAGTAGAACTCTATCTTTGATGACCCCTCCCCCTTGGTGGCAAAGTAACAAATGTAGGTGCATCTTCTTCATTAGCACCCCATATTTTACATATTTCAGCCCTAAATTTCAGGTTTTTTTCCACCTTTCACATACATCTACACCTTTGCCTCGGATAAGGAGGTGAGCATTTGTTCTAGTCATGTTGCCAAACCATTCAAGGTCACATATGTCGCACTTCCATTTCCTCGTGCCCCCAGATGTCCCAAGGTTTGTTGGTACCTTGCTTGCAAATTGTTTTAAAGGTTTCTTCGGATCATAGGGACCCTTAACATGTTGTAGGGTTTGTGAAGGGCAACTATAATTTGGACTCCCAACACAATTAGTTTGATTTTTATGGTCACCCCTCCTTGTTGCTAAACTAGGATCATCAGGTGCATAATCAGAATCATTTTCACTTTCAGCTTCAACCTCAACACCTTGAAGTTGACCCTCATCGTCACTCATGCTATAACTCATAATGACACTACAAGAAATGATAAAAAAAGTTCAAATTATAAGTCTAATTTAAAAATTAAAATTCAAACCATGCATAATGCAAGGGATAAAGACACAAGGATTTTAATTTTATTTTTCTTACTTCCAGTCACATGAAGCGCAGAAGCAGAGGATACACAAATAGGAATTTTTGTTCTTAACCTTTGTCAAACAAGGATTTCACTTTTGTTTTTCTTACTTCAGATTTGAATGAAGATTTAAAATTTAAGCATTTGATTTGAATGAAGATTTAAAAATTTAAGCATTTGAATGAATCACAAATAATTATAAGAATTTTCAATTTAGAAATGAATCATGAATCAAAGAACAATACAATTTACAAATAAAACAAAAAATCAGAAATTCAAAAAATCAAATGCATAGTGATAGGGCCTACCCTATGGCTCAAATGATGAACTTGATGTTAAGTACGAAATATACTGAGAGGGGGGGTGAATCAGTATATTATATATATTTTACTTAATATGATTTATTTTCTTTAACCACTTAATCACACATTCAAGATATGCAATAAAACTGAAACAATAATATGCACCACACAAGAGAGAGAGACACCAAATTTTTACGTGGAAACCCAAAATGGGAAAAACCACGGAGAACAATTTCAAGTATATGAATGAGCACCAACTCAAAATACAAAGTTTGCAAGCACCAACTTGCAGGAGCACCAACCCCTTTGCCAAGCACCAACACAACAACTATTTGTGAGCACCAACACACAAGAGCACCAACCCCTCTTGTGTATAAAACACAACTATCTCTCAATGTTGCTTACTCAACAAATGATAAAACTCTACAATATCTCCTGTTTTTCTCTCTTCGAAAACAAATACAAACCATGCACTCTCTTGTATATAACAAATGGCTTCTCAAGCTTTTATTTATAGCTTTTCAAATGACCTTTGGCATTCACCTTTTGTGACCCTTCATAAGCAAATGTGTCCTCTCCTCTTGTCTTTATTTTGATGACTTTTCGTATTCCTCAAAGTGTCCCTTCATGGAAAAATGTGCCATACCCTCTTTTGTCTTCACATGGTGACTCTTAGAATTCCTCAAGATGACTCTTCATGAGAAAATGCGTTCCATTCTTCTTTTGTCTTTTATCCCGTGACTCTTTGACTTCTCCAGGGGCCCTCTTTTGACTTATATGCAACCAAAAATATATTCATTAATATTAAATAAATATTAACACACATTAACCAAGATATGAATATTAAAAACACCATTACATGCAATGGGGCCTTTATCACCAATAATGCTAGACCTTTGACATCAATGACAATATTTCCAACACTTGAAAAGTCTTGAGTCTTCTTGGCTTCTCTATCCTCTTCTTGATCTCATTTTCCCTGTCCTAATGCTCTCTCGCTCTTGCAAACTTCTCCCTCTTAGTTGTTGCCATACTTTCAGCTCTCTACTTCACTCAATGAAGTTTTTGTGTGATTTGAAATTAGAGGGATAGGGCTTTTATAAGTTTTTGGGAGGCCTTGGGTATACAGGTGGAACCCATTAGCAATTAGGGTTAGGGTAGAGGGTTCACAAACCAAAATCTTTTTTAAATTTTTTAAAAAAAATGTATTTTTGGTGTCCACCAATGTGGAGGATGCCTACATGTTTTTTGGGGGATTGAGGGGCATTTGGCCATCCCCTAAATGTCCCAGAGTCCTCCAGACGTCCTCTTTTTGAAGGGATGACCCGGAGACATCCCCTCTTCAAGGACGGCGACGGTTCAAGATGATGGTGGAGGTGCAGCAGGGGGATATCCCCCTAATGTCCTGGGGACATCCCCATCCTGAAAACTTGGGGATTTTGGCAGAACATTGCTTTTTACTTATGTGTCCTTTTGAGGGAGGCCTAAAAGTGAATTTTATAAGTTTTATATATTATCTTTTTAAAAGAAAAAGGTAAACTCTCCCTCCTTATTTTGGACATTACATTTGGAGGAATGATATAAAAAGTAAGGAGAGGCTCATTTGAAAAAGCTATGCTATTTTGGAATATTGAATTATTGATCAAGTATGTCAAACTTGTTCATCACAACTTGAGGATGAAAACCGTCAAGTGTGACAAGGGTTTGGGAACAAAAACTTACATTCTTACATCCAATGTAGCTCTATTCAAGAACTGTAATTGTGCTTTAGATTTGCATGGTTGCATGCAATTGGACCTACAAAGGTGTTTTATAACACCACCTTGTTAAAAGGCAAAGTGAATACCTTGGAGAGCTGTTTGCATTGATTTTCCATTGTTTGGTTACGCAATTAAGCTAATTTTTCATGTTTGAAGGAACCCAGGGCTGTAACTAGGGTTTTTGGAACTTCATGACAACTTTTGAGGGACTTCCCATGGAAGGAAAATTTTGATTCTAATTTTTTTTTATAGCTACTATTTTTGTGATCATTTTGAACTAACTTTTGCATCAAAATTCCAAATATTTTGGAAGATATGATTTTTTGAAATTTCAGCTAATTGAGACAAATAATAAATTATTGAGCTGAAAATAAGGTAATTCAAAAAATTATTATAATATTTTTGCCACTTGGGTGACTTGCTTGGGAAGGTTTGGAAGGTTGGTGGAAAGGTAAATTTAAGGGTTTGAATACCATATCTATTTCTCTAATTTTTTCTAAGTGTTGCAACTCACTTGGAAAAGTTTTAGGGCTGATTTGGAAGTGGAGCACAGTTGTACCTTCACTTAAAAATCAAAATATTTGCAAGGATAATTTTTAGCCTCCTCGCCACTATCACTTGGCCAAAAAGGTACTTTGTTTTTAGTTTCTTATTTTCGGAGTTATTTTGGAGTGTGTTTTTCTTGGAAATTATTTAAATTTTCTAGCTAGGGTTTGTTGGTTTGTGGATCAGATTTCAGTTGATTAGCAATATTATCTAAGGGTTTGTTGAAAAACCCCAACTTGGTCTAATTGTCTCATTTGGGGACATTACACCTACTCTTTCCGAACAAGTTTCTCTTGACTCCAAATTCCACAAAGAATACAGATCTAAAATCAAAATATCCCTTCTCCCCACAAATTTTGCTCGATTTTTCTTATTCAAAGATCTGAACCTTTACAGAGATAAATTGCGACAAATATCCTCCTCTTCTCCATGCATGCTTGTAGTAGCCAAAAAAAAAGTACTTAGGGTTTTCACATTTCATACCCTTAGCTCTGATACCATGTGCAATTATACAAGCAAGTCCATAAACGAACGATCATGAAATACTCCAAGACAAATAGAAGAAAGACAATGCAATTGTTTGTTGGTGTCGAAAGAAGAAAGACAACACAATTGTTTGTTGGTGTTGAAAGACACCTAAAGAAGAATAATTGAATACAATATAATGGAATGAATGAATGAATGAGATAGTTGAATAGGTGGAAGGCATTGTCTTTATATATGCACCTATCATACCTATCAACATATGACAAAAAGGTAGACAGACCTTTAACAAGGTATTAACCCCAATACATTATAATTACAATTGCAAAGTACACACTACACTATGCAAGGTAAATATCACAAGTTACACTTAACCTAGTGGACTCAATGGGCCCATTTGAGCACCACATATGTTGTAATGTCTCCTTTTTCAAATTAATTAAATCAAGGACCCAAAGCTTATTTTTATTTTTCGTGGGCTAAGGGGAAATTAATAAAGGGGAATAATCTATTAATAATTTATTAAGTTGTCCAAAAGGTGCTTTAAATTATAACTTTGGAAAATGACAATTAATTATTATAGAATGGGGCCAAAAGTAATTATTGGAAACATAACCAAAAAGTAATTAATATTCATTAATTGAAAAAAAGTGAATATTAAATTAAAAAGTAATTTTAATTACTTTAGGGTTAGGGTTGGAATGGAAAATAAATTTATAAAGGACAAACGAGGCAATGAAGAAATAATTATTGAAATCATTCGAACAAAAACACAACCTTTTTTCTAGAGGAAAAGCTTGCAACTTCTGCAATTATTCAGAGGACGAAAACCCTCAGATTTACATGTACCAGGACGAAACCCTTCATACCTATTTGGTAATTCCATCCGGGGATTACAACTATGCTACCAAATTTAGGAAATATCAGCTTTAGAGCCCTACTCAGCAAGGGCGTCACATTTCAAGAGGGCAGAAATACCAGTGTGGAAGTATACAGCGTGTCATACCAATAAAAAGGTAGAATTGGAGGATTTTTCAAACAATAAATTGGTACTTTGATTTAATGCAATTTATACTTTCCATAAGCATTTTCAGATGGGTTTCTGTGTATTCACTTAATTGAAATAAAGGGCACTTGTATGTGGTTAAAAATCCAATTGCATGTGTTTTATTATTTATTATCTTGGTTAAAGACATCTTGTGCCCTAGCTAATATTTTGTGAGTATTTATTATCTCGATGAAAGACATATATGTTGTGCCCCAACTAATATTCTGTGAGATTAACGAATAGATTCAAAGGGTTTTGAATTTATTTCTTCTAAGGGAATTTATTTCTTATTTTATCCAAAAAGGGATATTTCAGTCGTTGACTCAAAAGAACCTATAAAGATGGGTTTTATATTCTAATAATTGTAGCATCCATACAAGCCTCCTCTTAGCATTCTCAAATAACAACAAACCCAAAATGATAACAAGACGTTCATGTTGGATAATGAAGGTTTCCAATTATTCGACAACCTTGTATTGCGTTTCCATCATTTCCTCTTGATTTTTGCCTGAATGAAGCAATTTGTTCATGCAAATCTCAAAATAGGGATTGGGCACCCCTTTCTCTTCCACATTTTTGTTGAGCCTTTGCAATGTGGTAGTCATGTCAACAATGGTAGCAAGAAGGATAGGTTCATTCTTAAGCATCTCAGGGAATTTATTATGACCAGATTTTCCTACTTTATGGTTGAAGGAATAAGATGGAGCATGTTCCAACCCAGGGGTCCTATTCCATGGGAACTAGTGTGCAATTTTGGTAGGAGTTCGAGTTGGGTTAGCATACCACCCATTGGGGATTGTAGTGGAACTTGTCGTATGCCAAACCTATTGAATGAAGGCGATAGAGAGACCCTAGACTTAGCACTCATCTACTAAATATTTGCTACAGAATAAACTTTTGATGTAGGTCGGGGCTTAGGGTAAATTGAGAAAAAGTGGCTCTCAAAGTGAGCACAAAAGCATGTAAGCTATTCATAATCTGAGTAAGATTCAGCTCTCAAATAGGAGGCATACTTGAGGTGGGAAGAGTAGATTGTTGGTCATTGTTTGTTGTAGGTGCTTCCACATGTGTATCCTCATCATCAATATGAATAGGCTCTTGGTCTCTTTGCCCAAAGCCTTCTCCCATTGCCTTCTTCAACCGAGCATTCTTTCTATAAGCATGTATCTTCTTCTTTTATTTCAACCTTCTTTTGTAAACTTGTAGGGCGCTGCTTTTAATATTTTCACACTTCCATTTTGAACTCTCTAAGCTGCCTTTTATATAGGAAATTTGTATCTTGGCACTCCTTGGCTTCATTATGTAGAAAAATTAAATGCACAATTGATTTTTCTTCATTGGAGTCAATTGTGGGGCTTTAATAAATTGTTCGCAAATTCCCACAACCGATGATGATGATGAAATTTCTGCACCAAAATGACTTTGCGGAAATTTAATCTTGCAAGGGACGATGCAATGAGAGAGGGTGGACATATACATTGGAGCTGAATGGCTGGAGTTGGCAGTGTTTTTTTCTTGGATTTTGTTCCACCAAACGTTGAGGAAATATATAATTCATCTAAGCTTTGGTCAACCTTAACCCACTTGAAATAAATTCCTTCACTTCCATTACCAGCTTTAGTGTTTTGATATATTAATATGAGAATATTTGCTTCAGGATAGTATTAAATGTGAAAAAATGCAAGGTTAATCTACTCCCTTCAATATATTTTCACCTTCAATGGTGTATCCACCACGAGGGGCCCTATCCCATCCATGATAGTGTTTGACAATGTGTTAAATGTTTTGAAGGCCAAATGTCCCTGACAAGGCAGGTGTAGTTTGCTGAGAGAAATAATAGCGATGCATTGCAGGATATTTATGAACATTTGCCTAATCGAGTGGGTAATATATGTTGTGCGTCTAGAGGGAGGAGACATACAATTTAGAAAAGGATATTTAAGGTAGCGAGGGTAGCGACAGAGGGGTGAATATATAAAGAAAGATATCATATAGATATTGCAAATAGTATTGTTTGTAGTCCAATGTTGTTGTGGTTGGACCTGTAAGCACCCAAATTTGACATGGTGCAACATTTACATCCGATAATGATCATATATCTTCAAAGAAATAAAATCATGCGTCGTCTCCTCTTCCCGAGCACTCCTTTCTCTTACTGAGCTCTTCTATCTGTTTTATCTTTGCCTTTGTGTCTCTCAAACTGTCTCTGAATCATTTGCTTTGGCTATGGGCGAAACAACCGCAGTGGTTACATAACTGCTAGTCTACATAAACTGGCAATTTCGTCACGTAGGCCGTATGGGCAAACCAAGAGCTGAAATTGTAAGAAGAAATGTTGCATGTGCCCTACCTCTTCACTCGCATATCCAAGTCTCTTCAGTGCATCTAGCTCTCTTTGTTTGTCCTTCCTAGCCTTTTTATCCCTCATTTGCCTTTACTACGCTCAAAAAATCATATACTTGCAGCAGCCTATCCTCTACAATATATCAATATACAACCACTTTAATGTTGTCCTTTCCACATTTACATTGTTTTAGTTTGTTCATGAAGCATCCCCTTTTGAGTTGTTGATTTCCCCTCAGACTATGCGCTACAATCACTTGGAGATTACATTATGAAGACATTCCAGCTCTTCCTTCTGCCCCCTAGTTTGTCATATGATGTGTGGCAGATCAGAGGTTTTCATTTATGTTGGTAGAGTAAAATAGATTAGATTTAAATAATTAATTTATTCCTTAGTTTACATATTTGCAAATTCTGGTGTCTATCACTTCGAATCAGTTTTCTTGCCTTGCTCGTTTAGGGTTATACAAGGTTCAAATAAGGCATTATCATTGCCATCATCCTAGACTTGTTACAAACCCCCACATTCTCTTTCTTTGTCTCTCCTGCAAGTGTTGTTCCAAGTTCAGTTTAGTTGAAATTTAGTGGTTTTTCATGTCAACTTTGTTTTGTTCCAATCGGTTGCAAGAGGTTCAAGTTATGCTCATTGATAGCATCAACCTCGTACTTTTTGAATACCTTACATTCCTTATTTTTTTGCACCAATATTGTCTTCTCAGCATTTCGTTCATTTGTGTAAATGTTGTGCAAACAAATCCTAGCTAATCATTGTGTGTTCTTTATTGTTGTGTTGTTATTTGTTTAGTGTCTTGCCAAGATTATTCCCAGCAGTTGTACTCGTTGTTTCAAAAATTTGTTGAGTGGGTAATCAGTTCATAAACACATATCTTCTTGTCCTTAGTTTCTGCCTTACATGCTTGGCAATGACCTCCAACTCTATGGTATGCTGAGCTAACTTAGGATCAAAACACTTTAGGTCATTGTACTCCCAAGCAAAAATGTCTACATACTCTTGGCAAAGTGCTCTAAAAGCGTGCCTCTCAACCTTGTTGCTTACCTTCCCAAGCTTGAGAAGTTTGTCTTTGAAGATGAGGACTCTCTCATAGTTCTCTTCGTTAGGTGACATTACTGCCTTTTCTTTCCTCATATGGTCTCCATGAAAAAAGCCCTCAAGTGTAACCAGCCCCTTAGGAAGTTTATTCGACTTCAGTTGAACAATCTGATCCTCATATTGATGTTGCAATTTAGCTTGGTTGGAGGAGAACTCAGCTTCCTACTGAAAGAAGCAAGCAATTTGCTTGTCACTCTCAAAAACCTGCTAGTGGGCTTCATTATCCGACATTGATGGCCTCACCACCACCTTGACATGTGGTTGAACCTTGGTTTCCTTCAGCTCACTTGGAATGTCAAACTGAGCTCCCACAGCTATCAGCCTTACAGCATGCTAGTTCTGATTTCTTGGGACAGCTTGAATGTCAAAAGCCTCAAAATCTTCAATCAGGTCCCACACTCTATTTTTGTAGGACCTCATCAAAGGGTTTTTTGTGATGTTTAAGCCTCTAACTTGGTTAACTATGAGCTCGTTGTCCCCATAAGCTTGCAATAGTTTGATTCCTCTTTTGGTGGCCCATTGAAGGCCACGGATCAAGCCTTCGTATTCTATTGCATTTGAAGAGCAACTGAAATGGACCCTGTAGGAAGAGAAAAGCTTATTTTCTGAGGGTGAAATCAACATTGCCCCAACACCTGCACCGTTTTTGCCCCTTGAGCCATCAAAGAACAACTTCCATAAACCATTGGGGTCTTCTTTAAGTCCAGTGAGGGAAGGCATGGGTTGATTCTCTTCATGCAGCAGATAGACACCCATGTCTCTTTTCTCAACACCTTCTAAAGGGTTGAAAAATTGGTTATCTCCCCATAGCTCATCCAAGAACAAGTCTGGAACCTCTTCAGGATGAGTGTTCAACTCCTAGCCAATTGTAAACTCCTCATCAAAGATGGTACAATTAAGGTTTATGTTATCTAGCTAATAGGGTTCAATATGGAATTGTGCCATGGGTTCAGCGTTGATTGAGACCTTAGTCCCATACCTTGTTCTAAACACCATGTAAGACCAATCTGTTGTAAGGTAACCCCCAATCTTGGCTGTGAACTCCCTAGAAAGACACAATGCAAAGCGAGGAGTGACATCCAAGATCAACAAGTCTTGCACCACAGACACGCTGGGACAAGCATGCAAGGTTAGGTTTAAATTCCTGATGATACCTGATGGCTTTGTGGAAGAACCATCAAGCTGCATGACTCCATTGGTGTGCGTTCATCTTTGAGGTTCATTTGGTCAGCAATAGACTTTGGCATGACTGAGGTGCTGGCCCCACTGTCCACCAAGCAGTTGTGCACCAAGGAATCGTTGATGATTAATGAGATGTAGAATGGGGAGGGCTTGATCACACTACTTGACCTTTCTCCCAAAAGACTCTTGGTTGCATTAGTGAAGGCTTCAGCTTCCTTGCTTGGTTGCTTACTTGCAGTTGTAGAACACTCATCTTGGACAAACCTTCCTGAAGAATGTCTACTTGGCTGGGCATGGAAAGCATGTCCCACATTGGTACGCTCACGCTAGATTTTTTCACTTGCTCTACAATGTTAATTGGCGTACCACAGCCTTTGCCTAGGTTTTGAGAGTTACTGCTACTGGCTTTGTCAATGAAGGAGCGGTGACAAGAGGTTCTTTGAAAGCTCCCTGATTGTCATCCATATTCCTTCTCTTGAACCTTGTGTTTGTTGAGACTGGAATGTGGGCCAAACTGGGAGTAGCCTATGGATTGGATGCAAAACACTCCTCTTGCTCACTGATAACCATTGAGGCTTCCGGCTGGTTTGACCCCTAGTCCGAGCCTTGTTCTTGTGGAGGTTGCTCTTGCTTTGTCAGCGTGGGCACCTCTGTGTTTTGGGCCATAAGAACCTGGTTATATCCATAAGCAACAACCTATTGTCATTGATCATTGAATGCCTAGTTGGAGCCATTAGTTGGGACAATGGATTGTCCAAAAGAATAATTCCAAGGCATTGTCCCTTTAGTCTCCTGAGCCACATTGTTCTGAATCAGGACTAAGGAGTTGGAAGGGCCTGCAGCATTTGGAATATAATTATGCTACCTAGCATAGTTAGGCTGCCCCTGTCCTTGCAAACCTCCTTTTTAGGGTGGCCTATTAGCTTCATAAGGCTGATACGGAGCTTGATAACGCTTGTTGTCTCTTGACATTGACCACATCATTCTCCAAAGATTGGAGCATGCTTTTCAATTCGAAGTAATTCTTCTGCTCTTGGGAGTCATTGGATCCACTAGTAGATGCCTTCTCTTGCTTAGGTGAAGGCACAGCAACAATTGTTGGCGTTGGAAGTATAACATCAAGTGGAGGAATGACTGCAGAATGTGGTTTGATCTCTGGAAAAAGAGGCATTGGGAGTCTGGGAGTAAGCTTGCCAGCCTGAACTAGGCAATTTTCTGCCTTGATGGCCACCTTGTATGCATTTGGCAATATGTCCCCTCCCATGGATTGGATCATTACAACTATATCGTTGTTGAGAGCCTTCAAGTAATACAAGAAAGTGAAGTTGGGAGATGGTCTAACAGCTGCTGGAATTCTATCCCACATCTTCTGAAATCTCGTATTGAAGTCTTGCATGACTTCATGAGGAGCTCTCTTGATTGTGGTCAGCTTCTCTGCAAGTTACAAATGATCACTCTTATCTGCAAACCTTTTACACAAGGTTGTTCCCAGCTCGTCCCATGAGTGGATAGAATTAGGAGCTAGGCCCCTATACCAATCTAATGTCTTTCTCTTGAAGAATACAGCCAATATCCTAACAGCCACACTCTCCACTGTGATATTGTGAATATTGCAGAAGTTGGCTATGTCCGGTATGTGCTCAGTAGGAGTTACAACTTGGTCTCCTGTGTAATAAGGAACACTTTTGAGGGCTGCTACTGGCATAGGATCATACTATGATAAGTTCAAAGGGGTTTGGCCGCTAAAGCCCACAAAAGCTCTTTGGAGAATCATAGCAGCAAGAGGGGCTGACAAACATCTTGCGTAGGTATACCTTATGATTGGTTTAGGAAAGTAGCTTCTTACGTAAGGGTGAGTATGGGCGAACCTTAACCTTCTTGCTGAGTTTAAAGGTAATTCAACAAACTCAAAAGGAATACCTGCAAAAGTCGATCTTGTAGTCACCTTTGGCATAAAAGATAGCTACTGCTCTGCCACCAGATAGCTGGGTGTTCTTTGGAGTTGTCAGATGCTGAAGGATAAATGCTACCTGTTAACAATTTTGCCCCCCACAGGGCAAATTGTCACCCCTATGCTTTGGAACTTTGCTATGGTGCCAAGTTTGTCTTGTGAATCAGTTTTGGGGTCCTTAAATGAGCATTTACAGCCACCCAAGTGGCCATCTACAGCCAGGTGAATTTTAGTCATGCAGAGGTTTCCAAGGAGCTTTCTTGATTACAGCCAAATGTGCAAATACAGCCAAGACATACAAGTTGTAAGTTTAGTTATTTTGTCTTCCCAAGGAATTTTTTCGGGCTATAAGAGGTGGACTATTTCTTCGAACATTCTGTTCAAGAGAAAGAGCTCTCAAAGGACTGTGGTAAAGTCCAAAAAAATGACTAAGTGGCAGTCGTTCAAGGCTTATTTTCTTCAGACTTTTTGTCCGAAAGAAAGGAGAAAAGCATAGTTGAGAAGACCCGAAGGGCACCTGCACTTTGGGAAGGTCCAATTCAAAAGTCCCGAAGGGTATGTAAAATTCCGAAAGAAAGGAGAAAAGCATAGTTGAGAAGACCCGAAGGGCACCTGCACTTTGGGAAGGTCCAATTCAAAAGTCCCGAAGGGTATGTAACCCTTCGGGTTGGTTCACTTTATGGTTTTGAAGTCAAGACGAAAGCTCTAAGGGATGGCTTCAAAAAGCCCGGGTGCCCTTCAATTCTTTCGAAAGGACACTTTTGAAAGCAGACATGCCCTTTGGAGGGCACTTGGTTGGTGAAGTGGACCTTTTCAATTCTTTCGAAAGGCACTCCTGAAAGACATAGCCCTTGCAGAGGAAATATGGGCATCGCGTAGGGACATTTACAATTTTCCTAAAGGGTATGTGTGTAATGTCCCTTACTAATGGGCACACTAAATACACTGGTTTTATACTAAGGAATTTTGTCAAACACTTTACGGAATATCAAAAATTACATTGCATTAAGAATTTTGTCAAAATTATCATTGAATACAACCTTGTAATTTCGTCCAACAGTTGTCAAACAACTAAACTGCTGTAATTGTAACTAGATATGGAATTAATTCACTCAGCTTAATTAGTGCCAATATTTTAATTCAAGGAAATATAGATTCTTTTATAATAAAATTTCGATCTTCAGAAATATGGACAGAATAATATCTTTTCTGAACCGAAGACAAAATTGGCACATAAGTGGCACAAGTAAATATATATGCAAGTGTAAATAGATTCTTATAAAAATCGGGAATAGTGCCTAGTCTGCATAATCACAGACCTTTCATGCTGCCAGGGATCTACGCTGTGTTATGAGCATTGCTGGAAGCGCCCAGGATTTCTGTGGAAGTCGCGCCTCTCTGGGACGTGGAAGCCTGATTCTTTTTTTTTCCAGAATATGCAGGAGTCGACTGAGAGCTCCCTTGTGGACTAGGGCAGGCTGAACCTCACCAAAATGCCAGATCGCCGCTGCCACATCATATCTCTCAGAATGCCGGCCGCCAATCTAAGCCCGCGTGTAACCTCTGCGTCCACTTGTTCAGCGAAGCCCTGTGTCTTTGCAAACATGCCGCGACCCTGTGTCTTTGCAAACATGCCACAACCGTATCTTTTTCTTCACCTTCGACGTGCAGCCTGCCGCAAGGCTAGTGTCTTTCGGATTTCTTCAAGTCCCAGCCACAAATACTTTTCCCCTTAAAAAAGGGTCTGCGGAACTTCCAATAGGCGTAGATTTTGATTTTTCCTTTGGTGGTATCAATGCATAACGCACCAATACCTTGGTCGATCCAAATAACTTTACTTCATATATTAGCTGATCGCCGAGTGTTACCTGGGACTGCGAACTCTGTCTAAACCTGCCAAAATGTTGTCCGTACCTTGCTGTAGGTACAGGCCGTACCTGTACGGAACATATACTCGAAAATCCTTTAAATTAATCAATGATTCAGTTGCCTTACCAGGGAATGCCAAAAATTGTTCAATCCTCGAACTGAACCTGAATACTAAATGAAAATCAACATGAAGTCGCTGAGTAATCAATGTTCCAACCACTGAAAACACAAACCCTCAGACAAATGTCTGAGTACCAAATAAGCCCAACTTGAAGTAGCTGAATACCACTTCTAAGTGCAACCCTTCGGATGATCTTTCACACCCTCAGTTATGCAAATCGCTTGAGAGGTATCGTTCTCAAGGATTAATTTGACGATTTGCAGACTCTGCAGTCTTACAAATGCTCAAGGAGATTCAATGATCAAAAATAAACTCAGGATGCCAAATACTAGACCCATAGGGTCTATTTATGCACTTTTCGGAACTTCCAAGAGTTTCCGTAATACATCATACAAAACTTGTTATACTTTTTAAATAAAAGTAATTTTATGAAAATAAAAATAAAAGTGCATTTTAAAATTAAAATATAACAATTTGGCCATCCATAATAAAATAAACTATCTCCCGGATCATCGTGAGCCGTCGAATCGCCAACAAGACCCTCTCACCACCTTTATCTGCCTACGAGAGTCAGGAATAGGCAAAATCCTCGTAGAATGTCACGCTAAACGATGTCAGCCAGAATGGGGACATGACAATGTGCCCTTGTGGGGGACACTTCAAGCACGAAGAAGACCTTGGCGAAAATTCCGAAAGACAATATTCATTTTTCCGAAGGACACCTGCCCTTGCAGAGGGCACTTGGTCAGTGGCAAGACCCTTTCAAAAGTTCCCAAGGGCATTATTGGGAAGCAGAAGCCCTTTTACTCGCTTACCCTGATTTTGACATCCATTGGCCCGTCATTTCCTTTGGACACTTGGTTTTGGGCTTCTCTTCCGAAGGAATTCCTTTGGAGGAATTCCTTCAGCCTTTTCTTTCAGGGAAATTTCTCGAAGGAAGCTCATCAGACAATTTGTCCAAAGGAATTCCTCTTCCTTCTTGCTCTCTTCCTTCGGAAATTACCTTTCGGACTTTTCAAAATGGACTTTCCCTAAAGGTGAGAGACCCTTCATGCTTCCTACATGTCCCTTCGGATTTCCGCAAATGATCCTCCCAAAGGGAAAGATACCCTTCCAGGAATTTTGAAATGGTCCTTCCAAAGGGTAACATACCCTTCGAAAAACTTGCAACTGTCCACTTGGAGAAGGAAAAGTCCTTCGGATTTATGAAAGTGACCCTCGGAAAAGTGAAAAGGACCTTCAGTTTTTTTAAGAAGACTTGTCCCTTGAAGAACCCGAGAAGCACTATTTTTCGAGACCAAATCGGGTTTGTCAAGCCCTTTTACTTATTTCGGGCTTCTGACTGCTCACAACTAATGAAATAATCAAGTAGTGCTCCTTGGAGAACCCGAAATACACTATCCATGAGTAATTCGGGTTCGTAAACCCGAATTACTTCTACTTATAAAATATTTAGAAGTCAAGCACTGCTGGAAACCTGATTTGCACTGTGCCCCCCAGAAACCTAAAGCTGTCACTGCTGGAAAACCCGAAGTCCTCCCAAAGACTTGCCATTTTCTTGCCTGAAAGCTCCCTTTTTCATACTTAAGCAAATTTTGATGTGGGCCAAATATGGCCAACAAGGCTCCAGCTGCTCCATCCTTGAACGAGTGTAGATTCCCCCATGTATTTGGGGCAGGATGATTTCCTGAAGATTGAAAACAGGTATCGCCAGTCCAAAGCCTGCGCTAGAGTTGTGTTAGTGCTACCCATAGCTTGCAAATTCCTCTTTTAAGCCCTATTGTGATCTATGTTCTCAATGGTGGCATACCCACCAAATTTTTCAAAAGTCTGCATTCTATATTGTTGGGATTCCAGAGTCTGCCTCAAGAGTGATACGCTATGTTTGCTGAGTAGAAGGGAAAGAGATTTTTTCAATTCATTCTAATTGCTGAATGGTAAAAGAGGTGAGGTGGGCAATGCAATCAGTCATAACCAGAATGACATTACAACATTCCCAAAATTCTGACCTAACACAGCAAGCCTCCCATCCAGGTTTCCAATGGCTTTCACAAGTTCTGCATAGATTTTTGCAACTTTATTCAATGTAGTCTCACTTGTGGTGTTTGAGGGCATGGGGGGGCTCGCCTTTGGATCCCTATTCTCTTGCTCATTGCAATTCCTCATGCCTTGATGGCCTTGACTCTGAGGAAGGTACTCCTGGGTATTAACATGTTGAGGGGTACTAAATTTACAAAATGACTAAGACATTGAACCCTATATGACGATCCTGAAGGGGGTGTTTGTCATTGTGAAGGGTTCACCATTCCTTGTGACTGTGGGTGGAGAAAAGACACAGAATTTTTCATGCATATTTCTGCATTGCATCTAAGTCTCCCATATTGGTGCCGGCGGGATGCATTTGTGCATCTGAATTTTGCATTTGTAGCCACATGATGTTTGTTTTTTACAGCTAAGACACAGATCCATTTGTTTGAGCTCGCAGTTTGCAGTGACATCCATAATAGTTGAATAATTATCTTGCACAAATAGCCTATAAGCTTGATTTTGGGCCCATGTTCCTATTTGTTTGCATTGTGCTTGTGTTTCTTTTCTATCTCCACCACTTCTAATTGACTGCATATTCTATTTACATTTGACTCTGCATATTTTGTTTATATTTGGTGCCATTGAATCAACTATTTGAAGTTTATGCGCTCATTGTTAATGAAGTATGAATTATTGTATTTGCTGTTGCACCAGTATCTTTGTCCATGCCCATATATCATTGAAATAATCCGAGCCAATTTTTTTTTTTTTTTCAATTATCAGATTACAACATTACAATCAAGTACCCGTTAAGGTTAGAAGATAAACCCAAATGTACTGAAACAACTCTAACCAGTATGGCGCCGATGATGGCGAGCATTAGTCAGAGGATCTAAATGCAGAAACAGAACTGGAATGAACTCTAACCAAGAATGGCGCCGATGATGGTGAGGATATGGTCAGAGGGTCTTCTACTACAAGTGCTGAAGAGAACTCAACACCAAGTATGTGCTACCCAATCCGAGATGGAGTTGAGGCGACCATATGGTGGAGTAATAAAATTTACAGTACTTAAAGAAACTCAACACCAAGTATGTGCTACCCAATCCAATATGGAGTTGAGGCGACCATATGGCGGAGTATTACAATAACAATGCTTGAAAGAGAAATGCCGAAAGATGAAACTACTCAACACCCAGAATGTGCTTGCTAACCCAAAGAGGGACAGTAGCTACCATAGGGCGGAGCTATAACTATTACTATGATTTTAATTGAAACTGAGAATTACAACCAGATTTGAACAAGCAAAGAATGACTGCCAGTACTACTGTCAGCTTTACAAAATAAGAAGGATTCGCCTGCCAATGTCTTAAGAAGCTGAAAGATTAGCATTACATCATAGAGTACTACCCATATCTTGGATAGTCATGTCCAAACAATAATTCATTCAAAGAGCAATACAATAATTTCTGATTTCTGATACAAATCTGCTCTTAAAAGAAATAACCAGCAACCTATGGAATTGCTCATATCTCACTAACAACTTGTTCAATTGACATGATTCCTGATGCACAATACTTTTCTTATGATGGCGCCCAAACTAACACCCAAAACAGACCCTAAAATGCAACCAATAATTAATTACACGAATTTTAATGCAATCTGAATGGTACAGCCAGTTGAAAGGGGCGATTTCCTATTAAAAATTAATGCAATCTCTAGAAATTCTACCACTTTGAGGATAGTGGCGCCTAAGCCTAGCAAAGACAATAAGCTATTACCCAGAACACTGTTTTTGGTTTTTCTGATTTATGATAAAAAACACGGATCTGCTGTATCAAGAATGCAATAAGCTGAAAACACTAATATGCCAAATAAAACTAACAATGCAATAAGCTGAGAACAATGCACAACTAAATGCAACTCACAAAGACTGAATCACCACTAGATGTTATCTTGCAAACATGAAGCGATGCCCGAGCTAGGAGGCCTTCATTCCTCGAAGCGATTCCAGAGCCAATCCGGCAGTATAACAGTGTAGTAGACCAAAGATGCCCAAATGAGAACTCAAGGCTGTCTTTTATAAGCTTCTGTTGACCTTCCTTGAAACCCTAACACCTTTTCCAAAGTCAAAACCATAATCCCAAGTAATGGCGTCCTTTTCCAAGCAATGATGGCGCCACCCTTCAAGTCCACCTGTTCGCTGCCAAAAATAGAATTTACTAAAAATAGTAAATTCCTGGAAATGCTCAGAAAGCCGAGACGAACATACCCCTGCGAAGCTCTCTGAAAACCCAGAAAGAATCCGCCATCAAAACCACCAACTCCGCGCAAAGACATCCTCAAAACTAGGAAACCCTAATTTGTACCTTCCGACTAGCCTTCGGGTTTCCAGAAAAAGGCCAACGGTCACTGTGAAGATCAGGTTTGAGAAGGGGACATTACAATCATTCACGTTTGTGTCTATTCTATCAGTTCTGTGTTTTACATATGATTGTTCTTGCACACATAGTTTTCTTTACGAATACATGTTTATCTACATTTTATGCATAATGCATTGCTATTGGTTGTATTTAATAGTATATGAACCCAAGATACCTGGGTCAGTTGGAGAAGGGGCATTGTTTGTGCTAAGTGCCTACCACGTTTGTCTACATTTATGTATACTCAACATGGTGATGGTATCCAGTATCCACATGTAATTGTAATCTGCAAACCTGCAATTTTAAAACCCAAGCTTAAATGCTTTATAGCACAAAGTTGTATTGAATGTCTGATCGCTACACAACTTGACCCTGTGGTGCCTCTGCCTGTCCTTGGCAGAGCTTGAACTGAATTACATAGTGACCAGATAACAGTGAGAACAAAAGGTTATTTTTTTAAGACCAAAACAATGATCAAACGTAGCCATTTGCAGTTTTGAACATTTGTAGCCATTCTACCAAATGTTTGATTCAAGGAAAATCTTACCATTGGATTGAGAACAAATAGGCAGGAAATCCCTGACAATAAAAGTGTTTATTTAAAATTATAACTTGTTAAAATTAGTGGTTGGGTCAAGCCAGGTAACACGTAATATATCTTTTCAAATTCAGTGAAATGTCTAAGGTCGAGAAACAAAATAACATCAGTCCAAGCATTTATATGAGAATTTTGGTTGTTGAACATCGTGAGTCATTCTATGTTCATTCGGTCAAAAATTATGTACCATGTCCGGTGTAGTAATAAAACCAAAAAAGGGGAGGAGGATGAGAAGTGTCTTTGCTATGTAAATGGCTTAATAGTAGATGAATGCACAGTTTCCCTATTATTGCCATAGAGTGCATGTGTTTTACAAAGTTCATATGTATCAATCTAAATTGAATAGAGTTTCTATGCCAGAGTCCAATTCTGACATTAAATCTTGAGTACAAAATTAAAGGGCATACATCCCCGCTGAAGCATGGTTATATGCATTGAAAAACATAAGCTCTTCTATGAACCATTGGTGAACAGTAGTAAAATGTTAACCATGGGAGCTGATTGGCATCCTTGATTTCTTATTTATTAGAGATTCTTTTTTGTTCTAGGCAAGCTAAGGGGGTTTTTCTATTTGTATAGGTACTGTAATAGTGGATACATTAAAATATAGACCTCGGATAGTAAATTAGAATCATCCAAAATCTGCAGATCTATGATGAGCTTGTTCAGGTAAGAATTAGAGAGGTGGCGATGACAAAGAGCATGGTAGTGAAATGTGAGATTGAGACCGTCTTACTTTATCTTTATGAACTTGGCTATTCTAGGGGCAACAATTCCTAAGCTGTAAAATATATTTTTGACTCCTCAATTTATATTTATCATATTATACTCAGCATTCTAACTACCATTACCGTCCATTTGTCAACAACATATATCTCTGCTATTTTTATGGTCCTAAATGTTTCTGCATGATGTTCAAACATTTGATTCCAAATCCACAAACCACTACACATTTGAATTGAACTTTATATTGGTTTAAAATGGAGTGGAAAATATAGTGTCTGATTCTTACATCTAACTTTCAACACTTTGAAGAATCAAGTAAACACATCTTTCATAAATTCAAGAAATCAGTAAAAAAATGAATTTGGCTAAGAATGAAGTCTATTTAAGCTATATAAGTTGTTATCTATATAAAGTTAAGCTATCATGTAACAGGGACACAAATTGTAGATAAATTTTAAATTTGGGATCTATAACGAAGCAAAATCACCTGACTAGCACAATATGAACCTCCTCCCCAATATTCAAAGCCGGTGGTTATCAAGGAGACTCCAATCAATATAATGGCAGTCCCCGTCACAATAGGAGGAAATATCCGCCGCAAAATTCTTGGAGGACAAAAGGAAGCTGCAACTTGTAGCCAACAACAGACAAGAATCTGTACTCAAGAATGGTTAGTCTACCAAATTGACTACACAAAAACAAAGGAAATTAGTTCTTTGAGGAAAGCAATAAGATTTTACAGCTTGAGATGATAAAATAGAAAATGTCTAAGAGTAGGCATGTTAAAAGTTGCTAGTCCAATATATAGTAAGCCCGACAAGGATTTAACCATAGAGATGTTGATGTTCTGCCCTTCTTGTGTTTACAAAAGAAGAATTGCATAAATACAACTGGTCTAATAATATGTATTGAGACCTGGCTACTTAAGTAATGAGTGTCTCACATGCCATATAAACTTAAAAAGAAGGATTTATAAATATTAAATGATGTATTATATTTGCATACCAAGTGCAAGTTTATACTCACAGTGCCAAGGATGTGACCATAGGCATCTTCTCCAGATAAGCATTCTCCTTCAAGTTGTTGATTACATGATTTGCACGATCCACTTACAGAGCAAGATACACCATTACACGTGCATGCAGTTAACACTGAGATTACCTGGTCAACTGTCAAGAAGTCCAAGTAATTCATCACCAAGAAAAGAACATAGTTCAATAGAAAAACTGTGAAATAAGCAAATTACCAAGCATCAATATTAATGACAACTCAAAATGGCATCAAAAGGGAAAATGTAATAGCTTTAAGTGTCGCAAGATACTTTATTTGGATTACAAAAATCATATGCAATGGATGCTATGACCCATATTCTCACTCTCAAAACAACTTGTAAAGATGAAATTTTCCAATACAGGACATTAAGAGTGCTTAGAAACAACCATGAAGATCGCTACAAATGGCTATACAACCAATGTATCCCTATTGATTAAAAAAGCCCTTAAAATATAAACAATTAACAATTAAGAAGGCACAGATGCCTCAAAGTGAATTAAAAAGGCCATGACTACCATAGAAATTATCTTGAACATCATAAAACATTATAAAACCAACCTCCCTCAGTCATGGTGTCAATTAGATAGTCCAGCAGGCTGAGTTCCACCTAGATAATGTTGGAAAGTAAGCCTAATAGGCAACCTTTCCTATTTGGACAGTCCATGTACAAAATTTGGAATTCATATAAATACATACTTTTAACCACGTTTTTTATCATTCATCATTCATGAATTTGTAGAGCATAAGTCAATAAGTACGCGATATGAGGATTTGAGATTAAAGAAGAGGGGCAACCTCGTCTAAGAACACAACAAATCGTATTTAGGAGGGGTTTTCATCAGTAATGACATATCTATGATGGATTTTGAGCCTTAGAATGGTGCAATCCCTCATTTTGAAACTTTGGTATCCTTCCATCAGCATTTTTGAAATTTGAATAGAGGTGACTAGCTTAAAACGGGGATCACCCTGGTCCACAAATTGAGACTTTGACTGGTGGTTTAACTTAAATAACAAATATTGAACTTTGACCTGCTCCTATTGCTTAGTTTACGACTTTGGCATGATTTTGGAATTTTTCTAGTACAAAGAGTCGAGTTTGATCAGATAGAATTTTTTTATCTTGGAAGTTAAAATTTAAAGTTGATGGAATAGCAGATAGTTATCTCGACCACATAGAATTTCTGTCCTTGGATTAATGATCCAATATTTTGACTCAAAAGTGAGCGTTAACAGAGACCAAAATGCTCACAGTCTAGGTTAAAAAGTGCCCTATCTGGTACATGTGATATCCATAAAGACAACAATTAAACTTGGTATTGATTGGGAAAGAACTACATCAGATATCCACTAGATGAATATATTTACACTTTGAAGAGATATAAAAAAGGGCTACATAGAATAGATATGCCCTTCTATAATATAAAATAGAAAAAAAATCATGATAAAGGGTTAATAACATGTCTTGGTATGTATCAAATGCAACGACAGATTCAGGGTATTGTAACAACATGCCAGCTAATCATTTTATGTGGAATAACTGAAAAATCAAAACAGAAAGATGTGCCCCTCAATCTCAAAATAACCAGCTGCTACAGATGTTGAACAAAATATTTATTGTCAAAACAACTTCCACAACAAAAGACTTTGGAAGCACAGCACACATGGACAATGCACGGTCACTTCCACATATAACTCTTTTTCTCAGGTGCCCCTGGAGAGAGAAAATATGGAATGTAATTTGGTCTTTGCCTGTTTGGCCAAAAATCAAATGCTTCATTTGGCTCTTGCATCACAACGGTGTCCTCACTGCCGAAAATATTCATAAAAATGGATGGATCAGCCTTACAATTTGCCCATTATATAGAGCAGAAGGAAAAACAAATACACACCTCCTTTTTCAATGCAAATTTATCCACCAATTTGGAAACATAGGGCCACTCAGTTTGGATGCAAGAATAATGATATGAATTTTATTCAAATAGAAAAATTGAAATGGAGAGTTTACAATTCTGTTATGATTTTTATCCAACTTTTTTCAAAGGCGGCACCCAATTTCATCATTTGGCATATATGGAAGGAAAGGAACTCCCACATCTTCATGGACAAAATAATCTCAGCCAATCAAATAATGCATCAAATCACCATCAAAATCCAACAAATGATCCCTATTTGTCACATTCACAAAATGTATTCAAGACAACTAACATGACAGACTGTGAATTGGCTAAGTCCTGGAAGGTTCCATTTCATTACAGCTACCCACACTTTAAGGTGCCAAGAAAGGCAATATGGAACTCACCACCACCTGGTATCTATAAATTGAATTTTGATGGGGCCTGCAAACAAAATATGGCATGTGCCAACATCGGAGGAATTATAAGTATCTGCACAGGGGAATCGGTCATAATCTTCTCCCAACAGATTGACCACCGCACAATTGATTTCTCAGAGCTCTTGGCCCCTTACACAAAGCATTCAACAAGCCATTGTCAATTCTCTTCCCAGATTAATCATAGAAGGCAACTCTCTATTGATCATCAACAAATTGAATAAGAAATGGAATGGAGAGGAAAATGATTGCACAAATAATGCAACCACAAAGCATCATTGGTGACTCGACAGTCTGATACAGCAATTCCTGCCCATACTACCTTGGTTTCAAGAGCTTCCCCTTCAGCAACGAGTGCAAAACCTCAATATCATTTCTGATATCCTAGCAAATTTAGAAATTAAAGATTTTAAAAATCAAGTCTACCAAACCTTTAAGGGTATTGATGAGCTGCCAAACAACATCCAACAATTTGTGAACTTAGAGAAACCAAACCCACAATCCAGAACAAATGAATAAAAAATATATCTTTTTATCCTGGCATTTGGATTGGGCACCCATTTGCTTCTAAGAGGCCCCCACCACCTAACATCTTTAAATTCTAGTAAATCCTACATTTACCCCTTTCATTCTTATTCTCCCTTCACCATCTATCCCTCGCCATTTGTTTTTGTTAACCACTTTGTCTTTGAATGCACTTGGAATTTAGTTTTATCTTCTTCTTTATTGTTCATGACCACTCCACCCCTTACCGTAATTTACTCCCACCTATCCATTCTCTTCATCTACCATAGTCATGTCTACTTTAAACGCATCTACTTAGGAGCTTTCTGTTAGGAAATGTCTCAACTTTACATGAATTTGTGCAATAGTAGTCGTGTGCACAATTGGTGTTTTGCAAGGTGTTTTGCACAAGTACTGGGTTGCGTAAAATATTGCACAAGTTGATTGTGCAAGCCAGGATGTTGTGCAAGGTTGTGTGTAGGTTGTTCAAGACAGTTTTGCACGGTCGTCAGTGTGCAAGGAGGATGGAAGATCTGCGTCAGGCACTCTACGTAGTTTCATTGCACAATAGTGGATTGAGAAGTGGTGCGCAATGGTTGAGTCGTAGTAAGGTGTTGTCGAGGAGATGTGCCACACACTTAGCAATGAAAGGTTATCTAAAGGTGTTTCATACACCTGTCTAATGGAATCGGTCAAACTAAAGGAGTTCTAAAAATGCTTGAACAACACTCTAACACAAACCTATGAAGGAGCTTTACACGTTGATCACTTGGTTTAACAGTTGGTGCATGCAGATTCTCCTGCATTGTAGACGTTGCAAGTGAAGAGTCTACTATAAGACACTATTCCTCTAAGGAAGTTGATATGGTCTAATTACACTGCATATGTGTAGAATAGGTTGTATATATAGAATACACACAGTCTGGTGTGTGCATTCTAATATAGTAAAGCATTGTATGAAGGTTATAGAACCTTGCAACTTGATTGTAGCATTGTAAGACATTGTTTGTGTTACAATTCAATAAGGTTATTGTGTTGGGTTTACCTAGGTAGAAGTCTGTGTTTGTGTGTGCGCTTGTCTTCATTCTTTGCAAGATTTAAGATTCACAATCGCAAACTTTCCTAAGATTATTTGTTTATCATGCTTAAGCTTATTCCCAACATTTATTATTAGAGCTCGGTTATAGCTTTGTAGAGGTTGGAATAGCTTGCAATAAACGGTTTTGTGTAGTGAGAGTTGTGTGGAGAATCTTGTGCAAAGAAAATGACTAGAAGCACCAAAGTGGAAATTGAAAAATTCCATGATACAGAACTTTGAATTGTGGAAGATAAAGATGGAAGATCTCTTGGAGGATAGAGATCAACGGATTGTCAACATAGACACTGCACCCACTGGAATAAAACTGGAAGAATGCGAGAAAGTTGATAGGAAAGTGCAAAGCTCTACTAGATATGTCTGTCAGATTCAGTTTTACTAACTGTATCAGCTGAAAGGATTATGAAGTTTCTATGGCACAAGATGGGCACATTGTAACAGGCCAAGTCGTTGGTGAACAAGTTGTTCCTATGCAAGAAGCTATATTCATTACATATGAATGATGTGACTCAATTGCATATCACCTAAACACCTTCAACACTATAGTAAGTCAGTTGACATTCATGGACGTGAAGATGGATGAAGAAGAAAGGTGAATCACGTTGTTGTGCTCTTTGCTAGAATTG
This sequence comes from Torreya grandis, assembly GCA_037957365.1. Taxonomy (NCBI): domain Eukaryota; kingdom Viridiplantae; phylum Streptophyta; class Pinopsida; order Cupressales; family Taxaceae; genus Torreya; species Torreya grandis. Next base: position 1,857,213 of record JARHVA010000195.1, read on the forward strand.
TGGGAAAGTCTAGTGATCGCTATCACTACCACTACATTGGAGCCGAAGTCAAAAGATGCAGTGGCAGCTATGTTATCAAAGCAAATGAAGTGCAAGTCTATGGAAAGTTATTAGACTAACAACGCCATAAATGTGCGAGGTCACTCGCAAGAGCAAGGAAAGCGAAAGACTGGGGAGAAGTGCTTAAAGTCTAAGGGTAGATCAAAGACTCTGGAACAGTCCTCGAAGAAATGTTGGATCTATGGTAAAACATGGTTTTAAAAAGGACTATAGAGCAAATAAGATGGAGAAGAGAAAACCACCATGTAATGTCCCCATTTCCGGTTCACAAGTAAATAGGTATTGATGACCGTTAGTCTATTTTTCCCCATAGACTAAGGGTTAACTTTTAGGGATTTTATTTTATTAATTGATTAAGATTGCCCGAATAGTGATTTTGATCATTTGAACATATAAGGTAATTTTAGTTAGTTAATAGAATATTATTAAAAAGTGGTTTTTACCACTAAAGTATTCTATAAAAGTGGTTTTAACCATAGTTCACATACTCGTACTTGGAGACTACTCGCCCAGTGCCCAAAAAGTTTACTCGACGATTATTCGACAACCACTCACCATTATTCGACAAATTAAAAAATACTCAAATTTATTAAAAAAACATAAATTTTATAGAAATTGCAGTTGTAAAATCTATCAAATGAGTTGTAAAACGTTGGGGAAGTATTTTCTATTAGATTTGAATACAAATAAATTACAAAAGTGCATGATCAAGATCTATGCGAATACAATTATACAACTATGAACTATCACAGTGTCAAGTGTCAACAACAAACTGATACATATACAAAAATCTACATTTTTCTCTTCCTGCTCTAGTGAAAACTAAGGGAGATAGAGAGTCTAGTCCTCCAAGTCGGCTGCCCCTCCTCCCTCTACCTAGAACATTGTTCCTATGTCTTCACCTCTACCTATGCCCCATCTTCAACATCTACAAGGATGTCATCCAATCCAATATCTCCTTCTGCTGCAGCTGTACACTCCATAGCTTGCCTCTCAAAATCAGCAATCTCATCCTCTGTGAACATGGGGGCCTCCTCATCCTGTGCAGTCCAATCACCATAGGGATCGATTTCATCTAGATCAATAGAAAATGTGATGTGTTTTCCACCTTTCTTTTGCGAAGCCGGAGGTTGTATTGCACAAAAACCAGGGCATTGAGACGTTGTTGACTCAACTTGTTGCGCTTCTTTGTGTGAATGGCGTCGAATAAACTTCAATTGCACTCACATCCATAAGCGTTACAAGGTTGAAATAAAATGTGGAGGGCTAGCCTTTGAAGATTTTGGGTATTTCCACCCCAATCTTCCCACCATGACCCTGCAAACAAGATATTCAAAAGTTTGGCAGTCATTAATTGTAAATTTATAACTTATAAGGTACAAGTAAATACTTCATTTTTTATTACTTGGTGACTATGTGGTTCTCCCTCGAATAACTAGTGCCAAAAAAAAGAGCCTCCTCCTGGCCTGTTTGTAGTTCTGCAACTCTGAAATAATGAGGTCTCTCATCTCAATGCCAGGTGTCATACTCTCAATGGATGTTGAGAGGCCCTCCATAACTTCCCCATTAGTATCTGTGAAGCCATCAGAGTAGAAAAACCTAGGGTTAAGATAGAACCCTACTGCATGGATGGATTGATGGAGTTGATTGTTCCACCTCCGATCAATCAACTCTCAAATGGGATCAAATCTGACACTATCCCCCTATAATAGTTTTAGTTGGCCTCTTTGGCCCTATCCATGGCCTTATAAATGTAACCCATTGGGTTTTGCTCTCCATCCACCTAGCGCAAAACCCTCACCAAAGGCTCTGACACCTATAAAGTTACAAAAAAAATTTAAGTTAGAAACTTACAATTAAATTAAATACTTTAAAAAATTGAAAATAAAAGAAATGATTTGAAATTAAAATTAAAATTTGAAGTTACTTTGATGATTTTTGTAGCTCTCTCCACATAGTCCTCATTAAAAACTGCCTTTGAGACTTTGATTCCATCAGCTTTCTTTCAATATGTTGAGTCCACCCATGCTTGGCACACAAACCCCTACTTCAAAGCTGTCAACAAATTGCAAATACTTTGCAACATAAAGAAGTTAGTTGCAAGCTTCGTGACCCCTACTCGCACAAGCTCTTTCTTCTTGGTGTGTTCTCTCATCAAGATGAGAACTGTTATAGCTTGGAATTGCACCCTTGTGAGAGAATTCTTCAGCTTCCCTCACTTCTAGCTATAAGCATGGGAGCAACCTCAGGATGTGGGTATCCTATAATGAGGTTGAACCTCTAGGCTTCTTTATGAGGCTAGTTCCTCAAGTGCTTCACTTCAACTCTTGATCGAGACCTTAGTCCCATACCTTGTTCTGAATGCCATGTAAGACCAATATGCTGCAAGGTAACTCCCAATTTTGTGTAAACTCTCTGGAAAGACATAATGCAAAGCGAGGAGTGACTTCCAAGATTAGCACATCTGGCACCACGAACACACTAGGACAAGCATGCAAGGTTAGGCTCAAATTCTTGATGATATCTGATGGATTTGTGGAAGAACCATCAAGCTGCAGGACTCCCTTGGTGTGCGGCTCATACTTGAGGTTTAGCTGGTCAGCAATAGACTTTGGCATGACTGAGGTGCTAGCCCCGCTATCCACCACTTGACTTTTCTCCCAAAGGACTCTTGGTTGCATTGGTGAAGACTTCAGCTTCCTTGCTTGGTTGCTTACTTGTAGTTGTAGAAACACTCATCTTGGACAAACCTTCTTGAAAAATGTCTACTTGGTTGGGCATGAAAAGCATGTCCCACATTGGTACGCTCATGCTGGATTCCTTCATTTGCTCCACAATGTTGATTGGAGTACCCCCAGCCTTTGCCTGGGTTTTAGGAGCAACTGTTGTTGACTTTGTCAGTGAAGGAGAGATGACAAGAGGTTCTTTGAAAGCTTCCTGGTTGTCACCCATATTCCTTCTCTTAAACCTTGTGTTCGTTGAGACTGGGATATGGGCCAAACTGGGAGTAGCCTACGGATTGGATGCATAGCACTCCTCTTGCTCACTGATGAACATGGAGGCTTCCAACTGGTTTGACCCCTAATCCGAGCCTTGTTCTTGTGGAGGATGCTCTTGCTTTGTTAGCGTGGGCACTCTGTGGTTTGGGCCATAAGAGCTTGGTTATATCCATAAGCAACAACCTACTGCCATTGATCAATGATCATTGAATGCTTGGTTGGAGCCATTAGTTGGAACAATGGATTGTCCAAAAGAATGATTCCAAGGCATTGTCCCTTCAGCCTCCTAAGCCACATTGCTTGAACCGGGACCAAGGAGTTGGAAGGGCCTACAACGTTTGAATTATAATTATGTTGCCTAGCATAGTTAGGCTGCCCCTATCTTTGGAAACCTTCTTTGTAGGGTGGCCTATTAGCTTGATAAGGTTGTTGTCTCTTGACATTGACCACATCATTTCCCAAGGATTGGAGCATGTTTTTCAATTCCAAGTAATTTTTTTGCTCTTGGGAGTCGTTGGATCCACTAGTAGAAGCCTTCTCTTGCTTAGGTGAAGGCACAACAACAATTGTTGGCATTGGAAGTATAACATCAAGTGGAGGAATGACTGAAGGAGGTGGTATGATCTCGGAAAAAAGAGGCATTGGGGGTCTGGGAGTAAGCTTGCCAGCCTGAACTAGGCAATTTTCTACCTTGATTGCCACCTCGTATGCATCTGGCAGTATGTCTCCTCCCATAGATTGAATCATTACAGCTATGTCGTTGTTGAGAGCCTTCAAGTAATACAAGAAAGCAAAGTTCGGAGATGGTCTAACAGCTGCTTGAATTCTATCCCATGCCTTCTGAAATCTCGTATTGAAGTCTTGCATGAGTTCATGAGGAGCTCTCTTGATTGTGGTCAGTTGCTCTACAAGTGACAGATGACACTCTTATCTGCAAACCTTTTACATAGCGTTGTTCCCAACTCGTCCCATGAGTGGATAGAATTAGGAGCTAGGCCTTGATACCAATCTAATGCCTTTCCTTTGAAAGATACAACCAATATCCTAACAGCCACATTCTCCACTGTGATATTGTGAATGTTGCAGAAATTGGTTGTCTGTTATGTGCTCAGTAGGAGTTACAGCTTGGTCTCATGTGTAATAAGGAAAACTTTTGAGCGCTGCTATTGGCATAGGATCATATTGTGATAAGTTCAAAGGGCTTTGGCCGCTGAAGCCCACAAAAGCTCTTTGGGGAATCATAGAAACAAGAGGGGCTAATAAAGATCTTCTTGCATAGGTATACTTTATGACTGGTTTAGGAGGATAGCTTCTTACGTAAGGGTGAGTATGGGCGAACCTTAACCTTCTTGTTGAGTTTAAAGGTAATTCAACAAACTCAAAAAAAATACTTGCAGAAGTCGATCTTGTAGTCACCTTTGGCATGAAAGATAGCTACTGCTCTGCCATCAGATAGTTGGGTGTTCTTAGGAGTTGCCAGATGCTGAAGGATGAATGCTAACACTGTTGCAAAATGATCAAAACATCAAATTTGACCAATCTTTCATAAAAAATAAAAATAAAATAGTAGTTGTCCCATCGGGCATGCCAGAATTGTTGTAGCTTGGAATTGCACCCTTGTGAGAGAGTTCTTTAGGTTCCCTCACTTCCAGCTATAAGCATGGGAGCAACCTCAAGATGTGGGTATCCTATAGTGAGGTTGAACCTCTAAGCTTTTTTATGAGACTAGTTCCTGTTGACGCCTCAAAACTTGAGAATTGGGCTGCCTAATCACCTTGTGTGGTCATACATTGATTTGTTAGCTCATTGATATAAGCAACCTGTTCTTGACCATGCCCTAGGGGTGGATAATTAGGTTGTTCCTGTACCAAATTATTTTGAGTGGGGAGAAGAGCTTTGGACGATGAAGAGGCATTTGGATTGTAACTCTGATAAGGCTTGACTTGCATAATCTGACCCTGCCCTTGATTATAATTCTGGAAAGGGGGTCTATTCGTCTGCCCAAACTGGTGGTATCCTTGATTCGGTCGATAGCTCTGAGCTTGCTGCCTCTTGAGGGCAACTAATTCATTGGTAACACTCTGCAGTAGGCTCTTAACTTCGTGGAGATCATTTGCAAGGGTAGCAATCGGCCTTTTTACACTAGGCAGAGGAGCTAAAGTGGGCATAGCAAGCTGAACTAAGGGCTGCAAATCAAGAAAGAGTGGCATATGAGGTCTAGGAGCTATTTTTCTGCTTGAGCCAAAAAAATTTCAGCAGCTATGGCTATTTCATAAGCAGCGGGCAGAACATATCCACCCATGGACTGTATCATGACAGCAATGTCACTATGCAAGGCCTTCAAGTAATAGAGGAAGGCATAGTTTGGGGTTGGCCTCACTAGAATTGGGATTCTGTCCTAAGTCTTTTGGAATATAGTGTTAAAATCTTGCATAAATTCATGTGGCGCTCTCTTCATAGTGGTCAATTGCTCAGTTAGAGACAAATGGTCACTTTTGTTTCCAAACCTATTTGTCAGGAGGGTCCCTACATTCCATGAACCGACTGAATTCATAGGCAAGGTCCCATACCACTCCAAAACTTTCCCTTCAAAGGACAAGGCCAACAACCTAATGGCTACATTTTCTTCAATGATATTATGGATGTTGCAGAGGTTGGCTATGTTTCTGATATGCTCAATAGCAGTGATTGACCCCTCTCCACAAAAGGGAGGAACACTCTTGAGAGTTGTCCCTGGAATTGGGTCATACTGCAAAAGGTTCAAAGGACTCTGACCATTGAAGGCCACAAAAGGCAAAGCCATGGTTGTGACAAGATTCAATCGAAGTCTCCTCGTGTAGGTGTATTTTATGGCAGGTCTAGAAAACTGGTTTGATGTGTAAGGATGAGTCGTTGCAAACCTTAGCCTCTTTGTTGAGTTCAAAGGCAGCTCAACAAATTCAAAAGGAACACCCTTAGAAGAAGATCTTGTGGTGACCTTAGGCATGGGATGCCAGGCTGATCACTAACCAGAGATTGAGTTCTTAAAATGGAGTTGCCAGATGCTGGATTATAGCTCTTTCTTTTGGATTTTTTACAGTAACAGGACCAGCACCAATCTTGAAACTTCATAGGATGTAAATTTTGTCCCACCGGACGTGCCAAAAACTGTTGACGCTATGGATTGCACCCTTTGAAAGGAAACTTAGCTCCTTTCTTCCACACGGCACAATGGAGACATTCCTCTTGTTGTGGGTAGCAAGTTTGAGGAATGAATCTCTAGATTAAGGGCTAGCTCCCTTTGATGCACCTTGAGGCCCTGGATTTCTACTGCTAACAATGGGGGGGTGAAAAGAGAGGGATAATACAAAAACAGAACCTAACTACGGTGGTGATGCACCAAAATTGATTGGTCTACTCAGTTTTTACCTACACTTTGCACCAAAAGGAGCGAACAAACACTTCATTTGAATAAGAAACTAATTGCATCAATGCTTCAACAAGGGGTTTTATAGAGGTATAAGGAGGAAGAACCTACCAGAGGTGTCCTGGAGACACACTGTTGGACAGTTGCTCACCTGCGCCTATACTTCAACCTGGGCACTTCTTGTTGACCTGCAGAAGAGGATCTACAATACACTAGATATGCTGGCATCAACCTATGAAAGCATTAAATAAATGACTGAGCATAAAACAATACACAAGCATATGCAAAAGTGCAAGCTCAAATGGAGGTAAAACACTTCTTTTGATTAAAGGTAAATTTTTTCAGGCCTTCGCCATACAAAGCTGAGAGATCCCTTCTCAAAATGAGAGGTTACAATATATAGAGAAATTTGGAAAAAGATCCTTGACCAGCCAAGAGAAAGAGGCCCATACTGCATTAAACACTCCTGCAGCAAAGAATTTGCGCATGCTGTTGTCATCTCTCCTTAAATGCGCTTGTGAAAGCCATGTTGTAGGTGTCCCAGATATTGACTTTGTTGCCCAAGCTGCATTAAACACTCCTACAAAAGCATGGGTCACTTCTCTTATCAACCGACAAGGTCACCCCTCACGTTCCAGGGCATGCTCTCCCTTGAATGCTCGCGCAGCTGGCTACTTATTAATGTCAAAACAAGGAAAATTAGGCCGCCCCCTTAAATGCTTGCGTAGCTCTCTTAATGGCTATTCGGTGGAGACTATTCCACCTGAAAGTATTTACTTCTCCCGCCGATGCCTCTTGTGCCACATAGCCTAGTCTAGTTCGTCTCTGCGTTTGACTTGCCATGCCACCTAGAGCATTCTAAGCATTTGTCTTATATGTGCGTGGCCGCGTTCTGGATTACCCGCTTTGCTTTTCTCTTTTCTTGCTAGTTCTTGTCCTTTTCCTGGCAATTCAAGCTCTCGAGGCTATCCCTTTTTTTGCTCGGGCTCCTTCCTTGGCGGGTCGCTGAGTCTACCTTCAGGCTTCTGGGCCTTTGAATTTCTTCGGACAAAATGTCCAAAGGAATTCCTTCGAACATTTTGTTTGAAGGAATTCTTCCTTTATGCTTGCCGCTTTTGACAACCCACCTTTGACGACCCTTTAGGTCCCTACCCATGAGTTCTTTCAGACATTTTGTCCGAAAGAATTGTTTTTTGGCTTCTCTCCAACGGTTAACCCATCACCTTAAACTTGACGTCCGCTGGCCTGTCATCTCATTTGAAAACCAATGGCTATTTCACTACCCTGAATTTGACGTTCGTGGGCCTGTCATCAGACATTTGAACTCCAACGGCTAGCTTATTACCTTAAAATTGACATCCGCAGGCCTATCATCCCCATTTGGCAATTCCTTTGGTTTTTTTGCAAACGGACTTTTCCGAAGGGAAAGTGACCCTTCAGAAAAATGGAAAGGTCCTCTTCTCATGGCTAAGTGCCCTCCAAAAGGGCACCTACCCTTCGAACTCTTGTCTTCCGAATTTCTTCAGGTTTCTTCACTTGTTGAATTTCTTTGGACAAAATGTCTGAAGGAATTCCTTTGGACATTTTGTCCGAAGAAATTCATTCTTTGGGCGTTCTTTGGATTTCCTTCTCTCTTTGGCCTATCAAGTTTCCCAAAGAAACTCTTCCCTTTCGGCCTTTCTGCCTTGGCCTTTTTGCTTCGACCATCTGCTCTCCGCAAGGACACCTTGAGCCCAAAGTTGCCCTTCGGGCTTTTATAAAGGTCCATTTTGTCAATTTCCTGCCTCCGCAAAGGGCTTCTCAGCCTCTAAGTCACCTTTCGAAAGAATTGCAAAGGTCTTGTTTGGCACCTAAGTGCCCTCTGCAAGGGTACCTACCCTTCGGACTTTTTGTAAAAGACTGCTGGCCCTTTGAACTTGGTCCGTTCTGCTGATAAAAGGCCCTTCGAAGTAACTTGCTTGCTCTGTTAAGCTTTCAAGATCAAAATGGGTTTCAAGTCGAATTTTTGCTTGCCGGACCCAAAGCACTTGGCAATCAGGAGGAAACACTTGGTTTTTCCACAGAAAGAGGCCTGTCAAAGAAAAGCCCACAAGGCAGCTATGGGATGAACTTGTCAGAACCTAGGCTAAAAGACCTTGCAAGGAAAAGGAAAGAGGGGTGCCCAATTTTGGCCTGTAGGACCAAAATTGGTTAACAGTTCCTCAGGTGCTTTACTTCAGCTCTTGATCTCACACTAAAAGCTACTGTCAACATAAGAAAAAGGGGTAGGAGGATTACTTGAAAAAAATCTAAGCTAAGGGAGGTGATGCACCAAAAGTAAGTGATCCACTTAGTTTGGGGAATGACACTAATTCAGCATATGATAAGTTTGCTTACACAACCTCCTAACTAGCTAACTTGCATAAATATTTCATAAACTAGGCTTACTAAACTATACATGAAGCAAAGAGGGATTTCTAAATCTACATTAAGTGTCCATTAATGACGGAAAAGCTCAAGTTCAGACTTGCAACTAACTGGAAAACCCCTGAAAATAAGCAAGAAAGAAGGACAATAAAGTTGGAAGGACGCTTCTTCACAACACTATTGTGCACAAGCTAACTCAACACAATTTTTAGACAAAGAGAGGTAAAATAATCTTTATTGCTTCAAAGGTCTGTTACACAGCAATTTTTGGAGAGTGATTCTATCCCCAGTCCGGGGATGATTTGCTTGGCTCCAAGGCCTCTATATATATAGAAAAGGGGGAAGAGAGAAGGGAAAGAGAGAAGAAGTTGCCGATGGCAGGAACTTTGACGTTGCACTTTCTTGTTCTCTCTAAATGCGTTGCTTAGGATCACTCAACAATCTTCTCGAGTCCCTCTCGTCTTTAATACTTTCTTTGGCACGTCTGAAAAGTCATGTTGTGAGCAGCTGAAATGTTTCTTCTTGGCATGATGCATTTAAGCATCAAACGACGATTGCGGACAGTGAACCATGCTGGATGAGAGCCTTCATAACTTCTAGCCACCAGCCACTCGGACTCTCTTGTGTTTATTGATCATCCTTCTGCCACTTGTCATTTACTGATTGGCCCTTTTTGCTCCAGTTACACCACATGGCAGCCTTCCATTTGTTGCATCATGATTCTCGTGTTGTTGGACCTAGCCTAAGTCAAGCACTTGGAGAATCCTGATTTACCCTATGCATAGTAATTCGGGTTCTTTGGCCTCTCCAACTTCAGACTTTTCCAGATCCTTCACTTATAAAGCCTTTTAAGTAGAGTACTTGGAGAAACCCAATTTACTCTATGCAAAGTAATTTGGGTTCTCTAAGCCTACTTACTTCGGACTTGTCCATCTTGAAGTCTTCTCATTTTGTTTTTTCCCAAGCCTTAAGACTTCGGTCTTTTCAAACCCGATTACTTCCAACGGCTAGTCACTTATCTTGATTTTGACGTCCATTGGTCCATCGTTTCCTTTGGACATTTGGTCTCGAGCTTCCTTCTCGACTTATTTCTTTTGGGCAAATCTTTCGAAGGAATTTCTTCGAACAATTTGTCCGTATCTTTGGAAACTACCCTTCGGGCTTTTCACAATGGACTTTATCGAAGGGTAAGACCCTTCGGGCTTTTGGTGTGTCCCTTCGGACTTCCACGAACAATCCTCCCGAAGAGAAAGATACCCTTCAGGAATTTGGAAATGGTCTTTCCAAAGGGTAACATACCCTTTAAGAAAATTGCAACTGTCCACTTGAAGAAAAAAAGCCCTTCAGAAAAGTTGAAAAGGACCTTTTGCCCTAAAAAGGCCCTTCGGCATTTTGAAAATGCCCTTCAGATTTTTTGAAGTGACTCGTTCCTTGAAGAACCTGAGAAGCACTATTTTTCAAGACCAAATCGGGTTTGTTAAGCCCCTTTACTTATTTCGGGCTTCTGACTGCTCACAACGTATCAAGTAATCAAGTAGTGCTCCTTGGAGAACCCAAAATACACTGTTCATGAGTAATTTGGGTTTGTAAACACAAATTACTTCTACTTATAAAACATTCAGAAGTTAAACACTGCTGGAAACCCAATTTGCATTGTGCCCTCAGAAACCTGAAGTTGTCACTGCTGAAAAACCCGAAGTCCTCCCAAAGACTTGCCATTTTTTTGCCTGAAAGCTCTCTTTTTCATACTTAGGCAAATTTTGATATGTGGACCAAAAAATGGCCAACAAGAACTCAAGGGTGATTATAAATATATTTTGTGATGTCTCTAGCTTCTTCTACAACCAGTCTGACCCAATCAATTTTGCCTATGTCCTCCAAGAGAAGGTCAAGGCAATGCACCGTGCAAGGTGTCCAAAAGAGTGATGGATGTTTGTCCTTGAGAAGTCTCCCAACCGCCAAATATGTTGTTGCATTGTCAGTGATAACTTGGACAACATTTTCGATGCCTACCTCTAAAACAACCTCCTCGAGCATCAAACTCAAAGTTTCTGCATTTTTTATATTTCTAAGCTGAAACAACTCTTTTTGTTGCTCCAAAATCTCTAATTTTTCTTTTGTTTGATGCAAGCGTGCCAACTCCTCAAAGTAAAGTTCGAGATCAGTGCAGTCAAATCTCTCAATGAGCCACTTGCGAAATTTGTCATAGGTATCTATGAGATGGTGCTCTTGGGTTACAACCCATGGTGCCACCAATCATACGCTGCCCCCTCTAAATATGATATGGCAAATTTTATGGCCACACCTTCCTCCATGGGACGAAGTGAAAGGTATGTGTCTACCTTATCAACCCATGCACTAGCTGAAATATCTGTAGAGCCATCAAATATGGGAATAACAAATTCTCCAAAGGCATCCTATACTGCCTTTTGTCTACACCGGTCCATCCTATGACCACCTCTTCCTCTCTACCATACCACAAACTCAATGAGATTTATGGCCTTTCGGATAGAGGGTGAAAATGTCATGTATTCTTCATAGATTTCCATGAGATCAATCTGAATAAAAGGCTGCTCCTTCATATCTTCCATGTCATGTAACCCTTCAATTCCCACAGTTAGCCAAGATGTTGGCTCCGATACCACTGTAATGTCCCCAATTTGGGACAATCATGAAAAATCAGGGTTTCCTAACAAACCAATGAATTGCTACTGATATCTACTTCAATAAATCAGTTTTGAATGTGTAAACATGAACCAAAAATCAAAGTGCTGAATTCAGTAACTTTTCGTGCCAATGATGAGGGTCTTATGTTGATTTGTCAACCTCCATATTTCTGATTTTACCCCACAAGATACAGCCATTGTTCCCATTATGACAACCTCTTAAACCCTTGCAATTACTCACCAATATTATGCCAAAATATGCAATTTATCACAACATCAAATAACCATGAAATGAAGGTGCAAACAGTTTAATGACCTTACCAATGAAGTCGCCAATATTCAAGAAAATAACAGAATTAATTAGCATGTGAATTCCTCCAGTAACCCTTATCCAGTGATGCCAAAATGAATAGAATAAATCATCAAAATTCAACATAAAATATAAGTACCAATTCTACAGCGTAAGAACACCCTAAAAGGTTTCCCCAAGCTCCCCAAGTGATTCGCCCCACTAAGAAAAATAACTGTAAAATATTCAGAATTTATTTGCCACAAATGGCCTCAAAATCACCTCAAATAAGCGTGAGAAATATTAGAAAAATATAATAAAAAAGTCAGAATTATTATTATCAAGTTAGGGCATCTTTTGGCCACTCAAAAGGCCTTACAATCCTTCCCAACCTAGTCGCCCAACTTGGAGAAGTCACAATAAAAATCACAAATTACTGTCCAGACCCTAGGAGAGGGTTTCCTTGTAGAGCAGCACTCAAAGGGGGGGTCTTCAAGTCTAGAGACCAAGTCGCCCTTCCTACAAAATCCCACAAACCTGTCAATGGCTTCCAAAAACCAGCCACTTGTCCAATCCGAATAATGAAGCATGAATTGTAGCCTTTGAATCTAGATCCACTCACATAGAAGGTATGAAGGTTTCCATCCTCACACCTTATTCACACTTCAAAGGGTTTCATCCTCAAAGTGCCTTAGCCAAGCTTGACATACTTGAGCAAAAATCCAATACCCAAAATAGGATACTTTCAAATGACCCTTCACTTTCTACCTCCCAAGGGTGGCACCCAACTTGGAGGGAAGGATCCAATTCAAAACTTAAAAAGAGTAACTTTTATAACTTTCACTTAAGTCCTTAGGTGCCCATGACCCTCAAAAGGATACAACTTAAGTGGAAATTAGAACAATAAAGTACTTTTCACATTTACTCTTAGAAAACAAAGGGTTTCCCTTTTCTTTTTCTCTTTCCCCTTAGCCCTTGGGAAACAAATGAGACTAACGGTCTTCAACGCTTCATGTCCACAAAGGGGGACATTACATGCCAATTCTGATTTTTCCCTTACTCCAATGAAAGGAACAGTTGTAAATATATAAAAATTAGAATTACTCCCCTTTGTAGATCTCAAACTTTTACCAAGATCCCACACCCTTAGGTAGCAACAATTTCCGCTTTAATCAAGGGGTCCCCAGGCCCCATGTTGTAACCTATATGCCTCATTATATCACCTTTTTTTGCATGCTTCTTATGAGGCCAACAAATCTGGAACGACATAGTGTGAAACAATAAATCTGATATGTTACCAAACCTTTCATACCTTGGGCTTTGTAGAATGGACTTAGGGACAGCTTCCTCACTTTTGCATTAGACAAGTGATGTGTTTTCCTTCTTGACTTCCTCTTTAGTCCGTTTATGCATGCAATCATCACTAATTAATAAAATATCATTGTCATACCTTCAATTACCAACAACAAGCTTGTCCTCCTTTGGTGAAGTGGGGGTTGTGGAAATGCTTCCATCCTTGTGATTTCCCATTTTCTCTTCACATATGTCTAATCCCAATGCTGTTTTGAAAATCAGCAAGCTGTTTGTCAACATTATCATTCAATAGTTGGGCTTTAATCACGACATTCTCTTCTCCCTTGGGCTTGTGCTCCATGATTTCTCCCTCTTCTATTATTGTCAAGGGGGATCCCTTTGTGGTGATGAAGCATTCATCACTTTTGTTGGTCTTTTTTCTTCTTCTAAAGGAGACTCTTGAGGTCTAGGGCTTAACCCCATAGACTTTGCCAAAACCTTGGGACTTGTTGTTAACAATTTTGCCCCCACAGGGCAAATTGTCACCCCTACTATTCGAAACTTTGCTATGGTGCCAAGTTTGTCTTGTGAATCAGTTTTGGGGTTCTTAAATGTGCATTTACAGCCACCCAAGTGGCCATCTACAGCTAGGTATAAACCAAAGTGGCCATCTACAGCCAAGTGAAGTTTAGTCATTCAGAGGTTTCCAAGGAGCTTTCTTGTTTACAGCCAACGCAATGTGTAAATATAGCCATGCAAATGATGACGAAAAGGTCTCCTACGGCCATGTAAATTCTGATGGACTCCTACAGCCATCATATAGAGCATACAGTTCGTTCAAAAGGAGGACACATGCAATAGTTTTAAGAGGGTTTTTCTCCTAAAAATGTCATCTACAATAGTTTGAAAGGGTTTTCCTCCTCTTCTAAGCATCACGTACAGCCAAAAGCCACGACATACAAGTTGTAAGTTCATTTATTTTGTCTTCCCAAGGATTTTTTTCAGGCTATAAGAGGTGGACTATTTCTTCGGACATTTTGTCCGAGAGAAAAAGCTCTCAAAGGGCTGTGTAAAAGTCCAAAAAAATGACTAAGTGGCAGTTGTGCAAAGTTTATTTCCTTCGGACAATTTCTCCAAAGGAAATCAAGAGACAAGAATCCGCAAAAGGGTGTCGGACAATAAGTCCGAAAGAATTCGGGCACATTTTTTCTTAAGGCCATTTCACAAACCGGAGGGATATTATCAAAGTTTATTTTCTTTGGACTTTTGTCCGAAGGAAAAGGAAAAGCACAATTGAAAAGACCCGAAGGGCACCTACCCTTCGGGAAGGTCCAATTCAAAAGTCTCGAAGGGTATGTACCCTTCGGGTTGGTTCACTTTATGTTTTCTAAAGATGTAGACAATTCATCCGAAGGACAACTTCAAAAAGCCCGAGCGCCCTTCAAAAAGCCTGGGTGCCTTTTAAAAAGCCCAAAGGGCAACTGCGCTTGCAGAGGGCACTCAGGCGGTGAGAGGACCTTTAATTTTTCCCGAAGGGTCATTTCCAGAAACCTCAAAAGGTATGTGCCCTTGCAGGGGACACTTCAAGCACGAAGAGGACCTTTGCAAGACTTCTGAAGGGTCATTTTCAAAAACCCCAAAGGGTATGTGCCCTTGCGGGGGACACTTCAAGCACGAAGAGGACCTTTGCAAGACTTCCGAGGGGTTGCTTACAATTTCTCCGAAGGGCACCTGCCCTTGTGGATGGCACCTTGGTCGGTGGCAGGACCATTTGGAAAAGCCCGAAGGGCACTTTTGGAGACAGACATACCCTTGTGGGGGACACCAAAGCGCACTTTTGGGAAGCGGAAGCCCTAACAGAGGGCACCTTCATAAAGTGAAAGACAAAAACAAAGTTTCTGAAGGACACTTGCCCTTCGGGGAAAGACAGCCCAAAGACGGATTTCCTTCGAACTTTTTGTCCACAAGGCCAAAGGCCACGAGCAAGGAACAAAAGCCCGAAGGCTAAAGCATGAACAAAGCCAAGATAGAGAAGAGTCCATGAACAGAAAAGCCGCCTGAAAGCAAAGACTAACGCAGAAAAGACAAATACAGTAAAGACACAGACAAACGTAGAGAACAGAATCCACGGGAAAAGATGACCCGAAGAATCAAAACATAGATGTTAGACGCAGAAACTCGACAGAAATACAAGATGAACATGCGCATGAACAATGGCATAAGGGAAGATTTGTGGAAAAGACAAATATAGACGGTGAACATGCCTAAATAGTCCGAGAATACAAGAGCATGCAACAGCCATGAACAAGAATAGACACGTCCAGATTTGACCGTTCTAACACGTCACCTTCAGTTCTTAAACAGAGGCTCGCTTTGCATGAGGAATCGATTAGTGGAACAGTGGCAAGCTTAAACAAAAGAAATTTCATGCACGCACTCTTGTTTGTCTCAAAGCTTGAAACATTCCGACGGTTCAAGTGTAATTCTTAATTTGGCATTTGCATTGATTTCATGCAAATGGGAGACTTTCAAACGTTCCAACAATTCAAGTGGATTTGACTACTCTTGTTTTGGAGTTGACTGGTTTTCAAGTCAAGACATATATTCGTAGATTTCATGCATCCAAAGCTTGTCTTCTTCTTTTTCAACGCAAAGAATTTTCATGCAAGACAAAATAGACTTTTGTAAAGGCTGAGTTGGTTTAAGTTTATTGCCTCTTTATTTTTCAACGCCAATCTCTTGGCTTTTTGTAATTTTCTATATTAATGGCTTTTCAGCCTTAGATAAAGGATCCCTCTTTTGGCAAGCAATCTTCTGTCAAAGTTTGTGCTATAACTTTTTTTCAAAATCAATAAGAAGAGGACTGTGTTTTTTCAATTTTCAGCAACTGATATAGTTTACTTTTGTTATAGATTTGCCTAAGTGAAAGATTTTCCTTCTTACTTGTCAAATCTAGATTCGTACCTAGTTACTAGTAGGTCATTTATGTAGGTCACATTTTGTGTTTGAACGTCTTTTGCTGAGTTTACAGTGGATATTAGTGGCTATTTAATGTCTTTTGTCAGGCCTGTTTCTATTTTTCCCTCAAGCTTAGATCATTAGACAGAACCTTTTCGTGAAATACTTGTTGTGTATTGATCAATTGCAGTTGAAGTTCTGCCTCTTCCTTGTCTGAATCAGTGTTCTCAGAAGCTCGATTTGAGTGGATCAAGCAAATTAGGTGTATCACTATTTTAGCTAGGATTTTCTTTCAAGTTCCTTCTCCCCTTTTCTCTAAGCAGTTTGTAGCGTAGAAGTTGAGATCCTCATAGATACATCTTACAGAAACCAGCCTTTTCTGGAGGTTCTTCTCATCATTGAGGCACCCACCCTCGTGAGAAGATCCTATTGTTTCAACTGAAGTGAGGATTAGCCATTTTAGCACGTCTTCGATTCAGGGTGCAACTCCAGGTTGACAACACTTATTGCCTTGAGTTCTCTCTGATAATTCTCCATGGCTTGCAACAAATCATCCATGGCTTCATCCATTGTCTTCTTCTTCATCCCTACCTTCTAGATGGGATCTTTGTAATTCTCTTTTGGCAAAAACTTAGGTCATCAATCCATTGAAGTCACACCCCACAACTGGCCAAGAAATTGGCTCTGATACCATTGAAATGTCCCCAAATTTGGATATTTTCTTAAATCTAATTTTTATTGCAAACTCTAAAAAAAATCAGTTTTTTATTTTACCAACAGCAAACCCTAGCTGAATTGAACCCTTCAAAAATAGCACAAAATTAGGATAAACCCAATGCACAGATTGAGATTTTTAACAGACAAGTTTTGCCCTCCAAAAATATGAAATTGCCCTCAAACCCTAAGCGTACCAATCTAAAATATTTATTTTATTTTATGGCTGATTTATCATGCAACAACACTTCATGGAACCTTCATAAATTGCACCAAATTGACTAAGTAAATATACAAAATGTATCATGAATTTTTTGAATATATTTGAGGTCCAAAACCCTCACAAAAATCAGAAATAATAATAGAAAATTACGGAATAATGTTTTGGCTTAGAATAACCTATCAAAACCTCATAAACAAATCCCAAACAATTCGCCCTAGCTGGAATTGATCATTTCCAGCCCTAGATCCAAACACAGCCCTATAAAATAGGGGTATTCAACCTGAAAATCTACTTTTGGCCTCCAAAACCCTAGTCGGCACCCTTCCAAACATTCACCCCACTTGGAAACCCTTATTTTTGCCTTTTTCTGAATTTGATGAACAATGGTAGCTCCTAAATGAAGTTGCCCCATGGAAAAATGAGGGTTTTCGTCCTCAATCTCTTTGCTTGAAGGTTTTCGTCTTCAAGTCCAAAGCTCAAGCTTTTTCGTGCTCAAAATTTGTAAATTCAAATAATGTCCAAGATGCCCTTCAACAAGACCCCTCAATTGCTTTTATACTTCTCCCCAAGTGAACACCCAATTTGGGGGGAAATACCTTTGTTGATCTTTTTTCAAATTATAAAAGAATACCTTTTTTATAATTTACTTAAGCGAATCAATACTCACGACCCTTAAAAAGGCCCCAACTTAAGTGAAATTTTAACAATAAAGTACTTCTACAATTATTCTTTTCAAAACCAAATGTTTCTCTTTTTTTTCTCTTCTTCCCTTAGCCCTTGGGAAACTAGGCAAGGCTAAAGGTCTTCAATAGTGTCATGTCCAAAAGGGGGACCTGACAAATATTTCAATATAATAAGAGTAGAATAAGTAGATCCACACCAATAATTGATAGCAAAGCACAATTCTTGAGAAATAAGGCTAACCGACTTCAAGGAGGCAACCTCCACAAAGATGCAATAAGAAAAAAATTGTAATATGATCCTCAAGTACTAACCACAACCTCCTATATATACCCTACTTAGGCCATGATTACTCCATGGGCCAACCCTACTAACAATATGAAAATATAGACAAATGTAACAAGATAAGGTAAAAGGTAATGTAAGCCATAGATCGGCCACACATATTCCTAAACATGCTACAGGTTAAGGGCATAGCATGCCCGTTTCCTTCAAAACAACATTGGCTTCAACGTTGAGCAACTCTAAACGCTGCTACAAGAATGTTTCATCCTCTTATGTTGCATCCTCACTGGTCAGATTCTTCCACTTGATCATATACTCCTTAATCTCCCTTGCTCGCAGCCTTTTAGTGCATGTCTGAAGGATCTCCTCAAATTCCAGAATGACTCTGCCTTCCTCATCCATATTAGGTAACTCAGTATGGATGGATACTCTCTATCCAATCACCTTCTTCAAGTAGGTGACATGAAATTATGGATATATGCATGTAGAATGAGATCACTCCAACATGTATACCACACTACCAATTTTTTGTAGGATTTGATAAGGGTCGTAATACTTAGATGAACCCCTGTTATCCTTTTTTTGTTGATTCAAGGACATTTGCTTGTATGGCTATATGCGCACAAGGACCCAATGACCCACTTCAAAATACCTCTCGCTACAATGTTGATCTGTTTGTTGCTTCATTTGGTTTTGTGTCATTGCCATATTCTCTCTTAGACTAGCTAGTACCCCCTGTTGGTGTTGAATGTGTTTTTAAATAGCTCAAACCCTTGGCTAAACCCTTAAAGATGAAGTGATGGATGGGGGTTTGTTCCCATATAGTGCCACAACCAGAGACATATTGGATGAGGTATAGAAAGAAGTGTCATACCACCTGTCTTCTAGTCGTAGTCAATAAACTCATGTTTCTTGTTTATCCGATGCAAAACAATGGAAATAACCCTTTAGGCAGTTATTAACCACCTTTGTTTGCCCATTAGATTGAAGATGATATGACAGCTATAAACCGAGTACCTGTTGACAATTCTTCCACAGGGCAGATTGTCTCTTGCCGCTCGGAAAATTCGCATCTCCATCCAAGGAAAGAAAGAAATCATTAAGAAGAATACGTTGTTTTTCTTTGGTAAGGGACCTTTGCTACAACAAGAAAAGTCCAAAGGGACGGTTCATCAAAAGGCTTTTACTTCGAAAAAGTGCTAAGGCGAAAGTCCTCAAGGCAAAAGACAAACGAAAGGCAAAAGACAGTAATTCCTTCGGACTTTTTGTCCGAAGGAATATTTCGGAGAAATTATAAGAGAACATCCGAAGGCCAAACAGGGAGAATCCAAAAGTCCACCCAAATAAGCAAAGAAAAGCCAAGGTACCCTTCGGAAGGGTCATTTGCAACAATTCCGAAGGGCACCTACCCTTCGGGAAGGTACAGAGAATGAATTCGGGACCTTTGCAAAAAGTCCGAGTGCCCTACAATTTTTTCGAAAATGGCACAGACAAGAGCCACTAGCCCTTGCGGAGGGCACTTGATCAGCAAGAGGACCGTGGTGACTTTTCCGAAGGGTACATTTCAAAAGGCAAAGGCAGGAAATGAATTTCTTCGGACTTTTGTCCAAAGGAATTCCTTCGGACAAAAAGTCCGAAGAAATTCAGAAGATAAGAAACTCCGCAGAAAAACAAGCGAAACAAAGGATGGCAAAAAGAGACCTTCGGACTTTTGTCCAAAGGAATTCCTTCGGACAAAAAGTCCGAAAAAATTCGGCGAAAGGGCCGCGCAAAAAACCCGAAGAAATGCGAAGCTAATAAAGCCGAGAGAAAGAAAACCTGACTATGAAAAGGAGCCCGGGAAAAGGTTCAAAGAAATTCCTTCGAACTTTTTGTCCGAAGGAATACTTCGTAGAATAAAGCCGAGAGAAAGAAATGCCGTAGGAAATTCAAGGAAATAAGAGAAGTCCGAAGGAATAAATGCCAAAGGGTGACGTCCTGCTAGCCGTCAAATTCTGACCACGGGAAGTAACCATTGAAACAAGGGAAAACCTAGAATTCCGAAAGTAAAGCCCAATGGAGAAAATATAGACCGGATATAATTATAAAAACACATCCGAATATAGAACCCCGCCAAAAATAGACATGAACAGGCAGACCAGAATAGGACAGAATACGTGCAAGCAAGAGCTATTTTCGAACATCGGTCAAAGCTTCAGTTGACTGGTTATTGAAGTCCTGCTCATCTCTAGATCATCTCATGCATCCGAGAGTCCAACAGAAGTTCCAAATTCGAATGTCGAGTTGACTGTTCCAGATTTAGAGTTGACTAATTGTTAAACGCCGCATTCACTAGGAGCTTTCCATGCGAAGAAGAATGATCTCTTCGTCCAACTCAGTGTAACAAACAGTCAACTCAGCATGATCTCTTCGTCCAACTCAACATACCAAACAGTCAACTCAGCATGATCTCTTTGTCCAACTCAGCATACCAAACGATTAACTCAGCTTTCAAACATTAAAACTCGGCATCAAGCAGCTCACGAAGAAGTTCTAAAATTGACATTTGCATGGATTTCCATGCAAAGAGAGGTGGCCGGTTCATAACAAAGACAAGTTCACTTCCTCAAGCGCAAGAAGCTTCATGCAAAGACAAAAGAAAACATATTTTATTGAAAGGCCAAGTCAGCCATGAGTTAACCTAAGTGAATCCTTCTCTTCAAGTTTTCTACGCCAATCTTTGGCCTTTTGTAATTCTCTCTATTAAATGGCTTTCAGCCTTGTTAAAAAAATCATCCAATCTCTCTCTTGGTTAGACCAGACTCTGCCATTGGTGAGTGGTGTAACCTCTTCGATCAATAGAAGGACTATACTTTCAGATTTCAAGTGTTGGCATAGTGTATATTTCTTCAGCAATTTGCACAAGTGGTAGATTTCTCTCCCTTCCCAAATTCTGATTCATACCTAGTTGCTAGATTATCCTTATGCAGGTCATGTTCAGTGTTCTTTATGTCTTTTGTTAAAGCTGTAAGTGGATGTTAGGTGGTTGCAAAGTGTCTTGTATCGGACCTCTCTCCATCGTTTTCCCTTAGGTTTTGGTCATTGGATCGAACCTCTTCATGAAATATTTATGCATAAGTGATTGATTGAAATCTAAGGTCTTCCTTTTCCCTTGATTGTTCAGTGATCAAGGTTCCAACTTGAGTGGATCAAACTTCTGGTGTATCACCCCTTTTAGGTAGGATTTCCCCTTTAAGTTTCCTTCTCCCTTTTCCATGGTAGTCCGCAGCATAGAGTAGAGATCCTCATTGATACATCATACAGGAACCAGCCTTCTCTGGAGGTTCTTCTCACCGTTGAGGCACCCACCCTCATGAGAAGATCCCATTGTTTTAGCCAGATAGAGGACTGGTTGTTCCATGCACGTCTTCAATTCAGAGCGCACCTCAAGGTTGACAACAGTACCCAACCATGAGAATGAATTAGTCCAAAAATTGTTGATAAAGATAAGATCACGATCACTTACAAAGATCTTGGAGGTACCATGGGTCTTAGTTGTCTCAAATCTCATCCTTGTTTTGTTGACACACCATGCATTCAACCACAAATTTCTGGATATCCCCTTTGAGTCCTTCCCAATAGAAATCTTGCTTGATTCTACGATAAGTTTTCAAAAATCTTGAATGCCCCCTATTGGAGATGCATGGAACTCTGTAAGGATCTTGTGCTTGAGGGCAAAATTCTTGCATTAGTAAAATTTATTCTTATACCATACAACATTCCCTTTCCACTCAAATTTGTTTGAGACACTAGAATCTTAATGGAGCTTTTGAATTAGAACCTGTGTATCAATATCAATCTCCCATTCTAATCTTGCCTCATCCACCCAATCTGTTTGCTAATGGACATTGTGTAGAACGATGCCTTTGTGGATTCATTCCTCCTGGATAGTGCATATGCTACTACATTATCCTTTTCTTTCTTATATATGATTTGAAAGTCATATCCCAACATTTTGGTCACCCATTTTTGTTCTTTGGATGACAACCTCTACTCCAAGAAGTATTTTAGACTATCAAGATCAATTTTCACCTTAGAGTATCTACCCATCAAATAAGGTCTCCATTGTTTGACTGCATAAAAAATAGCCATCATCTCCTCCTACATAGGCTTTAGCAAATTCTTATCCTTGAGCTAACAACTCTCAAATGCAATGGGTCACCCTTCTTGCATGAGTATTGCCCCCATTCCATATCTTAATGCATCCCATTCAACAAGGAAGGTCTTTAAAAATATGTGGTAACCAAAACTGGAGTAGTGCACATGGCCTCCTTTAGTTTCTCAAATGCCTTGGTGTCAACTTCAGTCCAGTGGAAGGAGTCCTTCAACAAGATTGTGAGTGGCGTTACTATGTTGCCATAATTTTTCACAAATCGATGAAAGTAACATGTCAGCCCTAAAAAGTCTGGGAGGTTCTTGAGGGTTTTTGGAACTTGCCATTCTAACATGGCCTTGATCTTACTCTACCTCTTCTACTCCAAAAGCACATTTGGAAGGCTTTGCGTAACACTAATTTTGATTCATTACTTGATTCACATGTTGTAAGTATTCGTCCCATGTCTTATTGTATATTAGTATATCATCTAAAAATATCAAAACAAATTTATGCAAAAAAGGCCTAAAAACAATATTCATCAAACTTTGGAATGTAGATGGTGCATTTGTGAGACCAAAAGGCATTACCAATAACTCATAATGGCCTTCATGAGTTCTAAAAATTGTCTTATGTATATCCTCATCACTTATACAAATTTGATGTTAACCTAAACGAAATCCAATTTTGTAAAGTAGATAGCACCATGTAACTCATCTAGCAAATCATCAATTACTAGAATAGGGAACTTATCTTTGATGGCGTACTTATTGAGTTATATGTAATTCGGGCACATCCTTCTAGTATCATCCTTTTTATGCACCAGTACCACAGGGGATGAATATGCACTTTAGCTATGTTTGATAATACTAGCCTCCAACATCTCTTGTACCATCTTTTCAAACTCACTCTTCTGGACATATGGGTATGCTCTGATGTTTGGCAGTTGAATCCTTGGTAGCAATCAAATGGTATGACCATGTTCCCTATTTGGTGGTAGTCCTTTTGGCATTGCTCCAAAAAAATGATTGGATATCAACAATCTTTTGTAGATTAGATTATGAAGACATCTTTGTTTAATCTCTCAATAGCAAATCAAAGATCTCATCAGTTCTTCTGGACGATTACACAATTGAGTCTCTGTCATACAAATAAAAGAATATTAAAATCTGGCCTTAAAACCCTGGCTTTTGCTAATCTGGCAGTGAAAACTGGATTCTAGAAGGTCTCGGCCTTTCTGTGTCGACACACAGACGCCGTCGTCGGTCGATATCTCGCCGACGTCGGTCACTGTCGGTCAGATTTCTGCCGATGTCGGTCTTCAGTCGACCGATGTCGGTTACTGGAAGCTCTCTGTCTGCCGAGGTCGGTGCCGAAGCGGACCTGTACGGACTTAGTATGGCCGCCAACCTGTCTGTGCTTAACCCCTGATAGCTGAACAACCTGATCTCAAGAATATACGATTCTAACACAGCAGATCTATATCTGTATAACTTATTGAATCGAAAACTAAATTAAGAAATACCTGTAATACTTTGATAACTTCTAAGTGAAGTTATCTCTCAACCCTGAAATTCTGTGATAATTTTTGGATGAAGTTATCTCTCAAATACCTGTAATACTTTGATAACTTCTGGGTGAAGTTATCTCTCAATTTGGCAATAGATCGGCTGATCTTTCACAACCTCTGAATCGCACACAATGAAGAGTTGACGTTCTCCACTGCAATGGAATCCTGGAACCCTTGGCTCAGTCTTCACAGAAGAATTTCTTCAATTTTCAATAATCAATAATATATGCATATGTGAATCTATTCTGCAAAATTATATCTTTGTTCAGAGCTTTATGTGTTTCTATATTCCCTGTTTGAAGGGGATATTACAGTTGTTCAGAGTTTTTGTGCAGAAAAAAGGAGCCCCTAAGTAAGGGACATCACAGTGGTATCAGAGCTTTTGTGCAGATAAAAGAGCCCCTAAGTAAGGGACATTACAGTCTGTAATATCCCCTTGAATATCAAAACAAAGCTCTGAATTGCTTATCTGAATTTCTGCAAAAATATCTTCAAATAGATAAGTAAATCACAATATAAACTCTTATTTATTTGCTCATAAGCTTACAATAGAGATCCTCTGTCAAGTATACAAAGAATATTGAAAGTACGGCCTGAATAGCCTGAATATTCCGCAAACTGGGAAAGAATTCTGAATCTGGTTCGTCTCGGCCTGTTGTGCCAAAAAAACACAGTCGCCGACGTCGGTTATACTGTCGTCGTCGGTCGATCTGTAGTCGTTATCTCGCCGATGTCGGTCTCTGTAAGTATCTGTTCGCCGATGTTGGTACCTATACTTTCTGTTGATGCGTACGGATTTTCACGGATCTGTACGGAACTCGTACGGCCGCTGATATAACACAACCTGTATGCTTGATCCTGATCTGTAGAATTATGGGCTAACACAAAAGATCTATATCTGGATAATTTTTGAATCAAAACCCAAAATTAATGAAAATACCTGTAAACCCTTGTGATAGCTTCTGAGTGAAGTTATCTCTCAAATACCTGTAATACTATGATAACTTTTGGGTGAAGTTATCTCTCAATTTGGCAATAGATCGACTGATCTTTCACAACCTCTGAATCGCACACAATGAAGAGTTGACGTTCTTCAATGCAATTGGAATCCTGGAACCCTTGGCTCAGTCTTCACAGAATAATTTCTTAACAAGAATCAAATCAATAATAGTCATGAATACAAACTCTCTCCCATGAGAGATTCTTATACACCTCCAAAGGTGTGCTTGTTAAAATTAGATTCCCTTAAATTAGACTGGGGCTTCCTTAATTTAGAACTAGGGTCTTAAAATTAGACCAATTCTTAAATTAGAATGAGGATCCTAAAATTAGACCCAATAATAAATAATTAATAATTAATAATTAATAATTAATTAATAATTAATAATTAGAATTGGACCAAACAATTAATATTTGATTAAATCAATCAAATATTAATCTCTTTTAATTCATGTCCGAAAGAACCCAAACGAAAGCCAAGCCCAGCTCCATCAAGACCCTCTATCCATCTCATCAGCGTACGAGGGTCGCATAATAGGCTAATCATCTACTCTGCACATGTCAACTAAAAAGGGGACATGACAATCCACCCCTCCTGAAATTGCTTGCCCTCAAGCAATCGCTGAATGATAGACCAATCAATCCACCTGGATCCCAAATGAAGTCTCGATCTACAGTGCTGTCAACCAACACAAACTCCAGGCCCTGTCCAACACCACTCTCATCCAATGGCGTCACATCACCTCTGTCTCCTGTATGCTTATCGTCATCAACATGTGACCCACCTGTAAAAGAAAGCTGAGACTCTACCACATGTGCTAACTCTTGAACTGAACTCACCTCAAGACAAAGCTCGTCCTCATATCTCTCATGTGTTGGTGTCAATGTGCACTCATCATCGCACTCTATCATGTCATGTAGAATAGGCATCTCCATCCGATGAAAAAACATATGTTTGAAGCTGCTGCCCCGTATTGCCTTAAGAATATGTGTTTTCCCATCAACCTCAAAACGAACCTCCATATCTTTGAGATGAAGAGTAACTTCCTCAAATGAATGAAGCCACTTCATACCCAAGACTAATTCTATGTCCCCCATGTTCACTACAAAATAATTAGCCTTGAACTCATAGTTGTTCAAGCGCAATGGGAGGTCTCTAATCATGCGCTCACACCTAAGAGTGTGACCATCGGCTACCTTAACTCTAATTCCCTCAAAATCTTCGGTAGTGAGTCCACGCTTCTCCACAAATCTAGCATCTATGAAATTATGTGTGGCTCCTATATCAAGAAGGGTGGTAACCTTCTGTCCTGCCAAAACTCCACGGAGTCTGAATGACTCATCCGACTGAATGCTGGATAGGCGTGCCTCCTGTATATGAAGCTCTAAATCTGCCTCTGCCTTAGGCTCTGAAGCCTCTGCCTCCTCAGAACTATCCTGTTGTTCAGAATCTTCTGATTCCACATCCTCATAATATGCCCACATCACACGATTTGCTTTGCCCTTAGGCCTCAAAGGGCAATCATGATGGATATCATATGGACCTTTGCAGTAGAAGCAAAGCTTCTTCCTGCGTAGATCATTAAGCGCCTCACGATCCAAAGGTGGTGCTGCTGGATTGGCTTTTGAATCATTTTTAACCCCGGATTTATCTATGTTAAAATCCGGTCTCTATGTATCCCCGTTGGAGTGCTTATGGTCTCCAGATGAAGAAGTACCTCTGGAGTTAGATCTACTTGATGGGGCTGCCATCTCCATACTGCGCGCCTTCTTCATAGCTTCCTGTAATGAAGGAGGATCAAAGCCTTTGACCCAACCTCTCAATGGTTCTGTCAATCCCTCCATGAAGAGTACTACAAGTCGCCTCTCTGAAATGTCAGGAACCATAACTGATAACTTCTGGAAGTCACCAATATAAGACTCTAGACTGCCACTTTGGCGCAATTGTGCCAACTCTCGGAAATAGGACTCTGGATCTCTCCTGTCAAAACGCTCTACCAGCTTATCCACAAACTCCTGATAAGATGTGATCCGATCATGATGGAGTGTCACCATCCCATGGTGCCACCAATCGTGAGCTACTCCCTCAAGATGTAGTGTCGCATATCTGATAGCATCTTCCTCACCCATTGGCCGCAATGTGAGAAATGTATCCAGCTTACTAACCCAGGCCTGTGCTGTCACCTTCCCACTACCATCAAACGTCGCTAGTGTGAGCCTGCTCGTAGCATGCTTCAAATCATTGTTCTAGGGCCTTGGTCTCCCATTATGTCGACCTCGATAATGTTCTTTTCTTTGTGTGAGGAATCGGTCGAAAGTAATCATCTCCCTAACTACAGGTGGTAATGACTCCCACTCATCAGTCGCTGCCCTAAGTGTGTCTGTAAATGCCTCCTCATGCTCCTCACCTGCTATCACCTCCTCTGCTTCCTGTCTCACAAAGATAGGCCTAGTAGGCCTATTTGCTGTACGAGAAACAGTCCCACGGCCTCTTTGTGATCCTACATCACTCCTGACATCTTCACGGTGTGGGGAATGTCTCCTCGGAGTACCCAATCTCGGTAGTGCTGCTGCCAACTGCTGTAATACCTGGTTATTCTGCCTTTGCCCTTCTCGTAGTTCTCTAAGAGTAAGTAAAACCTCTGCATCATCTTGATCTCTAGGATGGTGAAGAATACGGGCCCTGCCAATATCATCACCCATATCTTCTGGTGGTTATTCTAGTACTTGAGTGCCTTCAAGCAAAGCTCTACTGCGCGTGAAATACCCGTGTGGTCCCAACCCTTGTGGCTGCATAAGACTATTAACCTCTCAGGATGGCAGGATTTAGCTCTGATACCACTGTAATATCCCCTTGAATATCAAAACAAAGCTCTGAATTGCTTATCTGAATTTCTGCAAAAATATCTTCAAATAGAAAAGTAAATCACAGTATAAACTCTTATTTATTTGCTCATAAGCTTACAATAGAGATCCTCTGTCAAGTATACAAAGAATATTGAAAGTACGGCCTGAATAGCCTGAATATTCCGCAAACTGGGAAAGAATTCTGAATCTGGTTCGTCTCGGCCTGCTGTGCAAAAAAAACACAGTCGCCGACGTCGGTTATACTGCCGTCGTCGATCGATCTGTAGTCGTTATCTCGCCGATGTCGGTTGTATGTCGACCGATGTCGGTCTCTGTAAGTATCTGTTCGCCGATGTCGGTACCTGTACTTTCTGTTGATGCGTACGGATTTTCACGGATCTGTACGAAACTCGTACGGCCGCTAATATAACACAACCTGTATGCTTGATCCTGATCTGTAGAATTATGGGCTAACACAAAAGATCTATATCTGGATAATTCTTGAATCAAAACCCAAAATTAATGAAAATACCTGTAAACCCTTGTGATAGCTTATGAGTGAAGTTATCTCTCAAATACCTGTAATACTATGATAACTTCTGGGTGAAGTTATCTCTCAATTTGGCAATAGATCGGCTGATCTTTCACAACCTCTGAATCGCACACAATGAAGAGTTGACGTTCTTCAATGCAATTGGAATCCTGGAACCCTTGGCTCAGTCTTCACAGAATAATTTCTTAACAAGAATCAATATCAATAATAGTCATGAATACAAACTCTCCCATGAGAGATTCTTATACACCTCCAAAGGTGTGCTTGTTAAAATTAGATTCCCTTAAATTAGACTGGGGCTTCCTTAATTTAGAACTAGGGTCTTAAAATTAGACCAATTCTTAAATTAGAATGAGGATCCTAAAATTAGACCCAATAATAAATAATTAATAATTAATTAATAATTAATAATTAATAATTAATAATTAATTAATAATTAAAATTGGACCAAACAATTAATATTTGATTAAATCAATCAAATATTAATATCTCCTTTAATTCATGTCCGAAAGAACCCAAACGAAAGCCAAGCCCAGCTCCATCAAGACCCTCTATCCATCTCATCAGCCTACGAGGGTCGCATAATAGGCTAATCATCTACTCTGCACATGTCAACTAAAAAGGGGACATGACAATATCAACAATCTTTTGTAGATTAGATTATGAAGACATCTTTGTTGGTTGTACTTCTAAGTAAAATAGCTTTTCTAAAAATCCTTTTGCCTCTTTTTTACAATCTTTTGCATCTGATGAGAACTAACGAGTTGTGGAGACTTTGCTCCCAATACACACAATTCAAATGTCCTACCTTTAGAATGAAAATGCATGAACAAATACTAGAAATTCATCTCTATCGTTCCCAAGGTTGTGAGCCATTGGATTCCCAAAACGATGTCAGCCCCACCTATGGGAATAACAAACATAGGGGAGTCTATTCTGTAATCTCCCATACAAATTTTGATGCTATGGCATTTTCCTAAACAACTGACTATGCCACCATCTACAATCATGACCTAAAATTTTGGAGCCGGATAAACAAAACAATTCAAGCATGCCGCCAACTTATTGTTGATGAGGTTATGTGTACTCCTTGAATTAATCAGCACCATCATCTTTTGTTTCTTTAGGAAATCCACAACCTTGAGGGTTTGTGGAGTGCTAATACCTAAAAGTGCATGGCATGAGATAGTTTTTTGGGTAACTTCTAATTCCTCCTCTAGTGCATCCTCAACGCTTCCTGCTACTTCATCATCCTCTTCATCTTCATTGACCCCTTCAATGTATAAAAAATTATTTTAAACACATTTATGTCCTTTGTTGTATATGTTATCATAGTTGAAACATAAAGCTTTTGCTCATTTCTCTTCACATGCTTTTGGGGGCTCTTGTTTGCCCTTCATTGCTATTTGTATTGGTTCCATTACCACCTTTGTTAATGGCACACTATTTTACTTCATCTTATGTACTTGTATTCCTTTTTTGGCTTGTTGGATTCTCTTTTCCTTGAACTTTATATTATTAATTGATGTATCCATGAGTCCCATTGACCTACTTTTGGTCATCTATGGACATTAATATATTTATTTCTTCTTTCTTTCTTCATTTTGTTGAGGAATCAATATGGTAGGTTGAGGGAATCATTGTGCCAATAATTCCTTCTATGCTAGTAGGGAATGCCCATCTTTTGACCAGATCTCTTTCCTCTACCCTACGTGTAAAGACTATGGACTCTAATACTGAACTTGGATTAAACGTGCAAACATCAAGTTGGATGTTATTCTTGAGACCACCCAAGAATAGGTCATTCAGGTTGTCCTCTCTGATGTCATCCACATGCAAAGAATGGTTTAGAATTGTTGAATCCAATCTTTGACATTCCCCATTTGTCTCGGTTTTGCTAACTGGCTGAAGTAGTTTTTTGTTACACTGTTGTGGTAGTGCATCTCTAGCTCATCAGTAAACACTGACCAAGTAACTGTAAGGCCCTTATGTTTCTTTTGAGTGCATAAACATCTATACTGAATGAATTGCTCTAATTCCAATTACAAACATGCCATGACCACCTCCTGTGCACATGGGTTATGATGTAAGTCATATAAATTTTCCATTTTATTGATCCAGGGGCCCATATCCTTATCATCAAACTTGTGTACTTCCACTTTTGGTAGCATGTTCCTTGACCCTGTGTTTGAACTTGGATTGTTTTGGCTGGGAGAACCTGAGTGGCACGATGGAGAATTATTTGACAATGAGATTGCCAACAAACAAGCCAAGATAGTGGCCAATGCCATATTGATGTTGCTCAAATCTCCCTTCATTACATCCATGTCACCTTTGACCACATCCAGATCTTTTTTTTAACCAACACTATAAAAACCCTATTTAATAATTTTCAAACTCCATGTCATCCTTGTTAGGCATTTTTACTAGAGTGGCTTGCCCTTTTCCATGGCCTCGAGTGTTTGGACCAGCTATGCACGAACTTTAAGGTGTAGAGTTTGGGAATATAGAATTGAGGGTTGAGGGTCAGAAAAAAGTGTATAAGAGACTTATACTGTTGCGATCGTCTCGCTGATATAAATCCAATGACTAGTAATTTGCACAAGGGTGAGAAAAAAATATGTGTTTTATTTTTAAAACCTCAAACAATACTACACTAACCGAAAAATTAAATTCCTTTTGAATCACAAGTTATGATTTTTCGATCCTTCAGCTCACAAAAAAATCACTACACTAGATCTAGAATAAAAATTGCGTCAGAGAACCATACAAAAATCAAAGCTCTGATACCATTTATAATGAAATTATTTAGATAGATCAGGGCAATTCTCAACAGTGGATGGAGTTGTAAATGTCAAGAGCATATCAACAACAATATTTCACAATAATAAGAGAAGAATAAGCATATCCACACCAATAATTAATACTAGAGCAGAATACTTGATAAATAAGATTGAGCCACTTTGAGGAAGCAACCTCCACAACCATGCAATAAAAACAGAATTTGAAAGATGATCCTCAAGTACTGACCACTACCTTCTATATATATATATATATATATATATATATATATATCTTATTTAGGCTATGGTTACTCCATAGGCTGACCCTACTAATAATATGTGAACATAAAGAAATGTGACAAGATAAGGTAAAAAGTTATGTAAGTCACAAATCGGCCACACATAACCCTAGACACGTTATAGGTTAACAGTTTAGCATTGTATAATAGTATAATATCCATTTATCATATAATGTTATAAATAATACTTGTCATTAAGGATGTCATAAGGGTAAATTAGGTGTAATGTTATGTTGGTTAGATACCTAATTGTTGCTGATGTATAAACATGGCACTAAAATTTAATAAAAATATCTCATTCTCACCTTGTTTATTAATGTTTTAATGCCTCTCTTATTTTCATTCTCAATCTCTATACTTTGTGCATCAAACATAAGACTCACTCAACCATACCGAGTATATTTATGTTTCATTGCTTATAGAAAAAGGTTTAAATCCATGACCTATAAAATAGTTTGAAGTCCACTAATAAAGTACACGTTAAAATGTGCAATGCCAAGTTGGAAATATCGGCATGCACCTTTAATCCAGAAATTAAATTTTCCAAATCAAAGTAAATTTTTATAAACATTATGAACCAAAGCCCATACATTGGAGCAAATCAATCCAAGAAGAGATATATGGAATCTGGATAGGCTACATTAGAAACATAACAAGAATTTATAGCTGCATTGAGTCTTCTCTTTATAGGCTTCAATACTATTTTGAATAGTATCTTTTCTCTTCTTTCTGTCCAAATACAAACATTGGAGAAGAATTGGTTCATTCCACTGATATTAGAAGTGATTAGATCTAACCAAATGGTTTGAGTCTCTTAAAGCCTACATTTCCATCATGAAGAATGTTTTTTAAGGCCACTAATAAATGAATAATGACCTTTAAAATGATTGAAGTGTTTAAGGTCATAAACTAGAATTTTGGAAGATAAGGCTTGACATGATTAAAGGAAGTAATATTGACCACAAAAAGTATCATCAGAACTCACATATAAAGCACTTTCCACATATATAGGATACGGCTTTATCTATAGCTCCCAAGAGTACGTCATGCGCTAAAACAAACCTATCAAACTTGTGTGGCATTACACAATGATTTCCTAACAGTCGTGACTGATGGTCAATTGTGTCTATGTGGAAACCTTATATGTTAAGGACAAACTATTGGCACATTGACCACCTTTAGGATTGTTAAGTTAGGTTTCATGCTAAATATTTCAGTCCCATCAACCCAGTTTGGCTATTTGTTGACCTTAATAAAGTTGAAACTTCTAAATTTATGGTAAAATTTTGGGATACTTCATTGGAGAAGAAAGATGACTAGCTCTAAGAGGACAATAACTTCCTATCATTGAAGATCTTTCCTTAATGTTTACCGATGCCAAAATGAGTTCAAATAATAAAAATAGACTGAGCAACTACGACCACATCATGAACATATAATCCATGTACCACATAACCCGCCCACTAATGAAATGAA
Organism: Torreya grandis; assembly: GCA_037957365.1. NCBI lineage: Eukaryota > Viridiplantae > Streptophyta > Pinopsida > Cupressales > Taxaceae > Torreya > Torreya grandis. Next base: position 1,889,852 of record JARHVA010000195.1, read on the forward strand.
ATTCTATCGTATAGAATATTTACCAATAGGCACAACTGAAAAGGTAATACCCATCACAGAGAGCAACCCCGATCCTGCAAATCAAAATGAATCAAAATGGATTAGCTATTTATAATAAAACAAAGACTTGAAAATAAGCATACAAAACATAAGATAACAGGAATTTGTTCCTTTTAACTTTATATTCTCTAACCAAAACAAGTAAAACAGTTTAGGATCATTTTTCACAATAGTAAAAATAAAAACCATTATCAAACCACATCTGAAGACAGCCAACCCTAGACATTCATCACCATGAAAGCATCACCAATTTGAGGCTCCAATCAACTTGTCTTGTTCTATAGCTTGAAAACAATAGTACAATTAAAACTAACAAATATTGGAAACATTTTTTCATGAGAGGACTTAAATCTCACAACTTCATTCTCAAGAGACAACTTACAAGCATCAGCTACAAGGGAATGACTTGTGGGCATCAACTAGGACGAATTACAAACATCAACCAGCCAATCAATGCTCAATTATTCTCATGAGACAGCTTGTAGGCCTCATCCAAAAAATCAATTATCACGTATTCATGGGATGACTTACAAGCATCAACCACTTCAAGGATAGCTTAAAGGTACAGAAAACAACTATTAATCAAAAATAACTATTGGCTTCTAGGTTGATTATTGTGTAATTGGGTGTGCTAGATAGAGAAGACAAGGTGGCTAGAATCCCAACTTAGTTATGCTTCACGACAATGAATGTCAAAGGATGCATATCCTCAGATGTGATTTGGTGATGCTCTCCACCTGTCAACATATGCCTTCTTTAAATGGTTAATTATTTAAGGTTTTTGTAGGTTTTATCATAGCCAGAAATTGTTTTGTAGTACGTTTCGTTGTGTGCATTTATAGAAGTGAGACAAGATGTACTATAGTGTGACTCTTCAATGAAGCTATATATGCTTAGTTGAGAACCATTATTTATGGGTGTTCTTGGAAACTAGGATGGGACATTTATTTATCCCGTCCACCACCCAACTTCGTACATGGAAGGCATAGGATCATTTTGGCTTAGTATAGATGGAGAGTGGAAAGCTTCTACCTTCCCTTCCCCCATCTCTCTTCTTTCAATTCCTTTTTCCTTCGTCGCCTTGTCTAACAACTATACTAACCTGCTCAATTATTAAACTAAAACTCTCCTCATTTTTTATTACTTTCAGAGGTCTCTATAATTTTCTATTATAGCATATCAAAGATCTAGTGGTATGGATGGAAATGACCATTAATGATGAGAGAAACATTTTTATGCCAAGGCTATGGAATGCATGAAGGCAAAGGATAAAAAATGTTACACCTAGACAGAGTGACCTATTGAATGAATGGACATATAAAAGGCGGTGTCTTCAAACTAGTGAAATTGTGTCCATCGAATTCTATTTTATAGAAACCCATTTCTTTCTAGAAGATACTTAGACTTTCATTCATAGGAATAACACATTTACTATCAAAAATATACTCCTTGGTAACAAGAAATAAATTTTCAAGAAAGTTGATGGATTCCATTCACAAAGATGAACTACATTGCAAGTAAGTCAAAGACCATGAAATTAATAGTTTCTAGAAGGAGGCTACAAAGTAGTATCTTCAACATCACCAAGCTTGAGAGCTTTAGGATTTACCCCCAACACTCCCCTAAACAATTGGAAGGACCCTACAACTAGAATCGTGAGAAAGTGTCTGGAAAAAGGGAAGTACTTTTGCAAGATTTTTAAAGTGGAACAACAGAAATCATGTTGGACCACCAAATCCAAATCAAGATTACCAAGCAAAATTATGGCCACGGGAATTGTGTTAAAATTAATGAACATTTTAGGCAAAAAATTAGGTATCCAATTTCTAGAGGTTAAGAATATGAGTCTCCATCGATTCATTCAACTGAGGGGAATGCTTTTTTTGATACTCGAGATTGAAGACTTGGACTTGCAAATACCTCTTCTTCATGATTCTCTATTTGGACTAATTCATGTATAGTTTTAATCAATTATATGTGTTCTAGGTTACAGGGGATTCAGGACCACTCATATACCCAAACATTTGTTATTTATTTATTTATTTTGTAAAAAAAAATGAAGATTAAATTAAAGCAAAATCAAAGAATACGTATTCTAATATGCCAAGCTTGAAAACTAATAGTCCAAGCTCAGGGAGTGAACATAAAGAACCAATAATAACTCATCGGTGCAAATCCAAATCTAGTATATTTATCAAATGTTCTTGCAATTTGCTCGACCACCAAATTGGAGGCACACCCTAGCAGAGAAGGTTGTGAGTATCCAACGGCCAAGTGGCCAAACTATCCGCCACTTTATTACTTTATCTCAGAGCATGGCAGAAATAAACCTTCTGAAACTTTTCTTGCGGAGTACGAATCTTCCCCATTTCTCTAGCTATTTGCCAGTTTTTACTAGGATCTCTCTCAAGAATAGATAACAAGCCCACAATAACCTTAGAGTCAGATTCAATTTGCAATTTTTGCCAACCAATTTTTAAAGATTTTTGTTTCCCTTTATAAATAGCTTTGATCTCCACCGTATTATTGGTAGTACATCCCACCTTTTCCACAAAAAGGAATGCAATAGATTCATCTAATGTTCTGCCAATACCTCCAATACTAGCCTGTCCCGGATTCCCTCACGAAGCACCATCCATGTTCAGCTTCCCATACCTAAAAGGGGTAACTGTCCAATGTCGTTCTTGTTGAGCTTTCTTTTTCAGATTAAAAGCGATACTTGTAGACATAAAAGGTTGCAATGGGAGCTGGTGACATAAGTAATCCCATCCCGGCGTTAGGGGTTGAGGCAAACTAATCTTGTGTTTGATGGATTCAACAATGTTGATTTTGATATTTTCCCAAACAAAATTGATATCTTTGCTTTTCTGTCGGAAGATTTTGTGATTGCATGCTTTCCAAATGTTCCATAGCAAAAGGGAGATGCCAGACCACAACGCCAAAAGAAGGTTTTGACCTTTGGCCAATTGACATTGCCATTCTTTGTTGATCTGTTCTAATGACTGAATAGGTACCCAGGGAAGATTCAACATTTTGGATGAGATCTTCCACAAGTAGATCCCCATAGGACACTAGAAGAAAATATGAGATATGGTTTCTTCATTGTCTAAACACGTGACACATCGAAAGAGACCATAGAAGCCACGTCTCATGAGGTTTTCTCTAGTTAATACGCTCTTCTTCAAAAGCAACCATAATGTTGATTGGTTACTTTGAGTAAGCTTTATAATGCTCCCATTGAGAACCACCTATATTTTTTGTAGGATTTCTATGGTGGGTAGTGTAATATGGTTAACCAAACTATTTATACGCACCCTCTCCTTCTAGTTTCTACTAAGGCTTTAAGGGGTTTTGTAAATATTTATATGATGCATAGTATTAGACAAAACCATAAGAAGCCCCTAACCAGTTCCCAAGAAGCTTATTTTTGTAAATGTCTTCTATGTTAATATAAAACATTATTATTTATACAAAAAAGTACAAATATCTAACTAAATTCTTAAATAAACACACACTACAGTTCCAAAATATTGATAGGAAACTATTGCTATAGGAATTACTTGCTATTGGCCTACTCAACCTTAAAAAAATATTTTTCCATCTATCCTTGTGTGAGATAAAATAAATTGAGTGACTTAAATAATAAATATGGCAAATTTAAATATTATCTTAGTTTCATTGAACCAATAAATAATTTATTAGTCAACAATAATTGTACGAGGATAAAAAATTCTATTTTTATGAATTCCATGGGCAATGTTTATGCTAGGATTCTAACATCCTATTCGGCTCAGCACTTAGCCGTTGTCTACCATCTATCCCTCTCATCATCCACCCTACCGTAGTGGTGAGCTCTCCTACCACTTGCTTTGTCATAGAAAAAATCATTTTAGCTCTTGTTCTTGACAGTGGTTTAGAGGCCGTGGACTAGGAAGATTTCGACAAAGAACATGGTTTGATTCGTAGGTTCAATAGCCTCTGGCCCAAGTTATCAGAGCTTCATAAGTGGATTTCATCCTCCAAGAAACCCCTCTCAGATTAGAACTACATCTACCCTTGTGCTAGAGGTTTTTTTTAATAAAGAGTGCAATTCTACTTCTGATAGAGACCTCATTCTCTAGAAGGGATTTTGGTTTTGGGGTAGCGTCTTTTGATACCTCTTTGGAGTATATATCCTTTGCACTTGTTTGGGTTAGGCTTCTGAGCCCACCCTTGCAATTTTGGAGCCAAATTTGCATACCAATGGGATTGCCCTAGGGAAGTTCCATTTTTGCTCACATGAAACTACCAGCGGCATTTCACTACCTTCACCTATATGTGGTTAAAGTTTACTTGTGGCTTGCCCAAGGAGATTTGGCTCAAGGTCAGGGATTGGATATGGAAGCAAAGGTTGGATTATGAGCAAGTAGCCTTCAAGGTGCAGGTCTTGTTGGGTCATTTATGATCCAAAGCTTATGTTTAGTTTAATTTGTTTGAGTTATTTTTTATTTACCTGGGTTGGTTACAACCCGTTGTTGGCTGGTTGGTTTTGCCAACCACTTTTGTAAGCCATAAAAAGATTGTTGCCTTTGTAACTATGTAGATGCTTACATTGAATAATATTTGGTTAAATTTCCCCCTGTTTCGATTCTCATCAGGTCTTGCTTTGCCCATGGGCATTTGGCAGCTTCTTGCCCAATAAGGAAGCTAGTGAGCCTTTCCTATGGTGGCAAAATTTGATGTTGTTTTGATCATTTTTCAGCAGTGGTAGCATTCATCCTTCAACATCTGGCGACTCCAAAGAACACCCAGCTATCTAGTGGCAGAGCAATAGCTATCTTTCATGTCAAAGGTGACTATAAGATCGACTTCTGCAAGTATTCCTTTTGAGTTTGTTGAATTACCTTTAAACTCAGCAAGAAGGTTAAGGTTCGCCCATACTCACCCTTAAGTAAGAAGCTACTTTCCTAAAGCAGTCATAAGGTATACCTACGCAAGGAGATCTTTGTCAGCGCCTCTTGTTGCTATGATTCCCCAAAGAGCATTTGTGGGCTTCAGAGGCCAAAGCCCTTTGAATTTGTCATTGTATGATCCTATGCCAGTAGCAGCCCTCAAAAGTATTCCTTATTATATAGGATACCAAGCTGTAACTCCTACTGAGCACATAACGGACATAGCCAATTTATGTAACATTCACAATATCACAGTGGAAAACGTGGATGTTAGCATATTGGTTGTATCCTTCAAGGGAAAGGCATTAGATTGGTATAGGGGCCTAGCTCCTAATTCTATCCACTCATGGGACGAGCTAGGAACAACCCTATGTAAAAGGTTTGTAGATAAGAGTGATCATCTGTCACTTGTAAAGCAGCTAACCACAATTAAGAGAGCTCCCCATGAAGTCATGTAAGACTTCAATACGAGATTTCAAAAGGCATGGGATAGAATTCCAGCAGGTATTAGACCATCTCCGAACTTTGCTTGTATTATTTGAAGGCTCTCAACAGCGACATAGCTATAATGATTCAATCTATGGGAGGAGACATACTACCAGATGCATACGAGGTGGCCATCAAAGCAGAAAATTGCCTAGTTCAGACGAGCAAGTTTACTCCCAGACCCCCAATGCCTCTTTTTCCTGAGATCAGACCACCTCCTGCAGTCATTCCTCCACTTGATGTTATACTTCCAATGCCAACAATTGTTGTGCCTTCACCTAAGCAAGAGAAGGCCTCTACTAGTGGATCCAACGACTCCCAACAGCAGAATAATTACTTGGAATTGAAAAGCATGATCCAATCCTTGGGGAATGATGTCGTCAATGTCAAGAGGCAAGCTTACAGCAAGCCTTATGAAGCTCTGTATCAGCCTCAAAAGCAGCCTTATCAAGCTAATAGGCCACCCTACAAAGGAGGATTTCAAGGACAGAGGCAGCCTAACTATGCTAGGCAACATAATTATAATCCAAATGTTGCAGGCCCTTCCAACTCTTTGGTCCTGGTTCAGAACAATGTGGCTCAGGAGGTTAAAGGGACAATGCCTTGGAATCATTCTTTTGGACAATCCATTGTCCAAGGAGCACTACTTGATTACTTCATAAGTTGTGAGCAGTTAGAAGCCCAAAATAAGTAAAAGGGCTTGACAAACCCGATTTGGTCTCGAAAATAGTGCTTCTCGGGTTCTTCAAGGGACAAGTCTTCTCCAAAAACCCAAAGGTACACTTCAAAAATCCGAAGGGCATTTTCAAAATGTTGAAGGGCCTTTTTTAGGCAAAAGGGATCTTTTCAACATTTTCGAAAGACCGGTCAACTTTTTCGAATGTCACTTTCATAAATCCTAAGGGCTTTTCCTTCTCCAAGTGGACAGTCGCAAGTTTCCCAAAGGGTATGTTACCCTTCGGAAGGACCATTTCAAAATTCCCGAAGGGTATCTTTCCCTTCGAGAGGATCATATGCGGAAGTCTAAAGGGACATACAGGAAGCCCGAAGGGTCTCTCACCCTTCGGAAAAGTCGATTTTGAAAAGTTCAAAAGGTAGTTTTCGAAGGAAGAGAGCAAGAAGGAAGCCTCGGACAAAAAGTCTAATTGTCCCAAGGAATTCCTTCGGACAAATTGTCTCAAAGAATTCCTTCGAGAGATTTGCTCGAGACAATTAAGAGCCCGCAGAATAAAGAAGACTTCAAGATGAACAAGTCCGAAGTAAGCTTGGTAAACCCGAATTACTCTGCATAGAGTAATTCAAGTTTCTCCAAGTACTTTACTTAAAAGCTTTATAAGTAAAGGATCTGGGAAAGTCCAAATTTGGAGAGATCAAAGAACCCGAATTACTCTGCATAGAGTAAATCGGGATTCTTCAAGTGCTTGACTTAAACTTGGTCCAGCAACGCGAGAATCATGATGCAACAAATGAAAGGCTGCCACATGGAGTAAACTGGAGCAAAAAGGGCCAATGAGTAAAGGACAAGTGGCACAAAGATGACCAATGAGCACGGGAGAGTCAAAGCGGCTGGTAGCTGGAAATTATAAAGACTCTCATCTATCATAGTTCGCTCCCCACAATCATTGTTCGACGCTTAAATGCAGCATGGCTAAAACACATGGAGACCCGCATCCTTTTAGCAAGGCACGTAAAGAGAAAGAAGCCACATCAATCATGAGTGCAAAGATTAAATGAGTCATGCCAAGAAGAGACATTCCAGCTACTCACAACATGGCTTCTCAGATGTGCCAAAGAAACACTTAAAGACGGGAGGGGCTCAAGAGGATTGTTGAGTGTCCTGAGCGGCGCATTTAGGGACAAGGAAGTAAAACATCAGAGTTCCAGCCATCAGCGACTTATTTCTTCCCCTTCTCTCTCCCCCCTATTCTATATAAATAGAGGCCTTGGAGCCAAGCAAATCATCCCCAAATTAGCAATAGAATTACTCTGCAAAAATCACTTTGTAAAAGACTCTTTTGAAGCAATACAAAGAAGACTTTTATGTTTCTAGTTAAAACAAGTGTGCACATTTGGTTTCATTTGCATAATGTATAATTGTCATTCATCACCTGCGATTTTTTTCAGCACCTTGCTTTTGATCCTTTCGGTTTTGTGCAGGATTACGTGAAGTGTCTGTGTGTTGAGCTCTCTTTGAAGTGTTACCAGTTTATAGTGTCTCCCGTATACCTATTTTTCTTATCCTTCAAAGCACAAGGCTTCCCTTCAACCTCCACACAAAAGCTCCATGCCTATGGCCTTGAAATAGAACTAGAATAGCCTGTGTCCTCTTTGGATTCATCAGTAGTTGGTTTTTTTCCCAGACCAAGTGGATCACTTCTTTTTGGTGCATCACCTCTCTTAGCTTAGATTTCTTTTCAGTCATCCTCCTACCCCTTTTTTCTTAGCCACTAGTAGATTTTAGTGTGGGAATCAAGGAGCTAAAGTGAAGCACCTGAGGAACTAGCCTCATTAAAAAGTCTAGAGGTTCAACCTCATCATATGATACCCATATCTTGAGGTTGTCCCCATGCTTGTAGCTAGAAGTGAGAGAGCCTGAAGAACTCTCTCACAAGAGTGCGATTCCAAGCTATAACAGTGGTGTGGGGCATAAGCTCACCATCACTTGGTGAAGCCGGTGAATAAGGGTCTGACCAATGGTTGAGGAACCATGTCTTCTTGTGACAAGGAAGCTCCTGAAGTTGTTAGTTTGTATGAAACTCTAGAAGTGATGATTACTTCTATCGATGGGGCTCAAGATGTAGGTTCTCCTTCTAAGACGCTTGCTACAGCGATGTTCCCTAAGGCCTCAAGTGGGTTTTTGGTCCCCTGTCCTTTAGCGGTTGGCAAAGCTTAAGAATCTCGTACTCACGCAGGTGAATGTCGCTGCAAGGTCACCTAAGAGGTCAGATGATGTGTGACTTCTCCTTCAAGTCCCCCTTCCTTCTCACCCTTTGGATGAGAGAACTTCTTAAAAAAAGAAAGGTGCAAGGTTCACAAATTTTGTCTAGCCACATACTCTAATCAAATGTAATGTCCCCTTTTGAGCAAGCATTAGAAGTTTGGTGGTTTAGCCTATCATCGGGTCCTCGTATGCTAATTAGGGTGATTAGAGGGCCTAGTGTTGGAGTTAGTTGGTTCTTCAGTGGGCAGTTGGCAGTGTTTTCATCCCCAGATCCTTAGCTTGTTTAGAGGCGATGTTATTCAAGGGTTTCTGGCTTCATTTGTGTATACTTACTATTTATAATAAGTCAATTGGATGATATAGGCAAACCTTACTATTTATAGTAAGGCACTCTGGTTAGCAGTGAATGCAGTGGGCTACCTCCTGGTGAAGTCAGAATTGATTTACGATAATTAATGGAGTTATAATATTATAATTATTATTAAAGTTATACTTTAATAATAATTAATTATTAAGTGCATATCATTAATGAATTAAGTGGACTTTATTTAACAGGGGGATTTAAATGCTTTTAAATGTATACTTTATAATAAGTGTTAAAGTGTTATTTTAAAGGGGAGATATAAGTGAATAATAAAGTATACTTTATATTTTAAAATTGTGCACCAAAAAGGAGGGAAAAGTAAATGAATTTAAAGTAAATTAAACGAGATGAAGTCAAATGCAAACTGAATATTATAAAAGGGCATTTAAAGCTCATTTTCAGGGGTTCATTGTTGAAGAAAAAGAATTTGGCTAAGGGCTTTGCTAAAGACTGGAGAGTCTGAAAATCTCAAGATTTTTGAGGACATAGCCCCTCAAGAAGAACAGCTTACAGACAATTCCATTGCAGGGATTGTGTTTGTGCTTCATTGAATTCAGGAAGATTTCTTTATTCAGAGTTTCAAAGGATTTATCAGAATATTGTGCACATATTGTTCATCATTGCCAGGCAAGGGTTTGTTGATTTAATTACTGCTGTGTAGAGACCATATTGGAGGAGTTTTTAATTCAGATTTTCAGAGTGTATTTGTGCAAATCAGAGGGTTCATACTAGCCCTAGCGCCATTGGAAAGATTCCTTGCAGCCATCATCAGAGGATCGATTGCATTTCAAAGGAGATCCAGCTCCATACAAACCAGCAGTAGCATTTAATAAGTGGAGACACCACTCGTAGTGGGATCGCAGCTTATCAAAACTATTTTGGAGATTGTATATGATGAAAAGGTTGACCTACAACAGTCTTCTAGTATCTCAGACATTAATCTACAGCTGGAGCAGCATATACATATGAAGGCGATTGGATTTGATAGTTTGTTTGCAGTTTGGCATTGTAACTTCATCATGGCACAAGGGCAAAATTTGGTATATTGGCATTTCATTGTATAATCTGAAACTGAATGTAATCAGCAAATAACTCTATTCAAATCTCTAATTTGAATACATATATCTTGTTTGCTTCTGTTGTTATAAGTGTTAATATCAGTCATTGGACCTTGTTTGGTTATTGGCATATGTGTGTGAAATGTATGCTCTATTGTTCATTAAAATGTCTAAATGAAACAAAATGGAAAAACTTATCACAAACAAGCATTCAAACTCAGAAAATTCAGTGATAACAGCCAGCATGCTAAGTGTTTGACAAAATGTCAATACACTAAATTCTGGAAATTCAGGGCAGATTTGGGGTGGGTCACTACATCAAACAAAGGAAAGGGTTAATTCTACTTTTGTTTTGATCTTGGTTAGTCCTACAGCATACTAATTTCCCGATAATACTGTATGTTTGTAGTTGTATGCTTTGTTTTGCCTTTGGCAAGATATGTTATAATCTACTTTGTTTCACATGTGAGGCACCCAATAGAACCCCTCATTTTACAAATCAAATAAAACTTGTACAAGAAAAAAATCGGTAAGTTTAGATAATTAAGATACAATGCATATGGCAAAAAAAGTAATAAATAGAATTATTGCTAATAAATAAAATACAATTTACACTAACAAATTATTTATTATTGCTCTAAATTTATAAAATAAAGCAGAATCTCTTAATTATATGCACATACAAAACAGAGGCACACATGTATTTATGCTAAATAAATCAAAATGTATGCATCAGGGACATGAATATGCATATGTGTATGCCTATGTATGTGTGTATGCATGTCTTCACATGGAAGGATATAGCACATGTCCATGGTAAATGCGCTTTTCACAAACATGTGGTTATATACATGCTCAGTACCATGTTGTATGATGTTAATGGAGTGAAAATATATAATATTCTCATTAATTCATAAAACCTTTTTTTAATCCTATTTCCCTTGGGCTTTATTTGGTAATCTTCCAAAATGGTTGTACCTTACTCCTTTTCACATCTTGCATCATTTTGCTATGAAAACCTTTCATTTCGTTCTTTCAATAAGGAGTACATGAAAATGAAGATGGTGAAGAAGAGAACAACCTAGTACGTAAGAAGTAAATGGAATCTTGAACTGCAATATCTGAATGAGAGATGCAAAAGACGATACTATCAGCGCAGCAGAGACCAAGTCTGTTCAACCAACGAAGCATAGATACAATCAATATACTTCTGCTTCAAAGATCAGTTTTAATGGTGTGGCGAGAGCTAAAAAAAACCACATTAACAATTTAATTATTAATGCCTAAAAACTAAATAATCCTTAAACTATATTACCCATCCTAGTGTGCAATAGGACAAATGAAAATCCTCTCTATACTTGCTTAATTTTCCAAAAACAAAACCATGCTCATTATATGGTAGAGTGACTCAAATCTAGTTGAGAAAAAGGACTCCTAACCAAAACTGATATAATGTGCAGACAAAATTGATCTAATGCACATCCTTTTGATATGTGAAGTCAAACTATAAAATATAAACCTTATGCTATAATCATCTGAATTCTATGCTAACCACATTTTCTCAAAATATTTCTCAGGTCATATAAACCATAATTGTGATTTCAAAAAAAGTTAAATCTTCACTTTGAACTATAGCCTCTGAACTACTACTTGAAAACAAATTTCTATAAATTCCAATATTGGTGACAAAATTTGTTTTTCATAATGTTCAATCTATGGTTTTTCTCTTTGGTATGATCATGACAATTTGAGCCTAGTGATCAAAAAGTGACAATAACATGTCCATCTAATCAGTGACAATAACATGTAGCTGCTTAAAAATCAAAAACATGAAAAAAGTGTTTGATCCCTTATTCTTTTTCAAAAAATAATCATGAATTATCATTTAATGCCCTTAGGGCTTACTAGCTAGTCTCACTTAGTCACTGTATAATTGGGTTGATCATTTTATGTATTATTTGAGTTATAAATGTAATGAAACGTTTCAGGCCTTTGCTAATTTATTATCTACAAATCTTGTAGTTGCTCCTAAATTCAAGTAATTCAATATAGGTCCATCATATAGTATAAAAATTGAACTAATTTGAACCAATCCGGCTTAAATACTTTAGGTTGTGTTATAGACTAGGAACTCTAAGACCAGTAGGAAAAACTAAAGAGATTTAAGAAACTTGAGCCATAAAAAGCAGTTATGGTACACTAACAAATTAAACACAAGAATGGGAGAAAGAAAATGTAGGAAACATAATCCACTTGCATTAACTAGAATTCTCTCAATTTACAATCTACAACAATATATATATAACAGTAAATGACATGATTTGACAACTTTTACATACACCTCATATCTATTCACAGTCCTATTCATGAAATTCATAATCTGTCACTATCCATATTGATACAGGAGCATCCGAGTTCACAAGCAATCTTGCATCAACCAAAAACATCAGTAGGTTAAGTAGCAATAAGCAGTGTATGTGAGACTTTGATATTTTTTTTGGCTATGGTACTACAGAACCACCCGATAGGTTTGAGGTATCTCCCAGAACATCTAAACAGCCTCAGCAAGCAGCACAACACCTAAATACCTAAGGTGGAGATGTAATTCAGCATGAAACCCCAAAAAAATACTACAGTGCAACACAGCATCTCACAGTATGCATACAACATCTAGATGGCCTTAAAATATCACTTGTATATTCAAAATATGGTGTGAAATTATGGTTTTACAAGAAATTCCAAAATATGCTATAGTGCACCGCAACATCTCACAGTCTGCATGCAACATCTAGACAACCTTAGAAGATCACCTATCTATTCAGAACTTGGTGCACAATTACACTTTTATGAGAAATTCGAAAAAATGCTACACTGCACTGCACCATCTCACAGTGTCTCATTACTTCAAAACATGGCACACAGTTATGATTCTATGCAAAACTCCTAAATCCTGCAGTAGCCACGTGGATACTTCGCATCAGGATGCAGCCTGTCCAATGTCATATCTAGGGATCGCGGTATGACATCACACTTCTTAGGGTTTTGTGCACATGTCAAAGGTGCCTCATAAATTATGAAAGCCAAAAAGCCACAATAGGAAGCTGAAATGGCTCGCGAATGGAAGCTGAAGCATTTTTTACTTCCATAAAGGTTGTTGAGCAATGCCTTGATAAGAAAATGAGGTTCCATTGGAAGGGGTTTCAGCTCAACTAGTTAGGAGAGTTGGCTAAGGAACATGAGTGGATTCCACAGCGAAAGATTTGTGGATATAGAGTGATTCCCCAGATAGTTAAAAAACTGCAACCAGAGACTTCTTGAAAAGTGCGCAAGTTTGAGTAGAGTTGCAGGAATGAACCACGTCCATTAATGGACAGATATTGTAACATTGCATGTTCTTAAGCCTGCAATAAAACTAGAAGTATGATGTAGGTGTGTGTTTTGAAATATCCTCATTGAAACAATAAAGAATGATTTTTAAATTGTTTTTCATTCTGAACGTGGACTCTGTGTGTGTCCACTAGTGTGTGCTGAATTCATAGGTTGCATGATCTAAGTTTGTTTTTCATTGGACCCCCTAATCGTGAAAGCATCAATTGGTATCAAAGCAAGGTTCTGCCTTGCTAGGTTGACTGTGTGAGGCTCTTGTTGAGTTAGTTGCAGGTTTTACAAGAGAATCTTGCCTTGTCGTTGTTGATAGTGTAAAGACAACTTATAGAAACGAGTGTTAGGTAGAAGGTGTTAGGGTGAATGTCCTCTACTGTGAAAAAGGGGGGTAAAGGGCAAGAGAGATAGGTGAGAGGTCTCCATCTTGTATAAGTGGGTAGAAACAAAAAATTGCAACAATGACATGTAGAAGAGTCTAGAAAGAGAGAAGGTGGTCAAGAACCACAATTTGCAGAACTAGAAACAAAGGAGGAGATGTTGATATCCATTAAAGCAAAGATCATTGAAGAGAAGACCAGCAAGTAAAGAGGGCAGAGGACAGTCATAAAGAAGAAACCTGTGAAGCCAAGAGGAGAAGAACCCAGAAAAGAAAAGAGACTTGTAGAGGTCATGGTGAAAGAAGGTAAGTCCACTAGTAATATCCTTTTTTTCAAGTAGAAAGAAAGAAAGAATGAAATTATATTAATGTCCACAGATGACCAAAAGTGGGTCAATGGGACTCGACGATACAGCAATTAACAATAGAGAGTTCTAGGAAGAGAGAATCCTAGAAGCAAAATAAAGGAATAAAAGTACAAAAGACAAAATAAAATAGTTTGCCACTAACATAGAAGGTAATAAAATCAATAAGAATAATAATGAAGGGTGAACAAGAGCACCCAAAATCATGTGCCGATGAAGACTGGAAGGATAATAAAGTTGGAATGTTGTTTTGAAGAGAGAAGTGTATTGATGACCCCAAGAGGGCAGAGGTTGCAAGCACAAGATTTTGTGGTAGTGCAGTTGTGTATTGGAGAGTTCTCCAAGAAAGTGTTGACTATTTTTGGCCCTGCAGGCCAAAAAATTGGTCTCCTTTCCTTCCCCACTATCTCGAGCAGTCAGTCATGTTTTGACCCTTCTACTGCTGTGCTTTTCCCCTTTTATAATAGGCCTGTTTTCTGAGCCAAATGAGTTGAGCCTTGTATATATCTCGGGTTGATCCATAGGTTTTTTCCCGTTTCGGGCAGTTAGTCTACACAAGCCTTTTGGCAAAGCATGGGCCGGGTCAAAGCACGCAAGTCATTTTACAAGGCTCCAAAGACAAAGTGCCCTTGCGGAGGGCAGGCAAATGACCAACAGTGACTCAAATGCATGAAACTTAGTGACTCAAATGAGAATGATCTGATTGTTGACCATTTTGGTCCTGCAGGCCAAAAGTCGGTCTCCTTTCCCTGTTGTTCTGAACCGTCAGTCTTGGATGTATCCACCTTCTGCAAATGCTCAATTTCCCTTTGAAATAAGTCCTGTTCTTATAAAGAATTGATAGATCTCAGCCCTGTAGGTTTCGGTTCAATATGGAGCTTATTTCGCTTTGAACAAATGCCTTAGACAAGCCTTTTGACAAGGGAATGGGCCAGCAAGAATGAAAGTCTTTTACAAAGCTCCGAGGGCAAAGTACCCTTGCGGAGGGCAGTCAGGTGCAAAATGGACCGTTCCAGCAGGCTGCAGAGGGCAACTATGAGCCCAAGGTACCTTTGCGGAGGGCAGAGTTTTCCTTCGGAAAAATGAACAAGGCAAAGAATTCCTTCGGACATTTTGTCCGAAGGAAATCCACGGCAAAAGGCAAAGGTCAAAGGTCGTTCAGACAAAATGTCCGAAGGAAAAGACAAGGAAATCCAAAGGATGAATTCCTTCGGACAAAATGCCCGAAGGAATTTCCTCGGACATTTTGTCCGAAGAAATCCACAAGCGAAAGACTCCGACAAATTCCTTCGGACAAAGGCCCGAAGGAAAGTCTGAAGGCATTTGTCGGAGGAATTTCCCGAAGAAAAGGGGACCCGAAAGAAAGGGCCAAGGCATGAAGAAAGGTTTCCTTCGGGCAAAATGTCCAAAGGACTTCCTTTGGACATTTTGTCCAAAGAAATTGAAATGATAAGGCAGCCGAAGGACCCTGAAGGGTAAATTCCCTTGCGGGGAACTCTCAGCTGCCGAAAGGGACCCTCTCCTCTCTTTCAAAAGGTCACCTTCCCTTCGGGAAGGTTAAATTACCTAGGGCCGAAGGAATACAAGGGCCAAAGAAATACAAAGGCCGAAGAAATTGCCAAAGGGGTGACGGGCCCGAGAACGTCAAAGTCAGCGTAGCGAACTAGCAGTTGGAGTTCGAACGTCCAGTGATGGGCACGCGAATGTCAAATTCAAGGCAATGAAATAACCATTGATTTTCAAATAAGGCGACAGGCCCGCAGACGTCAACTTCAACGGGATGCATTAGCCGCTGAGAAAGGAGCCCAAGGAGCCAGCAAAAGACGAGAAGAATAGCCTGAGAGAGCTCAATGTTGACACTGTGGATTGCACCCTTGACAGGAGGCTGAGCTCCTGTCTTCCACGTGGCACAATGGAGACTCCCCTCTTGCCTGTGGGCCTAGCAAAACTAAGGGAAGAATTTCTAGATAAGGGCTAGCTCCCTTTGATGCATCTATAAGGTCTTGGATTTTCTACTGCTAACAAATAAATAAAAAAAGGGGGGAGGGGGGGGTGAAAAAGGGGAAGGATGACTGAAAACATAACCTAAACTTAAACGATGATGCACCAAAAATGGTTGACCTACTTAGCTTGAAACATACACTTTCCACCAAGAACAAGCTGACATACACTTCATTTGATACGAGAAATTCTTCTGCATCAGTGAGCTAGGGGTCCGTGGAGATATAGGGAGGAAGAACTACCCGAGGCGTTCTAAGACACACTTTGGCAGCCTATTCACATGCGCCTATACTCCTCTAGGGACACTTCTGGCTAACTTGCAAAAGAACTCACAATACACTAGACATGCTAGAATCATTCAGTGAAAGCATACAGGAAAATGACTTAACACAGGACAAAGCCATAGACATATACGAAAGTGCAAACTCAAAATGGAGGTAAAAATGCTATGTCTTGATTCAAGGTAAAATCCGACAGAGCTCTGCCTTACAAGCTGAGAGATCTTTCTCAAATGAGAGTTTTACAATATATATAGAAAGAGGCTTTTGACGCCTTCTGGAAAAGTTACCCATGCTGCGTTGAATGCCTTGGGAAAAGAAAGTCGTTGATGTTGATATCATCCTTCTAGAAACGGCCTGACAAAACCATGTTGTAGATATCGCTAGTCTTGACTTTAGTGCTTAAAATGTATTAAACGCTACTTGTGAAAGCATGGGTTGCGCCGTTTGTCTGCCAACAAGACTGCTTCTTAAAGACATTCACACGGTTGTCTGCTCATTAATGCAGAGTGAAGTAAAACAGGCCGCACCGTTTACTGTTTGCGCTCCTTGATGACCACTTGGCAGAGACTGTTTCAACCGCTGGAATAACTCTTCTGCCGACGCTTTCCTTTTGCCACCTAGGCTGTTCCCGTCTTTCCTTGTTATTTTTGTCTCTTCCTGGCTTTGTCTTTTCTTGGCTTTGTGAGCACTCGGGGCTATCGTCTTGGCGGGTCGTTGAGTTCACTTGCGGCCTGTCCTTAAGCATTTCAAAATCAACGGCTATTTCACCGTCTTAAATTTGACGTTCACGTGCCCGTCAATGGATGTTTGAACCTCCAATGGCTAGTTCGCCATGCTCAATTTTGACGTCTTCAAGCCCATCATTCCCTCTGGCAATTTATTCGGCTTTCTTTCCTTCGGCTTTTTTCCTTTGTCCAGGCCTTTGTCTTCTTAATTCCTTCGGACAAAATGTCCGAAGGAAATGTTCCCTTCAAAAGTCCGGCCTTTTCTTTCGGAAAAAATCCCCGACAAATGCCTTCGGACAAAAGTCCGAAGGAATTGATCCTTTGAATTTCCGTGTCTTTTCCTTCGAACAAAATGTCCGAAGGACTTTTGAGCTTTACCATGGATTCTTTCGGATTTATTTGCCTTAGTCTTTTCCGAAGGAAAACTCTGCCTCGTTTCGGCCTTATCTTTGATTCCTCCGCAAGGGTTCCCTGCCCTCCGCAAGGGCACTTGGGCCCCAAGATGTCCTTCAGAACCTGCTTGAACAGTCCCATTTGGCACCTTCCTACCCTCCGCAAGGGCCCTTTGCTTTGGAATGCCCCTTTGAACCTTCCGATTGAACCTAAACCTAAACCTTTTTTCGGAGTTCAATGGTTCAACACTGTGTTCTGCAAGGAGTCGCATTCATCCAATTGACCGCTTGAACAGAACCGCTTGAACCGACAGATTGAACCAACCAATTGAACCGATCGATTGAACCAACAATGGTTCAACGGTTCAACATTTGTTAAGTTCAAAGTTCAAAGTTCAAAACTCTTGGGAAGATCATGTCGTTGAACCTTGACGTTGAACCATCTTTTCCAACCTTAAGGAAAAGTGTTTTGAATCATTTTTGGTCTCTTTCCTTGTGAATTTCTTCGGACAAAATGTCCGAAGAGCTTTGTAAGAGCCTTGCATTCTTTGAACTGGTTAATCCTTTTGCTGAAAGACTTGTGCAACACGAAATTTGAACTGGCTCAGAACAGTAGGGAAAGAAGGAGACTGATTTTGGCCTGTAGGACCAAAATGGTCAACAAATTGGCGATTCTCAGGGGAAGCATGCCTGCTATGCTTAGAAACCAGTAGCCTTAAAGTCCATTGGGCACGGAGTCAAAACGCAGCTTGGAAAAAATTTAGCAATAGCGTTGAGAGATCCAAGAATCAATCATGAAGCTTTTACCCCAAACACAAAGGAAAACACACACAAGGCTAAAAACACTACCTGTGCAAACAGCACTTAGAGAAAATAGGGAAAGAAAAACTGAAAGCAAACTACTATGTACAGCTAACCAGGTATATTTGCCCCCCTCTTGGATCAGAGGGAAAACTTCTTAAGTCTCTTTCTTGGCAAGAAAACTTATGATGCCAGACAAGTGGCTGGATGGAATGGAGACTTGGTGACCTACTCTTCTTGCTTGCCACCTCGATTGGCTTGCATCCGAGTGGATCAGGGGCAAACATGCTTCCGACATATATGTATTCTTCTTGTTCTTGGAAGCTTGTCGAATGTTGGTCCTTCATGTTGGTGTGTTTTATCAAGAAATCCATGGCTGCTAGCTCATCACCATAAGGCCCTTGATATGCATCATGGTTTGACTCGTTCCCTTCTGCCTTATTGAAGAGACTGTCAAACTTATCTCCTGCTTCCTCATGGCTTTCTTGAAGGGTGACTATTGTGATGTTTGGAATGAGATCACAGACTGAGTACTCATCCCACAGAACATCACCTTCTTGTTAAAGGCTCTCTTCTTCAAAGCAACAAGGAAGTTCATCAAACAAGGGGGGAGAGAGCTCACCATACATACGTTCCTCTTCATATTGCTGGAACATCCGCATGTATGCATGACCTGTGTCTTCTCCATTGTTGATGATGTCTTCAAAGGGAGCATCCATGATGCTGAGCAATGGAATTATACATGCCAAAATACGATTTTTTTATGGCACCAGGACTGCTTAACCAACTCATTCAACTCGGAGTCGCCATTGGCGTTGATAAAAAAGCCTCCAAAGGCTGGTTGGTTGAAGAACACACCAAGATTCTTCAACTCTTTGGAATAAAAATTAGTCTGTCCCACCGGGCGTGCCAAAAACTGTTGTCGCTATGGATTGTTCCCTTGACAGGAGGCTAAGCTCCTGTCTTCCACGCTGCACAATGGAGACTCCCCTCTTGCCTGTGGGCTTGGCAAAACTGAGAGGAGAATCTCTAAATAAGGGCTAGCTCCCTTTGATGCATCTCGGAGGTCCTGGATTTTCTACTACTAACAAATAAATAAAAAAAGGGAGGGATTGAAAAGGGAGAAGGATGACTGAAAACATAACCTAAACTTAAACGGTGATGCACCAAAAATGGTTGACCTACTTAGCTTGAAACATACAGTTTCCACCAAAAACAAGCTGACATACACTTCATTTGATACGAGAAATTCTTCTGCATCAGTGAGCTAGGGGTCCGTGGAGATACAGGGAGGAAGAACTACCCAAGGCGATCTAAGACACACTTTGGCAGCCTATTCACATGCGCCTATACTCCTCTAGGGACACTTTCGACTAACCTACAAAAGAAGAACTCACAATACACTAAATATGCTAGAATCAATATGTGAAAGCATAAAGAAAAATGACTTAACACAGGACAAAGCCATAGACATATACGAAAGTGCAAACTCAAAATGGAGGTAAAAATGCTATGTCTTGATTCAAGGTAAAATCCGGCAGAGCTCTACCTTACAAGCTGAGAGATCTTTTTCAAATGAGAGTTTTACAATATATATAGAAAGAAAGAGGCTTTTGGCGCCTTTTGGAAAAGCGGCCCATGCTGAATTGAATGCCTTGGGAAAAGAAAGTCGTTGATATTGATATCATCCTTCTAGAAACACCCTGACAGAACCATGTTGTAGATATCGCTAGTCTTGACTTTAGCGCTTAAAACGTATTAAATGCTACTTGTGAAAGCATGGGCCACGCCGTTTGTCTGCCAACAAGACTGCTTCTTAAAGACATTCATGCGGTTGTCTGCTCATTAATGCAGAGTGAAGAAAAATAGGCCGCGCCGTTTACTGTTTGCGCTCCTTGACGACCACTTGGCGGAGACTGTTTCAACCACTGAAATAACTCCTCTGCCGACGCTTTCCTTTTGCCACATGGGCTGTTCCCGTCTTTCCTTATTATTTTTGTCTCTTCCTGGCTTTGTCTTTTCCTGGCTTTGTGAGCACTCGGGGCTATCTTCTTGGCGGGTCGCTGAGTTCACTTGCGGCCTGTCCTTAAGCATTTCAAAATCAATAGCTATTTCACCGCCTTAAATTTGATGTTCGCGCGCCCGTCACTGGACGTTTGAACCTCCAACGACTAGTTCGCCATGCTCAATTTTGACGTCTTTCGGCCCGTCACCCCCTCTGGCAATTTCTTCGGTTTTTTTTTCCTTCGGCCTTTTCCTTCGGCTTTTTTCCTTTGTCCGGGCCTTTGTCTTCTTAATTCCTTCAAACAAAATGTCCAAAGGAAATGTTCCCTTCAAAAGTCCGGCCCTTTCTTTCAGAAAAAATCCCCGACAAATGCCTTTGGACAAAAGTCCGAAGGAATTGATCCTTTGAATTTCCGTGTTTTTTCCTTCGGACAAAATGTCCGAAGGACTTTTGAGCTTTACCTTGGATTCTTTCGGATTTATTTGCCTTAGTCTTTTCCAAAGGAAAACTCTGCCTCGTTTCGGCCTTATCTTTGATTCCTCCGCAAGGGTTCCCTGCCCTCCGCAAGGGCACTTGGGCCCCAAGATGTCCTTTGGAACATGCTTGAACAGCCCCATTTGGCACCTTCCTACCCTCCGCAAGGGCACTTTGCTTTGGAATGCCCCTTTGAACCTTCCGATTGAACCTGAACCTGAACCTTTTTTTGGATTTCAATGGTTCAACACTGTGTTCTGCAAGGAGTCGCGTTCATTCAATTAACCACTTGAACCGATAGATTGAACCAACCGATTGAACCAACAATGGTTCAACGGTTCAACATTTGTTAGGTTCAAAGTTCAAAACTCTGGGAAAGATCATGTCGTTGAACCCTGACGTTGAACCATCTTTTCCAACCTTAAGGAAAAGTGTCTTGAATCATTTTTGGTCTCTTTCCTTGTGAATTTCTTCGAACAAAATGTCCGAAGAGCTTTGTAAGAGCCTTGCATTCTTTGAACTCGTTCATCCTTTTGTTGAAAGACTTGTGCAACCCGAAATTTGAACTGGGTCAGAACAGCAGGGAAAGCAAACCAATTTTGGCCTGTAGGACCAAAATGGTCAACACTCAAATTGCCAGAAAGCGACAAAATAGCAAGGAAAAGGGGAACAAAACAGAGAGCCCAAAACACAGCCACGCACACATATGACAATATTTGGAATGTTCCAAAAGACGCACCCAGCCAAACACAGACACGAATTAAGTAGTCCAAGTGGCACAGAAAGCGTCGGCAAATGGAGTTATTGTTGCGGGTGAAATAGTCTCCACCAAGTGGTTATCAAAGAGCGCGAGCATTGAATGGTGCGGCCTATTTTTCTTCGTTTGAGCATGGGTGAGCGGACAGTCGCGTAAGTTTCATAAAGAGGGGCGGCCTTGTCATTCAAACGATCAAGCAACCCATGCTTTTACAATGACATTTAATATGATTTAAACGCCAAAGTCAAGACTTGGACTGCCGCAACATGGGCCACTTGTTTTGAAAGGCACCATAGTCTTCTTTTCATGCTATATATTGTACCCTCTCAAGTGAAAAAAGATCTATCTCTCATTTTGTAAGGCGAGCCTTGCCAAATTTTCACCTTGATCAATAAGAATGTATTTTACCTCTATCTGACTGTTTATGCTTTTGAGTGTGTCTGTACATCAACCCTATGTTCAGTCATTTTGCATGATGCTTTCACAAGTTTGACACCAACATACCTGGTATAGACAAAGCACCATTTTGCGGATAATAGGAAGTGTTGTATCTGGAGCGCAGAGACAAAAAAGGGTTATCAAACAGTGTGTTTTCTACAACACCTGTGGTAAGTTCATTTTATGTGTGTGTCTTCATTAAGCCTATTGTTAAAGCTCCCTATAGTCTGGTCTTTTCATCAGATAAAGTGTATGTCTGCCCTCTTCTGGTCTGAAGTGTGAATAATTGAGTAAATCAAAATCATTTGGTGCATCACCACTTAGATTAGTTTCTATCCTGGTTATCCTTCTCTCTTTTCACCCCCCTCCATTATTAACAGTAGTAGCAAAATAGCCTCAGAGATGCATCAAAGGGAGCTCACCCTTATCTAGAGATTCTCCCCTCAGTTTTTCAAACCCACAGCAAAAGGGAAGTCTCCATTGTGCCGCGTGGAAGGGAGAAGCCCAACTTTCTTTCAAGGGTGCAATCCACAGCGTCAACAGTTTTTGGCATGCCCAGTGGGTCGAATTTTAATGCTCAGAAAAGTTTCAGGATTGGTGTTGGTCCTGTTACAGCAAGAATGAATCACTAATTCAGCATTTAGCGACTCTATTTTGAATAACATCAGTCTCTGGTCAGAGATCAGCCTGACATCCTATGCCTATGGTCACCACATGATCTGCTGCCAAGGGTGTCCCTTTCGAATTCGTTGAACTACCATTAAACTCAGCAAGGCAACTGAAGTTTGCAAGAACTCATCCCTATAAAGCAAGTCATTTTCCAAGACCTGCTATAAAATATACTTACACAAGAAGACCCCGACAGAATCCTGTTATCACCATGGTTTTATCTTTTGTGGCCTTTCATGGTCAAAGCCCTTTAAACCTTTGCATTATGACCCAATCCCAGGGACAACTCTTAAAAGTGTTCCTCCTTTTAATGGGGAGAGGCCTATTACTGCCATTGAACACATCAAAAATATTGCCATATTCACAATGTCATTGAAAAAAACATTGCTATCAGGTTGTTGGCATTGTCTTTTAAGGGTAAGGTTCTGGACTGGTATGGGACTTTGCTTATGAATTCAATCGGCACATGGAATGAACTAGGCACTCTCTTGACAAATAGATTCGGGGAGAAGAGTGACCACCTCTCGCTTGCTGAGCAACTAACTACCATGAAAAGAGCTCCACACGAATTCATGCAAGATTTCAATACCCAGTTTCAAAAGACATGGGACAGAATCCCCATTTTGGTAAGGCCGACCCCAAGCTATGCCTTCCTCTATTATTTAAAAGCCTTGAACAGTGACATTGCTGTCATGATACAGTCCATGGGAGGACAAGTGTTGCCAGCTGCCTATGAAATAGCCATAGCTGCTAAAAATTGCTTGGTGCAAGCGGCAAAGATAGCCCCTAGACCTCACATGCTGCTCTTTTCTGATTTACCACCTCCAGTCTAGACTATTGCACCCACCTTAGCTCTTCTGCCTGGCATAGAAAAGCCGACTGCTACTTCACCCAATGACCTTCATGAAGTTAAGAGCTTGCTGCACAGCGTGACCAATGAATTAGTGGCTCTCAAAAGGCAACAAGCTCAAAATTATAGGCCAAATCAGGGATATCAGTAGTTTGGACAAGCAAGTAGACCCTCTTTTCAGAATTATAATCAAGGACAGGATCAGTTTGCACAAGCCAGACCATATCAAGGGTATAATCCAGGCGCTCCTTCATCGTCCAAGGCTCTTGTGCCCACTCAAAATAATCTGGTACAGGAACAGCCAAATTGCTCACCCCTGGGATATGGTCAAGATTAGGCTGCTTATACAAATGAGACGCCGAGTCAATATATGAATGCACAACACAATCAGGCTGCCCAATTCCCAAGTTTTGAGAGTCAGTACAACCCGGCATGGGCAGCAGTAAGGCTCACCCTGATTCCACTCTCATGAATCACATGGAAGGTGAATTTTGCGCAATCAACTATGTGAGCAATATGAACAACCAAGGTGATTATGTTGCAGCCAACACAAAGTCCAAAAAGAGAGCTATGGAGGAAGCTCAGGCAGCTGCCCAAACGTCTGTAGCATCTTCTTCATCACATATGAACCAAAAAATTTCAAATTTTAGGCCGCCAGTTGCACCCTCAGCTCCTCGGCCTGCACCTCAAGCACCTCCAAAGAAAACTTAAAGGGCAGCAACCCGCAAATCAATGTGGTAGACCAGATGAAGAAGCTACATATGAATATCTCCTTGTGGGATTCATTGGCAATGCCGGGACAAAATGACATACTCCAGAAGGAGTTGCACAAGCTATATGAACCAGTTGTCCCAACAAAAGTTGATAACGTTTTGATCATGAATGGGCGCCCCTCCACAGCAGGCTAGGTAAAGAAATAAGAAAAGATTCCCCCTTTCTATCTATCCTTAGTCATAGGAGATTTCCTAGTGCACAATTGTATTATTGACAGTGGGGCAAGCACCTCAGTAATGCCCAAATGTATAGTAGATAAGCTAGGGCTTATATACGAAAAAATGACCAAGGGAGTCCTGCAGCTAGATGGATCACCAGCCAAGACACTAGGAGTAGTATGAGGCTTGAATCTAACGCTGCACGCCTATCCCACTTTCTCAGTTCCCCATGATGTGGTAGTGGCGGATGTTCCTCCCTACTTTGCTATCTGTTTATCCAAGGATTTCTCATCCAAAATAGGTGGGTATCTAGCAGCAAACTAGTCTTACATGGTTTTTAGAACCAAATATCGGAATAAGGTTAAGATTGAGTCGGAGCCAATCCATAAAGATCATCTGAAGCCATACTCACTCAAAGCGGCAAATGTCAGCTACACCATTATTGATGAAGAAGAATTCCAAGCAGATCAATCTCTGCCCTCTGCCCTTGAAGGAGTTGCTTACCTGCTCTTAGACGAATAGAGAAGTGACAACTTCAAACATGACCCATACAAATTCATAGAAGAGGCAGGTCTTGGAATTTATTGCATGCATGAAGAGGGTACTCTCATGCCAAATTTGATGAAGACAAGCCAAGAGAGCTCGGGTTTATAGCAACTCTTCTTTGATGGCTCAAGAAGCAAATTGGGAGCTGGTGGTGGAGCGGTGTTAATTTCCCCCTCAAAGGAGAAATACTTCTCGACTTTCAGGTTCCAATTTTCTTGCACGTGCAATGTTGCAGAATACGAGTCCTTCATTCATGGTTTGGAGTGGGCAAGGAAAAGAGGAATAAGAGAGCTGCAGTTTTTTGGGGATAGCGAGTTGATCGTAAATCAGGGGAGAGGCCGAAATCTGATCAAGAATTCCTTGCTAAAGTCTTACAAGCACAGAGTATGGGACTTAGTGGAGAGTTTCCTTGCTTTCAATGTTATTTCTATACCAAGAGAGCAAAATAAGCAGGCGGACAGACTAGTATTAGTTCGTGCTCAGTTTGACATCCCCAAGGAGATAGGCCGAGACAGTAGTCCGCGCCATTTAAAAGTGATAATCAGACCCTTCGTGCCTGATAACATCACCAACTGGGAGGTGTTTGACAGCGATCAGCAGATAGCATTTTTCTTGCAAGAGGAAGCTGAGTTTGCCTCTAAAAATCAAGCCAAGCTACAGCAGCAGTATGGCAACCAGATTGTTCAACTGAAGAACAAACTTCCCAAAGGCTTGGTCACTCTCGAAAGTATCTTCAACGAGGATGACCAATTGAAAAATGGCAAAGCAAGCATCACAACAAAGAAAGAAAATTACGAAAAGGTTGAGATATTTAAGAACAAGCTGCTTGCACTTGAGAAAGTATGTACCGATCATGAAAGGCAGGCTTTCATCTTGTTGTGCCAAGAATTTGCCGATGTCTTCGCTTGGGAGTATAGCGACTTGAAGGGTTTTGACCCAAGTTTGACCCAACATACCATTGAGCTGAAGGAAGGCGCCAAGCCCATCAAATAGAAACAAAGGCCTGTCAACCCGAAGATTGAGTCTCTCATGCGGAAGGAACTCATCAAGTTGATTGAGTCCAGAATCATATTTTCGATCAAACACTCTTATTGGTTGGCGAACCTTGTCCCTGTCCAAAAAAAGAATGGGGAGATCAGATTATGTGTAGATTTCAGAGACCTCAATAGAGTCTCGTTGAAAGACCACTATCCTCTCCCAAGTATGGAGCAGATCCTCCAAATGGTGACGAGCAGCGAATGTTTCTCCCTCCTAAATCGGTATTCAAGGTACAATCAGATCTTAGTGCAAGACTGTAATCAATACAAGATAACCTTCACTACCAAGAGGGGAACATTTGCTTACCGAAAAATGCCATTTGAACTGTCCAATGTTTGAGCCACTTTTCAGCAAGCCATGGACATGGTTTTTCAAGGCCTGATAAATAATGTTGTACCGGTCTATCTTGATGAAGTGACAGTATTTTCTAAGAAAGCAAGCCAACATCTGAAACACCTTAGACAAATCTTTGAGAGGTGTCGAGAGTTTGGTATCTCTCTCAACCCAAAGAAATGCGTGTTTGTTGTCCATGAAGGTAAACTCCTTGGCCATATTATTTTGAAAGAGGGCTTGACCATTGATCCAGAAAGAGTTCGTGCCATCCTAGCGTTGTCCTTGCCTAAGCATAAGAAAGGTTTGCAAAGTTTCTTTGGCAGAATAAATTTCATCAAAAGATTTATCCCAAATTTTGCCGAGATAGTCAAGCCACTGACCTTCATGCTGAAGAAAGATGAGAAATTCACGTGAACAACACAAAGGAAGGACATCGCCTAGGCTCCTACTTTGATCAGTCCTGACTTCACCAAGGATTTCAACCTCTACACCTTCGGAAATGAAGAGGTAATCTCCGCCATGCTTACCCAAGCAAATGACGAGAACCTTGAACAGCCGCTTACGTTTTTTAGCCAAAGTCTAGAAGGCTTTGAGATCAGGTATACATATGTGGAGAAGCAAGTCCTTACGGTCATACGAAGTCTAAAGAAATTCAGACATATGCTGTCTAACAGTAGGGTTCATCTCATGGTGCCACATCTCGACGTCAAAGATTTCTTGATCAGTCGTGATCTAAATGAAAAGAGAGCAGGATAGATCACCAAACTAATGGAATATGACGTGGACATCAAAACCACCAAGCTGGTAAGGGGAAAAGCCCTATGTGAACACCTTGCTACAGACCTTAAACAACAGAAAAAAGGCATTTTGCTAATCCATGATGAAGCTACAGCAGAAGAACTAGCAATCATGAAGGATTGGACATCAGACATGAAACATTTCCTTCTCATCGATGAGTGCTCGCAAGGCCTTGATAGGACCAAGAGGAGATATTTCAGACTCCAATCTCTCCCTTATGTCCTGATTGACGGGGTGGTGTTCAGAAAAGATTTTTCAGGAGTACTCTTGAGGTGCATAGACCCAGGTCAGGTCGACCGGGTGCTGTGTGAGTTCCATGACGAACCAGCTGGTGGTCACTATGCTCCTAAGCCTACAACTATGAGGATTATGAGAGCTAGTTACTTCTGGCCCACTTTATTCAAAGACACCCATGCCTGGGTACGAAAGTGCCAGAAGTGTGCTCTCTTTGATGGGAAACAACAGTTGGCTGCAATGTCTCTATAGCCTATTCAGGTAGAACAGTCATTCATGCAATGAGGCCTTGACTTCATAGGGATGATTAACCCTCCTTTCAGTGTTGGCCACAAATGGGTCTTGATCACTACAGACTACTTCACGAGATGGGTAGAAGTTGTTGCTTTGAATGAGGCCAACGAAAGTGCAGTCTTGGATTTTTACGAAGGCCTAGTGACAAGGTTTGGAGTCCCAGCTACCATCATCTCAGACAACGCATTGGCTTTCTTGGGAACCAGAACGAGTGAATGGGCGTTGGGATACGGCATCTACCTCAGCACTTCTTCCAACTACTACTCACAAGGGAATGGGTTGGCCAAATCCCCCAACAAGAATCTGATCAGAATTATCAGAAGGACAATAGAGGAGAATCAGAGAACTTGGCATGCCAAGTTGAAAACAGCCCTATGTGCAGATAGGGTCACTCCAAAGAGGGCAGTTGGCAATTCACCATACACACTCGTGTATGGAAGGGAAGATAGACTTCCTATTTCACTTGAATTGCCAACTTTGGATCTCGCACACCAGCTGCAATTGGAAGAAGGCAACAGCATAGAAGTTAGGCCGTGTGAATTGATGGAACTTCAGGAGACAAGGGACCAAGCCATGGTTTCTATCACTAGCCGTCAGCAGCAAACGAAGAAGCACTTTGACAAGAAATCCTCGTCAAAAGGCTTCTCTGAAGGCAACATCGTCTTAAAGTGAGATGAGGACTGAGCTAAGCTTGGAAAACACACAAAGTTCGATGCCCTATGGAGTGGTTCGTATGTCATCACTCAGTGCAAGCAGCACAATGCATTCCAACTCTCCAGGTTGGATGGTGAAGAACTGTATATCCCAATTAATGGGATATACCTTAAACACTGTCACTGAATCTTCTCTCATCATGTATATATTTCCTTGTTTTTTCCTATTTTTCCTAAGTGCTCTTGCGCATGTTCGTAGTTTTTTAGCCTTGTGTATGTTTTGTTTACCATTTGAGTTGAAGGCTTCATGATTGATTCTTGGATCTCTTGAGGTTATTGTCAACCTTTTGGGCTATGTTTTGACTCCATGCCCAACGGACTTGCAAGTCACTGGTTTCTTAAGCATGGCAGGCATGCTTCCCCTGGGAATCGCCAAATTTGTTGACCATTTTGGTCCTGCATGTTAGGGTGTGGAGCTAAAAGCTTCAACTGTTTGCAGACACAAAGAGGATGCTGAAGAACCAGAAGAACCGGCGTCGGCAGTATGACCGACATCGGTCAGAGACAGTGGAGAAGGAAACCGGCGACGGCAGCGAGTCGGCAGCACCAGGCAAGCAGGGACCGGCGTCGGTCGCATGTGCGTTCCAGAACTGCTATTGACAAACAGTCAGTTAAGTGAAGCGAGTGTTTGCATGTCAAATGACTAATTATAGTCACGAGTTGCGTGTCTAATTATTGTAGTTAGATTTCTATTTTTGTAACCATGGGATTCTATTTAAAGACCCATGAAGCATGTATTGTAATTATCAAGAAGGCAAGTAAAAGCATTGAAGCAAGCAAGGTCAAGGAGATCTACAGGTGTAAGGTCAAGGAGATCAGCTGAAGCATTCAAGGAGGGATAATAACTCAGGTTATAGAGTTGTTGTGTTGAGCAAGAGAGAGAGAGAAGAAGGTCTTGAGGTGTGGTAAGCCTTTGAGGTGGAGGGAGAAGTGGCATCTTCCTTATTGTATTTTCTTCTAGTAATATCTAATACAAGAGTGTGTATTGTCTCTCAAATTCTTTGTTGTCTCAAGTTTCTAGTTACTTTATCATTCTGGTATAATTATGTGTTTAATTGCTTATAAGAAAGTAATCAATTGTGCTTCCGTTGAATAAGGGGTCACCTAACAGTTGGTATCAGAGCTACGGTTTGCAGGAAGCAAGTTATTTTTTATTACAGGTCATTCACAGGGTTTTCTGATTGAGTGGGAGTTCAGCAATGCAAAGAAGAAAGTAAGCTACGAATGGAGAAGTTTAACGGCAAGAATTATCAACACTGGAGGATGCAGATTGAGGATTATCTGTATCAGAAGGATCTGTACTTACCGTTGGGTGGGGTTGCATGCAAGCCCACAGATATGAAGGATGAAGAATGGAACGTTCTTGATCGGAAGGCTCTAGGTTCCATAGGGTTGAGCCTTGCATCGTCTGTGATTTCCAACTTATCACAGTGCAAGACAACGGAAGAGTTGATAAAGTCCTTGGCGAATTTATACGAAAAGCCCTCGGCTTCTAATAAGGTATATCTTATGAAGCAGCTATTTACTTTGCAAATGCAGGAAGGTGGATCGGTACATACTCATCTCAGTGATTTCCATGGTTTGGTAAACCAATTAGCTTCAGTCAATATTGTTTTTGATGATGAGGTAAAGGCTATCTTGATTTTATGTTCTTTGCCTGAAAGTTGGGACAGTTTGGTTATGGCAGTAAGTAATTCTGCATCTGCTTCTAAAATCTTAAAAGTTGATGTTGTGAGTGTGATCTTGAATGAGGAAATACGCAAGAGAAGCACAGGTGAATCATCAGGGAATGCTCTAAGTGCAGAAAGCAGGGGAAGGCAAAGGGAGAAGATTGAGCAAGGGAAATCAAGGTCGGGAAGGAGATCCGAGTCCAAAGGTATTACCTGCTGGTTTTGTGAAAAGAAAGGACATACAAAGGAGTGTTGGTTGAGAGATAAAGAGAATCAACATGCAGGTATTGAAGAAGCAAAGGATGCAAATATTGTGGTACAGGATGCTCTCATACTTTCTTTGGATAGTCAGGTAGGATCATGGATTTTAGATTCTGGTTCATCTTTTCATGCATCCCCAAACAGAGATTTGTTCCATGAGTATAAACAGGGAGATTTTGGAGTGCTTTATTTAGGGGATGGTACGCCTTGTCAGATAGTTGGCAAAGGAAAAGTGCAGCTGAGATTGCAGATTGACAACACATGGGTGTTGAAGGAGGTCATGCATGTTCCAATTCTGAAGCAGAGTTTGATTTCTGTTGGAAGGTTGGGTGTGAGGGATGCACAATAACCCTCATAGCGGATTCTTGGAAGGTTACCAAGGGAGCACTTGTTTTAACAAGAGGTAAGAAAGTAGGTACTCTTTATCTATCTACTTGTATTACTGATTCTACTTCTGGTTTATCTACTTCAGCTGTAGATTCGAAGATGTGGCTTAATAGGCTTGGTCACATGAATAAGAAGGGAATGGATGTTCTTGATTCAAAAAGTATGTCTTCAGATTCGGAAAGCATAGATAGAGTTCATTGCAGGAAAAGGAAATTTGATGCTTTTGACAAGAACAGGGAAGTCTTGGTGTTTTTGGAGGAGATGAAGGCCAGAGAACAGTTACAGGCACTGAATAAATCTGAGCAGGGCAGTATGGACAAAGATTTGATCCAAGATGAGCTCGCGGATGAAGAATTCATCACTCACAGGAACACACAGACACCGACATCGGTCATGTGCAGACCAGCAGGGTCGGTAGGTCGGGCAGGAGAAGTCCGACGTCGGTCATAAGGACCGACGTCGGCAGGGGGACACCGGCGTCGGCCAGGGGTAACGACGTCGGCAGTCAGGGTCAGTGAACCGACATCGGTCGGGAGCAGACTGGGAGATGGCCGATATCGGTCACTAGAACGGATATTGGGCGGACAGCAAGCTGTCAACAAGTCTCAAACGCTCATATGGAGGTCAGAAAGGGTAAGTGAACCTCATATTCGTTGTTCACCTTCTTTATATTGCTTATTGATGGTCAAGAACCAGGAAGATGCGAAGAGGCAATGCAGGTAGAATCCAGATACAGTGGGAGCTTGACATGGATGAGGAGTGTGAGTCCTTGGAGAAGAACCAAACAGGTATTTGTTGGTAGAGTTGTCAGCTGGAAGGAAGCACTGGATAGAGGGATGGATTCCCGTTTTAGAAAAGAGAGTGGATGGACACGTGAGACAGAAGGCTATGGTATATGGTCTTGATCAGGCTGCAGGACAATGGAGGTTTGACCATTGTATTTTATCTTTACCAGGTTGGATAATATTAGCTACATTATCCTGTTACTGTATTGTGTTACTTGTTGCAGGGTTTCATATACAAGGAGTTTTCTGAGCTAAGGGTAGAGTTGGTTCAGAAGTATGTCATGAAGAATTTGGGAGCAGCAAAATTCATGTGGCATAAGTGACAGGTATAGCATCACAGGTTTGCGTGGTGGTTGGTCTTCAAGAGTGACTTTGAAGAGGGATACAGAGCCAAAGGAACAAAATAGATGGTGTACAGGTACAGATACAGTAGCAGCTGTTTATCTCCAAGTGGGAGATTGTTAGGGTGTGGAGCTAAAAGCTTCAACTGTTTGCAGACACAAAGAAGAGGATGCTGAAGAACCAGAAGAACCGGCGTCGGCAGTATGACCGACGTCGGTCAGAGACAGTGGAGAAGGAAACCGGCGACGGCAGGGAGTCGGCAGCACCAGGCAAGCAGGGACCGGCGTCGGTCGCCTGTGCGTTCCAGAACTGCTGTTGACGAACAGTCAGTTAAGTGAAGCGAGTGTTTGCATGTCAAATGACTAATTATAGTCACGAGCTGCGTGTCTAATTATTGTAGTTAGATTTCTATTTTTGTAACCATGGGATTCTATTTAAAGACCCATGAGGCATGTATTGTAATTATCAAGAAGGCAAGTAAAAGCATTGAAGCAAGCAAGGTCAAGGAGATCTACAGGTGTAAGGTCAAGGAGATCAGCTGAAGCATTCAAGGAGGGATAATAACTCAGGTTATAGAGTTGTTGTGTTGAGCAAGAGAGAGAGGGAAGAAGGTCTTGAGGTGTGGCAAGCCTTTGAGGTGGAGGGAGAAGTGGCATCTTCCTTATTGTATTTTCTTCTAGTAATATCTAATACAAGAGTGTGTATTGTCTCTCAAATTCTTTGTTGTCTCAAGTTTCTAGTTACTTTATCATTCTGGTATAATTCCGTGTTTAATTGCTTATAAGAAAGTAATCAATTGTGCTTCCGTTGGATAAGGGGTCACCTAACACTGCAGGCCAAAAGTCGTTCTCATTTCCTTGTTGTTTTGAACCGTCAGTCTTGAATGTATCCACCTTCTGCAAATGCTCAATTTTCTTTTGAAATAAGTCCTATTCTTATAAAGAATTGGTAGATCTAAAACCTGTAGGTTTCGGTTCAATATGGAGCTTATTTCGCTTTGAACAAATGCCTTAGACAAGCCTTTTGACAAGGGAATGGGCCAGCAAGAATGAAAATCTTTTACAAAGCTCCGAGGGCAAAGTACCCTTGCGGAGGGCAGTCAGGTACAAACTGGACCGTTCCAGTAGGCTGCGGAGGGCAATTATGAGCCCAAGGTACCTTTGAGGAGGGCAGAGTTTTCCTTCAAAAAAATGAACAAGGCAAAGAATTCCTTCGGACATTTTGTCCGAAGGAAATCCACGGCAAAAGGCAAAGGTCAAAGGTCCTTCGGACAAAACGTCTTAAGGAAAAGACAAGGAAATCCAAAGGATGAATTCCTTCGGACAAAATGCCCAAAGGAACTCCTTCGGACATTTTGTCTGAAGAAATCCACAAGCGAAAGACTCCGACGAATTCCTTCAGACAAAGGCCCAAAGGAATTCCTTTGGACTTTTGTCCGAAAGCATTTGTCGGAGGAATTTCTTGAAGAAAAGGGGACCCGAAAGAAAGAAAGAAAGAAAGGGCCAAGGCATGAAGAAAGGTTTCCTTCGGGCAAAATGTCCAAAGGAATTCCTTCGGACATTTTGTCCAAAGAAATTGAATGATAAGGCAGCCCGAAGGAGCCCGAAGGGTAAATGCCCTTGCGGGGGACTCTCAGCTGCCAAAAAGGGACCCTCTCCTCTCTTCCGAAATGTCACCTTCCCTTCGGGAAGGTTAAATTACCTAGGGGCAAAGGAATACAAGGGCCGAAGAAATTGCCAAAGGGGTGACGAGCCTGAGAACGTCAAAGTCAGCGTAGCGAACTAGCAGTTGGAGTTCGAACGTCTGGTGATGGGCGCGCGAACGTCAAATTCAAGGCGGTGAAATAGCCGTTGATTTTCAAATAAGGCGACAAGCCCACAGATGTCAACTTCAACGAGATGCATTAGCCGCTAAGAAAGGAGCCCAAGGAGCCAGCAAAAGACGAGAAGAATAGCCCGAGAGAGCTCAAATTGCCAAAAAGCGACAAAATAGAAAGGAAAAGGGGAACAAAACAGAGAGCCCAAAACACGGCCACACACACATACGACAACATTTGGAATGTTCCAAAAGACGCACCCAACCAAGCACAGACACGAATTAAGCAGTCCAAGTGGCACAGAAAGCGTTGGCAAATGGAGTTATTGTTGCGGGTGAAACAGACTCCACCAAGTGGTTATCAAAGAGCACAAGCATTTAATGGCTCAGCATGTTTTTCTTCGTTTGAGCATGGGTGAGCGGACAGTCGCATAAGTTTCATAAAGAGGGGCGGCCTTATCATTCAAATGATCAAGCAACCCATGCTTTTACAATGACATTTAATATGATTTAAACGCCAAAGTCAAGACTTGGACTGCCGCAGCATGGGCCACTTGTTTTGAAAGACACCATAGTCTTCTTTTCACGCTATATATTGTAACCTCTCCAGTGAAAAAAGATCTATCTCTCATTTTTGTAAGGTGAAGCCCTACCAAATTTTCACCTTGATCAATAAGAATGTATTTTATCTCTATCTGACTGTTTATGCTTTTGAGTGTCTGTGCATCAGCCCTATGTTCAGTCATTTTGCATGATGCTTTCACAAGTTTGACACCAACATACCTGGTATAGACAAAGCACCATTTCTACAGGTAACAGGAAGTGTTGTATCTGGAGCGCAGAGACAGAAAAGGGTTATCAGAGAGTGTGTTTTCTACAACACCTGTGGTAAGTTCATTTTTTGTGTGTCTTTATTAAGCCTATTGTTAAAGCTCCCTATAGTCTGGTCTTTTCATTAGATAAAGTGTATGTCTGCCTTCTTCTAGTCTGAATGTGAATAATCGCGTAGATCAAAATCATTTGGTGCATCACCACTTAGATTAGTTTATGTCCTGGTTATCCTTCTCTCTTTTCACCCCCCCATTATTAACAGTAGTAGCAAAATAGCCTCAGAGATGCATCAAAGGGAGCTAGCCCTTATTTAGAGATTCTCGCCTCAATTTTCCCAGACCCACAGCAAGAGGGGAGTCTCCATTGTGCCATGTGGAAGGAAGAAGCCCAGGCTTCTTTCAAGGGTGCAATCCACAGCGTCAACACTAATAACTATCAATGCAAACATCTAAAGACCCTAATTGGACCAACTTCCTCAAATCGTCCCAGCTTAGAGTCTAGGTGGCATCACATGAAAAAAATCCTGTAAACTATCGTCTTCAAATCGATTTTCTCTTTGCTCTCCAAATTTTCACAAACTTGGTCAAAGACCATTAAATTTGTGCAAATCGAATCAACCAGCACTGAATTCCTCTTCCAAATGAGATTTGGAGCAATACATCAGCTACCACAAATCAAATGAAATTGCAACAATACCTTAGTTGTTACAACTCAAGGATGCAATAATAAATTAGCTATTGCACTTCAATCAGCTAGGGCAATAATACATCAACTATTGCACCTGTCAAAGATCTCCAATGAAGCACCTGTAAAAACTCTAGATGGATTCCTCCACAATTTCCAACTAAGATTGATCTTTCACAACCGAAACCGGTACTCTAATGTCTTCAAACCCATGAGCAATGCAAGCCTCAGCACTTACCAAGCAGGAATGAAAAATAGAATAACTCAAGACATGATGAAAATGACTTGTATTGAACTCCTTATAAAGAATTTTCATCCCACTTCAAGAAGCTTCTAGAAATAATATTAGTTTATTCTTTTAAGTGACTTTATAATTTATTATTTTATTAAGTCACTTTATTAAATCAATTAAATATAAAGTCATTCTTTTGATATTAATTTATTGGAATAACTTTATAAATGATCAATTTAATAGCTCCACTTTATTTTAATTAAAATAATCAATTAAGCTATCTTTTTGAAATAACATTAATTTGGACAACTCAATTAATTAAATCATGATACCTCCAATTTGGGGACCTGATAGTACTTCCTTCCCAAAGATTGCTTGCCCTCAAGCAATCCGCAACTGCCAATCCAACTCAACTGCCACAGCACTTGGAGCCAAAATAAAAAACCAACTGCACCTATCCACCAACCACCCGGATCCCAAATGATCTTGCAACATGTGCTAATCCGTAACCTCTGTAGGCAACAAAAATCCAAGATACTGTGAATCTTTGTCAACTGATGAAGCCAACCATCCAGCAATGAAATTCTTGGATCTCAACTCTGTAAATCATCCCTGTCATGCCAACTCCAAGCACTGTGCTGATACACCTCAGATATCATACCTAGATCCCCTGGATAAATTGGAAGTCCTTCAACACCAACTAACTTCTACTGCACCACTCTGATAACCCCTAGAGTCCAATCAAATCAAGTCTCAAACTCCAGCTTCTGTAAGCAACCAACTGGAAAGGACAAAGTGAGAGACTTGCCAAACTTGGACTCATCACCTGAGATCGGGAACATATCCTACTAGAGTGAACCCGAACTCCTCTTATTCAACCCACCTCTTTGTGTCATCAAGAACATAGTCAAATCATGTGTATGTGGGCTGAAGGTAAATGGACGAGCGCTCCTCATAATGCAATCGAGGTGAAACTCCCCTGACTGCACTAGTGGGATATCGGAGTAGTCATGTGTGCTCCCCCCTAAACCGCCATTATCAAAAGAAGACTCACAACAGGATGAGTTGGTCTTGCAGCAATATCATCAAGAGTACCATCATGAATGCCATCTACTACCTGGAAAGAAGTCGGATCAATATCAAAATCCAACATGCAGGACCTAAAAGAAACCATTTCCTTCTGATAAAACTGACCAATGTCAACCTCTAAAGCACCAAAGTAGAGCTTGGTGCTCAAATCTCCAATGACGCCTGAACTTGCAGCCAAGACTAGTGTCTCTGTATCATCAACGACCCATCCTACACCAAGAGGTCTCCTGTGGATGTGAAGAATGCCAATCATAGGTGTATAGAAACATATACCAACATCTATCGAGCTGATGGCATGAATCAGAACCACACCATGTATCTTGTGAATCAAGTCCATGATGGAGCGAAAGGTATCTTTGTTGCCCAAAGAAGATAAGAGCTCATCATCAACCAGTCCTCTAACTCTACAGTGACAATCCCAACTCCCTCTGTCCATCCCAACTACTGCTGCCCTCAAAGTGTGTCCTAACATAACATTGTCCGGCAAAGTAGGACATCCATCAATCAATGAAGTAGGAGGTAAAACCCATGAGGATGGTACTGGGATATTGTTGTCAACATGTCTATCTCCAACCCATAGACTGAAATCAATGGACAACTCAATCATAGACCTCTCGAGATCAAATACAATGCATCCATCACCAACTGGATTCAACACAAGAGGCACGGCATCTGTACCCGGAGTGTGAATGCTAGGAGAACTCACGCTACTATCCTCAACAAATGTCATGGCTGTCATAGATGACTGAGTCTCTGTTGAACATGATGAACAACAGGCCAAACTCAACTCTAAGCAGAGCTCGTCAACATGAATCTCGGATTCCTGAAGGGCTAAGTACTCCTCAAGGAATCATTGGTAACCATAAGCTCGTGAGAAAGCTTATCTACTTCATCTTTTTTCCATCTCAAAGCATCTGAATAGACCTCAGCGAGGTTGAGAAGGTGATCACGGAAAGGTGCAAATAGTTTTTCTTCATTGTTCCCATACCTTCTTTGATCTCCTGCAAGCTATCATGAGAAGACTCTGCTTCAACTCCCTTTTGTCTTCTCTCCAACTAAACCATCCAAAGGTGATTCTCCATCAGTTTGTGCATTTTATCCGGATGAGATAATGCTGCCACAATCCCATCCTCATTCATCTTCAACTGGTTCTTCAAAGTGTGCGGACTATGGGGTGTTTGATTAACTTCTTCACATGATAAGCATCTAATTGTGCCTGAAATTATTTTTCCGCAAGGCCTTGTATGCACATATTCTGATTTGGAATTAGGACAACACTAATTCCATCTATAGAAATTTCTTCAATGCCCTAATTAGGTGTCACTACATAACAGGGCTCCATTTGTTCTTTGAGTTCATCATCCCACACAATCGAATCACTGGATGATGGCATGTCAACCCCCTAATAAGAAGGTGAAACCTGTAAACCAAATGAAATCAACTTCCTGCAGTTAGTTGCTCCTTGAATTTCTCAATCTTCTTGAGAGATCATATGCTGCAGTTGAAACATGTTCTCTTCTCCAAATGGCTAGCAAATCAGATTGCAACGACTTGCAAACATCATCATTTTCATCTGGGATCATGGACAAGATGTTGAACATATTTTGTAATGTCTCCACTTTAGCAGTTGACCAAGTGTGTGTGCGTTAGCCTTGTTCTACATGGTCCCGAGGGCTAACGAAGGGTTTAAGGGATCCTGGAGTGTTTTGGCCTAGTCATTTCCAGTTTGGGCCAAAACGAAGTTGATTTACTCAATCTCAGGAATACTTACTATTTTTAGTAAGTCAGCAGGTCACAGTGGAGGTCAGTTTTGGTGATTGGATTTGATACTCCTCGGTGAGAGCTTTCCGACGAGCTATCACTCGCATTATTCGGAGTCTGATTGCTAATACATTTTAATGCCTAAAGTTTTATTAAAGTAACATCTTATTTAATTATAAAATATTAAAGTGTTACTTTACTATTTATTTTATGGGGATGTGTACCCAAGGGAGACATAAGGGAATATTTTAATATATGTTTTATATTGCACATCTTTTATCCCACATTGCCCATGTGAGTTGAGCGGACCCTTGGAAATAGAATAAAAGGAAGCGTTTGTGGCTTCATTAGACAGGTTGAATATGAGAAGAAATTGGTGTGTGAATTGCAGATCCGTTCTTGGCATTAGAGGACATCTATCCTCTCTTGTGACATTCTAGACGTCATTCCTTTGGGGTTTGGCCTTTGAAATCTATTGTTACTAGCTTCATTATCAGTCAGTTTAGTTGCATTTCCAGCTATAGGCAGATTTAGTATTTTGCTCATATCTTCTTCATTACATATCCGACGCGTATGCTACTTGGAGGGAATGATTTTGTGAAGGTATTGGACCATTTGAAAGACAAGTACTGTCACAGCACTATTCACGCGGGTACTGTTCACGCGAGTACTGTTCACGTGACACTATTCACGCAACACTATTCATGTCAATGTGGCAGTAGATTTGAAAAACATGTGATGGAGCATTATGTCAATAATACTGGAGTAATTAGTGAGTTGATAATCTGCCATGTATTTTATTTTATTAATTTCTGAAAATAACATCTTATTAGCAGCAGTTCAATGTCCAGTTGCATATTATCGTAGTTTCTTTCTTGTTTATGTTGAATGATTTCTTTTTCATGCAAAAAACTCAAAAAACAAACAAACATTTATTTCCAGAGCTAAAAGGGGTAAAAGATTGAACGGAGTTGGATGCAAACTGTTTGACATAATTCCTTTCAGCAATTGGTTTAGTTTTTGGGGCATTCAGGGGTGCCCATTACATATTTGTCTTCACTTTGTTGGAATGGCATTTCCTGATTACTGATATGAAGCAATCGAACAATTAGAGAATGAGACCATTATAATCAAACATGAGAACACATGAATGCACCTGTGCCATCAACTTTAGAATTCTAATCTTCTTATTGAAAGCTAGGCTTTTGATGTCGCCTAGCCTATTAAAGCTTTCAATAATCAGCTGCATGACCTCTCTCATTTTGTCATCATCATATGGGACTTTAGGAGCTACAATCCTCATACGTTCACTTATACAAGAAACAACTACAAGTCTAATCTCCTCATCTTGATGTCTCATCAACTATGGCTTAACCAATGCATGTACCAATGGAGACAAAGCTTTATCCATAGCTTGAGAAGGTGATTGACTAACCTTGGGTAAATGATCTTCAGCTTCTTCCAAAATGCTAAGAAGAACAACCTTAGCATGACGTGGGTGTTCTAACTTCTCACCCACAAACTTGAGTCTCTCCTGAAAACCTGTTTCAATGAAAATCTGATTTGTGTTCTCCTTAGGATCAACTGTATGCTGGTCATTAACTGTTGAAAATTCATCATAGAGACTGTTGTCAACCTGGAGCTGCGCCTTGAATCGAAGACGTGCATGAAATGGCCAGTCCTCTATCCGGCTGAAACAATGGGATCTTCTCACGAGGGTGGGTGCCTCAACAATGAGAAGAACCTCCAGAAAAGGCTGGTTCTTGTAAGATGTATCAATGAGGATCTCTACTCTATGCTGCAAACTACCATGGAAAAGAGAGAAGGAAACTTTAAGGGAAAATCCTACCTAATAAAGGTGATACACTAAAAGATTGATCCACTCAACTTGGAACCTTGAACACTAAACAAACAAGGGAAAAGAAAGATCTTTGATTTCAATCAACCACTTATGCATAAATATTTTGTGAGAAGGATCGATCCAATGACCAAAACATGAGGGAAAACGATGGAGAGAGGTCTGATACAAGACACTTTGCAGCCAACAAACATCCACCTACAGCTTCAGCAAAAGACAAAGAACACTTAACATGACCTGCATAAGGATAATCTAGCAACTAGGTATGAATCAGAATTTGAGAAGGGAGAGAAATCTACCACTTATGCAAATTGTTGAATGAATATACACTATGCCAACACTTGAAATTTGAAAGTACAGTCCTATTGATTGAAAAGGTTACACAACTCACCAATGGCAGAGTCTGGTCTAGCCAAGAAAGGGATGATTTTAATCAACGCTAAAAGCCAATTTACAGAAAATTACAAGAGCCAAAGATTAGCGTTGAAAATTTGAAGAGAAGGATTAACTTATATTAACTCAAGGCTGACTTGGCCTTTCAATAAAATATGTTTTCTCTTTGTCTTTGCATTAAGCTTCTTGTGCTTGAGGAAGTGAACTTGTCTTTGTTTTGAACCGCCAACCTCTCTTTGCATGGAAATCCATGCCAATGTTAATTTTAGAACTCTACGTGAGCTGCTTGATGCCGAGTTGGAACGTTTGAAAGCTGAGTTAACCGTTTGGTACGCTGAGTTGAACGAAGAGATCATTCTCCTTTGCATGGGAAACTCCTGGTAGATGTGGCGTTTAACAATTAGTCAACTCTAAATCTCAAACAGTCAACTCGACGTTTGAATTTAGAACTCTGGTTGAAGCTAAGTTGGACGTTCAGATGAGTTGATCCGGAGATGAGCAGGACTTCGACAACCAGTCAACTGAAGCTTTGACTGGTCGATCGAAAATAGCCCCTGTTTGCATGTATTTTATCTTATTCTGGTCTGCCTGTTCATGTCTATTTCTGGTGGGATTCTATAATCGGATGTATTTTTGTCTATATCTGGTCTATATTTCCTTCGTTTGGCCGTTTTCAACTTTTCGTCGAATTATCTATTTTCTATCCTTTTTTGCACAATCAACCTCCATTACTTTCGGATTTCTTGTTGTCTCCTTGGCTTAATTCTTTCGGATTTCTGGCTATGGACTTTTCTACCTACGGATTTATTTCCTTCGAAATTTATCCTTTTGGTCTCATCTCCTTGGGATCTTTTGTTTCACCCTGCATTTGCCTCGGGTTTATTTCCTCAGGCCTGTCTTAGG
Source organism: Torreya grandis (assembly GCA_037957365.1). Taxonomy (NCBI): domain Eukaryota; kingdom Viridiplantae; phylum Streptophyta; class Pinopsida; order Cupressales; family Taxaceae; genus Torreya; species Torreya grandis. The sequence continues at coordinate 1,931,109 of JARHVA010000195.1, forward strand.
ACTTTCCTGTGGCAACTTTTTCGAATAATCCTTCGTACTTATGGCTCCCACATTTCCTTCGGCCTTTATGCTTGCCAATTATCTCAAATTTGTCCCTGCGGACTTTTCTGTGCTTGAACTTTCCCTCTAAATGATTTTCGTTGGACAAATTGTCCGCTTGAATTGTCCTTGTCTCTATTATATCCTCCAAAGTATTCCTTCGGACAAAAAATCCGAAGGAATTCCTTCGAACTTTTTTCTCGAAGGATATACTTCTTTTCTTTTCCTTTGCTCGGGCTTTTGCTCTGTCGGGTTTTCTCTTTCTTGGCTTACTCCAAATTTCTTCGGACTTTTTGTCCGAAGGAATTCCTTCAGACAAAAAGCCCGAAGGAATTAATCCTTCGGCTTTGCCTTTGTTGACCTGTTTCTTCGGACTTTGTTGTCTTTGTAATTTTCCAAATTTCTTTGGACTTTTTGTCCGAAGGAATTCCTTCGGACTAAAAGCCCGAAGGTTTCCTTTGTTATTTCCTTTACCTTTATCTTTACCTTTACCTTCGAAATGCCCCTTCAGGAAAGTCACAGTGGTCCTGTCACCGACCAAGTGCCCTCTGCAAGGGCTTCTATCCCTTCATCTGCGCCTTTGTCAGAAAAATTGTAGGGCACTCGGGTTTTTTGCAAAGGTCCCAAATTTGTTCCAGTACCTTCCCAAAGGGTAGGTGCCCTTCGGGATTGTTGAAAATGACCCTTCCGAAGGGTACCCTACCCTTTGGGTTTCTTGAAAATGACCCTTCCGAAGGGCCTTGGCTTTTCCTTGCTTCTTTGGGTGGACTTTTGGATTCTCCGAAGTATTCCTTCGGACAAAATGTCTGAAGGAATTACTTCCTTTGTCTTATAGGCTCTTTCCTTTGTTATTTCCTTCGGACTTTTGGATTAGCACTTCTCCGAAGTTATGTCCTTAGCAGAAGCCTTCTTTGACAAACCTTTCCTTCAAACAAAAGTTGTCTGAAGGAATCCCTGTTGCAGCAAAGGCCTTCACAAAAGAAAAATGATGTATTCTTCCCAATGTATTCTTTCTTTCCTTGGACAGAGATGTGAATTTTCCGAATGGCAAGAGACAATCTATTCTGTGGAAGAATTGTCAACATTTCTGGCGACTCAACTGGCTCAGCATGCCTACTATGCTTGAGAACTCAGACCATATATAGACGCTGTTTGAATTTCCAAATGGTGAACCTGATTTTTTGACTGAGAATCTCCTTTGATCATGGCTGAAGCAACCTCCTTTCTTCAAAATAAGAAGGGAAACACACGAAAGCAGAAAACTAACTAAGAAGCAAATCTGTAAACAAGCACTTATTGGACAAAACTGAAGCAAACTACTATGCTTGAACAGCACTTGGAGGAAAGCAAAACAAATAAGGAACCTAGCTAACCATGATAAAGCATGATCCGCCTAGATCAAATGGGAAATTCTTGAACTCACTCCTTCTAAGAGATGGTACAAGTTGCAAAGCAAGATGTTTATTGGTCATAACCTTTGATGAGGCATTTGCCTTGTCCACCAACTATATTAGCATCTTCTCAAATGAGTCATCAACAATAACAAGGACAAACTCATCAACTACCTCTTGATCTTTTTCAGATTGCTTATCATCTACCACCTTGTCAAGTGATACCCCATCTATGCATGGTTTTTTGGTGACCACATCCTTCTTATCGACTGTCGCAAGTTCATCCAACTCTTCAAGGAGCTTTGAGTAGGCAACCCAATCTTTACTGTGACCTTGAATAGGTGATTCTTAATCAAATTTCTCATAAACATGCTCTTCAATAGCCATCAGATCCATACAAATCTCTTCAATCTCTTGTAGAGATTCAAGGTACAGCTACCAATCATCTTTTTGTTCTTCATTTTGATCTATTTGAACTGATCAGCTGTAACGCTATCTGGATCCTTCTCAATAGGAGATACCTGTAACTCATTTATAACTTCAATCTGTATCAGCGCCTCTTGAAGTTCCTCTACATCAAGATCAGTCTTCCCACTTTCAACTATAATTGGATGCTCAATTACAACCTCAAGTGAAATATCAATAGGAAATTCTTCCTCAAACACACCTGAAGCATCCTCTACGCACTCTGCAAGAACTTGTCTTGTAGCTGCAACCTCTTTCTCAATACTCCAAAGAACAGGGTCCTCCTGAGGAAGGGGGATGGCGGGAGGGTGATAAAATTCATTTGTTTGATAGGGAAAATGAAGTATGGGAGGTCGATCATGATCAGATTTTCGAATCTTGAAGGAAAAGGAATTATCTAGAGAATTTTGGAGAGGACGGAAAGAGAAACTCTTAAAGACGTCTATATTTTGTTCCTTCCACTTGGCCATTACCTCATCAAAGTCTGGAACATGCTTGTCTTCCTGGACAACTTGAACTTGAGGGATGATTGGTGAGGAAAGGGGACTATAGGAAGGTTTAGTCTCATGAATAGTCACTTGAATAGGCTCTTGAATAGGCTCTTGACTCCAACTAGGAAGCTCCCTTGGCACACACTGGGCATGGTTAAGAACTTCATGAGAATAAGAAGCACAATAGCCCTTTGTAGACAATTGGTTTAACTCAATTTTATGCCTTTTCCAAGCTTCCAATACAAGAATACATAGTCCATTTATCTCTTCTGGATCATTGGACACATTTCGAAATAGACCATTCACTTCCTCATACTGAGAGTTAAAACAAACCTTTCTTGCATATGCTACTATTTTGAACTCTATTTCATTCATTTTTTTTTGAAGGCAATATTGCTCATATGCAACATCATAGCCATATTGGAAAGATGAAATCCGGTCTAACGATAATGCAATAAAAATAGATTTACATGGAAACTGTCCTAAACTATTAAAAGCAATTGCTTGAGCTTGGAATCACCAAATACTTCTTGAATAACACTTCTACAACTGCAATTTCATCAAGACCAAAAAAAATAGGTCCCACCAAGTGTGCCAAAAACTGATGTCAACCTGGAGCTGTGCCCTGAATCGAAGACATGCATGAAATGGCCAGTCCTCTATCCAGCTAGAACAATGGGATCTTCTCACGAGGGTGGGTGCCTCAATGGTGAAAAGAACCTCCAAAGAAGGCTAGTTCCTGTAAGATGTATCAATGAGGATCTCTACTCTGTGCTGCAAACTACCATGGAAAAAGGAGAAGGAAACTTTAAGGAAAAATTCTACCTAATAAAGGTGATACACCAGAAGATTGATCCACTCAACTTGGAACCTTGAACACTGAACAAACAAGGGAAAAAGAAGACCTTTGATTTCAATCGACCACTTATGCATAAATATTTCGTGAGAAGGTTTGATCCAATGAACAAAACATGAGGGAAAACGATGGAGAGAGGTCTGAAACAAGACACTTTACAACCACCTAACATCCACTTACAGCTTCAGCAAAAGACATAAAAAACACTTAACATGACCTGCATAAGGATAATCTAGCAACTAAGTATGAATCAAAATTTGGAAAGGGAGAGAAATCTACCACTTATACAAATTGCTGAATGAATATACACTATGCCAACACTTAAAATCTGAAAGTACAGTCCTTCTATTGATTGAAAAAGTTACACAACTCACCAATGGCAAAGTCTGGTCTAGCCAAGAGAAGGATGATTTTAATCAAGGTTGAAAGCCAATTTATAGAAAATTACAAGAGTCAAATATTGGCATTGAAAATTTGAAGAGAAGGATTAACTTGGATTAACTCAACGCTGACTTGGCCTTTCAATAAAATATGTTTTCTCTTTGTCTTTGCATGAAGCTTCTTGTGCTTGAGGAAGTGAACTTGTCTTTGTTCTGAACCGCCCACCTCTCTTTGCATGGAAATCCACGCCAATGTTAATTTTAGAACTCTACGTGAGCTGCTTGATGCCGAGTTGGAACATTTGAAAGCTGAGTTAACCTTTTGGTAAGCTGAGTTGGACAAAGAGATCATTCTCTTTTGCATGGAAAACTCCTGGTAGATGTGGCGTTTAACAATTAGTCAACTCTAAATCTCAAACAGTCAACTCGACGTTTGAATTTAGAACTCTGGTTGAAGCTGAGTTGGACATTCGAATGAGTTGATCTGGAAATGAGCAGGACTTCGACAACCAGTCAATTGAAGCTTTGACTGGTCGATCGAAAATAGCCCCTGCTTGCATGTATTTTATCTTATTCTGGTCTACCTGTTCATGTCTATTTCTGGCGGGATTCTATATTCGGATGTATTTTTATCTATATCTGGTCTATATTTCCTCCGTTTGGCCGTTTTCAACTTTCTGTTGGATTATCTATTTTATATCCTTTTTTGCACAGTCAACCTCCATTACTTTCGTATTTCTTGTTGTCTCCTTGGCTTAATTCTTTCAGATTTCTGGCTGTGGACTTTTTTGTCTGTGGATTTATTTCCTTCGAAATTTATGCTTTTGGTCTCATCTCCTTGGGATCTTTTGTTTCACCCTGCATTTGCCTCGGGTTTATTTTCTCGGGCCTGTCTTAGGACTTTCCTGTGGCAACTTTTCCGAATAATCCTTCGGACTTATGGCTCCCACCTTTCCTTCGGCCTTTATGCTTGCAAATTATCTTGAATTTGTCCTTGTGGACTTTTATGTGTTTGGACTTTCCCTCTTAATGATTTCTGTCGGACAAATTATCCGCTTGAATTGTCCTTGTCTCTGTTACATCCTCCAAAGTATTCCTTCGGACAAAAAGTCCGAAGGAATTCCTTCGGACTTTTTTCCCGAAGGATATACTTCTTTTCTTTTCCTTTGCTCGGGCTTTTGCTTTGTCGGGTTTTCTCTTTCTTGGCTTACTCCGGATTTCTTCAGACTTTTTGTAAGAAGGAATTCCTTCGGACAAAAAGCCCGAAGGAATTAATCCTTCGACTTTGCCTTTGTTGACCTGTTTCTTCGGACTTTGTTGTCTTTGTAATTTTCCAAATTCCTTCGAACAAAAAGCCCGAAGGTTTCCTTTGTTATTTCCTTTACCTTTACCTTTACCTTTACCTTTACCTTCGAAATGCCCCTTCAAGAAAGTCACAGTAGTCTCGTCACCGACCAAGTGCCCTCCGCAAGGGCTTCTGTCCCTTCATCTATGCCTTTGTCAGAAAAAATTGTAGGGCACCCGGGTTTTTTGCAAAGGTCCCGAATTTGTTCCCGTACCTTCTCGAAGGGTAGGTGCCTTTCGTGATTGTTGAAAATGACCCTTCCGAAGGGTACCCTGCCCTTCAGGTTTCTTGATAATGACCCTTCCGAAGGGCCTTGGCTTTTCCTTGCTTCTTTGGGTGGACTTTTGGATTCTCCGAAGTATTCCTTCGGACAAAAAGTTTGAAGGAATTACTTCCTTTGTCTTATAGGCTCTTTCCTTTGTTACTTCCTTCGGACTTTTGGATTAGCACTTCTTCGAAGTTATGTCCTTAGTAGAAGCCTTTTTTGATGAACCTTTCCTTCGGACAAAAGTCGTCCGAAGGAATTCCTGTTGCAACAAAGGCCTTCACAAAAGAAAAACAATGTATTCTTCCCAATGTATTATTTCTTTCCTTGGACAGAGATGTGAATTTTTCGAATGGCAAGAGAGAATCTGTTCTGTGGAAGAATTGTCAACAGAGACTTCTAGATATTTTGCTTGTAAATACATCATGTTTCTTCTTCTTTTTGTTTTGTGATGTAAGCCAATGGGATTCCCATTCTTGCGTTGATCTTTGTTGTGAGAGCATAATTTTTTTTAATCCTTTCAATATGTCTTCCATCCATGGCTGCTCACATATCTTTGGACTTCTTGTCTGCTCACGATAATCTTTCTGATTATTCATATAGCAAAGGAAGGAAAGATTATTTCTAATTCTTTGTGAAAGTGCAAGGTATTCTTGGTAAGCAATCTCTATATCATCTTTGAAAACCATGATTGACTAGCTGGCTACCCACAACTGAAATTCAATCAACTGGAGTTCCTTAATAGGCTGGCAAGATCCAGGTTCTGATACCACTGTAAAGACCCCTACTGAATTGGCCTTTAATTTTATGTTTTGGAAACTTGGTAATTTCGTCAAACACTTTGCTTGTAAACTTGTTCTTGGCTGGTAAGTGTTTTCAGTTTGTCTTTCACCTTGAATGATGATGATGAAGTGCTTATAATGTCTTTAACTAACAATGCACAATGTCTCTACGTGGAATGAGAGCATTCTGCAAGATATACTTTAATTTTTCAATGTAATAAAATCGCTGATATGCATCTACAGCTAATAGACAATTAGTCAAATATTTCACATGTATCCTAACTATGCAAAGTACACCTATAGCAAAAAAGCATTTTTGACAAACATTTCCCATGCAACCTCCTCGATGAATATTATTTCAAATGAATAACGTCCAATCTGATTACAATCTTTTGTCAAATATGGCTATGACTAATTTACAATGTCAAATGTGATTGAATCAGCAAACTAGGTTACCTAATTGACAATTCCACCATATGCAAATTTTATTCTCATAAGAATGCAGATTTTACAATGTGAATTACCACTGTATGATAGCAATATATTAAAGACCAATTAGCAACTTGACAACTGCTGTAATTGAAATACAATGATTTTATATGAGACTACAACGCTGTAACAACAGTGACTCAAATGCATGAAACTCAGTGACTCAATTGAGAATGATCTGATAACTATCAATGCAAACATCTAAAGAACCTGATTGGCCCAACTTCCTCAAATCGTCCCAGCTTGGAGTCTAGGTGGCAGCACATTAAAAAAACCTTGTAAACTATCCTCTTCAAATCAATTTTCTCTTTGCTCTCCAAATTTTCACAAACTTGGTCAAAGACCATTAAGTTTGTGCAAATCGAATCAACCAACACTGAATTCCTCTTCCAAATGAGATTTGCAGCAATACATCAGTGACCACAAATCAAATGAAATTGCAACAATACCTCAGCTGCTACAACTCAAGGATCCAATAATAAATTAGCTATTGCACTTCAATCAACTGGGGCAATAATACATCAGCTATTGCCCCTATCAAAGATCTCCAATGAAGCCCCTGTAGAAACCTTGGATGGATTCTTTCATAATTTCTAGGCAGGGTTGATCTTTCACAACTAGAACCGGTACCCTAGAGTCTTCAAAGCCTCAGACAATGCAAGCCTCAGCTCTTACCATGCAGGTATGAAAAATAGAATAACTCAAGACATGATGAAAATGACTTGTATTGAGCTCCGTATAAAGAATTTTCATCCCACTTCAAGAAGGTTCTAGAAATAATATTATTTTATTCCTTTAAGTGACTTTATGATTTATTATTTTATTAAGTCACTTTATTTAATCAATTAAATATAAAGTTATCATTTTGATATTAATTTATTGAAATAACTTTATAAACAATCAATTTAATAACTCCACTTTATTTTAATTAAAATAATCAATTAAGCTATCCTTTTGAAATAATATTAATTTGGACAACTCAATTAATTAAATTAATTAAATCATGATACCTCCAATTTGGAGACATGACACCCTCAGGAATGGGCAATGGTTGCAGAAGACCCGTCAGATGTGAGTGCTTGGTCTTATTTTGCTGGCAAGTCACACACTCTCTAACATGTTTCAATACATCATCCTTGAGGCCCTTCCAAGAGAACCTCTCCCTAACCTGCTTGTAAGTCTTATAGTAGCCCTGGTGCCCTGTTAAAGGAGTATCATGTGAAGCCTATAATATCCTCTCCTTCAATTGTGACTCTAGCACCAAAAAGACCCTGTCCTTGTAGTAGATCACATCATCTACTACCCTGTAGCTGTCATCCTATACCAATCCATCCATCAACTCACAAGCAAACTTATTCTTGGAGTACTCAACCAATAAGAGAGACTTCCAATCAGCGGAAATCTCTGAGAGTGAGCAAGCCGTGGGTCTCCTAGAAAGGGCGTTGGCAACAACATTCTTCTTCCCCTTCATGTATTCAATATCAAAGTTATATCCCTATATCTTACTAACCCATTTCTATTGTCTCTCATTCAAATCATTTTGCTCCAAGAAATACTTGAAGCTATTATGATCCGTCCTCACCATGAACTTTCCTCCAACCAAGTCCTGCTTGAGCTTCGCCAATGCATGCATGATGGCGAGCATCTCCTTATCGTAAATGGACTAAAGTCTCTCAGGTCCTCTCAACTTGCGGCTCTCAAAAGCAATGGGGTGCCTATTTTGTATCAAAACCGCTCCAATGCCTTCACCCAAGGCATCACACTCTAATACAAATGGTTGGGTGAAGTCAAGAAGTGCCAACACAGGACAATGATTCATCACCTCCTTGAACTTATCAAAAGCTCGTTGTGCCTCATCTGTCCATCTAAAAGCACCCTTGGTGAGATCTGTCAAAGGTGCTCCCAACTGTGAAAAACCACTCACTAACTGCCTATAATAGCTACATAACCTGAAGAATCCTCATAACTTTGTAAGTGTCCTGGGAGTAGACCACTCAAGTATCGCGTGTATCTTCCCCTGATGCACCTGTACCCCTTCTGCACTGATCACATGACCCAAGTACAAGATCTCCTTAAGGCCAAACTCACACTTTGAGGCCTTAGCATTCAACGACTGCTCCTCCATAATAGACAAGATTTCATCCACATGTTGCAAGTGTTCCTCCCACGTCTTGCTATAAATAAGCAAGTCATAAAAGAATACCAATAGGAACTTACGCAACTGCTTTCTGAAAATGTGATTCATGCAAGACTGAAATGTGGCAGGTTCATTAGTCAACCCAATTGGCATGACCAAGAATTCATAGTGTCCATAGCAGCATCAAAAAGTTGTCTTGTGTATATCCTATTCTCAAACTCTAATATGATGGTACCTTGAATGCAAATCAAGTTTGAAAAAATAAACTGCACCATGAAGCTCATCCAATAACTCATCAATCATAGGTATTGGGTACCTATTCTTAATTTTCTTATTGTTGAGGGCTCAATAATCAATGCACATCCTCAACGTCCCATCATTCTTCACCAAAACCACTGAAGAAGCAAAGGGACTATAGCTCGATCGAATGTGTCCCATCTCAAGCAATTCCTTGATTGCTTTCTCAATATCATCCTTGAATTTTTTAGGATGACGATAAGGGGTGGTGATAACTGTTGTCAACCTAGAGTTGCACCCTGATCAAAGACGGGCTGAAATGGCTAATCCTCGCTCCAGTTGAAACAATAGAATCTTCTCATGAAGGTGGATGCCTCAATGGTGAAAAGAACCTCCAGAGAAGGTTGGTTCTTGTAAGATGTATCAATGAAGATTTCAACTTCTACGCTACAAACTGCCTGAAGAAAAGGGAGAAAGAACTTGAAAGAAAATCTTAGCTAAAAACGGTGATACACCTAATTTGTTTGATCCACTCAAATCGAGCTTCTAAGAACACTGATTCAAACAAGAAAGAGACAGAACTTCAACTCTAATTGGTCAATACACAAGCATTTCACGAAAAGGTTATACCTAATGATCTAAGCTTGAGGGAAAAGTAGAAATAGGCCTGACGAAAGGCACTAAACAGCCACTAATATCCACTGTAAACTTAGCAAAAGATATTCAAACACAGAACGTGACCTACATAAATGACCAACTAGTAACTAGGTACGAATCCAAATTTGACAAGAAAGAAAGAAAATCTATCACTTAGACAAATCTATAACAATAGTACACTATACCAGTTGTTGGAAATTGAAAAAACACAATCCTCTTATTGATTTTGAAAAAAGCTTACAATGCAAACTTTGGCAAAAGTTTTCTTGTCAAAAGAGGGATCATTTTTACAAGGCTGAAAAACCTTTAATATAGAAAATTTACAAAAGCCAAGAGGTGGCGTTTGAAAAATAAAGAGGGAGTAAACTCAAACCAATTCAGCGTTTACAAAAGTCTATTTTGTCTTTCATGAAAATTCCTTGCATTGAAAAGGATGGTGGCTAATTTTGGGTAGTCAAACTCTTATCATGCAAAAATACTACGCCCACCTCCAAATATGGACTTCTTCTTGAGTTGTTTGACCATTTGAAAGCATGAGATAAACAAGAGCATGCATGAAATCCATGCCATGCTAAAATTAAAACTCCAATTGAAACATTAGAAGCTGAGTTGGAACGTTTGAAAGCACGAGTTGATCCGGAGACGAGCTTGACTTCAACAACCAGTCAACTAAAGCTTTGACCAATCAATCAAAAATAGCCTTTGCTTGCATGGATTTTCTTTTTATTTTGGTCCTCTTGTTCGTGTCTATTTTCTGCGGACTTCTATTTTTTGTCCAAGTCCAATTATTCCTTCAGAATTATCTTGCCTTTTTTTTTTTTATTATTTCCTTTTAGACTTCTGTTGGCTTCTCTTTTGGATTTTATTTCCTGGCTTTACCTTGGTTGTATTTCCTTCAGAATTCTTGTTGACCTCTCTTTGGATTTCCTTCGAACTATCTCCTGTTGACTCATCTTTTTCTTGTTGACTTCTCTTTTTCCTACAGACTTTTGTGTATGCAATTTTCCCGAACTTTAATCTTTCAGATTTATGTTGGCTCATTATGTTGTCATCTCCTTGGTTTTGTTCCTTCGAATTCTTTCGGACTTTTATCTTGTCTCATTTCCTGCGGAAAAAATGTCTGCCCCTGGCTTCTATTTCTCTCAACTTTTTTGTTTGCATTTTTCCTGAATTAATCTTTCGGACAAAAAGTCCGAAGGAATTCCTTCGGGCTTTTTGTCTGAAGGATATCCTTCCTTCAATTTTTCTTTTTCCTTGTTTATATTTCCTCGAGCTTTTTGAAGCACACCCGAGCTTTTTGAAGGGCACCTTCCAAAGTCTTCTCGAAGGGCAGGTGCCCTTCGGGATTTTTGCCTTGATCCTTTTCTGCCAAGTGAATCTCTCACGGCTCTTCTAAGTGAACCTTCTTGAAGGGTAAGTACCCTTTGGGACTTTTGCAATCGTCCTCTGAGAGCTTTCTTTTGGACAAAAAGTCCGAAGAAATACTCTTCCTCTTACAACCCCGAAAAAATCTTTGCTTAGACAAAATAAATGAACTTACAGCTTGTATGTCTTGGCTTTTGGCTGTACATGATTCTTAGAAGAGGAGAAAAACCCTTTCAAACTGCTGTAGATGACGTTTTTAGAAGAAGAAAAAACCCTCTTAAAACTGTTGCATGTGTCCTTTTGAACGAACTGTATGTTCTATATGATCGTTGTAGGAGTCCATCAGAATTTACATGGCTATAGGAGACCTTTTCGTCATCATTTGCATGGTTGTATTTGTACATTGCATTGGTTGTAATCAAGAAAGCTCCTTGGAAACCTCTGAATGACTAAGCTTCCCCTGGCTATAGATGACCACTTTGGCTTATACCTGGCTATAGATGGCCACTTGGGTGGCTGTAAATGCACATTTAAGGACCATAAAACTGATTCACAAGACAAACTTGGCACCATTGCAAAGTTCCGAATAGTAGGGGTGACAATTTACCCTGTGAGGGCAAAATTGTCAACATTTTTGGCGACTCAACTGGGAAGCATGCCTGCTATGCTAAAGAACTCAGACCATATAGATGCTATTCAATCTCTCAAAACAATGATAACCCTGATTTCTTACTGAAAAACTTCTAACCTTGGTTGAAGTAACCTTTCTCCCTCAAAATAAGAAGGGAAAAACATGAAAGTAAGAAAACTAACTAAGAAGCAAATGTGCGAACAAGCACTTGTTAGAACAAAACTAAATGGAACAAATGTGCTTGAATAGCACTTGGAGGAAAGCAAATCAAATAAGGAACCTAGCTAACCATGATAAAGCATGATCTGCCTGGATCAAATGGGAAAATCTTGAACTCACTCCTTCCAAGAGATGGTACAAATTGCAAAGCAAGATGTTTATTAATCATAACCTTTGATGAGGCATTTTCCTTGTCCACCAACTGTATTAGCATCTTCTCAAATGAGTCATCAACAGCAAACCAATCACCAACAAAGACAAACTCATCAAGTACCTCCTAATCTTTTTCATATTACTTGTCATCTACCACCTTGTCAAGTGATACCTCATCTATGCATGGTTCTTGAGTGACCACATCCTTCTTATCGACTGTTGCAAGTTCATCTAGCTCTTCAAGGAGCTTTGAGTAGGCAACCCAATCTATACTGTGACCTTGAATAAGTGATTCTTGATCAAATTTTTCGTAAACGTGTCCTTCAATAGACAACATATCCATACAAAGTTTCTTAGGTAGGATTTCCCTTCAAGTTTCTTTCTCCCTTTTCCATGGTAGTCCGCAACGCAGAGTAGAGATCCTCATTGATACATCTTACAGGAACCAGCGTTTTCTGGAGTTTTTGCTCACCATTGAGGCACCCACCCTCTTGAGAAGATCCCATTGTTTCAACTGGAGAGAGGATTAACCATTTCAGCAAATCTTCATTTCAGGGTGTAACTCCAGATTGACAACAATTACTCATCTATGGAAGAGGAGGTAACTGTCATTTTGAATCCTCTGACTCGCTATCTATGACCACATTATTCTGTTCCTCTAGCACAATTCCTTCTCTTTGCCAACTTTGTGCAAACTTTGCTTGCTCATTTTGATTGCTTAAGTGTTTTAGCTTTAGTCATAGTTATTTTTTCATCTTTTAGGTTTCTTTTCTAGATGATTATTGTTCTATTGTAACATTAAGTATTTCAAGTCCCATCGACCTATTGTATCTTACAGCGTTCTTTTCTAGCTGATTTATTTCTCTCTGCTAGTCTCTTTGACCTTCTCATGGTCATAGCCCTGCTCCACTAGTCACCTCTCTCGTCTTTTTTCCTTCTCTTGAAATTAACTATTCTCTCTGAGCCTAGAAGACTAAAGTAAATATTTTCATTAGATCTCCTCTCCTCTTTCTCTTGACTCAAGTGATCTTCATATTGCTAGCAAGATCTACCTTCCACGTTCTTGATCATTTCTCTCACATTCATTTTCACACTCAATATATCTTCTTTTCAAAAGAAGTTTTTACACCCCCGTCAACCATTTTACAATCTTCTTCCACAAAAATTGCTGTCCAATTTTTGTGGAGTAACTTTTGCATCCTCTGTCTCTTTCTAAATGAAGTCATTTATTGCAACACACCAAAGAAAACTCAAATTCTCCATGAGTTCATTTTGTCTAGTGCTTGTCTCTTCAAAATGTAGAAACATTAGTTTATTTTCTCCATTTTTTCCAAGTTTCCAGATAAGTTACATTTGTGCAATAATGATGCCTAAGATGAGTGACTTATGATGACAACATAGTCTAGGATTCACACAGATGAGCCAGACAAAATGACAACAACAAAAATGGAATTGCCTAATCCTACATTAAAGTTTTCAACAGAAAACATTTCCAAGATCTTTGAATGTATCAATCAAATGGTAGATATAGAGAAGAACATGGTATAAAATATTGTCATTGTTTATGTGTATATCTGTTAACTTCAAACCAATTTATGAAAAACAAACTCTATGTTGTATTATCTTCAAAATAAAAGCATAATAAGGAATGTATGAACAATTTTTTTTATTTTTGTTTATATATTTCATTGCAGATATCATTAAAGGAAGGTAGTATATTTTCTAAAGCACCTATACGAAAAGATAAGCTGAAACATACATGCTTGGCTTGCTGTAGAAAATCCTGCACTGCTTGAAATGAGTAGTGGTGGAGTGATGATGCCTCCAACCTGGCCAGTATAAATAATGAATAAATAGTTACATATTGCCATATGAAACTGATTCCTAATAGATTGTATGTGTGTGTGCACCTCTGCCAAGTTAATATTATAATTTTCATTTTCATTTTAATAGTATAGAAAATTTCATTTATTCGGAGAAAATACATATTATTACAAAAAGGGAAAATTGTATGCACCATGTTAGCCTACCATACCATACTCCATCTGTACAATCATGTCACAAATGGTGTTGTGTCAATATAAAATAAAACAGTGCACAAATATTGGCTCCATTGGGTAAAGACCGAAAAAAAGCTAACGGGCATCAACAGAAGCAGCTACCCCAGAGATGATCTCAACCTTGTTTCTTCCCCATCCAAGCTCCAAGGTATTACTGTCCTAGGAAGGTTTCATCTCCACCAATAGTAGTTTTCCAATTCCACATCTTCCACATGAGAAGAGGCAGTTTATATCTTTCTTTGAGAGGGAGAGGCGGGGTGGCAGGAGCAATAAGCCTTCTCATATTTATGGTAGATATGTGATCCACATACACAGTCCCTTCCCTTACTGGCACCACCAAACCCCTCCTATTTCAAATTCCACACGTAAATATAAGCCATAAAATGCTATGCTGACTATGAATGATGGATTGCACAATTTCTAATCGCACTTCTCACATGTTCTAGCTCCATAGCTGCATTTTTTCCCTGGTTCTACATTTGCAAATAGTGGTTTATTATTGTTTGGTAGAAGTCAGGCATATCTTAGGTTTCTTAACTAATGTTGTTGTGAACAGAATGTTTCTTCATTTCCAAAGATGAAACAAAACTGTCCTAAGTGCTTTCCTTCCTCCAATAGAACTCCTAAACTTGGCCTTTTTATCCCCCAATAGGATGAGCCCCAACTAAACTCTATGACAGATAAATCTTTGGCAAAGTATGCTACGCATATCTAGAGGGAGTTCCTCTGAGAAAACCACCAAAACGCATGCATAATGCTCTCAATTTGACCAGAGCAAAGTATTTGGGGGGATATGTACCAGAATTTTTCAAATTGGGCCCCAAAGCAAGGCCAAAATGCAGCAATGGCCATGAGAAGAAAGCAATTTTTTCATAAACATGATCCTTACAGATCTCTCTTTTTAAAATTGACAAGATAAAATTAAAAGATCAAAGCCCATTCACTCTTTCCTCGAAACATTTCCTTCATGAAACCATTGAATTGCATCAAAAAGTGTTAGGATCATAAATGTTTTAGACACTGTTACAGACCAAGATAGAGACAAAATTATGGAAGAAAGTATTGATTCATCACTAAGGAAAGATATCACTCAAAACCATGGAAAATAAAAGAAAACTATCAATGGGGCCAAAGGATTAACCATCAAGAAAACAAGATTAACCGCTGGGATAACAATCAACATGGACATGAGCTAGTTGAGGGCCATAAAAGGCAGTACATAAGGCAAATGAAAAGAATGTGCCACAAATGAAGAGAAAAGGGAGGCTTCGAGGGCCCATATAGAACATGGGGTTTGACAAATAAAGGCATTTATATATAAACTTCAACGGGAGCTCATTTTTAAGATCATACTTGTGGACTTCTCTCCATATAAGTAAACAACAATAACTGAAATAAAGGAAATCGGGGTGCCGATTTTCTCACAGTTTTCAGGTATTCTTATGGCTCTCATTTTTACACAACTACAAATATCCCTTTCACTTTTCATCTTTCTTTCCTACCATCATTTTGAGGAATTTCTTATTGTCCCATTTCCAAGTTCCAAGTTCAGTGGTGTTGCCAATGAAGATAGAACATACACATTCGTGATTTTAAGTGAATTCACATAAAAGATGCAATTACATTTGTTGAATGGTGCAATCACATAAGTAACGAGTTTACATAACATGAAAGAACATCTGATGAGATTATATCCATTATGAATGTTGTAAATACATGATAGGTTATCACCAAATGGTGATGAAGCCCAACAGATTAGTCAAACTCTTCGATGGCTTGTGTATAATTCTCACCATGCAACTCCAACCATAAAGATACAAATATAAATAGAGAGACTCCATATACATTGGAGGTCCCATACACAACAAATTTGACATGACGGTTGAGAACAACCAATTACTAACAGACATGCACTAATTACATGACTTATTACATCATAACATATAATCATTATGTATTAGCCTTATGGCTCCCTTCAGCCTGGCACTTTAACTGTCTTATTTTCCCTATTCTCTCCCGCCCATCAGCTCAGCTGATCCCTACTGGATTTGGCTCCTCTCCTCCTTGCTCGTGTTTTCTTCTATGGCTTCTGCAATTTGGGCCTTCCCCATTGGGCTATTTCATTACTTTCTATTTCAGGCGCCCCTGCTTCTTTGGTTGTTTTTTACATATCTAGGTTCTCACGGTTTGTTTCTCCTCTTTGCTGCACAGATGGCTTCTGCAGGTTTCCTTTCTTTGGCCTGGCAGCTCTCTCAGGGTCTCAGGCTGTCTTTTGCTCCTTTTTCTCTTCGTTGTAGTCTCATTTCTGATGCTTCCGAGCATGAGTCTGGAGCAGCAAAGGGTTTCATCTTCCTCATAGCTTTGCTGTTTTCCCTCTTCTTCATGGTCTGGCTTCTTCCCAATTACTAAGCTGCAATGGGAAAGCTTATCTTCTTCCTTTCCCCTTTGTTGGGCTCCATTTGCTGAAAGCCGTTGAATTGTGTTTGATGCACTATGTTGATGCCTTCTCCTTTCTTCTGGTTGGTTCTCCATGGTTTTGATCCTCGCTAGAGTCCTGTATTTCTCTGGTCTAGATTCTCCGAGGATGAAGCTACTTTTCCTAGTGAATTGAAATCTGAGTCACGAGTCCAAAAAGTGTATTTTTTTGTTGCATTGATTTCCGAGTCAGTCAAACAACTATACTTTTTCTATTGAATTAAATTCCAAGGCAGAAAACAATACTTTTCCTATTGTATTAAATTTCAAGTCAGAATTGTACTTTCCATGTTATTGTTTTCCAAGTGTATAAAATGGCCGGTATACAAAACCTAGTTCTGTTGGAAGCACAAAATTTAACTAGCCATAACTATAATGTTTGGAGTCATAAGACTTTGATAATTGTGGAATATCGTGATTGTGACAAAATCATTCTTGGCACTAAAGCAAGCCCTGTTACAAACTTTGTGGATAATGACAAACGTCATACGGAGGCCTTGTTATTTAAGTTATTTGTGTCAGATGACATAATTCCTAAGGTCTAGAATGCCATTGTGGCAAGTGTGTTGTGGACCAATTTGCAGAATAAATTTTAAATTTTAGAAAAAAGCAAAGTTTTGTACATGAAAAATATGTTATTTTCCACAAAGATGCCAAAGGACGCATCTTTGTCAAAACACCTACTTTGGAAGAAAGATCTCCAAGGCCAACTATTAGCCATCAACACAAAGGTGGATGATGATGATATGGTGGTGTTGGTTCTGAACAGTTAGCCATTCTAACATTTGATCTCGTTAGTTCGAATTTGTTGCAAAAAGAACGCAAACAGACACAAAATGAATCCTATGTTGGACAAGCAGAGAGTGCATTAGCTACTCAGTCGAAAGGGAAGTGGAAACGTATCTCTATTGATTCATCTTTCAAATATTAGGTAAAGTGATTTTGTTGTCATAAGGTTGGGCATCTCAAAAATGATTGCCAGAAGCAACAGTATGCATTTTCCCAACAAAACAGTCAAGCGGCAAATATGGCAACAGTTGACGAAGGATAGTATTTTGAGGAAGATTATGCCCTTGTGGCATTATACTCAAATAATAGTACTCCTAGTCATTGGTTCATTGATTTCAATGCATCCTAACATTTCACATGTTGTAAGAACTGGTATGTCAAATTTACGACAAGTACAATCTTTTTTTATTCAGTTTTAATAGCTAATCGTCAGTGCTAGTCAATAGAGGATATAGGAGACATTAGCATAGTATTGACTAATGCTAAAAAAATCAAAATATGGAATGTTAGGTATGTTCCTAACATGAATAAAAATCTCTTATTTGTTAGTTAGCTAATGGAAAATCCCAACATTGTTGTATATATATTTGGGAAACAGTGCATGGTGTCTGATGTCAAATAGGATAGAGTGGTTGCCCTCGGTATTTGTGCAAGATGGCTTGCTAAGTCACAAGGTTCGATTTCGAGTTCGACGATGATAGAATTCAGTTCAAGTTCGCCAGTGGACAAAGTTCGAATAAAAAATCACCATTAAGTTCGAACAATAGAAAAACATAAAAACATATAGAATTCAGTCAAATTAAAATATTAAAAATACTTTTTGAAAATTAATTTAAAATAAGTAGAAAACAAAATTAAAATTAGAATAATTGTAAATAAGTAAAACAAAATAAAAATAAGTGGAAAATAAAATAAAATGAAAACAAAATAAAAAGTAAAAACCAAATTCAAAATAAATAGGGAAAAAACTAAAAAAAAAGTTTATAGTTTTTTAAAAAAATCAAACAAAAAAGAAAACCCCAATTGTACGATGTCACCACACGCTCCTCATCCTAGCCACAGAACAGTTTGCAACCACATCCCAGCACTAGCAGCGACATCCTACACACCAATAGTGATGACACTAGCATCCATGTCCTCGGTAGTAGCACCCGCTTTTGTTTCCCAAGCAACAACCACAATCACAAACTCGACTCCTCCATAGCACGCTAAAGCAAGGGATGACACACACAACACTTAGCAATCACCGCAGCCACAACGTGAAGACCTTGTTGGACATCACATGATGTATTTTTTCCCCTTGCTTTTTTCCATACCTTATACCATGAAATTAGTCGAATTTTTGGGTTTAGAAATAAAATTAGCAAATTCCGAACTTTTAGGTAAGAATTCGGCAAACTTTATGACTTAGGTGGCTTGTATAGGCTCGTTGACCTTGTTGTCGTCAATGTGAATGCATGTGTGGACGGAGACTCCACCATGAAAGATGTGCAAAGGGATGACATTTCTTATAGGCTTGTTGACCCTGATCTAGTCAACTTACATGCACTAGTGGTGGAGGGAATATCAACTATAAAGGACATGTAGAAGGATGCAATTCCTTAATCTCAGTTACAAGCACAGGTCGTTGTGCAGGCGGATGATATGCCGAAGTCATAGGCATTGGCTCATCTTATTGTGAAAGACTTTTCCCAACAAGAGGGAATAGATGAGGAGATGGTTTCTTCTCATACTAAGGAGTTGGTTTTTACTCCCACCATTACTAAGGAGTTGGTTTTGACTCCTCCCACAAAGATGATCACATTTTAGTTGCTTCTCTCCACAGTAGCTCAGTTTGGTTTTTTGAGCGGACATTTGGATGAGGTCTTCATGGTGCTACTTGAAGGTATTCAGGTTGGTTGTGATCATTCAGTTTGTAGGATGGTTAAGTCCTTGTACGAACTTAAGCAAGCTCCATGACCTTGGTATACTTTGTTTGATTGGCATCCTCAGGATCCCAGATTCAGAACTATAGATGTCAAGTTGAAGTTATCAAAGAATGATGATTCATCACCGGTCAATGAATCACCCTACAGCGAATTGGTGGACAGCTTGATACATCTTATGTCCACATAGTCGGATATTTATTTTGTTGTTGGCTATCTTTTTTGGTTTTTGTCTACACCAAAACTCCTACATTGGACAGCAGCAAAATGTCAAAGGACTGCTAATTTTATGTTGATATCTTTAGAACAGTCTACACATGAAATGATCAAACTCTTTGGTCCCACTGTGTTTGTAAAATTTTGGGACAAACTTGGATTAGTCTCCGATCTAGTCATTGAGGGAGGGTGTTAAAGTTATAATTACCTATTAGTAATGTTTAACTAATGGGTGGTTATCAAACCTTCCCAATTGATGTAACCACTTTATGATTAATAAAAAGACAGACACACAAGTGTGTAAGTGTGTCATATGCCTTCCATTTCTCTTCATTCTTTTAACATTCATTTGCTAACACACATCACATGGATGCACCATACATTCCCTATACACAAAAACAAAATGGTGTCACTTAGAGGAAAAATTGCGGTCTCAAAGAGAGCAAATTTCATGATTCAATCTATGAATCCAGCCCCTCAACTTTGGACTTAGGCCATCAATTATACCAACTACATTCAAAACAAAACCCCTCACAATTTTTTTCAAGGGATTACTGTTGTCAACCTGGAGCTACGCCCTGAATCGAAGACGTGCACGAAATGGCCAGTCCTCTATCCGACTGAAACAATAGGATCTTCTCACGAGGATGGGTGCCTCAACGGTGAGAAGAACCTCCAGAGAAGGATGGTTTTTGTATGATGTATCAATGAGGATCTCTATTCTACGTTGCGGACTACCATGGAAAAGGGAGAAGAAAACTTAAAGGGGAAATCCTACCTAAAAGGGGTGATACACCAGAAGTTTGATCCACTCAACTTGGAAACTTGAACACTGAATAATCAAGGGAAAAGGAAGACCTTAGATTTCAATCAATCACTTATGCATAAATATTTCATAGAGAGGTTCAATCCAATGACCAAAACCTGAGGGAAAACGATGGAGAGGGGTCCGATACAAGACACTTTGCAGCCACCTAACATCCACTTACAACTTTAGCAAAAGACAATAAACAACACTAAACATGACCTGCACAAGGATAATCTAGCAACTATGTACGAATTAGAATTTGGGATGGGAGAGAAATCTACCACTTATGCAAATTGCTGAACAAATATACACTATGCCTACACTTGAAATATGAAAGTACAGTCCTATTGATTGAAGAGGTTACACAACTCACCAATGGCAGAGTCTAGTCTAACCAAGAGAGGGATTGGATGATTTTTAAACAACGTTGAAACCCATTTTATAGAGAGAATTACAAAAGGCCAAAGATTGGCATTGAAAATTGAAGAGAAGGATTTACTTAAGTTAACTCAAGGCTGACTTGGCCTTTCAATAAAATATGTTTTCTTTTGTCTTTGCATGAAGCTTCTTGTGCTTGAGGAGATGAACTTGTCTTTGTTATGAACTGCCCACCTCTCTTTGCATGGAAATCCACGCCAATGTCAATTTTATAACTTCTACGTGAGCTGCTTGATGTCGAGTTGGAACATTTGAAAGCTGAGTTAAATGAAGAGATCATTCTCCCTCGCATGAAAAGCTCCTAGTGGATGCGACGTTTAACGATTAGTCAACTGTAAATCTGGAACAGTCAACTCAACATTTGAATTTGGAACTTCGGTTGGACTCTCGGATGCATGAGATGATCTGGAGACAAGCGGAACTTCAATAACCAGTCAACTAAAGCTTTGACCGGTGTTCAAAAATAGCTCCCGCTTGCATGTATTTTGTCCTATTCTGGTCTGCCTATTCATGTCTATTTCTGGCGGGATTCTATATTTAGATGTATTTTTATAATTATATACGATCTATATTCTGTTTTCAACTCTCCGTTGGATTATCTATTTTCTATCCTCTTTTGTCACTTTTCTGCAGACTTCTGCTTTGCGGGCTTGATTTCCCTCGGCCTTTTTCCCTTCGGTTTAATCTTCTGCAGAATTCCTTTGGACTTCTCTCTCTTCGAATACCTTCCTTTACTTTTTCTTTGTTCGGGCTCCTTTTCATAGTCGGGTTTTCTCCTTTGGTGACTTCGTTGGAATTTCTTCGGACAAAAAGCCCGAAGGAATACTTTTCCTTTTGCTTTGCCTTCGTTTCACTTTGTTTTTCTTTCGGACTTTTGTCTCGTCATTTTCCCGCGGACCTTTCTCTGAATTCCTTCGGACTTTTTGTCTGAAGGAATTCCTTCGTACAAAAATTCCGAAGGTTTCCTCCTGCTTTTGCCTTTGTTGAATTCAACTTCTCCGAACCCTTCGGATTTTTTACCATCGGCTTTCTTTCTTCGCAGTCTTCCAAATTCCTTCGGACTTTTTGTCCGAAGGTATTCGTCCTTCGCTTTTTCCTTAGGCCAACGAAAAGTGCCCTTCGGAAAATCTGCTTCGGTAATGTCGCCGACCAAGTGCCCTCCACAAGGGCTAGTCACTCTCCCTCTGTGCCCTTCAAAAAAATTGGAGGGCACCCGGGTGTTTTGAAAAGGTTCTGAATCTGTTCCTGCACCTTCTCAGAGGGTAGGTGCCCTTCGGGATTGTTGAAAATGACCCTTCCGAAGGGTCTTGGGTGGACTTTTGGATTTTTCCGAAGTATTCCTTCGGACAAAAAGTCCGAAGGAATTACTTCCTTTGCTTAATGGGCTCCCCTTCTGTTGATTTGTTATTTCCTTGGCTTTGCCCTTGTTTCATGAACCATTCCTTCGGACAAAAGGTCGAAGGGATTCATCCTTTTGTAGCAAAGGGCCCTTACCAAAAACAATATATTCTTTCTTCTTTGGCTAGAGACGTGATCTTTCTAAATGGCAAAAGACAATCCAACTTGTGGAAGAATTGTGTCAACAATTACCCCTAAAGAGGCTTGGAGCAATAAAAATATAAAGGTTAGCCACTTTATGTTAGGAAAAAACATGTGTGCAATAAACAAACACAGAGAAGAGGTATGCTATAAGAATCTCAAAACAATGAAAGAATAAAACTATGCATAGTTTACGAAAGATTTCACCTAGAAAAACCCTTTCAGGTAAAAATCCCAACATGGTAGACTTTGTTTATAGTATTAATTTAATTGCTTACAATACAACAACATACTCCAAGGCACTATAACTTGTCATACAACACTTTACTATATCTACAGTATACCATGTATCTTTGCAATGCATGCACTTCACCATGTATGTCCATAACATCCTCTTCCTGAGAAGATATGTGCTTATATATAGTCACATCACTTTGTAATGCTCACGTAGCAAGGGAATCCACAATCACACCGACTACTAATCAAAGTGATCATTGCATAACACTCCTCAACAACTCCATGTCAAAGCCTTATCAAGACGTTATCACACACCTCCAGTCAATAGAAACAATCAGACAAATGTATGGAAAACCCTCAATCTTGACTTGCATTGCAGTACTATGTTGCATAGCGTAGCACCCCCATGTGCTACTCCAAATCCATCTACAAAACTTTTATTTTAATTAACAGTAATCACACTTATGCAAAGTGAATGAGCCCATTACGTAACAACACATCCACAAAAATTCACATCAATTTGTATCAACAATATTGTGTATATTGAAATATTTCGAGCCAATTTTTTCGATTTTTACAAATTGCAAATTACAATCAATGCACCCGTTAAGGTTAGAGGATAAACCAAAACGTGCAGAAAGCAACTCTAACCAGAATGTACACCAATATCCTGATGTGGGCCACGTGTGAGCATTGGTCAGAGGATCTGAAACAAAGTGCTTATGCAGGAAGTAACTCTAACCAAGGATGGCGCCGATGATGGCGAGCATATGGTCAGAGGATCTTCTACTTCTAAATGTTGAAAGGGAACTCAACGTCAAGTATGTGCTACCCAATCCAATGCAGAGTGAGGGGCGACCATCTGACGGAGTGATGCTGAAAGGGAACTCAACGTCAAGTATGTGCTACCCAATCCAATGCGGAGTGAGGGGCGACCATCTGACGGAGTGATTACAAATAACAATGTTTGAAAGAAAATGCTGAACGCTGGAAATACTCAACACCCAGAATGTGCTTGCTAACCCAGAGTGGGAGAGTAGCTACCATAGGGCGGAGATTTATCTATTACAAACAATTACTGAACGAGAAGCTGAACATTACAAACTATGATGAGCAAGAATAACTATACTGTCAGTACTACTGCCAGTTTACAATATGAATGATAAGATCTTGCTTTGAATGTGGATCAACATATAAATCAAGCTGCAATAATATGTATTGAACTTCCTTCACTGAATAACAAGGATTAGATCTGAAAGTACAACAAGCAGACCAACCTCAAATTCTGATTTATGACAGTCCAAATTTCCGTGTGCACGAACAGCAACCCTGTACTTCACAATTTTACTCACAACTTGCTCAAAACTTCATCAATTCTCATGAAACGAATTGCACAATGACTCTAGTATGATGGCGACCAATTCAGAACACTGAAACTCACTCAAAAGATACTATTTATTTGATGCACGCAGCCCAATGCAGATCTGAAACAGTACGGACCAGCAACCTATGAATTTACTCATATGCTCATAACTCTCTCATTTCTCACCCTAATGATCTCAAATCTGATGCAATAGACCCTCAAAATGATGGCGCCTAACTTAGTAATAAGAAATGGCATCTAAATATGGTTATTAATTACTGACACGAATCCCAATGCACTCTAGAAAGTACAGGCTTCAAAGAATGACGGATTTGCATTATAAAATCATAAGCTTCGTATTAAAATCTGCAAATATTCATGAAGGGGCGCCCTTACCAATAAGATGCAATGACACAATACCCAGAACAATCTTTTTGGTATTTTTGGATTTACAAATTAAAATTCGAATCTGCTGTAGCTAAAATGTAAGATCCGGAAACCTCTAATATGCAAAATCAGAATACTAATTAGACACAATGCAGATTACAATGCACAAAACCCAATGAACTCACAAAACTAAACTAAATCACCACTAGTTGTTGTCTCTCAAACAAGAAGCGATGCCCGAGCTAGGAGGCCTTCATTCCTCGAAGCGATTCCAAAGCCAATCTGGCAGCAAAACATTCCTGTAGACAAAGATAATGAAATGAGAGCACTCTTCCTCCTTTTATACTTTTCCAACTGGGAGTCTCTAAAATCCTCTTGTATATGGGATAAAACATGAGAGGGAAAATAATATAATCCTCTTTAATTCTTTTTTCCAACCTCACATTAAGTCGTTGAGCCTAGGCACCAAGGTCCAAAATTAAATAATAATGTTTAATTTACAGACTTTAAAACGGAGACCAAGATGATGTCGGAAACCAATGATCTATAGCTCGTTGGAAAGGTCTTGACAAGACGAATCCAACCCCACTCTAAAAATCTCGTTCCGGTGCCAATCTCAAACTTACTAAAAATAGGAAGTCCCTGAAAGTGCTCTGTGTGCCAAGTAAAACATATCACCGCGAAGCTTTCAGAAAACCCAGAAGGAATTTGCAATCCAAGTTCAACATTTCCAAGTGCAAGCTCCGCAAAAAGATGAAAACGTCCTCCAAGAAGTTTGGAAACCCTGATTCGAGCTTCTGCTTAACCTACGAGTTCCCAAAAATAGGCTAAATCCAAAAGAAGAGCATAGGGCTAAATTGGGGACATTACAGTCCGCCCTTCCCAAAATTGCTTGTCCTCAAGCAATGCCACCACAACTCTAGAAAAACTCAAACTGCACCCAACCAAACCAAGTACAATCCCAGGGTCCCATATCCGTCTGAAGGAGGACCCACCACCCTGATGTTGCACCACTCTGATCACATCTGTGAAATCATCATGCCTATGCTGCACTAACCTTCCTTGTAACCCCAAAGTGTTACCATCCATGATACTCAAACCGAAAGATCTTAAAGGAGGGGCATCAAAATCATGCAACATTTCATGTCCATAATGCCCTGAATTAACAGTATCAACCATACTACTGTCAATCACAATTCTAAGCAAGAAGAAAGATAGGCTACCCAATTCAAAATCAATCTCCTTAGCATACCTCCACATGGTAACAAACGAAACCATGACTGCAAATGTGACATCTTCAACTCTTCTTGCAAAGAGGAAAGCTTTCCTTTGCAAGACCTCAACAAACTCGAACTCATGATGCCACATGAATTCCCTATGCCTTCCCTGATTTATCATGGCACAACTAAGAGGTCTGAAGAAGTTTCTCACAATTCCAACCCCAAGAGTCTCAGAATGTAGAATCAAAGCATTAAACATAATCTCAGCAGTAGGAGTCTCGAAGTGCCAAGCCAAGTCGAGCGAGGGTCTGCTGCTCCAATTATTTGTACATGAATATGTACCAAGGAAACCATTAAAATGAGTATGGTCTCTTCCCAAATGCTGATTGTGCTCAGCGCACACCACCCATTCTCTCTTGTGAAACCATAAATTGTCCCTCGAAAGAGATTGAAAGGTTTGAAATTGAATGAACCGGCACCCCAACCAGACTGAAATGGTCAACTTGTAATCTGATTTTATGAAAATCAGCATCCAAGGAGATAGATGGCTGCTGCAAAACTGAAAATCAGCACTCAAAATATCATGTCTGCTCATATCTACCGTTGAGGATAAACCTATTGAAGATCCCATCACAGCCAAGTACCAATCCTTGCTCAGCTTTTCTCTCCAAAACTCCCCTTGATCATTAGGAGTGAACTTCAAATGACTGATGAAGAAGGGAACAACATCCAAAAGACAGTGAATTTGAGGCTCATCACTCCAACATACCTTCTTGACACATATCAAATGCGCGCTGATACTAGGGCCCCACATCATAAGTAAAGAAGAGTCATTCCACAAATGGAGACTTACTTTTACCAGAATGCTTTGGGAAATACATTCTATTTGAATCATCGCACCCTGAAACTCCAAGAGGTACTCAACAAATCTGAATTCATTGAGAAAGTCAAATTCAAAACCATGAGAGAACTGTTGGAAGGATTCAATGGACCCTTCATCAAACTCCATTATGAAATTAGTTATTCTTAGAGAAGATGGTGTAAGCAGGAAGTCCGATAGGAATCTGACAAGCATCCATATCCAAAAATGAATGAACTCTTCATTGGAGTGCCAATCATCCCTTTGTTGCTCATCAAGATTAGTGACCTTATTCCACCATGCTTCTTGATTTTCCACCTCCTGAATGGGGAGACTAGAAGCAGCAGTGAAGCCTTCATTATGCAGCTCATGCATCCTCATTCCATTGTCAGAAAAAGTGCTAAAACTTCCCTCTTTAACAATGATGTCATAAGAAATTTCCTCAAGGCTTGAAATCCCATCATCTACCTCAAAGAAATGTTTCTCATAAGCTTCCTCTTCACTTGGTTCAAAAAGAGGATTGTCATAAGTTGCTTCAGCACCCACTTCAAAGAAAGGGTTGTCAAAGACTTGGAAGTCCCCTTTTCCATCTTGCTGATCCAAATCTGCATACGCAACTTCAGATTTCCTTGTGAACCCTTCAGGATCAAACTCCTCTCGAAGACTATCAAGCTCGTCAATTACTTGCTTGATTTCTTCAACTCTTTGCTCATTCTTTTGCTTGCTAAAAAGTTTGAAATCAACAAACCAGTTTTCAACCTCTGTTAGAGACAAATGATTTTCTTTTAACTTGTCCTTTGTTGATTTAAGCTCCAAAGTGAGCTCATCAACCAAATTCTCCTTTTGTTGGACAACACTGAAGGACTTCTTTGCAAATTCAATAGCATGATCCCGATCCTCGATCAAGTTTATGCAATCTGATTTCAACACCTCCAAAGAGTCTCTGATGAGTTGCAAATTGAAAAGAGCAACTTCATCCTTAACTCCTCTTTTCCTCTCTTCAAGCTGAGCCTTCCAGTGGAGATCTTCAATCAAACTGTGAGTGCGATCAAATTGAGATAGAATTCGCACTTCCCTCTTAAAGGACTCTTTGTCTTGATCTTCCCACTCAAGAATATGCAAAGATGGCGGATTGCTGGGTGGCTGATTGTCAAAATCAGAACTTTGTTTTGTGTCTTTGCGGCCATCATAGCTGTTCCAGCTTTCATCTCTTTCACCATCAACTAGAGGAGAATGCTCATTGTCATAAAAGGCATCATACTCCACAAAATCTTCAACCCATTGCTTGCAATCAGCTTTGTGCATTGATAAATCAGACTCGTGTTTAGTAACACCTTCAAACTCTCCATCTTCAAGAGCCATATGGTCTTCAAGCTCTTCTTCTTCATCACTGTCTCCTTGATCAAACATTAAAGCAGCACCCAACTTGCTCAATGGATCATAGTCATCCGCTGTTCGGAAAGTTTCCGTAGAAACATTTTCTTCTTTAGCGGCTGCAACCACTTCGAGGACATCATCATGGAGCTTCTTTGAACCCTCTTCTTCTTCAAAGACAACTTCCTCTTCAATGGCCACCTCATAGTTTGCCATGCAAACTGATTTTTGATCTTCATCTGGATCAAAGGGAAATTCATCCCACAAAGGTTCTTTATCATACCTTGGTGTCAACCAACCAGGATCCCAAATGGAAAAAGGCTGATTGTTTTGATCAAGAGAAAAGTACTCTTCATGCTTCTCTTGGAGTGTTGAGTCTTTGAATAGGTCACCTAGTAACTCACTTGAACTGGTTTCTTCATAAGTCCTCCTCTCCAAGGGCTTAGTTTGATGCTCAAACCCAATGTCATCATCATAATGAAATGAAGAATCTCTATTGCCTGCTGTTTTGAAAACATCACTGTCATTATCTTCATCATGGGGAAGTATGTCATTGATTTCTTCATTAGCAGCCCAATGAATACCAAGGAGGTCTTCTTGGCTACTTGTCATACATTTGTCTAGTGAAAATTCTTGAGAGATTTGAACAGCAGCAAGAGGTGAATAATCCTTGACCAAATCCTCAACTAAAAGGGGTATAAACACATCAAAATCACCATTAACAACATCACCTTGGTAATGATCATAAGCTGGTCCAAGGACACCACTAGTGTTTTCTTCATCTTGTTCTTCTTCACTTCCTATCACATGCAAATCTAAGGAAGTATTTTGGGGTTCTTCCACATACTTTTCAACTGTCAGAGTTTCTTCATCAAGCTCCCGATTAATATGAGGTGCCATGTGCACCTTGCTCTCCCAGCTTTCAGACCTAGCATAAATCTTTCTGATTCCCCACCTTATGTCAGGATCCTTCATTAGCGTAAACAGTTCATGCATTAACTCAAGTAGAGGCTTCTCTGTAGTCATCTCTCTCTGTATGAAGTGTCTGGTATCTCTGTCACTCATCTGTCAAGTGAACTCTGTTGGGCACAGGATGGCAGGATCTTTGCTCTGATACCACTAAAATATTCCGAGCCAATTTTTTCGATTTTTACAAATTGCAAATTACAATCAATGCACCCGTTAAGGTTAGAGGATAAACCAAAACGTGCAGAAAGCAACTCTAACCAGAATGTACACCAGTATCCCGATGTAGGCCACGTGTGAGCATTGGTCAGAGGATCTGAAACAAAGTGCTTATGCAGGAAGTAACTCTAACCAAGGATGGCGCCGATGATGACGAGCATATGGTCAGAGGATCTTCTACTTCTAAATGTTGAAAGGGAACTCAACGTCAAGTATGTGCTACCCAATCCAATGCAGAGTGAGGGGCGACCATCTGACGGAGTGATGCTGAAAGGGAACTCAACGTCAAGTATGTGCTACCCAATCCAATGCGGAGTGAGGGGCGACCATCTGACGGAGTGATTACAAATAACAATGTTTGAAAGAAAATGCTGAACGCTGGAAATACTCAACACCCAGAATGTGCTTGCTAACCCAGAGTGGGAGAGTAGCTACCATAGGGCGGAGATTTATCTATTACAAACAATTACTGAACGAGAAGCTGAACATTACAAACTATGATGAGCAAGAATAACTATACTGTCAGTACTACTGCCAGTTTACAATATGAATGATAAGATCTTGCTTTGAATGTGGATCAACATATAAATCAAGCTGCAATAATATGTATTGAACTTCCTTCACTGAATAACAAGGATTAGATCTGAAAGTACAACAAGCAGACCAACCTCAAATTCTGATTTATGACAGTCCAAATTTCCGTGTGCACGAACAGCAACCCTGTACTTCACAATTTTACTCACAACTTGCTCAAAACTTCATCAATTCTCATGAAACGAATTGCACAATGACTCTAGTATGATGGCGACCAATTCAGAACACTGAAACTCACTCAAAAGATACTATTTATTTGATGCACGCAGCCCAATGCAGATCTGAAACAGTACGGACCAGCAACCTATGAATTTACTCATATGCTCATAACTCTCTCATTTCTCACCCTAATGATCTCAAATCTGATGCAATAGACCCTCAAAATGATGGCGCCTAACTTAGTAATAAGAAATGGCATCTAAATATGGTTATTAATTACTGACACGAATCCCAATGCACTCTAGAAAGTACAGGCTTCAAAGAATGACGGATTTGCATTATAAAATCATAAGCTTCGTATTAAAATCTGCAAATATTCATGAAGGGGCGCCCTTACCAATAAGATGCAATGACACAATACCCAGAACAATCTTTTTGGTATTTTTGGATTTACAAATTAAAATTCGAATCTGCTGTAGCTAAAATGTAAGATCCGGAAACCTCTAATATGCAAAATCAGAATACTAATTAGACACAATGCAGATTACAATGCACAAAACCCAATGAACTCACAAAACTAAACTAAATCACCACTAGTTGTCTCTCAAACAAGAAGCGATGCCCGAGCTAAGAGGCCTTCATTCCTCGAAGCGATCCCAAAGCCAATCTGGCAGCAAAACATTCCTGTAGACAAAGATAATGAAATGAGAGCACTCTTCCTCCTTTTATACTTTTCCAACTGGGAGTCTCTAAAATCCTCTTGTATATGGGATAAAACATGAGAGGGAAAATAATATAATCCTCTTTAATTCTTTTTTCCAACCTCACATTAAGTCGTTGAGCCTAGGCACCAAGGTCCAAAATTAAATAATAATGTTTAATTTACAGACTTTAAAACGGAGACCAAGATGATGTCGGAAACCAATGATCTATAGCTCGTTGGAAAGGTCTTGACAAGACGAATCCAACCCCACTCTAAAAATCTCGTTCCGGTGCCAATCTCAAACTTACTAAAAATAGGAAGTCCCTGAAAGTGCTCTGTGTGCCAAGTAAAACATATCACCGCGAAGCTTTCAGAAAACCCAGAAGGAATTTGCAATCCAAGTTCAACATTTCCAAGTGCAAGCTCCGCAAAAAGATGAAAACGTCCTCCAAGAAGTTTGGAAACCCTGATTCGAGCTTCTGCTTAACCTACGAGTTCCCAAAAATAGGCTAAATCCAAAAGAAGAGCATAGGGCTAAATTGGGGACATTACATATATCCATAATTAGTCCTGCCAGATTAATATGGATGTGTTATCAAGATAACTCAATTTATTTCACGCACACGTCGGGTTACAATCCTAGACCCTATGGGTTATGGGCCCATGAAAGATGATTCCTCTGAAGTCGCTTGGAGGCTAAAACAAACCCACTCTAAACAAGATCTCCACACCCTCGATGTTGGCCTCTAGTGCACCCACACCCTGACGAGTGTCGTTCAACTCCTCATTTAATCAAAGTTCAATTGATGTCTTATCAACCAGGGTTGGTGTCCAAAGCTGTCTGCAGTAAGGTGTAGGATGGTAGATCTAGAAGTCTCCTTGTGGGGGTGGTTGATGGTCCTATTCTAACTTTGACTAATGAAAGAAATGTGTTTTAAACTACTTGATTCACTCTTTTGCTGAAAAAGAAAAGATGTAACTATTTAATCAAATGAATCCACTCTTTTGCTTGAAAGTAAAATCACACTCCTATTTACGCTTGCGTGGAAATGGAGATGTTTAACTTAAAAAGGAAATTTGCTTCACATGTTTGTTGTAAAAAAAAACACACTTTGCTTAGAAAGGAAATGACTTTGGAATAAGGAAATGTCTTTTGAACTGTGAATTTGTTTTGATGTTTTATGAATGAATGCAAACATTCGCAAGATTCTAATTAGTTATAACAAAGAGTTAATATAACATAACATAAATACCGTACACAATTCCTGGTTTCAAGGAGAGTGGACCCTTGCTCCTCTCGGACTCAGGGACAAAGATTAATCAATGCTGAAAACTAAAGTGATAATTCATAAAACTAAATTGATTATAATCTGTCTAAAACTTGTAATATGCTTGTACGTATCTTTCATCCATTCATTTTTTCAATAACAAAAGTCTTACATTTTATGCTAATACAATCAACTCAAAATAAGATGCAAAGAGATAGGATTCTTTGGTCGATCCACTCATCCAAAGATAGGAGATTGGATTTCCAAGAGATTCAATTATTTCGATGAAATAGATATACTATCATATAATAGTCCTAAGATCCAAATATATACAACTTTATCAAAAGCAAATCCTACAAAATAACAGGCGAGTATTTTCTTCATTTAACTCCAGTTGAAATGATTCTCTCTCATCTTATCTAGTCGCCAACTTTCCCATTTGTAGCTTTGTCTTTACAGAATCTACGAAATTGACCCTGTAGAGTCGGTAGGAACAACCTTGTGGAATCTGTAGAAACAAGCCTGCGGAGTCCATAGAAACAAGCCTGCGAAATACATAGAAACAAGCTTGCACTATCCTTCGAACTGATGTCGTTCATGATGATTTCTTACTATTTCATGTTGGTCCTCCCATGTACTCATATGAACACACGTGTCTCAAAAGCGCAAAAAAACGGACCTATAGAGTCCGTAGATTCATTCTGTGTGAGTTCGTAGTTATGCTGAATGGAGATCAAAATTGAACTTTCACTATACATCACCTGTGTCTTCTTTCTGAGAATTCTTCACAACAAAAATCACTAAAACATGCTATGTATTAAACATTAATGACAAAGTAAAAGTTTAGTCTTTGGTTCAATATAAACAAGACAAGTATCTACTTTTCATGTAATAGTTATCTAACAATCTATGATTTGCATAAGATAATATCCTTAGAGAAATGAATTGAGAGAAATAACATGTCAATAATGAGCCATATTCTGAGCTCATCATCTCCCTCAGGTTTTACCTTTTGCAAGTCCCATTGCAAATATTTATTTGCGTTCGTAGCTCTTGCATCTGTTTTTCAAACTCTAACTTAAATCATAGTCATCAAATTCATTTGTTAT
Source organism: Torreya grandis (assembly GCA_037957365.1). Lineage (NCBI taxonomy): Eukaryota > Viridiplantae > Streptophyta > Pinopsida > Cupressales > Taxaceae > Torreya > Torreya grandis. The sequence goes on from JARHVA010000195.1 coordinate 1,963,719, forward strand.
ATGCTTGTCTAAATTGATTGTAAACCCCTGATGTTCTTGAATCATTTGTTTCCATATATTGAATTGCTCCTCTAATTGTGGAGCCCAACTCTGTCATCCTGGAATAGGTATGATCAATAAAGGGGGTCTATATCTCATGCCAATCCATTTTTTTTCTCCCCCAAAGTTTATTACCTCTATTAAGATTTTTAAAATTGAGGTAGCTCTCCTCATACTCCATTTTAAGTTATTTGGAGACATGACCTCTCGTCTTCTAAGAGGCACTAAAAGTTGGTCCCACCTTTTCACACTTGCAGTCACCACTGAATCAAAACTATGTTTTGAAAACAAGTCAAAAGAAATAGCAAAATCATATAAAGCTTATAAATAATGAGTTTTAACTTCATCACTTAAACAAGCACAGTTAAAATTCTTTCTGATCAATCTGGGGATAGGAAAGGCCGATCTGATACACAATCTTGTAGTTTTAGCATGATTTGTATACTCCTCAAATCTGCTTTCCATGCTAGTTGATTTTTGAATGTAGAATGCAATGCCCTCAGTTGAACTTCTACATGAAAGTTTATCAAGAACTTATTGTGCTCATGGTCTCTTATGATCAAATCATGCAAATAAAATTCACAAAGCAAACCCTGTTGATCAGGTTCAGCACTATAGAAAATTTTCAAAAATGTTGTTGGCTGTAAAATCTTGTAAGGAAGATGACAAGAGATCCTCAGAAGCTGTCATCTATAAAATTGTTCAAATAAAAATAAACTATATGCAGGAAAAAAATTCTTACATGCCAAAAGAGATTCTCCTAATTTGCATGCATTTTGCAAATTTTTTTCTAAATCTTGGACCTTAGCTTCTAATTCTTTCTTTCCATTTTCCAATAGTTTGTTTAAAGAAGTTGCAACTTTATTCTTCTGTTTGAGTATGGAATATTCTTCTTCAATTTGATTTAGCATTTGCAAGGTAAGAATACCTGGTCAACTTGTTTGACAACTTCGGTCAACAAATATCTTAGGAGAAGAAGGTGCAACATTAGAAGGTACTTTGGAAGAGTTTACCAAACTCTGCAATCTCCTATTCTTTTTCTTCAGACTTTCTATATATATCCAGAGGTCTATTTGTTCACTTTCATTTTTTTTTTATTGTTTCTTTTAATCTGTGATCTTTTGTTGCATGATTGGCAGATGATGTGTCCAATTTTTGCACCAACAATGAGTTGATATGATCCTTATTCTGCAATTGACTGATCAAGTCAGCAATATAAGTTATTTGTTGTTGCTCTAAAGCTTGAGCTTGAGAAAGCTTCAAGGTTAACTACATAACATGATCATTTAGATTAGATGACTCTCATTTCTCATTTGTGCATATAGTTTTTCCTTTATTCATTGCAATTTCAACTGAAACATGTGGTTGTTCCGTCATACTTGATTCCTCTGCCGTGATTGGCTCTTCTCCTGAAATTGGCTCTTCTATTATGATTGGAGAGTTCCTTTCGAAAGGAGTTTCTTCAACATCTACAGTTTCAAGGATATTTTGATGTATGGAGGAATGAGATACCTTTTTAAGACTATCCAAAATGTCTACAGCCTCTTGTTCATCTTCATCAATCAGAATTAACCTTCTCCTTCTTTTGGTCACTCTCTGAGCTACACTCGGTTGTTTTTTCTTTTCAACCATCAAACCCTCGGTCTTCTCAAGTTCTGTAGCAACCTTTCATTTCAATTTTCTTCTTTCTGACAAGAGAATTGGTTGCACTACAGATTCTTGAGGTTCTTGTGGGGACCTTGAAACTACAGGTATTTGAGACCTTGTGATTCTTCTTGAAGAAAAAGGGATTTTTTTTTAGACTACAGTTTGTGATTTCTTCTTTGGAGTTGTTTTTTTAACTGATGCAGCAGGTAGAGATGAATGTTTATATGGTAAATTTGAGGTTTCTTGTGCAGGCAGATTTGAAATTTGTTGTGTTATACTATTCTTAAATTCCTCCTAGACCTCTTGTCCTTGCTGAAGAAAGTGATGTTGGATAATTAGGTGAATAAGGCCATGGTACCTAAGAGCAGCATTAGGAGTTGTAGTCATAATTTGAAGGGCAATATATAAGATGGGAGGTTAATCTTGTAATGAGGGTTTTGCTTCCCATACTTAAGGTGTATTAATATTTTCATGGCTTCTCCTCCTAAAAGACTGTTTTGCCCCTCACAAATGATATACTTAAGTAACCACTTGACTACAGATTTCCAAGGTTCAAGAAGTGAATTTTTACAAATCCCTTTTGATTTTCTCTTGGAATCTATTAGACACGAAGTCCCAGTCCGCTCATTATCATTAAACTGAATAATTAAATCACTAAATGGAATTCTACCTGTCACTCTCATTCCCTCTTCTGGAACTTGTATGATTTAACTTATGATTTGAGTTGAAACAAGGATAACAATGCCTTTAAAAACTGAAAACTCGGGGGTGAGATTAGTGATGAATTCTCTTACCATTGTTTCGTGCAAACCCTAGAACTTTTCAATGAAAGGTAGTCAGCCATTTGCTCTAAACACTGCCACAGAAGCTTTGTCTTTGTGAAGCTTTGCTGCATTCTTCGGCTTTGATCTCGTTTTTTGTCCCATTTTTACTCGAATTTATAGACAACTCTATTTTTTTAATTCAAATTAGGGTTTAGACCAGCTTCTGTTGAAATCTGTAGGCAACAATCACTGAGGATCTGTAGTAATGAAATGTTTTGTGTGAAACTCCACAGCTTCATGAGTCTGTAGTTTGACATGATTACTTTATACAGTTCAGCGCCTCACGTTTCTACGGAGTGTGCCAGTCATTTTGTCAAATTATTATAAATTGGATGAAATATTGATGTGACACTTTGACGGTGACAGCTATTTATCATTTTATTTAGAACCCCTTTATGATGTCCCATCATTATAATTATTGATGATGCAATTGATTATACCAAAGTTGCATAGGTCATCATGACGTAGACATACACCTTTGCCATCTTGTTTGCATGCTTATCCATTATGGTATGTGTCATGTCATTCCGTTTTGGAAGGCTCAAGTTTGGGTCATCTCCGTAGAATAAATCTTAATTAAATCAAAGATAATTAGTTAACTAAACATAAACAAATAGAATATATGTCGCACTTACTTTTGACCGTAGATTTATCTTTTGCTCGCCATTTGTCCTGCACAAATAAGTTTGCATGGATTAGTCAACAGGTGTTGAAAGAACAACTTTTATTGCATGGAGAAGACCAATCATAGTGACATGATGAGATTCTCTTTTTTTTCTTATATATTTTGTTTTTGCCCTTTGGCCAGCCATTGTTAGTTTTCTAGCCAAAGCCCTTTTTGCAATGCATAGCCAGCCTGCAAGCTGGTTTTCTGGGCATACATTGTTAATAGTGTCCCTGGAAGGATTTTCACTATTGATATTTTTTTTTTTATATATACAAGATCATCAAGAAGCAGGTTCTCTGGAAAAAGCAGAGTCCTCCAGAACAGCTACTTGATTTGAAGCAGTTTTTCTAGAAGAAGCAGAGTCCTCTAGTAAGGCTACTTGATCTTTTACTTTTTGAACAAATTCTTCTTTATTGAGAAGTTTCTGATAAAGTTTCAATCTATGTCCATTGACTAAAAGAGCTCTTTTGCTGTCATCAATAGATATTAGCTTAACAGAACCATTTTCGAAGACCTTCTCAATTTGATAAGGTCCCAACCACCTCGTTTGTAGTTTTCCTTTAAATTATTAAAATTTGAAATCAAACAACTGTGCCCAATCTCCTTTCTGAAACTTCCGTTGCTTGATCTATAAATCATGCCAAACTTTTTTTTGATGTTGTACCAATTCAATTCTTTGTAGTGCTTCCATCCTCATCTCATCAAATTGATTAAGCTGTAAGAGTTTTTCTTTTTGTATTTCTTCTAATTCAATCCCTACTTCTAGAGCTATTTTCAAAGTTTGTAATTCAAATTCAATAGAAAATAAGGGCTTCTTATCATAAACCAATCCATAAGGTGAAAATTCTGTTGTTTTTCAAGTAGTATTATAGGCCCAAACAATTTTTGGTACCTTATCTGCCCAATCCTTTCTACTGAAATTAACAACCTTAGTTAAAATAGTTTCCAATTCACTGTTGGTGACTACAACTTGTCCATTAGCCTGTGGATGCTATGGAGATATTTTTTTATGTTGAGTTTGATATACTTGCATGAAGTGTTTTATCATGTTTGACATGAACTGCGCTCTTTGATCTGAGACTATCTCTCTTGGAGCACCAAATCTTTGCATGATTTTGAAATATAAGAAATCAGCTACCATCTCTTTTCTTGCATGAGTTAATACTTCCACTTCCGTCTACTTGGTCACATAGTCTATACATACTAAGAGATATTCTTTTTCTCTGGAAGGAGGATCCATAGGACTTATAAAATCAATTCTTCATTTTTCAAATGGTTCTAAAACCAATTGAGGATGAGGGTACAAAGGCATCTCTGTTGAAAGAGTACGCTGTCCAATTCTCTGACAAGTATCACAGTGTCTAACATATCTTTTTACTTGCTGATGAAGGTGAGGCCAATAGTATCCTACTCCTAGGATTTTGTGTATAGTTCTTTGAGTTGAGTAATGACCTCCCCCTGATTCATCATGACAAGCTTTGATGATATCATAAGCTTCAACATTTGTCACACACCTGCGAAACACATGGTCAGGTCCAAGTTTGAATAGCATTCCGTTAATCCATTTAAAAGAACTTTTTTTGACTAAACGTTTTTTTTTTTTTTTTTTGTGAAAATTGCAGAGGAAACTTCCATGTGACAAGGTAATTGGCTATATCAGCAAACCATGGAGATTTTGTTGAAATAGTAAGTTGTTCATCTAGAAAGTCATCTTCCATCGGTTCTTCCTCACTTGTAGTGTTCATTCTTGATAAGAAATCAGCAACCACATTAGACTTCCATGGTTTATCTATAATAATATCAAATTCTTGTAAAAGCAACAACCATCTAATAATCCTACCTCTCACAATTAGTTTGTTGGTAAGATATCTAATAACTGAATGGTTCGTATAGACAAATACCTTGTAGCCTGTTATGTAGTGTCTGAATTTGTTAATTGCATAGACTACAGCTAAGAATTCTCTCTCAATTATGGTGTAATTTCTTTCAACAGATGTCATATTTTTGCTAATATAATATATAGCATACATGTTATCCTCTTCATCTTTTTGTCCAAAGACTACTTTTATTGTTGTATTGGAAGCATCTGTGTATATATGGAATCGCTGAGTCCAATCTGGTCCTCTCAATACTGGAGCAGTAACGAGTTTAGCTTTGATGGTCTCAAAGGCCTACTGGCAACTATCACTCCAATCGAATGTATTGTCTTTTGTAAGCAAGGCAAACATAGGGGAAGCTATTTGGCTAAAATTATCTATGAAACGTATGTAGTAACAACCATGTTCCAAAAAAAACTTAATCTCAGTTGTGTTTGTGGGATGGATAAGTTGAAAATTATTTCAACTTTCTTTGGATCTACTTGAATGCCTTTTGCAGAAATATGGTGTCCCAGCACCATTCCTCCATCCATCATCAACAAACATTTTTCATGGCTCAAAGATAATTGATGTTTTTCACATTTGATCAATACTCTTTCCAAGTTAGTAAGAGTCTCTTCATAAGTTCTACTTTGAATGGTGAAATCATCCATATATACTTCAACACAATCATTTGTAAGGTCAGAGAATATTGACAGAACTGCTCTTTGGAGGGTTGTTGGTGCATTACAAAGTCCAAATGGGAGTACTCGGTAAGCAAAAGCTCCTTAAGGGCAGATAAATATGATTTTATCTTGATTTTTAGCTACCACTGTTATCTGATTATACCCACTAAACCCATCTAAAAAATAAAAATATCTTTTTCCTACCAAATTGTCAAGAACTTGATCAATGAAAGGTAGAGGAAAATAATCTCTTAGTGTTGCTTTGTTCAATTCTCTATAATCTACACATATCCTTAATTTTCTATTTTTTTTGGGCACAATCACCAGGGGTGAAACCCACTGGCTATCTAAGATGGGGTAAATAAATCCAACTTCCAGCAATTTTTGAATCTCTATTTTGACTATCTCCTTTAATGCTGAGTTTATTCTTCTTTGTGGTTGTCTGACCAGTTTGACAGATTCTGTGTAAATGTGATGAGTGCATACGTTGGGGTGAATTCCCTTCATGTCGGTATAATCCCAAGCAAAAGCTTTGGCATGTCTTTCCAATATTTCAAAGAGTTGATCTTCATCTTCCTTTGTTAACCAACTATAGATGTTCAAAATCTTTCCAGGTAATATCATGATTGGTTTTGTGCCTGGATAGTTGGATTCTATTTACTTAAATTCACTAATCAATGAGTTCAAAGGACATGAATGAGGAAGTAGCTTATAAAACATGGTTACATTATCAACAAACTCTTCTCCAGGAGAAATCAGTCTTGCTAAAGAACAATAGAATGCATCTAAGAAATGAATTTGTTGTTCTGCCAATTTCTACACACTTTCCTGAATCAATCCATGATCATATGGTGAGGAAACAATAGAAGTAGAAGTGGAGGTTTCATAATATTTTGTCTGACCCAAAAATCCTAAACTGAGGCAATCCGTAGTTTTTGGACTGGCAAAGTCGTAGATTCTGGACTGGCAGTCCGTAGCTTTCGGACTAGCAGAGTCCATAAACTCTGGGTATATGTCTCCATTCAATTCTTTCAAGTGTTTTTAAACTGTAATCATAGCTAAGAAGGAAATGTTATTTGATGTGTTGTTTGATTCGTCCACCCAAAATTCTTGTATGTGATTTGTTGATGGTTTTGTAGGAGGATACAAAGAGATGCATTTGGATTTTAACCCATTAGAAATGGTCATGTCTCCTAACCTGCAATCAATTAATGCTGCTACAGTAGCCAACCATGGTCTACCTAGGATTATGGAATATCCTAGATTCTTTGTTTTAGGTTGTAAGACCATAAAATCTACTGGATATTTCCAAGACTATTAATACTTTAACATTTTTTGTAGTCTCTTCTAGTTCAGTTACAAATTGGTCTGCCATTTGAAGAATGGTAGTTGTGGGTTGCATTCTCATAAGAGATAATGTATGGAGAGTATCAGCTGTCATAACTGTTGACAAATCTTCCACAAATCAGATTTTCTCTTGCAAGCAGAAAATTTCTACGGACTCAAGCAGGGAATTTTCTACGGATTCAATCCGATAAGGAAAACCTTCGGACTTTTTGTCCGAAGGAATTCGGAAATATATTTACAGAGAAGACCAAGGACATTTCAAAGAGCAGAAACAAAACAATTGGAATTCCTTCGGACTTTTGTCCGAAGGATTTCCTTTGGACAAAAAGTCCGAAGAAATTCGAAAGTGTCCACGGAGGCTAAAAGAAAAAGAAAGACAAGCAAAGGCCGAAAGATATCCTTCGGACTTTTTGTCCGAAGGAATTCGGAGAAAAGACCGACCAAAAAACCCGAAAGAATTCCGAAGGCCAAAGACAAAGATAATTCTTGCGGACTTTTTGTCCGTGGGAAAGATGCGAAGGGAAGAAAGCCGCGGGAAAGAGGCGAGACAGAAGTCCGAAAAGGGATGCGGGAAATAAAGCTGAAAGAATTCTGCGAAAATAAACCCGAAAGAAATTGCCAAGCAGAGAAATCCAAAGGGAATAAGAAAACTAAGGGTGACGTCCCGCAGGCCGTCAAATTTTCCCTGCGGGAAGTAACCGTTGGAACGGGGATAAACCCAGAATTCCACGAGAATATATAAACCGGGTATAATTAGACTAACACCATCCGAATATACAAAATCCCGCCAGAAATAGATACGAACAGGAAGACCAGAATAGAACGAAATACATGCAAACATCGGAGCTATTTTCGAATAATCAGTCAAAGCTTCAATTGACTGATTATTAAAGTCTTGTTCATCTCCAACCAGCTCATGCATCCGAAAGTCTAACTCAGCGTCAGCAGGTGTTCCAAATTCGAACGACAAGTTCGTTGTTCCTGATTTAGAGTTGACTAATTGATTAAACGCCACTAGAAGCTTTCCATGCGAAAGAGAATGATCTATTCGTCCAACTCGGCTTAAATAACGTTTAACTCAGCTTTCAAACACTACAACTCAGCATCAAGCAGCACACGTGGAGTTCTAAAATTGACATCTGCATGAATCTTCATGCAAAAAAGAGGTGGGCAGCTCATGACAAAGATAACTTCGCTTCATCAAATGAAAAAGCTTCATGCAAAGACAAAAAGGAAAATATATTTTATTGAAAGGCCAAGTAAAGCTTGGAGTTAACAAAAGTGAATCTTTCTCTTCAAGTTCTACGCCAATCTTTGGCTTTTTGTAATTCTCTCTATATAATGGCTTTCAGCGTTGATTAAAAATCATCCAATCTCTCTTGGTTAGACCAGACTCTGCCATTGGTGACTTGTGTAACCTCTTCGATCAATAAAGACAGTACTTTCAGATTTCAAGCGTTGGCATAGTGTATATTTCTTCAGCAATTTGCATAAGTGGTAGAGTTCTCTCCCTTCCCAAATTCGGTTTCATACCTAGTTGCTATATTATCCTTGTGCAGGTCATGTTAAAGTGTTCTTTATTGTCTTTTGCTGAAACTTTAAGTGGATGTTAGGTGGCCGCAAAGTGTCTTTTATCAAACCTCTCCATCGTTTTCCCTCAAGTTTTAGTTATTAGATCGAACCTCTGCATGAAATACTTATGCATAAGTGATTAATTGAAGTCTAAGGTCTTCCTTCTCCTTTGTTCATTCAGTGTTCAAGGTTCCAAATTGAGTGGAACATAATTCTGGTGTATCACCCCCCTTTAGGTAGGATTTCCCCTTTAAGTTTCCCTTCTCCCTTTTCCCACGGTAGTCCGCAGCGTAGAGTAGAGATCCTAATTGATACATCATACAAGAACCAGCTTTCTCTGGAGGTTCTTCTCACTATTGAGGCACCCACCCTCGTGAGAAGATCCCATTGTTTCAGTCGGATAGAGGACTAGCCGTGTCGTGCACGTCTTCGAATCAGGGCACAGCTCCAGGTTGACAACAGTTTTTGGCACGCCCGATGGGACCACAAAAAGAGTTTTTTACAGAAAATCTTCACGGCAAAGGAAGATATTCATTTACAGCCAGCAGAAGAGTTCATAGCATCATTCAAAAAATCAGTTCATGCCAAAAGTTACCACAAGATCAGCAAGCAAAGGTATTCCTTTTGAATTTTTAACTTATAAAAGAGCAAGATCTAGGAGAGCAAGTCCATATCCCCAAAGGGAATATTTACCCCCCCTCATCCTATTGTTCTAGACACTGAAATTCCCACCATGCAGATGGCCAATAGAAATCAAGTATTTGCTCCATTTAATGGAGGGAGCCCACTAAATCTAGCACAGTTAAATGATATACCTATATCTGCCCTCAAAAGTATTCCATTCTTCTCAGGGGAAAATCAAACGACCCCTATTGAGCATATACAGGATGTCGCCAATTTTTGTTCAGTTCATAACGTAACTAAAGATAATGTCGCTATCAGATTATTAGCTTCTTCTTTCAAAGGAAGAGCATTACAGTGGTATAGAACCCTCCCACTTAGATCTATCTCTACTTGGGATGAATTAGGTGTTGCTTTGGTCAAACAGTTTGAGGACAAATCTGACCACTTATCTTTGGTTGAGCAATTAACTGCCATACAGAGAGCTCATGAGTTCATGTCCGATTTTAATCTCAGATTCCAAAAGACATGGCACAGAATACCGGTTCTAATTAGGCCATCACCAGAATACGCATTTTTATATTTTTTGAAAGCTCTCAATTATGATATTAGTGTGATGATACAGTCAATGGGCGGCACTACTTTACCAGATACCTATGAAGTTGCAATAAGGGCAGAAAATAGTCTGATTCAGGCAGGAAAGCTTGCTCCAAAGCCTCCAATGCCCATATTTCCGGAGATAAATTCAGTACCAGCCCTTCAGGTTCCTCCAATTCCATCCTTGGCTCCAATTCCAGCGCCTCAACGTCCTATTGCAGCCTCTACTAGTCAATCTAGTGAGATAAGAGATTTGAAAACTCTGTTACAATCTTTTGGAAACAAAATAGTACAGCTTAAAAAATAGCAATTTCAATCAAATAGGCCTTATCAAAATCAGAACAACTATCAGCCCTTCAAAGATCAAAGATCTCCTTATTAGGGTTTCAGAGAAAACAAACCACCCTATCAAGCGCAAGGGGCTATAACTCAAGCTAGACCATATGCCGCTCTTGATCCAAATGCTCCTTCTACTTCAAAAGCCATTGTTCCAAATCCACCTCAGAACAATTTATTGCAAGATTCAGGGTGGCAGCCTTCGAATCTCAATGATTTTCAAAATCAGGATTAAGTATCATCAAACAACACCATGCCACAGATGACACAAGAGGAGTTCTCTTTTCAGGAGAACCAATATCAAGATATAGGATTTGCACCACAAGAAGCAACCCAAGGGCAGCCTGATGTTGTTAATGTAAATTGGCAGGTAGATGATCATATTGCTTTTATTCAAAATGTCAAAACTAACACTTCAAGTGATCAAGTTGCAGCTCTAACCTATCAGAGAAATAAAAGGAGAGCTGTTGGAGAAGCTCAAGCAGTGGCAAATACGTCTAATACTCCTAGTACTATTGCTCAAGGTACGAAAGAACAGCTTTCTACCCCCACAGTCAAAAAATCAAAAGATAGAGGTCGGTAGAGTGCAGCAAATACCTCTGATTCGTGAGCAGCAGGTAACACAAAAGATGCAATCTAAGGTTAGTCCATCCCAATTCAATATTGTAGATAAGATGAAAAGGTCTAACGTCAATATTAGCATGTGGGATACTCTATCAATTCCAAGCCAAAAGGACAAACTCATTCAAGAACTTTCAGCTCTTGAATTGTCCCCAAAATTAGTAGACAAAGGAGTTGTTTTGACAAACTCAGATCTGCCAACTAAGCAGCAAATACAGCAAGGAAATAAGATATCAAAGGTGGACAAAACTGAGGTAAAAGTAAAGAAGACTCCCCCTTTTTATCTGTCTTTGATAGTAGGAGACACCTTAGTTCATAATTGTATGGTGGATAGTGGAGCCAGCAGTGCAGTCATGCCTAAACAGATTGCAGACAAGCTCAGCCTGGTTTATGAGCCAAATACTAAAGGGGTACTGCAGTTGGATGGTTCACCCGCAAAGACGGTAGGGATTATCAAAGATTTGAAATTAACATTACATGTCTGTCCTAATGTAACTATTCAGCAGGATCTTGTAGTAGTGGATCTACCTCCTTATTTCGCCATGTGCCTTTCAAGAGATTTCACCTCAAAGATTGGGGGATATCTATCAGCTGATTGGACTTACTTGCTGTTCAGAACCAGATATGGCACAAAGGTAACCATTCATTCAGAACTTATTGCACGTTTTCACATGGAACCTTATACGCCAAGCGTGGTCAATGCAAATTGTATCATTTCAGATGAAGTAGTACAAACTAGTGATGTAGAAAAGGACTCACCTTTGGATGGAGTTCTAGATTTATTTCTTGATGAGTAGACTACCACTTTGCATGAGTATGATCCCTACAAGTTGATTGAAGAAGGCCCTGCTGTGTATTGTCTCCATGAGAACGATGCGCAAATCCTAGCCATGGTCAAAGAGGGTGAATCTAGTGAAGGCTTGTGGCAACTATACTTCGATGGATCAAGAAATAAACATGGGACGGGAGCTGGAATGATGTTAGTTTCTCCTACGAAACAAAGGTATTTCTCATCTATTAAATTTCAATTTGGTTGTTTAAATAACATTGCTGAATATGAAGCACTAGTCCACGGTTTGCAATGGGCTAGGAAGATGAAAGCAAGTTGTTTACAAGTGTTTGGAGATAGTGAACTTGTACTTCACCAAGTAAGAGGCTTAAACATATGCAAGAATATGTTACTTAAATCTTATAGACACAGGGTATGGGATTTACTTGAAGAGTTTCAGGCTTTTAACATTCAGGCAATACCAAGAGATAGAAATAAACATGCTGATAGGTTGGCTGTTGTTGGGGCACAATTTGATATCCCAGCTGACATTAAAAGTGACGTTTCTTAGTCACATATTAAGATAGTCGTAAGGCCTTTTGTCCCAGATAACCAAGAAAATTGGCAGGTATTTGAAAGTGAATCAAATTATGAGATTTTTACAGGAAGAAGCTGAGTTTTCTCTAAAAAATCAAGCAAAATGCTTACGGCAGTATGGTGATCAGATTGTGTAGCTGAAAACCAATAGACTACCCAAGGGATTGGTTACCCTTGAAAATATTTTCAGTGAAGACGATGAGCTAAGGAAAGAGAAACCAGCCTTGTCGACAAAAGAAGAGCACTATGCCAATGTAGAGATTGCAATTGGTAAGATTTTGAAATTGGGCAAGGTATGCACTCCACTACAAAAGAAAGCTTTCATTGAATTATGCCAAAATTTTGCTGATATATTCGCATGGCAGTATAACGATCTCAAAGGTTTCGATCCAAGCTTGGCTCAACACACTATTGAGCTAGAAGACGAAACTAAGCCAGTACAACAAAGACAAAGGCCAATCAATCCAAAACTTGAGCCTTTAATGAAAGCTGAGCTTCACAAGCTTATAGAGTCTGCTATTATATTTCCAATCAAGCACTCAACTTGGGTGGCGAACCTCGTTCCAATACGGAAAAAGAACGGTGAGATTCATTTATGTGTTGATTTTCGTGACTTAAACAAGGCCTCGCTTAAAGACCACTATCCATTGCCATCAATGGAACAAATCTTACAGCGTGTTTCAGGTTCAGAGAAGTTTTCCTTATTAGATGGGTACAGTGGCTATAATCAGATTTTGGTCAAAGAAGAAGACCAATTCAAGACGGCTTTCACAACCAAGTGGGGAACGTTCACATAGAGAAAGATGTCGTTCGATTTGTCCAATGCTGGAACAACCTTTTAGAGAGACATGGATATGGCCTTCCAAGGCCTTCTTAACAAATTCGTACTTGTCTATTTAGATGATATAATAGTATTCTCAAAAGATGCAGAAGATCACGTGGTGCACCTCCAACATGTTTTTGAAAGGTGCAGGGAATTTAGGATATCTCTAAATCCCAAAAAGTGTGTATTTTCAGTTCATGAAGGTAAGCTTCTTGGACATGTAGTTTCAAAGCACGGTTTAAACATAGATGCTGAAAGGATTCAATCTATTCTTGCACTCTCCTTGCCAAAGAGCAAAAAGGCTTTGCAAAGTTTCTTTGGAAAGATCAATTTCATAAGGAGATACATTTCAGATTTTGCTACTATAGCTAAGCCACTTACAGCCATGTTAAAGAAAAATCAGAGCTTCAGCTGGTCCAAGAAGGGAATAACAGGATTTGAAGATGTTAAGAAAGCCATAGCAAGTGCCCCTATGCTCTTGAATCCAGATTTCAAGAAAGATTTCATTCTATATACATATGCTAATGTGGACACCATTTCAGGTATTCTTATGCAGCAGAACCATGAAGACTTGGAACAGCCAATAGCCTTCTACAGCCAAGGCCTGCAGGAGTATGAGACAAGGTACTCTTTTGTTGAAAAACACGTCCTTTCAGTTATAAGATCTCTGAAGAAATTTAGGCACTTATTGTCTAATAATAAAATACTTCTAATGGTTGCTCATCCAAGCATCAAAGAATTTCTTCTGAACAAGGACATAAATGAGAAAAGCGTTGGTTGGATAACCAAAGTGATGGAATATGATATAAAAATTAAGATCACGAAACTGGTTAGAGGCAAAGGACTTTGTGAGCATCTAGCTCAAGACTTACAAGAAACCAACGATGTTGTTCTAGTATCAAATTATGTAGAAATTGCTGCTGTACAGACCTCACCATCCAGCTAGTATCATGATCTGGTAAACTATCTTCAGGAAGGTCATTACCCTTCCCACCTAAGTGCTTCAAGAAGAAGGTATTTTAGACTACAATCAATTCCATCTTTGCTTGTGGATGGTGTCTTGTTCAAGAAGGATATCAATGGAATGTTACTAAGGTGTGTGGAGCCAAGCCATACTCAAAGATTACTTGAAGAATTCCATGATGGATTTGGTGGAGGACACTTTTATGCCAGAACTACAGCACTCAAAATCATGAGAGGTGGGTACTTTTGGCCTACTATATTTGGTGACTGCTATGCATGGGTTAGGAAGTGCAAGCAATGCGCTATGTTTGTAGAAAAGGTTAAACTAGCAGCCATGCCCCTACAACCAATTACAGTAGATCAGCCATTTGTCCAGTGGGGATTGGACTTTATTGGTCTCATTAACCCCCCTTCCATTTCAGGGCATAAGTGGATTCTAACAGCTACGGACTACTTCACACGATAGACAGAAGCAGTTGCATTAAAGGAGGCAAACGAAACTAGAGTCTTTGATTTCTATGAAGGTTTGGTCACTAGGTTTGGAGTCCCTTCAACCATTATTTATGACAATGCAATGGCTTTTGTGGGATCTAGGATCAGCCAATGGGCCGTCCAACATGGAATCTATCTCAGCACTTCATCAAATTATTATCCACAAGGAAATGGCCTTGCTGAGTCTACAAACAAGAACATCTTGAGGATCATACGAAGGACCATTGAAGACAATCAGAGATCATGGTACCTCAAGTTGAAGTCGGCACTATGGGCTGATAGGATCACCTACAAGAGGTCAATAGCCAACTCTCCCTACAAGCTGGTCTATGGTAGGGAAGCAAGGTTACCTATCTCTCTCGAATTTCCAGCGCTAGAATTAATGCATCAACTTGAATTGTTAGACAACGAGCCTATGGAGATCAGGTATGCAGAACTTATGGAGCTGAAAGAGACAAGAAATCAAGCCATGCTAGCTATGGAAAGTCATCAGGCACAGGTGAAAAAGACATTCGACAAAGGAGCTTCCTCACGAAGCTTCAATGAAGGGGATTTGGTCCTCAAGTGGGATGAGGATCGGCCAAACCAGGGAGGCACACAAAGTTTGATTCACTTTGGAGTGGCCCATATACGATCTCCAGCTGCAAATCCCACAACGCCTTCCAACTTGCTAAGATGGACGGCCAAGAGCTTCCAATCCCAGTAAATGGGATACATCTGAAACATTGCTATTAAAGAGCAAAATTCTATGTACATATTTAATTATTTTTTGCTTTCATCCAAGTGTTGTAAAAGAACAGTAGTTTGCTTCAGTTTTGTTCAAGAAGTGCTTGTTTGCACATTTGCATTTTAGTTAGTTTTCCGCTTTCGTGTGTTTCCCTTCTTATGTTTGAAGAAAGAGGTTACTACAGCCATGATCAGAGCAGATTTTTAGATCAGAATTCAGATTCACCATCAGGGAATTCAAATAGCGTCTATACATGGCCTGGGTCCTCAAGCATAGCAGGCATGGTGAGCCAACTGAGTCGCCAAAATGTTGACAAATCTTCCACAAATCAGATTTTCTCTTGCAAGCAGAAAATTTCTACGGACTCAAGCAGGGAATTTTCTACAGACTCAATCCGATAAGGAAAACCTTCGAGCTTTTTGTCCGAAGGAATTCCTTAGGACAAAAAGTCCGAAGAAATTCGGAAGACCACAGACAAAGAAAGTCCACAAAAGGCAAGCCAAAGATTAATTCGGAAAAAGGGGCATTTCCAATTTTTCCCGAAGGGTAGGTACCCTTCGGAAGGGTCACTTTCAATATTCCCGAAGGGCACCTACCCTTCAGGCAGGAGCAAGACCAAATTCACAGAGCTTCGCAAAAAGCCCGGGTGCCCTCCAATTTTTTCGAAAGGCACTGGCGAAAGACACTTGGTCGGTTGTCGAAGGGCACATTTGAAATCCCAAAAGGCACATTTCGGAGGGTGTAATGGGCACCTCAGTTGCACCCAAAACTAACCCAGTAGGGACTCTTTATGACTCCGGTAGTTTTGCTGGAATTTCTCTTTTTTTTTTGTTTTACAAAGACCAATACATGTAACATAAATATAGAATTGCAAGCATAGATACACACGGCTGAATTAGCCCATACACTGTATTTGTATTGATTTGCAAATGAGTAAACTAGTACAATGCCAGTCACGTGGTGACTTACTGAATCCTGTCACGGAATCGTATGAACATTATTTCAAGTGGATTTCCCAGCATGTGCCGAAGGTGCTTCATTTGTTCTCTCTATTGGCTCCGTCTGCTGGATCTACGGACTCTGCAGGCCACTTCTACTGACTCTGAAGTCAAATCTAAGGACTCTGCAGAAGCTTCTAAGGACTCTGCAGCCAAAACTACAGACTCTGCAGGCTTAGATCTACGGACTCTGCAGGCTGGAATCTACGGACTCTGCAGGCTGGAATCTATGGACTCAGCAGACTGAAAACTACGGACTCTGCAGGCAAGGAACTACGGACTCTGCAGGCAAGAACTACAGACTATGCAGAAAGCTACGGACTCTGCAGGCAGAAATCTACGGACTCTGCAGGCAGGAAACTATGGACTCTGCAGGCAAAACTACGGACTCACCTGGTTGCATATAGATGCTACAGTGATGGAGCTGCTACAGTGACGAGTTGCTATAGTAGTACGGCTGCTACAGTGCGCGCGGCTGCTAAAGTGGCTGAGAGCACAAAACTCCAAAGACCAATCCCAAGGATTGATGTCTAGAGTGCTACAAATGAGAAGGACGTTCTCAAATGCCCAAATAAGCTATAATTGCAACAATTATTTTCTTCTTATCCAACATGCCTAAAGAGGCCACAAGCACTCCCCTTTATCCTTTTCTCCAAGGGGCAACTCAACTCATTTGAGCAATGTGGGATAAAGGATGTGCAACAATCCCTCATAAAGTAAATGTTTAAGGTGACAATGTCTTACAGCTGGGTTAAAAGTTACCCTTTTTGCAGCACTTCAGGGCCCCAAAAAACTAGCAACCGGACTCCGAATGGTGCGAGTGATAGCTTGCCGGAAAGCTCACAACAAGGAGCATCAAATCCAAACATCAAAACTGACCTCCGTTGCGTCATAATAGCTTAATACAAATAGTAAACGTGTTGGAGACTGAGTAAGCCCAGCCGCTACGATGGGGACATTACAGAGGGAAAGGCAACGGAAAGAATCCTTTAGAAATATATATACAGAGAAGACCAAGGACAGCTCGAAGAGCAGAGACAAAACAATTGGAATTCCTTCGGACAAAAAGTCCGAAGAAATTTGGAAGTGTCCACGGAGGCTAAAAGAAAAAGAAAGACAAGAAGCAAAGGCAGAAGGAATTCAGAGAAAAGACCGACCAAAAAACCCAAAAGAATTCTGAAGGCCAAAGACTAAGATAATTCTTGCGGACTTTTTGTCCGCAGGAAAGATGCGAAGGGAAGAAAGCCGCGAGAAAGAGGCGAGACAGAAGTCTGAAGAGGGACGCGAGAAATAAAGCCGAAAGAATTCTGCGAAAATAAACCCGAAAGAAATTGCCAAGCAGAGAAATCCGAAGGGAATAAGAAAACTAAGGGTGATGTCCTACAAGCGTCAAATTTTGCCTACAGGAAGTAACCGTTGGAACAGGGATAAACCCAGAATTCCGCGAGAAAATATAAACCGGGTATAATTAGACTAACACCATCCAAATATACAGAATCCCACCAGAAATAGATACGAACAGGAAAACCAGAATAGAACGAAATACATGCAAACATTGGAGCTATTTTCGAATAATCAGTCAAAGCTTCAATTGACTGATTATTAAAGCCCTATTCATCTCCAGCCAGCTCATGCATCCGAAAGTCTAACTCAGCTTCAGCAGGTGTTCCAATTTCGAACAACAAGTTGACTGTTCCTGATTTAGAGTTGACTAATTGATTAAACACCACTAGAAGCTTTCCATGCGAAAGAGAATGATCTCTTCGTCCAACTCGGCTTAAATAACGTTTAACTCAGCTTTCAAACACTACAACTCGGCATCAAGCAGCTCACGTGGAGTTTTAAAATTGACATCTGCGTGAATCTTCATGCAAAAAAGAGGTGGGCGGCTCATGACAAAGATAACTTCACTTCATCAAACCAAGAAGCTTCATGCAAGGATAAAAAGGAAAATATATTTTATTGAAAGGCCAAGTAAAGCTTGGAGTTAACAAAAGTGAATCTTTCTCTTCAAGTTCTACGCCAATCTTTGGCTTTTTGTAATTCTTTCTATATAATGGCTTTCACCCTTGATTAAAAATCATCCAATCTCTCTTGGTTAGACCAAACTCTGCCATTGGTGAGTTGTGTAAACTCTTCGATCAATAAGGACAGTACTTTCAGATTTCAAGCGTTGGCATAGTGTATATTTCTTCAGCAATTTGCATAAGTGGTAGAGTTCTCTCCCTTCCCAAATTTTGTTTCATACCTAGTTGCTATATTATCCTTGTGCAGGTCATGTTAAAGTGTTCTTTATTGTCTTTTGCTGAAACTTTAAGTGGATGTTAGGTGACCGCAAAGTGTCTTTTATCAGACCTCTCTCTATCGTTTTCCCTCAGGTTTTAGTTATTAGATCGAACCTCTGCATGAAATACTTATGCGTAAGTGATTAATTGAAGTCTAAGGTCTTCCTTCTCCCTTGTTCATTCAGTGTTCAAGGTTCCAAATTGAGTGGATCATAATTCTGGTGTATCACCCCCCTTTAGGTAGGATTTCCCCTTTAAGTTTCCCTTCTCCCTTTTCCCACGGTAGTCCGTAGTGTAGAGTAGAGATCCTAATTGATACATCATACAAGAACCAGCCTTCTCTAGATGTTCTTCTCACTATTGAGGCACCCACCCTCGTGAGAAGATCCCATTGTTTCAGCCGGATAGAGGACTGGCCGTGTCGCGCACGTCTTCGAATCAGGGCGCAGCGCCAGGGTGACAACAATAACATTAATTGTTGCTCTCAAATCTACCAAGACGTTAAGAATTTCTTTACCTCCAATTGTGACTGTGATCACTGGGCTTCCTGGATCTGCATATTTTGAAACTAATAGTTTTCCTGCTAATAAATCAGCAACTTTTCCGTCAACATGAATGGTTCCTGGATATTTTGCTTTCCTTCCAGGTGTTTTGATACAAAGGTTTTTGATGATCTTGTTCAATTCAGGTATATCCCTAATAGCTTGTAGTAGGGGTACCTCAATATTGATCTTTTGCAATTCATGGACCAAGTTTGATTCTGGGTAAATATCAATTTCTTTTAATCTTTCAGAAAAAGAAACTACTGGTGTAGTAGTGTTTTTTTTGTTTGCTTCAGGGCTCATTTTGATTTCGGCTTCTCTAGTGTTTAATTGAGATGATTCTATTTTTTTCTTTTTCATTAGGTATTTCAGAAATAAAAACTGGAGGTTTTTGTATAGTTTCCGTGATCTTAAATGTCTGTTCGAACAATCAATAGCTTCAACATTCATTGTCTCTTCCTATTCATTAACATAAACAGGTGCTAGTTGTTTATTTTTCAGCTTTGTTATTGATTGTGCAGGCATTGAGGGTTGATTGATTTGTCCTTGTTGCTGAATAACTGAGGGTGGCATTATAGTTTGTTGTTGAAGTGGTCTTCTTGGTTGGGTGAATTGTTGTTGTGGGTTCCAATGCGGATTTCATTGTTGATATTGCTGTGGCATCCATTGCTGTTGTGGTACCCATTGTTGTTGTGGTTGTGGCTGTGGCACCATCCATGGGGGTGTTGGCATCCAATCTTGTCCTGTCTATGGATTTTGGATTGATAGAATTTGGGGTTGATTTCAAAAAGGTGAAGGAACTGAAACATTTCATGATGCCATCCATGGATTAACTGGGTTTCTTGCATTAAACTGTCTTTGAGCCTGATTTTGTGGGGCAAAGTTGTCTCTGGATATAATTTACTTCTTCAGTGGACTGGACTTGTGTTTTCATTTGATTTTTTAAAACAGGCAGAAGGGTGCAATGTTTGGTATCATGATCTGTTGCATCACAGATTTCACATGATGAAACATTGGTTTTATCTAGGGGCAGTCTTTAAGGGCATGTTTCTATCTGCACTTAGGACAATAAATTGCTAAGGGTTCTGTTGCATTTGTCTTAGCTTGAAGGCCATCCAAAGTATTGTTTAGTGTAACTAGAATATTCGTCTTTAGATTGGCAAATTCTTCCATTAGCTTACCCACTTCATTAGATTTCCTAAACCTTCCTCTCCTAATTCTGAGTTTTGTTCGAGAGGAGTTGGTATAAAGCTCAAAAATCTAATTGAAAGCCAACTTATTTATATCTCCACCTTCCATCAGATTTAAGGCATCTCTAGTATCTTCGTCCAACCCTTTTAAGAAAACCAATTTATGAACTTTAGTGAATGGATAATTGTTTTATTTATGAGTGAACATGAATCTATCCAAATAATCCTCTAAAGATTCATCTTCGTTCTGTTTGATTTTGAAGAAATCCTCTTTTCTTTCTCGCACTCGACAGTAATCTTGATACTTGTTTAAGAATTTTGTCTCCATGCCATCCCATGTTCTAATAGAATCGCCAAGTAAACCCATGAACCATCTCGTAGCTACATCTTTAAGTGTAGAGGGAAATAGTTTTAATTTTTGGCTATCTGTTATGTAATCATAGGTTTGACATAGCACCTTAAACTCAAACAGGTATTGATTAGGATCTTCTGTAGATCTTCAGAAATTTGGCAGATTAGCTGGTGAAATATTTTTCATGGGGGTTTGATCATTAGGATCTACAACAATAAGAAAAGAAAAAGTCCTTCCTAGTTGTACAAGTTGATTTTGTGGATTTTGTTGAAAAGCCATATTTTCTTCTTTTGATGATGTTTCAAAGCTAGAATTATCTTTCTATTGAATATTTGTGGTATCAGTTATGGGTTGTTCAAAGTTCTCAAAATTTTCTCCAGCTATGGATTTTTGAAATGCTTCTTCTAAGTCCTTGGCAATTTCTAAATAATGTCTTCCTGCAACAGATTGATCTTGAGGAATTTGTCCTATGGGGCTTGCTTGTGGCAATGGCCTGGTTTCTATCCAAGTTTCTGAAAATTCTTGCAGATAAGTTTCACTCGTAACTTTTGATTCACTACTCAGAGATGTTGAAGGAGTTTCAACGTGTGTTCTTGATCAAAATTTTGGGATGAATCGTCCTTTAGAGTCTCTACGACGGTACATCAATTTATTGAATTTTTTTGGGATTTTATGGTTTTTACAAATTTTTTCTGTTTTTCACTCTAGACCAATAATTATTACCTTACTAACACCTTGTTCCCCGGCAACGACGCCAAAAATAACGAGTGTCATTCAACTCCTCATTTAATCAATGTTCAATTGATGTCTTATCAACTAGCGTTGGTGTCCAAAGCTATCTGCAGTAAGGTGTAGGATGGTAGATCTAGAAGTCTGCTTGTGGAGGTGTTTGATGGTCTTATTCTAACTTTGAATAATGAAAGAAATGTGTCTTAAACTACTTGATTCACTTTTTTGCTGAAAAGGAAAAGATGTAACTATTTAATCAAATAAATTAACTCTTTTGCTTGAAAGTAAAATCACACTCCTATTTACCCTTGCGTGGAAATGGAGATGTTTAACTTAAAAAGGAAATTTGCTTCACACGTTTGCTGTAAAAGAAAACACACTTTGCTTAGAAAAGAAATGACTTTGGAATAAAGAAATGCCTTTTGAACTGTGAATTTGTTTTGATGTTTTATAAATGAATGCAAACATTAGCAAGATTCTGATTAGTTATAACAAAGAGTTAATATAACATAACATATATACCATACACAATTCCTGGTTCCAAGAAGAGTGGGTCTTTGCTCCTTTCGGACTTAGGTACAAAGATTAATCAATACTTGAAACTGAAGTGATAATTCATAAAATTGAAATGATTACAATCTTTCTAAACCCTGTAATATGCTTGTACGTATCTTTCATCTATTCTTTTTTTCAATAACAAAAGTCTTACATTTTATGCTAATACAATCAACTCAAAATAGGATGCAAAGAGATAGGATTCTTTGGTCGATCCACTTATCTAAAGATAGGAGATTGGATTTCTAAGAGATCCAATTATTCCAATGAAATAGATATACTATCCTATAATAGTCCTAAGATCCAAATATATACAACTTTATCAAAAGCAAATCCTACGAAACAGCAGGGGAGTATTTTTCTCATTTGACTCCAGCTAGAATAATTCTCTCATCTTATCTGGCCGCCAGCTTCCCCATTTGTAGCTTTGTCTTTACAGAATCCACCGAATTGACCATGCAGAGTCGGTAGAAACGAGCCTGCGGAGTCCGTAGGAACAAGCATGTGGAGTCCGTAGAAACAAGTCTGCGGAGTCCGTAAAAACAAGCCTGCGCCATCCTTCAAACAGATGTCGTTCATGATGATTTCTTACTATTTCGTGTTGGTCCTCCCATGTACTCATATGAACACGTGTCTCAAAAGCGTGAAAAAATGGACTTGCAGAGTCTGTAGATTCATTCTGTGTGAGTTCGTAGTTCTGCTGGATGGAGATCAAAATTGAACTTTCACTATACATCACCTGTGTCTTCTTCTTGAGCATTCTTCACAACAAAAATCACTAAAATATAGTATGTATTAGACATTAATGACAAAGTAAAGGTTTAATCTTTGGTTCAATATAAACAAGACAAGTATCTACTTTCCATGTAATAGCTATCTAACAATCTATGATTTGCATAAGATAATATCCTTAGAGAGATGAATTGAGGGAAATAACATGTCAATAATGAGTCATATTTTGAGCTCATCACACCCATTCCTTGGGTTGCCTATGTATCAACTTCTACTCCCAGCATAAGTAGAATCAAGGCTAAAGTATCTCTCCCTAAGGTCAATAATGTCTGACCCTGCTCTGATACCAATGTGTTTTAATGAATGGTTGTCTATCGTTTTTAAGACCCAAATTAAATTTTGTTTTCGCTTCTTACCAAAGGTCTATTTGTTTTTAAATGGTGTGTATCAAGATTTTCTCTATGATTTACGTCAGTTGTCACAAAGTCCTGAGTTTACTATCAATACCATGATAAGAAACAAGATGTCATTTTTAATTTTTCACCCACTCATGGATCATGGGTGTCCTCCCAAGATTTCCAAACTTTTCTCATTAATTCATGACTATTCACTGTGGTTTTTTTATTACTCAATGATAATTTATATTTATCATTTTGTTGCATATCTCTTTTGTTTTCACTTTGTAATTTATGTAGCCTCTTTTTCTATTTTACCATATTCCTATCTCGATGGTCATGAAACATGTGCCTTTTATATTTTATTCTTTCTTTTTCATGACCATGTGCTCATGTAATTAATCCACATTAATTCATAATATGTTCACTTGTATTTGGGGTACCCATTTGCAAAATGCCAATTGTCTAAGAGATCAAAGTGCCATGTAACCCACTATATGCAAGGTGGCTATCCTTTGTCAGAGCTCCCGTTGTGCTGCTTCGACTCAAATACCACCCCAATGGACTCAATGCAAACCCAACCAACTCATATCATCATCAGTGTATAAATAGTATTGGGCCATAATCAGATTCCATCTTCCTTGCACATAAACCAAACTCATCACGGTACCTCTATGGTATGATGAGAGATAAATAAAAGCATAACAATCAAATGTTTATTAATCATAATCAAATACCCTTTACCTTGATCCAATATAAAATAATCAAAGGTAAATGAAACAAAGCATGATCTCAACTATATAGAGTATCTTAGTTAATGGGTCCAACCCCGGTTAACGCTTAATTAGAAGCCTAGGCAGGATGAGGCTAGGTGGGGCGTTACAAAGCTTCTCGCAGCAGCATACAAAGAACCCTATCGAACCATTGTGCACCACTATGCAATCTCTCGCTACACAACCTTCCAGCATGCAATGATGTTGCACAATAAACACTATGTAGCTTAGTTTATCATTCCTGCACACTAAATTCCTTACGTGTAGCCATATTGAACCATTGTGCAAGTCCTATGCAACATCACTAAACAATAGTGCTTGAGCAAACATCCTGCGCAACAGTGATGCACATACATCTTGCACAACATCAATCCTGTGCAAAACTATCTTGCGCAAATCCATGCAAAGTCCCACTTGTTGAACACTTTGCATAAGGGAGCACAAGTCCATACTTTCAGCAGCCACGGGCAACCATGCCCATTGATTTCCTACACCAAGAGAACTTCTCAGTACTCACTATCTTAGTCAATGAATCCCCACCATTTCATTTGGGTTCACCTTCTCTGACAATATCTTCTTCTCTTCCACCATCTCCCTTACAAAATGGTACTGCACATCAATGTGCTTCGACTAAAAATGGCATGCATGGTTCTTTCCTAGATAGATTGCACTTTGACTATAGCAATCTATCATCGTTGCTTTCTAAATGAACCCAATAGTAGAACACAACCTTTGATGCCATACTACTTCCTTGCTCACACAAGTAGCAACCATGTACTCAGCTTTTGTGGTGGATATCGCAACACTTGTTGTTTGCTCATCCAACTTATAGCTCCACCAAACAAGTTGAACACATGCACACTAGCAAATCTACATCAATCAAAATCTCTAGCCGAATCAAAATCCACAAAGCCCAGTGGATTCAACATTTTACTTTCACCAAGTTTACCCTTATAACAAATTGCATAATCAAAAGCCCCGTGTAGATACCTAAAGATTCTCTTCACCGTTGTCTAATGTTCCTTGCCTAGATTGGACATGAATTTGCTCACTACTCCCACTATATGCAGAATTTTCGATCTTGTGCAAACCATTGTGTGCATCAAGCTTCCCACTGCACTCGCATACGAAACCTAAGTCACGTCCTCCAACTCCTCTTGTGTCTTGGGACACTACACAATAAATAGTTTCTAACCAACTAGGAAGGGTGTGCACATGGGCTTGATATCCTGCATCCTAAACCTCTTTGATATTGTCCCAACGTACTTCCTTTGGTCTAACTAGAGTTTCATGTTCACACGATCTCATTTTATTTCCATGCCCAAAAGGAATTTTGTAACACTGATATCTTTGATGTCAAATTGCACCAATAGCTGAAACTTTACATGCTTGAACATTTCCTTGTCATTCGTGATTAGCAGCATGTCATCCAAATAGAGAACTATGATGACAAAGTTACTACCTTCCTATTTACAATACACACAAGGATCAGCTTTGTTTACCAAGTCCCAAGTCTCATTCTTATCTAGAGTCTCCATCTCCTCCTTTGTGGCTTTCTTACAAGACTTGCTCTCGTCTAATCCAAGAACTTCCTTTACTATCTTGTGGTCTTCATCAACCACTAACAATAAGGATGCAGAACTAGAATCAGATGGGCTTTATCTTTCAAGCAATGTGGGCATTCATTCTAATCTCCTCAGAGCAGGAGTCACTAGCTCCTCTTCTTGCAACTCTTCATCTGTCTCCTCATACTCAAATAAAGGCTCTTCAACATCTATATCAACCTGCACCTTTTTAATTTCTTCCTTTGCTTATTTTTTTGGTTGTGGTTTCTATGCAGGAATCCTCTTTACCTCCCTACAAACCACAGTCTAACTATAGATCGCCTTCTCTATTTCAATATTCCATAACTTGTACCCTTTGACACCACTCCCATATCCAATAAAGATGCACTTCAAAGACTTAAAGTCAAGATTTGTTCTTTTCTCCTTTGGGATGTGGACATATGCTTCACAACCCAAGATTCCCAAGTATCACAAAGATGGTTTCTTACCAGTCCAAGCTTCTTGGGGAGTTCTGTCAACCAATGTTGATGTGGGTGATCTGTTGACAAGATAACAAGAAGTAGCTAATGCTTCCACTCAATACTTCAACTCCAAGTGCGCATCCCTCGACATACTTCGAGCCTTGTCCATCAGAGTCTTGTTCATCCATTTTGCAACTGCATTCTGCTATGGTGTGTATGGAGTTGTATTTTGTCTTTCAATTCGCCACTGCCTGCAGAATTTCTTAACTCGTTTGGGCAATACTCACCCCCATTGTCCATACTCAATACCTTTATCCTTTCTCCATTTGATTCTTAACAAGGGCTTTAAAATCTTTGAACTTCTTGAGTGCCTCAAATTTATTTTGTAGAAACTATATCCAAATCTTCCTGGAGAATTCATCTATGAAAGGCACATAGAATAAAGACAAGCTCAATGATGGAACATCCACTAGTCCAAACACATCACTATATATTGCCTGCAAAAAACCTTTTACTTATGTAGCATTAGTGGGGAACTTCACTCAACTCTGCTTGCCACAGACACACTACTTTCAGAAGTCAAAGTTCAAGGGACAATAAGCAATCCCTTCCACCATACCTTTAGTCAACAATGCATGCAAACCTTTCTCTCCAATATGGCTCATCCTCTGATGCCAAAGCATTCTCTTATCTATTGCAAGCAATATGCACTTTCTTGACTCAGTCTTGGCCTCTAGAACAACAAAAGTGTTCATGTGTTGCTTACCACACTTGCATCAAGCCTGAACAAAATTATCACATGCGCACCTCTTGCGTACACCATGCTCCACACACCATCTTGCACTCATCTTTGTTGACTGAGACTTGCACACCAACATCATTCATTTTGCTCATAGAAATCAAATCCCTAGCCAAGCCAGGAATGTGCAAGACACCAGGAAAAGTCTTAATCCTCCCATCTCTGAACTGCAACTTCACTCTTCCTCTCCCCATGATCCTATAGGTCGAGTTGTCTCCTAGAAAGACATCACCACCATCATATTATTTATATTCACAGAACCACTCCTTATGAGGACTTATATGATAGGAGGCACCTAAGTCGAGCAACCATGCATCATGGCATACATGTGCGCTTGAAGCTATGAGATATACATCTCCATTCTCATCACTAGAGACTTGTGTTTCACCAAAGGGTGCAACATCTAGTGGTTTGTTTTTTTCCACATTTTTCACTCTACAATCCTTTCTAAAATGCCATGTTTTACCATAGTTCCAACATTTCTTCAAGGATCTTTCCGGAGTCTTAGATTTGCCTCAGGACTTCGAGAGCTTATCTCTAGACCATGTTTTACTTCTTTCTTAGGAGTGCCCATGCACAAACAATGCATGCTTTGTCTGATAATTTTCCAGAGACTTCTACCTCATCTCCTCTGATAACAGAGTTGCAACTACATCCTCTACTTTTTGGTATAGATCTGGAGGATTTTCACTCGTCATATGGTTTGAACGGAAAAATGCGGAAAAGACAAGTGTTGCAATGGGAAAATCGACACGTAGCAAAAATATAAAAAGTTTATATAATTACTTTTTATATTGGAATTATTTTATTATGTTGCTAAAGAGTGTTGTGTTGCAGATGTGGGACCAAACCAACTTTACCCACATTACACCGTTATCAATTTTGCTATATAATTCCGCTAATGCCACCAAGATATTCTTTGCATAACCAATTATCCCACTGTAATTCCTCTATTTTCAAAATATTAATAATATCCTGTTATTAATGGATTTTTTATTAACCATGGGATATATTTTAAATTAAATCATAATTTAAATATCCTATTTTATGGTTTTATTTAACCATTTGATATTTTAAAACCAAATCCCAAAAATATACTATTCTCACTCCCATGTGGATGGTTTATTCATAGTTATTTAAAAAAGCCATGGGATATTGTTTTTAAAAAAATGATAAAAACTTTATATCCCACTTTACCTTTTCCCACGTGGAATTCCTTTTTACTTTGCATGGGGGGTGAATGTGGTAATAATGGTCTTTGTTTAAGATAAACATGGGACATGATTTTAAAACCTGTGTCATTTGTTATGTTTGGCACTTAACATGCATTATTAAATCTTAGCACTAAACTCCTTAACATGCACATGTTATTCTCTTTTTACCACATGGATCTTCCACTTAGCTTTTGCATGGTCGATGGTTTTGGTGGTAATGTGGACCATGTTATTTTGGTAAAGTGTTTTATTAAATAAAGTATGGCGTTCAACCACCCCATAAAATATAAGATTTGATTCCGTTTAAAAAGCATGCAAGCCTTTTACGGAGTATAAGCTTATTTGGATCCGTACTTTGGGTAAAGAAGGTTATTAGCCAACACTGGCTATAAACAATCTTATTTTATTTTATATTGGGGATTATTATTCTGGAGATAGAGAACAGTGATATAATAATATAGAGACTATATATTTTTGTACAGAGAATGGAATAAAAAAATACAAGTTGCATATCTTTTGACAGAGGAGTGTAACGGGATTTGAACCAGGGACATGCCAAGCAAGTAAAGTCTATTATGCTGGAGAACGCAGGTTATTAAATTCAGATGATTAACCATGTTTATTTTTATGGAGACAGAATTTTGGAAAAACCCGATTGAGGCTATTTTGCCTATTTCATAGTCTTTTTTTATCTGTATTAATCAGAAAGGGATTTGTGAAACCAAGAATATATTATAAATCCTTTGGGAGTATTCTTTTTCTTATGTTGAGAGAATTAATAGCCCATACAGGGGAATTATAAGCATTTGCAAATATTGTTTAGTTGAAGAGAAACATTTTACGTGCTGCAGACGAGTTTTTCATCTCACATAGAGCTGCAAGTTTCCTTAGACCATTTAGGGATGTAAGTTTTAAATACTGTATTTACATCTTGTTTATAATGGAACAGTTCAAATGAACCCAAGGACATAGCCAATTGATGAACTCCGTAAACAATCTGGTTTTTATTTTATTTTTAGTTTTCATCAGTATATCAGTTTTAAATTATTATTGATATTTGAAATTTAATTACTAAAAATTTATTAAGAGATTATTGAAAAAGATAAAATATGAAAGGAATGTTTCAAATAAACAACAGAGTTATATGAGTTTACCAAATCACTCATATTCAGAATTGTTCAGACAATTTACATTCTGATTAATAGTCAATTCCCTTTTTAATTAAAATTTAGAAATTGACTTATTTTTAAAAATCCGTTTTAAATAAACAAAATTGATTAGCAAGGGCTAATTATTGTTCACGGATCAGTTTGAATGTAGAATCATGTTTCTTGAGTTATTATTCACTCAGATTTGATTCTTGAATATTAAATCCATTTCCTATTTTATTTAATCGAGAAATTGAGATTTTCGCAACCAATTCTATTTTACTCAAGGATTTGAGAGTTTCAGAATCCGATTATTTAAAAACTATTTGATTTATCTAAGGAGGTAAATCCAATTTTCGGATCAGTTTGGTATTAGAGCAGTTGATCAATGGGATTTAAAAACGTGGTTTACCTGTGGTTAACAATTTGCTATTTGACAATTATTGCAGTTGGTTCAATTGTGTGTTGAATGCAGGAACATGTGAACTATGGGCAAGTTGTCAAAACAAGAAAAGCTCGATGAGCTTGAGTCATATAATCAACAAATTCAAGAAAAGAACTCTCTTGAGATCAAAATTTTATTCTTTGAAAGAGGAAGTTGAAAGGTTGAAAACTGAGTTGCAAGACAAGGATGAGCTCTTGGCAAGACTATAAAATGGTGAACAAGTGAAAGATTTGCCTTCCACATCAAATGCAGAAACCATGACGGATGAATGCATTGTAAATGAATGTGAGTCACCAGTTAGTTTTCCTTTCCATGATGAATCTAGTAATAATGATTTTGGTAAATTTGAATAGTATACAAAAGGAATAGGTTCAAAATTACTTGTTAAAATGGGATTTAATGGAAAAGGCTTTGGAAAAGATGGCCAAAGCACTGCTGACTCCATTCGGATAGAGGATAGACCTCGTTTTGCAGGTTTTGATATATTAGTGTGAAAATAGAAGCTGGTGAAAATCCAGAACCGTTGAAGGAAGACAAGCTTCCAACAACAAAGTGTTCAAGTCACTAGTCCTGCAGAGTAATAGCATGCAGAGAAAAAGAAGTCCATCCCCACAAAAAGATAGTGTTGTGTACAGACATGATTTGAGAAAAGGTAAAATCATTCCACCTTCTCATACGTGCATTAGTCCTAAAAAACTTGATAAATATTCCAACGTATATTTCAATTATGAAAATAAGAACTTATTATCATAGGATTTTTGGTCTAAATATCCATGCAATTTTTGTGCATTAAATAATCACTGTGTTGCCTTATGTAGGAAAAGAAAATCAACTCTTAGGATGTTTATATTTTTGAAGGAGAAACAAATAGGTAACAATCATTGTACTCATTGTAATCTAAGTGGTCACCGAAATGATAAATGTTGGGTATTGTATCCACAACTATGTCCTAAGTATTGCAAGAAGGCATCCATGAAAAATGAGGCATCCATAAGCAAACAAGTAATTGTTTCAAATCCAACAATTTCAGATATGACCCATGCAGTTACTCAGGTATTCACTGAGGAAATTAAACTACCTAAACAAGAAAATGTGATAAAGTGGGTTGGCAAGCAATTCCTTAGTTTCATGTTTGCATAGCTGTGATAGTTTATTAGCATGTAAATGTTCAAAGCAGTTTTGGTATTCCATTGAAATTAAAAGAAATATATTTTAGTATTGAACATATTTTGGAGCTATTAGCTGTGAGAAAATCCGAGTGAGAGGTTTATCATACTTGGATTATTTTCTTATGTTTGTGGTTTTGCTAAGCTCTATATTTTTCTCCTAAATAAGTTTTTGAATTCATGATGCATTGGTAAAAGGAATTAACTTATATTTAAACTTGGAGATATTCTCAAATGATTTTAAGCTTTGAAATTTGGTTTATTGGAGTAACTTGTAGAGAAAAGCCAAGGGACAGTTATATCATACTTGGATTATTTTTCTCACGTTTACGGTTTTTGAAAAACTTTAGTTGAAACTTTGATAGCAGTATATGCAGGTAGATGTACCATTTTGGAGATGTGACATTTGTACAGGGAATTTACTTCTATCTACAATTTGGTATTTAATAAATATTTCTTTCACTGGCATTTCAAGGATTCAATTTGATTTTTGAATCATTACCATGATATTTTATAGTGATGTTTTGCAAAGTGAACCATTTGCAGATTCAGTGGGTGATTTGACCTTTTGGGGAGCAAAAGGGTTTTATTGAGGAGGTTTGATCCGGAGGATTTTCACTCGTCATATAGTTCGGAAAAAAAAATGTGGAAAAGACAAGTGTCGCAATGGAAAAATCGACACATGGCAAAAATATAAAAAGTTTATGTTGAACACACTATCTGCTGGGGGGTGAATCAGTAAATGAGCTAAAACCTGGTTCTTAAAACTTTTGAAACAAGATACTAAAGTATATGCAAAGTAAAGAACAAAACAGAGATCACACACATACACAAGAATGCTCAACACCAAATTTTTACGTGGAAACCCAAAGAGAAAAATCACGGTGAGAAAAGCTGCTAAAAGCTACTATTCTAATCCAGCCTCACAAGAAAGAAGTCTCACAGACAAACCTCACTGGTTACATTCAAGAGCACCCACTTTAAAGAAGCGTCAACTTCTTAACTAAGCACCAACTAAGTTTTTCTGATGGCACCAACCTATCAGAGAAATGAAGCTGCAACTTCAAAATACAGAAGAGATTCAAAATGAATCTTATTCACTTTTCTGTTACAAGTCTAGTCTGTAACAGCACTTTTGTTGTGTGTCTTCTCGGCCTCTCTGCATTTATCTCTTAGTGCCTGGATATCTTCTATTTTGACACACCTTATTTTCTTTGCCCTTTTCAAGCTGTCTGCATATGTCCTCACTCGACAATTTTGATTTAACACTCTACTTATTATTGCAGCAGCAGTAAAAAGACCACTTGTCAAATGATCTGTTTGTAGCATATATAAACAAATGCATCTTAGGGTTGTCTATCGTAAAATGTTCACATTTCAACTATACTCAATCTGTTCAAGCTTTTGATCTGCAATCTATTGTCCCCCAAAAAATATCAGCGATTTTTGGGACAACATTTGAACTATTTTGGTCCTACAAATCAAAATTGTCTCTTCCCTTTTCAAAATTTGTCCTGGGCATTCAAATTCCTCATTTTTCAAGCTTCTCGAAAATCTACGAACTCAGCAGGTCAAGTTCAATGGGCTTTTACAGGATGAAATCTACGGACTCTTTCAAGGTTAGAGAAAACTACGGACTTGGTTTCTACGGACTCTACAAACAGGCTCATTTCTACAAGTTCAACGAGTTCCAGATTCAATTGGTTCAATGCTTTCAGTTCAACCAAGCGGTTCAACGCTTTGGTTCATCCTTTGGTTCAATCAAACAATTCGTCAATCAGTTCAAGGCTTTGTTTGAACCGTTGAACCACAACTTGGTTCAACGCGTTTTGTTCGAGCGATCAAAAGACTTAGCCAAATAACGAAGAATGAACCAATTGAACCATTGAACCGTTGAACCAAAGTTGGTTCAATCGGTAGGTTTAAGGGGCTGCCCCAGGGCCGAAGGAACAAACGCCCTTGCGGAGAGCAGGCTACATTTGTTCAAGGGTCAAAAGAGAAGCCAAAAGAGAGAATTACTTCGGATTTGGTTCAAGGCCCAAAAAGAACAATTCTTCAAACTTTTTGTCTGATGGAAATGACCAAGGCAAAATTCCTTCGGACATTTTGTCCGAAGGAATTCACCTGAAAAGAGAGCCCGGCAGAAAACGACAAGGCCGAAGGAATTGTCAAAGAAAGTGACGGGCCCGCAGACGTCAAATTCGCGGTAATGAAATAACCGTTGATCTTTGAAGGCTTGAGCACGGACTCGAATGCATTCAAAGGCCAAAACGCCAAAGGGAAGAACTGCTGATGGAAGAGCGTAAAGAGCCAACAAAGATGGGAATTCAGCCCCAAGAGCTCAAACGCCAGAAAAAGACAAAACCAAGAAGAGATAAAGCTGGAAAAGCCCGACTGAAGAGAAAAGCCCGCGGGAAAGCACCCAATGGAAAAAGACAAAGTGCAGCGGAATACGTCACGTGTCCTGTTATGGCTCAGTGGAACATGACAAGTGTTTGCATCCATCATGCAAGAGCGGCAATTTTTGCCGCCCTTGCATCTTTTGGTCTCTTCCATGCAGGAGCGGCAAATTTTGCCGCCCATCCATCCCCGAGTTCCTCTCCTCCTCTTCCCTTTCTCCCCATTCGGCCTTCGTCCTTTTCCTCTATGTCAGGGCGGCGATTTTTGCCGCCCTCCCTTCTTTTCCAAGGATTCCTACCTGTAAGGGTGGCGAATTTCGCCGCCCTAGCCATGTGTTTCCCCTCTCTTGCACCGGCGGCAAATTTTGCCGCCGATGCAGGTCTGCTCGACCAAGGTGTAGGGGCAGCAAATTTTGCCGTCGTTACACCTGAGTGCAAGGGAGGCAAATTTTGCCGCCCTTACATCTTTTCTTACCAGTTTGCACTAGCGGCGAAATTTGTCGGCTGTGCCCTTTTTCGTCTCACATGCACAAGCGGCAAAATTTGCCGCCTGTGCATGCAGACCGTCCCACGTGCCAGGGCAGCAAATTTTGCCGCCCTGCACCCTATTTCTCCTTTTTTCAATTCTGGAGAAATTTTCTTTCTTTCCGTCTTTCACGCCTCCTCATTTTCCTCTCGCTTTCCAACCTGCTTTCGCCTCAACCTTTTCAAGCGCGTTTCCCTAGTCATGATCACTCAAATGTGCAATTTTTCTAGATTGTTAAATTTTTACCTGATTGCACAATCATGATTATTACTGAAGTCTCTCTGAAGAAGTCGAAGACATGAAGACTGAAAATAAAGATTGAAGCTGTTCTTCCATGCTTTATTTAAAATGCACTTTGTAATTGACTTGGAACATTTTCATGTGTACTTTTGTAATATGTAATTACATGTGAAAAATCCAGAAAATATCCCAAAGTCAACACTGACTCATCTTTGACTAGGTTTTCAATATTTTAATCTTTTTCTAATTTTGAAGGTTTCTCCCTATATATAGAGCAGACCTCTTTTGTAAATAGCTCTCTGATAATTGAGAGCAAAAACTCTGCTGAAATTGAGACACTTCTTGAGACTTTGTACTCAACTTGTAAATCATATTTCATCAAATGAATGAGAAGCAGGTTTATTTCAGACTTTGTGTTAAAGTAATTTATGTTATTTAGGAAGTGGTTCTTATGTCTTCTTTCCTGATAATCTCTTATTTGTTTGATTTAATAAGCAAAGTGTGTTTGTTGATATCATCTGAAGACGTTTCTAAAAGATAGAAGAAAGACTTTGAGCTACTTTTATCTTGGTGATCCTTTTATCCTTTGTAGTTTTAGGCGAAGACTTTGTGCTTCGTTTCACTCTACGATTATGCGTATTCCGAATCAGCGAAGGAGACAACAAAAGACTTTGTGCTTACGTAGGTTTTCTGGTTAACTTTGTTACCTATTTTAGGGGATTTTCTACTCTAGGCTGGACACCATTCCTGAAAGAAGAGGAATGTTCTTAACCCACAACTAGGATTTTTCTCTCTTGTTCCTTGGACATCATATCTGAAAAAAGAGAGGTGGATGATGTTATACTACCCCAAGTATTATTTTCTATTTACCTATATATATACATATAGCGTATAAATATTCATAGGGAACCTCCCCTTGATGAGAGGAGAGATTTACCTCGTCCAGATGTGGTAAACCCACACTTTTTGTGGTGTAAATCTCCTTGTGCTGTGGTTGATATACCCATTTTGTCATCAGTTAGTTGATGACAAAATATTCACCCAATAGTTTTTGGCGACTCCGCTGGGGATGAACGTGCAGTCTGAAACCTCAAGTTTTAGATTGAAGCAGTCCCTACCCTTATCCATTACATAGTCTGGCGACTCCGTTCCATGTCTTACCCATTATCATTATAGCCTTACCATCTTCCTCCATCTCCGTTATATTATCTGGTCTGCAAAACCAAAGCCGCTGGGAAGAGCGCGCAGTTTGAAGTCTCAAGCTTCAAGCTGAAGCAGATCCTGCTCTTTTCCATTTTTTGTTCTGCAATCTGGCAACTCCACGTTATATCAGAGGCCAGATATCCCAAGGTGTTGTTGACCATGCTTTTGAGTTGGTGCAGCAGAGTAATTTCGAATTGTTTCCTCTACAACCTCACCTTCAACGAACTAGGAGTCTTCCTCCTAGCCCTACCAGGTCACCAGCACAAGGCAGAGCTTTTTTTTCTGTTGCTAGCAAAGCTTTGCCTATCCATTCTACACCCAGATTTGTGATCCCACTTTTGCATAATCAAATCATGGCTCAAGGCCCTTGGGGCAACTCTTTTGGTCCACTTAATTTGACTCCACCCCTGCATAAGCTTCCACGCAGTTCAAAGAAAAAATTTCCCAAATTCTTTGGTGATGAGAAAGTTCATCTTGATGAACACATTGCAGCTTTCAGCATAGCCTGCGGTGTAATAGAGGTGGAATTTGAAGACAGCAGTCAGGCTATTCGTGGAGACACTACAAGGCACTGCTGCAGATTGGTTCTACCACCTGCAAACTGGATCAGTGACTAACTGGAACACCTTGAAAGACAAATTTGAAGCCAGATTCAAGCCGGCAGAAGATGCGCATGCCTTGCTGGCCCAGCTCACTCAGATGAAGAAAGAGCCTCATGAGCCTATGAGGGATTTTATTGCCAGGTTCGACAAGCTAAGGCACAGAATTCCCATGGTCGCCCAACCGACGCCTCAGAACCTCAAATGTTTCTTCATCAACTCACAGCTGCCTGAAGTGAGTTTCTTGCTGAGACGGGCAGGCACATAGACCTTGCTGCTGCTCAGAACTTGGCTACTGAGGTAGAAGATGACCTTATCTTGGCTGGAAAGATAAAAAGAGATCCAAACAGAGGTAAATCTTCTTCTGAATACTCCCCTTCAGCCACCACTGATCCAATGGTGCAGAAGGTAGCAAATGAATCGCTGGTCCTCAGAAGACAAATGGCCCAAGTTATGTCTACTTCTCCTAATCGGGATATGCCAAGGAAGACATTTCAGAATCAATGATACCAAGGCAAGCTGCCAAGAATCAAGGGCAGACAAATCGCCTTCCTCCCCCACAGAAGAACCTTGCCCTTGAAGCGCCTCCAACCAACTCAACAATTGGATATTTGGAAACAGAACATGATTTCTCTTTCCAACCTGAGTTTGATCAAGAAGAATCAGCTGGCGACTCTCACATTGGTTTCCTGAACTATCAGGATGAACCCAGAAGAGAAGGCAATGTCGCTGAGGGGTCATATGTTGTATTCACCCGGTCCCAGAATCAGTCAACCCAGCAGGCCGACAAAGAGAAGACAGAGGAGCGAGTCCAACCAGCAATTTTAATTGCTGAGCAGAGAACCCCTCTTCCTTTTCAGTCAAAGGACCCAGTGATTGCCAAGAAGGTAAGTATCCCAAGCATTTCTGCAACTTCTACTTCAATTTCGCAGTCCAGTCCTCCCGCCCCTCCCAAAAACCAAAAGAATGAACTCCCATCCTCTGTGCC
This sequence comes from Torreya grandis, assembly GCA_037957365.1. Taxonomy (NCBI): domain Eukaryota; kingdom Viridiplantae; phylum Streptophyta; class Pinopsida; order Cupressales; family Taxaceae; genus Torreya; species Torreya grandis. The sequence goes on from JARHVA010000195.1 coordinate 2,000,207, forward strand.
TAGTCCAATTCAGTCATTTGACATAACTGATCATGTCAAAAAGACCAAAAGTCAAATGACTACTTGCAGTCCAACCCCGATCAGTTGGACAAGTTGGTACAAGATGTCAAGACCCAAACGTCGGCCCCTGAAGCTCAAATTTTGTTTGAGTTTTCAGGCAAGGGTGATTACTTCTTGACCATGGAAGACGTCCATGTTCCTGGAGACGAAAGTCCGGTAGGTGGTGATCCAGGAATTGATTCAAACCAGACATCAGAAGGATTGGTAGGGCGCAGTACAAATGAAAAAGGGTCTTCCATCTCTAATGAAGAGAAATCTGACAGAAGATTCATTTCTGGTGATGTTTGGATCCGAGAAATGGATGGCAGCAATTCCTCTACAGGTGTTGGGGCCAAGTTGGTGTTGATATCTCCTAAGGGGGATATTCTTCCTTCTTTACACGAGTTGCAGTTCAACAACACCAACAACACTGCCGAGTATGAATCTCTGTTACTCGAATGGGGAGCTACTCAAGACAAAGGAGATGGCGAGCCGGTGGTCTGCCAGGCGTCTGAAGTGGACAATCAAGACATGTGCTGGACTGAACTATCAGAACAGCAAATTATGGTAATAGACCAGGCTGCTGCCCATTAAAATCAGAAAAAGGGACTCCACAGGAGAACCAAGATTCATGGTTCTCGGATTAGAAAGCAAGTCTTGCCAAGGGGCAGCAAGAGAAGAGAACCAAGAGGAAGACACAGGAGATTGAATTCCTGGTGGAGAGTTCCATTTGCCCGTCACCGATTCTGGGGACAAAATGATTTCCTGTTGGTTTATCCGGATGGCACACCATTTTCACTATTTCATAGTGGGCGGCATCTGAAGCGCTTCAAATCTTGAGGCATCAGATAAGATCATCTGTACATATGTATATCTGTATAGTCTTTAGTTCTGTTTTGTGTTTTTCGTTTTCGTTTTTTGGAGCCTTTCTTTTTGGGTAGCATGACTCCGTAGCCCAATGGCACACTTCAAGGCATTAGAGATTCTGGTTTCTACTCCCCTCAGCTATTCCAAGTTTTCAACTGAAGGAAGTTCCCCAACTGGAGCCAGCTGTTGTCCCCCAAAAAATATTAGCTATTTTTGGGACAACATTTGAACTATTTTGGTCCTACATATCAAAATTGTCTCTTCCCTTTTCAAAATTTGTCCTGGGCATTCAAATTCCTCATTTGTCAAGCTTCTCGAAAATCTACAGACTCAGCAAGTCAAGTTCAATGGGCTTTTACAGGTTGAAATCTACGGACTCTTTCAAGGTTAGAGAAAACTACGGACTTGGTTTCTACGGACTCTACAAACAAGCTCATTTCTACAAGTTCAACGAGTTCCAGGTTCAATCGGTTCAATGCTTTCGGTTCAACCAAGTGGTTCAATGCTTTGGTTCATCCTTTGGTTCAATCAAACAATTCGTCAATCAGTTCAAAGCTTTGTTTGAACCATTAAACCAAAACTTGGTTCAATGCGTTTTGTTCGAGCGATCAAAACACTTAGCCAAATAACGAAGAATGAACCAATTGAACCATTGAACCGTTGAACCAAAGTTGGTTCAATCGGTTGGTTCAATCGGTAGGTTCAAGGGGCTGCTCCAGGGCCGAAGGAACAAACGCCCTTGCGGAGAGCAGGCTACATTTGTTCAAGGGTCAAAAGAGAAGCCAAAAGAGATAGAATTACTTCGGATTTGGTTCAAGGCCCAAAAGGAACAATTCTTCAAACTTTTTGTCTGATGGAAATGACCAAGGCAAAATTCCTTCGGACATTTTGTCCAAAAGAATTCACCCGAGAAGAGAGTCCGGCAGAAAACGACAAGGCCGAAGGAATTGTCAAAGAAAGTGACAAGCCTGCAAACGTCAAATTCGCGGCAATGAAATAACCGTTGATTTTTGAAGGCTTGCGCACGGACTTGAATGCAGTCAAAGGCCAAAACGCCAAAGGGAAGAACCGCTGATGGAAGAGCGTAAAGAGCCAACAAAGATGGGAATTCAGCCCTGAGAGCTCAAACGCTAGAAAAAGACAAAATCAGGAAGAGACAAAGCTGGAAAAGCCCGACTGAAGAGAAAAGCCCGCAGAAAAGCGCCGATGGAAAAAGACAAAGTGCAACGGAATACGTCACGTGTCATGTTATGTCTCAGCGGAACGTAACAAGTGTTTGCATCCATCATGCAAGAGCGGCAATTTTTGCCGCCCTTGCGTCTTTTGGTCTCTTCCATGCATGAGCGGCAAATTTTGCCGCCCATGCATCCCCGAGTTCCTCTCCTCTTCCCTTTCTCCCCATTCGGCCTTCGTCCTTTTCCTCTATGTCAGGGTGGCGATTTTCGCCACCCTCCCTTCTTTTCCAAAGATTCCTACCTGTAAGGGCGGAGAATTTCGCCGCCCTAGCCATGTGTTTCCCCTCTCTTGCACCGGCGGCAAATTTTGCCGCCGATGCAGGTCTGCTCGACCAAGGTGTAGGGGCAGCAAATTTTGCCGCCGTTACACCTGACTGCAAGGGAGGCAAATTTTGCCGCCCTTACATCTTTTCTTACCAGTTTGCACAAGCGGCAAAATTTGCCGCATGTGCCCTTTTTCGTCTCACATGCACAAATGGCAAAATTTGTCGCTTGTGCATGCAGACCGTCCCACGTGCCAGGGCGGCAAGTTTTGCCGCCCTTGCACCCTGTTTCTCCGTTTTCTCTAATTTCGGAGAAATTTTCTTTCTTTCCGTCTTTCACGCCTCCTCCCCATTTTCCTCTCGCTTTCCAACCTGCTCTCGCCTCAACCTTTTCAAGCGCATTTTCCTAGTCATGATCACTCAAATGTGCAGTTTTCCCAGATTGCTAAATTTTTTTCTGATTGCACAATCATGATTCTTACTGAAGTCTCTTTGAAGAAGTCGAAGACATGAAGACTGAAAATAAAAATTGACGCTGTTCTTCCATGCTTTATTCAAAATGCACTTTGTAATTGACTTAAGACATTTTCAAGTGTACTTTTGTAATATGTAATTACATGTGAAAAATTCGAAAAATATCTCAAAGTCAACGCTAACTCATCTTTGACTAGGTTTTCAATATTTTAATCTTTTTCCAATTTTGAAGGTTTCTCCCCATATATAGAGGGGACCTCTTTTGTAAATAGCTCTCTGATAATTGAGAGCAAAAACTCTGCTGAAATTGAGACACTTCTTGAGACTTTGTGCTCAACTTGTAAATCATATTTCATCAAATGAATGAGAAGCAGGTTTATTTCAGACTTTGTGTTGAAGTAATTTGTGTTATTTAGGAAGTGGTTCTTATGTCCTCTTTCCTGATAATCTCTTATCTGTTTGATTTAATAAGCAAAGTGTGTGTGTTGATATTATCTAAGGACGTTTCTAAAAGATAGAAGAAAGACTTTGAGCTACTTTTATCTTGGTGATCCTTTTATCTTTTGTAGTTTTAGGCAAAGACTTTGTGCTTCGTTTCACTCTACGGTTATGCGTATTCCGGATCAGCGAATGAGACAACAGAAGACTTTGTGCTTACGTAGGTTTCCTGGTTAACTTTGTTACCTATTTCAGGGGATTTTCTACTCTAGGGTGGACACCATTCCTGAAAGAAGAGGAATGTTCTTAACCCACGACTAGGATTTCTCTCTCTTGTTCCTTGGACATCATCTCTGAAAAAAGAGAGGTGGATGCTGTTATACTACCCCAAGTATTATTTTCTGTTTACCTATATATATACATATAGCGTATAAATATTCATAGGGAACCTCCCCTTGATGAGAGGAGAGATTTACCTCGTCCAGATGTGGTAAACCCACACTTTTTGTGGCGTAAATCTCCTTGTGTTGTGGTTGATATACCCATTTTATCATCAGTTAGTTGACGACAAAATATTCACCCAACACAATCAATGTGACTTTGACTTTGTGTCTCGATTCATGCTTCCCTCAGCAACGTTCAAATTTCTTTACTGTTTTTGGCATTTGCAATTAACTGCGTCGCTTCTTTGATCACTTCTAATCTACATTCAATGTGACTCTGACTTCGTGTCTCGATTCATGCTTCAGCGGCAATGTTCAAATTTTTTTACTGTCTTTGGCATCTACACTTCTACTGCACTTAATTGTGTCGCTTCCTCGATCACTTATGATTTGCATTCAATGTGACTCTAACTTCGTGTCTCGATTCATGCTTCAAACAGCAACGTTCAATGCCTTTACTATCTTTGGCATCTGCACTTCTACTTAATTGTGCCGCTTCCTCGATCACTTCGATTGAATTATCTCGAGCTCTATGAAGATATATCAAGTTCATCACCAATTCCAATTGTTCCTTTACAGATAGTTAGAAGACATTGATTGCGAGCTTTTTCAAATTCTTTCATCGCACCAAGTTCATATTATTTTCTTTGTTGGATCTTTCCTTATGACCTTTTGACACTTGTCAAATGCGCGTGCTCTCGGAGGATCATCTGAGTTTGCTTTGCACCATTGGATCTAACGCACCGATCAGACATGAGTCATTGATTTTTTAACACAGTATTAGTTTTAATACTTGCTCTGTCATTAACCATCGAGCTCTTTTTCTTCGCTTTTTGCATCTTGCTACTTTTTATATCATGGGTTCGCTTCCGCTCCTTTCGATTATCCTCGATATGCTTGATCTTTATCCTTTGTATTTAGCGTTAAACTTTGACATGTTGGCGTGATCTCATTTTCTTCGGCATTCTTGTAATGCTTTTGCACCGTTGATCCTTGTAGACTTGCTCAATCTTTAACATGCCTTGTCCCTTTGAGAATGCCCTATAAGACTTCCACACTTTATCTTTGGCAAAGTTGCAAGTGACATTTCTCTTCGGACAATTTGTTACGGGCTTTTTTGTCAAGGGCATTTCGAGACAATTTCCGCGGACTTTTTGTCCGGGTTTATTTCATCCTGAAGTGTCCTCCAATTTCTCCGAAAGAATTCGTCATTGGCTTCTAATAGGAAATGTCCTTCGGAAATCTTTTCTTCGAAATTTTTTGTCCGCAAGGCATTTCTTCGGACTTTTTGTCCGCGAGGCATTTCTTCAGACTTTTGTCCGCGAGACATTTCTTCGGACTTTTTGTCCGCGTCATTTCTTTGGACTTTTTATCCGCGAAGCATTTATTCAGACTTTTGTCTGCAAGCCATTACTTCGGACTTTTTGTCTGCGTCATTTTTTTGGCTTTTCTACAAGTGTCCACATGCCCTTTGCAACATTCAAAAGATACCCTTTGGACTTTTTGCAATCTACCCTCTGGCTTTTCTACAAGCGTCCACATGCCCTTTAGAACGTTCAAAAGATACCCTTCAGACTTTTTGCAACGATCCACTTGCCCTTTGGACTTTTTGAAAAGGTCCACTTGCCCTTCGAAACATTCAACAGATACCCTTCGGACTTTTTGCAAGGGTCCACTTGCCCTTCAGACTTTTTGAAAAGGTCCACTTGCCCTTCAAAACATTTAACAGATATCTTTTGGACTTTTTGCAACGGTCCACTTGCCCTTGAAGGACTTGACAAGTTTTCCGAAAGAGTTGTCCTTGCCATTCTTTCTGAAAGAATTCTTCCGAAGGAATTCCTCAAGACTAGTTTGGGTTTTCCAATCTTCTTGACTAATCCCAATTGCCTCTTCTAAGTAAGAGCATTTTTACAAACGCGATTTGCTCCACAAGTCTGCTCAACTCAACCTTTGGCATTGATGCATGATCAATTTCAATTTCAATGACATCAAGAACATTAACCTTTGACATCAATGACAATTCCATGCTGCCCTAGATGGAAATGATAACTGTTCAGTCCTCAGACTGCTTTCTGTATCATGATATCAAAACTGTCAACTATCTCCTTGCTCAAATTTTCAACAATCTCCCCCTTTGTCATTGATGGCAAAACATCCTCAATGAGCAAAAATATCCTCAAAAGTCCCTTCTCATTCTGCTTGCATGCTCTTATTTTGATTTCTCCCCCTTTGACATTAATGACAAAGAGTGTTTGCTAAATCAATAAGACACACTGTTGTTCTGATCCTTGGACCTATCTGGATAGAGCATTATGAAAAAGCCTCCCCCTTGGATAATGCACACCGACCTGAACTGTTCCTATGATTTTTCAGGCTTTTATATGCTTCAACCGACTCTAGATATAACATTGGTCTAAAAAACCAATCAACACTAAATATATCTCTTACATAGATGAGCATAGAAATCTAGATCCAACATACATTAGTTTGTTCTTTAACATCAGATGACAAACGATGTGTAAAGTATATAGCAGATTGCCTTCACTCTTAATCCAGGAGCTTAGTAAAATGCCTACAATACTCCCCCTAGACTTCTAACCTATCACAAAAGACTAGTGATATGGAGTGGGACCTACAACTCCCAACTTCTCTCTCAGATAATCAAATTGCTCATTGGGAAGAGGCTTGGTAAAGATATCTGCAATCTGATCCTTGGTTAGCACATATTCCATCGTGACCTCCTGACTTGCTACCTTTTCTCTCAAAAAAAGATATTTTATGGAGATATGCTTGGTTCTAGAATGCATCATTGGATTCTTGGATAGATTTATGGCACTTGAATTATCACAATAAATAGAGATAGGTGACTACAGTGGCCCTCGTAGGCTAATACGGCATGGTTAGAGGGTCTTCTCCGCAGTTACCCAAATGGCAGTTGGTTTTTTTGAGAAAGTTACGACATATTCTAGAGCTTTTCTAATGATTTATTAGAATGTTTCTATTTTTAAAAATCTCACGTTACAAAATGATGTTATATTTGTACTTTAAGTTATAATTCATTATTTTATATTAAAGTTTAAATATAATATATTAAAAGGGAAAAATAATAATAAAATATTATGATGTTTCTAGAAGCTTCCCAAATGAAGGAAAGAAAAAAAAAGTGTAAAGGGAGGTGTGGGTTGCCATTATGGAGGATCCCGATTTGATGTTGTCTTTGTTGTGGTATGTTTGTGGAGCCTAGAGTTTTCTGCAGTGAATCAATTTGTCTTTGGGAACGATAACTACCATTGATAGCATAACTGAGAGAGTGAAATATCTCTTGAAGGGTTGCATTATGGAGGTGATATTTTAGTCATCTCAATTGGAGCAAAATTTGTGGCCATTGGTCAATTTTGGAGAAATCGATTTGGTGAATTTGTGGAGGTTGCATAGCTATCTTTTGGTGTTGGTTTCTATATAGTTTGGCATCGATTTTCCTTGGTTAAGAGAGTAGATTGCATTGTAGAGAAATCTGATATAAAAATCAGATATATACAGTCAAGGACGCCACGAGGAGGGGCATTTTTGCTTGTGGGGGTTCCAATTTGCATCGATTCTTTGCTTGGCTTGGTGCGCCCACTTCCTTGGAGCATGGAGATGATATTAAATGCTTGAGATAGCGCATATTCAATGCATATTATTTTAAATTTGAGATCAGACCAAAACAGGGGCGGCTGGCTTGGAAAATTCGATTTGGCTTGGATATCATCCTTTCACTTGGAAATTGCTTGCTCCTTCATCTATTCTCAAGGGTGCCTCAATCCAACCAAGTTTCATTGCATACAATTCATCCTTTAGTATAGTTTATATTTGCAGCTATAGGTGTGCATCTTTCATACCAGCATACCATATAATTGTAATTCTTATTTATGCCCAGAGTCTTGGCTAGTCTAGTGGAGAATTGTATCAAATCATCAATACAAATAAGAATCAGAAGTTGTTGGTCATTTATAGTTATCTTTTGAGCATTTGAATTGAGATAGTAGATTGCATGCCAACTGTTCGACTAAATGTCCATTGTCTGTAGGTGATTAGTTTGCTTTGTGAATTCATCCAATTGCATAGAAAAAAACAAAAAAAGAAGTCATTCTTGCATCTACAACTTAACATTGTCATTCTTGCATTGTTCTATAAACACTTGAAGCTTTAATCCATCGTCATTCAAACAAATCATCAAACTGTGACAAAAACCAGCAAGAAGCACTTTGCATACAAAGTGTTTGAAAAAATTACAAGGCAGCAAATTGAGACAATTATGGGCAGATTGGGCAAAGATTGTTACAGTGGTATCAGAGCCCTGATCCTGCCATCCTGGAGGGTTAAAATATCACATGAGAGGTCATCACAGGACTATACCCACAAAAGAGCAAAACAAGAAGGGAATTGGCAAGAAGAAAATCCATTTACAGAGGTACCTTTGGCTGAAATGGGTGACAGAGCAGACGTGGGTCCACACAGAGATGAGAGAAGAGACAATGATAGAAATGGTGACAGAGAAGTGAGAGACACTCTGAGAGATTTACAAATTGGTCAGTAGCAGGTAGTTGGGGCCTTACAGCAGTTGGCAAATACTTTGTAGTAGTTGAATTTACCTAGAAGACAACCTCAGGTCCAAGAAGATGATAGGAGTGTAGTTGGGTCCTAAAGAGTGTAGAGGGCACCTCTCGCACTGCAAATAGGCCTACTCGGCCCACATTCCTGAGAAATGAACCAGCTGAGGAGAATATTGAAGAGGTTGAGAATCCAACCTATGCTGACGCATACATGGCTGCCCATGATGAATGGCAGCAATTGACACCTGAAGCATAAGAGCTTATGCATTTTGATCGGTTTGTACAGTCAAGGATGGATTACTATAGGTCTCGACAAGAGAGAAGACCTAGTAATCAGAATAAGGAACTCAAGCACGCTACTAATAAGCTTACATTACCCATGTTTGATGGCAGTGACAAGACTACAGCATAGTCATGGATTCATAAGTTGGATACCTTCTTGGCTCTTCAACCCATGACAGAAGAGGAAGCTATCAAATATGCCACTTTGCATCTGGAGGGAGCAGCACACGAATGGTGGTATCATGGACTAGTTACATTGAAACATAGTCAAATCACATCTTACCAGAGGTTTTTGGATAGACTGATTGAGCATTTCGATAGGAAGGATCCAAAATCATACTTCAAGGATTTGGCCCAGCTCAAGCAAGTTGGTAGTTTGGAAAGCTATATTGGAGACTTCCAGAAACTATCAGTAATGGTGTCCAACATTTCAGAGAGACGATTGGTGGTGCTATTCATTGAGGGGTTATTGGAGCCTATGCGAGGATGGATGAAAGCATTTGATCCTCCCACACTTCAGGAGGCAGTGAAGAAGGCTAGGAGCATGGAACTTGCAGCCCCACAAAGCAAGTACTCATCAAAGAGATCTTCATATCAAGACAATAAATCTTTCTCTAAAAAAAATGAATCAGATTTTAAGGGTAAATCATCAGCACCTCTAGATAGGGATACACTTAATGATTTGCGTAAGAAGTTATGTTTCTACTGCAAGGGGCCCTATGATGCAAACCATGATTGTCCCTTAAGACCTAAAAAAAAAGCTAATAGAGTGATGTGGGCATATTATGAAGACTTTGAGTCAGAGAAATCAGATCAGCAATTTGATCATGAGGATTCATGTACGGAACACGAGGAAGATAAGCATGAAAGTGAAGGAGAGCATGAAGGGGCAGCGAGGCAACGTGATGCGCACATCACTAGCATCCAGCAGGAGGGATCATTTAAAATGCGTGGAGTTCTAGCAGGGCAAAAGATTATCACTCTTCTTGACACAGGGGCAACTCATAATTTTATTGATGCCCGATTGGTTGAGAGGCATGGAATTAGGACAGAGGAATGAGGAAATAAGAGTTAAGGTGGCAGATGGTTGTACCTGCAAGTGCGAAAGGAGGATATCAGATTTGCCTATGCGTTTGAACAACTATGAGTTCAAAACCGAATTTTATGTGGTGAATATGGGTGATACAGATATGGTACTTGGCATGAGATGGTTACATGACATAGGGAAATTCGCCCTGGATCTCAGAGAGATGGAAATGACATTCCAAGTAGATGGAAAAACTCATGTCCTCAAGGCTATTCGAGATTCCAGTTTCAGGATGATTTCTTTTAGGAGGATGGAGAGACTTATAAGGCATGGCATGGTTGAGTGGGCAGCTAAGTGTGTTTTGATGCCTACACAGGGTGAGCAGTAGAAGCTAGTTTACCATCCAGACATTCAGGAGTTAAGAATTAAGCACACTAAGGTATTCAGTGATATTCCACCAGGGATACCACCAGACAGAGAGATTGAGCATATCATTAAGTTGGAGAAGGGTGCTACGCCCATGATGGTCACCCCATATAGGCACCCCAAGACGCTGAAGGATGAAATAGAGAAAACTATTAAGGAGTTGTTGGCCATGGGACACATTAGACCAAGTCACCTTTTGCATCATCAGTAGTCTTGGTCAAGAAAAAGGATGGTACATTCCTGATGTGTATTGATTATAGGCTCCTGAATTAAAAAACAATCAAGAACCGTTACCCCATTCCTAGAATTGATGAGTTGATAGATGAGTTACATGGTGCCTGCTACTTCTCCAAAATTGACTTGAGGTCGAGGTCTCATCAGATTCGTGTCAGGGAGCAAGACATAGAGAAGACGGCTTTCAGGTGCCATTGTGGACATTTCAAGTTTGTGGTTATGCCATTTGGACTAACCAATGCTCCGATGGCATTTCAGTCTACAATGAACAGGGTCTTCCATTCGCAGTTAAGGAGGTATGTGTTGGTATTCTTTGATGATATCTTGGTATATAGTAGAACATGGGAGCATCACATTGCACATCTTGATGCGGTTTTGAGTATTCTTGGAGGTGAATCCTTGTATGCCAAGGAATACAAGTGTGACTTGGGAATGATAGAATTATTGTATCTTGGGCACATCATCAATGCTGGGTACGTATGGACCTAGAGAAAATCAAGGCTATTGTTGAATGGCCTACTCCAAAGAACCTTGCTCAGCTTAGAGGATTTTTCAGATTGTGTGGTTTCTACAGCAGGTTTGTTAATGGATATTCACAACATGCGGCACCACTCACTGATTTGATGAAGAAAGGGGAATTTGTTTGGACTCCTGAAACACCGGATTGTTTTGAGATGTTCAAACTAATTATGACTTCTTGCCCAGTTCTTGCATTGTTGGATTTATCCAAACCCTTTGAGCTACAATGTGATGCATCAGGTGAGGGGATAGGTGCAGTCCTTATGCAGGACAAGCATCCGATTGCTTTTGAGAGTCGGAAGCTTCACGGTCTAGAGAGAGGGTACAGCATATTTGACAAGGAGATTTTGGCCATCATGCATGCATTGGCCAAATTCAGGGAATATTTGGTAGGTAGCAAGTTGTAGTGAAAACAGACCATAATAGTTTGAGGCATTTCCTTGGACAGAGAGATCTTAATGATCGGCAACAAAAATGGGTCAGCAAGCTACAATCATATGATTTTGACATCTCCTTTGTCAAGGGGACACAGAATGTGGTTGTTGATGCTTTATCTCGACGTCCACACTTGAGTTCTATGACTGGGATAGCAGATGATTGGCGACACTTTATAGTGGCAGAGTATGCCAAGGACAGTTGGGCTTCAAGGATTGTTGAGGGGTCAGTACAGGATGCCAGATATACAGTTGTAAATGATTTAATCATTTACCAAGGAAGGATCTATTTGATCCCAGGATCGGAGATGAAATTTATTTTGAGGACCTTTCATGGTACACCCATGGCAAGTCATCTCGAGTATTTCAAGACTTACATGTAGATTCGGGAGAGGTTCACTTGGAAGGGCCTCAAATCAGATGTTCTACGATATGTTAGAGAGTGTCCTATTTGTCAGCAAAATAAACAGGAACACACATATCCAGCAAGTTTACTTTAGCCACTTCCGATTCCTAATAGGAAGTGGGAATGTTTATCTATGGACTTCAATACTGGATTACCCAGAGCTTAGGGATGGGATTGCATATATGTGGTTGTGGATCATTTAACTAAATATGCTTACTTCCAATCTCAGCTACACAGGTGGCAGAATTGTTCTTCCATGAGGTATTTAGGTTGCATGGGTTACCTCGAAGCATAGTCAGTGACAGAGACAGCCGGTTTATGAGTCATTTTTGGTAGGAGCTATTCAGGCTGTGTAGGACAAAACTCACTTCGAGTACTAGTTACCACCCATAGACCGATGGGCAGACAGAGATTGTGAATAAATGGGTGGAAGGCTACCTCAGGAACTACATAGCAAGGCAGCAAAAGGATTGGGTTAAGTGGTTATATTTATGTGAGTATTGTTACAATACCACTTACCATCTCTCCATTCAGATGACACTATTCATGGCGTTGTATGGGTATGATGCGCTGAGCTTTCTAGTTTTGTTATTTGGAAATAGCCAAGTGCCTAGTGTTGGTGATCTATTGCAGGAGAACCAGGACATTATGAAAGCATTGCAGGAAAACATACAGAAGGCCCAAAACCAACAAAAGCAGTATGCAGATCAGAAGCAAGTAGGTTGGTGATATGGTGTATTCGATGCTACAGCCGCATAGACAGTCTTCTCTTAAGAAAAGCGGAGCCGAGAAGCTTAAGCCACGATACTATGGGCCATTCAGGATTATCAGGAGAGTGGGCAAGGTGGCTTATGAGTTGGAGTTGCCAGCCGACAACATAGTACACAATGTCTTCCATGTGTCACGTCTCAAGAAGGCATTAGGACATCGTGTGGTTCCTTCCATGACTTTGCCACCCCTGAATGATGAAGGGAAATTGATACTAGTGCCCGAGGCCATCTTGGATGTTCGAGAGAGGACTTTGCGGAGACGATTTGATGCAGGAGCATCTATGTACAGCTTCAGGGAAAGCATGGTTATTAGGCATGCAAGCTCAAGTCATGTCTTGTTTTGTATTTGAATTCATATTGTTGTCTTTTCCCTCCAAAATGTTGAATAAGGAGTAATTGTAATTGTTAAAAGTAAAAAGAGTGGAAAAGGTAAAAGTCAGTTAAGAATCCCACGTTAGGAAGCTTGTGGAGCAAATCAAGGGGAATGGTTGAAAGTCTTCTCCAAATTACTATATTGTTACAAATTAAAAATTGTTTGAGCCCAAGTTGGCGGAAAGGTTAGAGAAGACTCCCTGTTTTTAGAAATGACTGTATGACAGAGTTCGAACTTTATGCAGGCCCGAATGGAAAAGGGCTGGGCCTTTCATTTTCTTTATATATAGCTTTCCAGCCATTGAAGGAAGCAAGGGAGAAGGAAGAAAGGCGGCCAGGACGTTGGCCAAGGCCATAAAAGAAAATGAAAGGTACGTAGAAGAGAAGAGGAGAGGACAGAAGAATGTAGAGAAGAGAGAGAGAGAGAGCGGGGATCTCTCATTCAAAAGGGAGAGAGAAGCAGATAGGAGACGACAAGATAAGGTACAAGAAAAGGATAAGCGGTTTAAGTTCTGGATCGAAGGAGTGCTTGAGAAGGTGTGAAGAGGAATATAATGCTCAAGGAAATAAAGGAGAAAAAGCCCAGAGAAAGGCTGAAGATAGAAGATAGGCTAGGTTAGACAAAGAAATGCGAGAAGAAGAAGAGAGAAAACAGAGAGAAGTTGCTAGATTGGTAGAGGAACAGAGGAGGATAAGAGATGAGAATTTGAAGAGAGAGTAAACGGGAAGTCGCTGCTCAGAGGGAAAAGGAAATCAAAAGGGAGTGAGCTAGTGCTCGTTGAGAACATCGCCATAATCCTATGTTGAGTCTGGATCGATTCAATACAATGTGTAAGTTTGTTGTATAAAGAGAGGAAGGCGAGATGGAGAATATCGTGGTATCGTAGAGAATGGCAGCCAGCCGTTTTGACCATGGAAGACAAAAAAATAAAAATGTCAGTTAATGGGTGTTAATTGCAAGCAGAGCCGAACCTGAGTATATAAAAGCATATCCAAAATGGATCACGACTGGGTGAAAACTCACAAGGCGTAAGGAGTAAAGAGGAACCAGCCGATGAGGCTTTGTTTTTGGTCCTAAAAGTTTTATTTACTTTTGTAAAGACTTTTTTGACTGTATACAGTCTAAAATGTAATGTGTGTCTCTGTATTGACAGTCTTCATTCAGTGAATTTCAACATCTTATTACAGTGCATTCAAATTCTCCATTTCTCAAGCTTTTAAGAAACTACAGACTCTGCAAGCTAGAATCTACGGACTCTGCAGGCTTAAAGCTACGGACTGTGTAGGAAGGAGGAAAAGCTACGGACTCTGTTGGATCATTGTTTGTATGATTTTGAATGAATCAGTGGGAAGTATGTTGATGATAACAATGAGGTTGCCCCTAGCAAATGTGCCACAGACCAGGACTTGATAAAGAGGTAAATAAATGTACCCTGTTTACAGCGTATCTGAGATCAGCTCATCATTTTGGTTTAAGAGCAGTTTAGGGACTGTTTGAGAAGGACAATTTTTTTCATCACGAGTCATCAGGGAATACTTAATTAAATGGAGGGACTTGCTAGTTGAGGATGCTACATGGAAGAGTGAGGAAATTCTATAGCATCCAGATTTGAGATTGCTTGGGGACAAGCAATTTCAAGAGGGGCGGACTGTAATGTCCCCTTCTAGCTAGACATTGTACTTTCGGCATGATTAACCTATTAGTGGCCCTCGTAGGTTAATACAGAATGGTTAGAGGGTCTTCTCCGCAGTTACCCAAATGGAGTTGGTTTCTTTGGAAAAGTTACGACATATTTTGGACGTTTTCTATGATTTATTACAATGTTTCTATTTTTAGAAACCTCATGTTACAAAATGATGTTATATTTGTACTTTATGTTATAATTCATTATTTTATATTAAAGTGCAAATATAATATATTAAAAAGGAAAAATAATAATAAAATATTATGATGTTTCTAGAAGCTTCCCAAATGAAGGAAAGAAAAAAAAGTATAAAGGGAGGTGTGGCCTACCATTATGGAGGATCCCAATTTGATGTTGTCTTTGTTGTGGTATGCTTGTGGAGCTAGAGTTTTCTGCAATGAATCAATTTGTTTTTGGGAACGATAACTCCCATTGATAGCATAACTGAGGGAGTGAAATATCTTTGAAGGGTTGTATTTGGGAGGTGATATTTCAGTCATCTCAATTGGAGCAAAATTTGTGGCCATTGGCCAATTTTGGAGAAATCGAATTGGTGAATTTGTGGAGGTTGCATAGCTATCTTTTAGTGTTGGTTTCTATATAGTTTGGCATCGATTTTCCTTGGTTAAGAGAGCAGATTGCATTGTAAAGAAATCTGATATAAAAAACAAATATTTATAGTCAAGGAAAGATGCCATTAGGAGGGACATTTTTGCTTGTGGGGGTTCAAATTTGCATCAATTCTTTGTTTGGCTTGGTGCGCCCACGTTCTTGGAGCATGGAAATGATATTAGATGCTTGAGACAGCACATATTCATTGCATATTATTTTAAATTTGAGATCAAACCAGAACAAAGGCGACTAGCTTGGCAAATTCGATTTGGCTTGGAGATCATCCTTTCACTTGGAAATTGCTTGCTCCTTCATCTATTCTCAAGGGTGCCTCAATCCAACCAAGTTTCATTGCATACAATTCATCCTTTAGTATAGTTTATATTTGCAGCTATAGGTGTGTATCTTTCATACCAGCATACCATATAATTGTAATTCTTGTTTATGCCAAGAGTCTTGGCTAGTCTAGTGGAGCATTATAACAAATCATCAATACAAATAAGAATCACAAGTTGCTGGTCATTTATAGTTATCTTTTGAGCATTTGAATTGAGATAGTAGGTTGCATGCCAACTGTTCGACTAAATGTCCATTGGCTGTAGGTGATTAGTTTGCTTTGTGAATTCATTTAATTGCATAGAAAAGAACAAAAAAAGAAGTCATTCTTGCATCTAGAACGTAACATTGTCATTCTTGCATTGTTCTATAAACACTTGAAGTTTTAATCCATCGTCATTCAAACAAATCATCAAACTGTGACAAAAACCAGCAAGAAGCACTTTGCATACAAAGTGTTTGAAAAAATTACAACATAGCAAATTGAGACAATTATGGGCAGATTGGGCAAGGTTTGTTACATTTTCCTTATAATCTCAATGCTCAGCTCATATAAATCATTTTTTAATATAAGATGCATTTCTTCTTCTTCTTTTTTTTCTTCTTTTTTTTTAAATTAAAACAAAACTGGATTCAAACCTTGGCAATTTTTAATCCTCAAACCTTAACAATTTTTCAAACCTCAAGATATTAACTATGAAACTCTGCATAAATATACAAAAAATAGATAATGAATGAGGAACTGACCATCGCCAAGGCATGCTGAAGGCCCATGACTGCAGCCAGGAAGACTGACATCTTTTCATCCTTGCCATAGAAAGGAGGCAAATCTCTCTTCCCACCACACACAATTCTGGGAGTACACAGGAATCCCCAATTATAGTTGCCAATAAGTTCAATATTCCTCCACCCAGAACCTTGCTGCTCTTCTTCTGTACTGTTAGATGTTCCGTCATTGCCGTTGAACTCCATCCGCACTGCTCTACCAGCTAGTTTGTAAGTAATAATGTATAATGAATATATACCGGAAAAAAAGTAACAAGTTATTCTGGGAGCTGGGGACCAATCGAAATACAAGCACTGATGAATTTAGTCAAGAAAACTTTATAAATCCGGATTAAAATTGTCCTGCATTGTCCCACCTGGCAGAGAAAAGTTAAACTTTTTGCTAAAAAGAATGGTTAACTTTTTGCTTAAAAGAATGGTTACGACCGCGCGGAATCCATTTCGTACTTGTCCGAATGAGTATGGTTCTTCCTTTGACCCAATATAAATTGGGCTGTCCCATTGGCGAATCTCCCATTGTGTCTTATATGGATTAGAAAATCGTTGGTACTTGTTTGAATGATTTTGCGTTTTTTTTGACCCGATATAAATTGGGTTGTTTCATTGGGAATCTTTCGTGGTATATGCATATAGATTAGAAAATCATTGGTGTTTGTTTGAATGATTTTGTGTTTTTTTTTAACCCAATATAAAAAATTGCGTTGTTTCATTAGATACAATCTTTCATAACGTGTATACATGGACTAGAAAATCGTGTTTTGGGCATGTTCTTAACCTAATCTTAGTCTTTTGTATGTTCTCACAAACAAGGTTGCCTAGAGCGTCGGCTTCGTGCATAATCCCTTACACAATTAAAGATTAATTTAAAGTTTGCAATCGCATCAATATTTATATCGGTGAAAAACACTCCAATGTGTTTTGTTTAATGTACACGTTGTGTTGTTAGTGGCTATCAAATAGCCATGCAAGGAGTCATATGCGTAGTCATGTGTGAAACCCTATGAAAATACTTTGGTGACGTCGATTTTTTCATCTGAGCTGCACCTAGTTAAACAATGCATGTGCACAGGGGCCTTATCATACACTTCACAACTGGTGTGAAAAAGCGCACTCAAGTGCATTAATTTCCCAATATTTCTCATACATGCTTTGGTGCAATGCTTCAAGCTGTTAAGGCCAGTGAAAGCACTCAAAATTTCCATATGTTTGATTGAAACAACAAATCATAATAAATGTTGACCAATTTTGGTCCTGCAGGCCAAAATTGAGCACTCCCTTTCCTTTTCCTGGCAGGGCCTGTTAACCAGTTTCTGACAATTTCATGGTTTTCTCTACAGGGCTATTTCCATTAAAGACCAAGTTTCCTCCTTTTGATGGCCAAATGTTTTAAAGTCCGACAAGCACTTGGGTTGATTTGGAACTCATTTTGATCATGGATGTTTGAGCAAGACAAACAAGTTACTTTAGGTATGCCTTTTATCAGCAAAATGGGCTAGCTTCAAAGGGGCAGAGGTCTTTTACAGAAGCTCTGAAGGGTAGGTACCCTTGCAGAGGGCATTTGGGTACCAAACAGAGCCTTTGTGAATTCGTCTGAAAGACTACTCAAAGGCCAAAGTACCCTTGCAAAGGGCAGGGAAGCGACAAATGGGACTTTTCAAAGAGCTCCGAAGGGAAACCAAGACCCAAAGTACCCTTGAGGAGGGCAGAAGGTCTGTTTGCAAAAGGCCAAGCCATAAAGCCGTAAAGGAGTATTTCCATCAGAAAAAGTGACAAGTCAAAGAATGAATTTCTTCAGACAAAATGTCCAAAGAAAATTCAATGAAGAAACTCAAGGAACGAATTTCTTCGGACAAAATGTCCGAAGGAATTCCTTTGGACATTTTGTCTGAAGAAATTCACCAAGGAAATCCAAGAAAGGACACTAAAGGCACGAATTCCTTCGGACATTTTATCTGAAGAAATTTGACAAGACAAAAAACCTGAAGGGTAGGTGCCCTTTTGAAGGACACTTTGCCATCAAAAGAGGGCCTTCCCATTTTTTCTGAAGGGTCACTTTCCCTTCGGAAAAGTCCATTTACAAAAAGTCGAGAAAATTGTTGAAGGGTAGTGACAGGCCCACGAACGTCAACTTTAACATGGTAAGCTAGTTGTTGGAAGTTCAAATGTCTAGTGACGGGCTCGTGAACGTCAAATTCAAGGTAGCGAAATAGTCATTGCTTTTCAAATAGTGAAAGGTCCTCGGATGTCAATTTTGATGGGATGCGTTAGCCGTTGGAGAAAAGCCAAAGAACAAGTTCTTTTGGACAAAATGTCCAAAAGAACCCATGAGCACAGGCCTAAAGAAATTCAAATGCATAAAGCTGAAAGCAAGACTCAGCGACCTGTCAAGAAAGATAGCCCCGCAAGAGCCCAAACTATCAAGAAAAGACAAGAAATAATGAGAAAAGAGAGGAGAGAGAGAATGGCTCAGAACATAGCCACGCACACATAAGACAAACACTCTGAATGTTCCAAGTGACATAGCCAATCAAGCACAGGAACAAACTAGATCAGTCCAGGTGGCACAGGAGGTGTCGATAGGAGAAGTAATTGCTTGCAGATGGAATAGTCTCCACCGAACAGCCATTAAGAGAGTTGCACGAGCATTCAAGAGAGTGGCCCATTTTTTATTTGTTTGGCATTAATAGGTGGACAGTTGTGCGAACTTTCATGAAGAGATGGCTTTGTCGGTTATGGAGAGAAGTGACCCATACTTTTGCAGGAGTGTTTAATATGCCCAAGCAATAAAGTCAATATATGAGACACCTACAACATGGCTTTCATAGGCACATTTAATGAGAAGCAACATCAATATGGACCTCTTGTTCTTGACTAGTCAAGGGTCTTTCTCCAATTTCTATATATATTTTAACCTCTTGGCTTTGAAATCATCTCTCAATTTTGTATGAGGAAGCCCTGACAAAATTTGCTTTTAATCAAAAGAAGCATTTTACCTCCATCTGATTTTTTACACTTTTACATTGATTGCCTTATGTTTAGTCATTTATTTTAATGCTTTCATAGGTCGATGCCAGTGTATCTAGTGTATCCAAGATCTTCTTCTGTAGGTTAACAAGAAGCTTCTAGGTTGAAGTAAAGGTGCAGGTGAGCAATCATCCAATAGTGTGCCTCTAGAGCACCTATGGTAGGTTCTTCTTCACCATACCTTCATCAAACCCCTTATTGAAACATTGATGCAATCTAGTTTCTTATTTGAATGAAGTGTCTGTTCATTCCTTTTGGTATAAAGCATAGATAAAAAATGAGTAGATCAATCAATTTTGGTGCATCACCATCTTAGTTAGTTTCTATTTTCATAGCATCCCTCTTTCTTTTCACCCCCCCCCCCCCATTGTTAGTAGTAAAAATTCATGACTTTAAGGTGCATCAAGGGGAGCTATCCCCTAATCTAGAGAGTCACTCCTCAGTTTTGCCACCCACAGCAAGAGGAGTGTTTCCATTGTGTTGTGTGGAAGAAAGGAGCCAAATTTTCTTTTGAAGGGTGCAATCCACTATGTCAACAATTTTTGACATGCTTGATGGGATGCAAATAATGTCCTATAAGTTTTAGGATTGATGTTGGTCCTGTTACTGTAAAAATCCAAAAGCAAGAGATATAATCCAACATCTGACGACTCCATTTTAAAAATTCAATCTCTGGTTATTGATTAGCCTGGCACCCCATGCCTAAGGTCACCACAAAATCTTCTACTAAGGGTGTCCCTTTCAAATCTGTTGAGTTGCCTTTGAACTTAGCAAAGAGGCTAAAGTTTGCAACGACTCATCCTTACACGGCAAATAAGTTTTCCATACCTGCCATAAGATATACCTACACAAGAAGACCCAAGTTAAACCCTTTCACAGCCATGGCTTTACCTTTTGTGGCCTTCAATGGTCAAAGTCCTTTGAACCTTCTACAAGTATGACCCAATTCTAGGGACAGCCCTCAAGAGTGTTCCTCCCTTTAGTGGAGAGGGGCCAATCACCGCTATTGAGCATATCAAAAACATAGCCAACCTCTGCAATATCCATAATGTCACTGAAGAAAATGTAGCCGTCAAGTTACTAGCCTTGTCCTTTAAAGGTAAAGTTTTGGACTGGTATGGGACCTTGCCTATGAATTCAGTTGGCTCATGGAATTAATTAGGCACCCTCCTAACAAATATATTTTGGAGAGAAGAGTGACCATCTGTCTCTACCTGAGCAATTGACCATTATGAAGAGAGCTTCGCATGAATTTATGCAAGATTTTAACAATAGGTTCCAAAAGACTTGAGACAGAATCCCCATTCTAGTGAGGTTGACCCCAAGCTATGCTTTCTTTTACTACTTAAAGGCCTTGAATAGTGACATTGTTGTCATGATACACTCCATGGGTGGACAAGTTTTACGTGTTGCTTATAAAATAGCTATAACTGTCGAAAATTATTTGGTGCAAGCAGAAAAGATAGCTCCTAGAACCCATATACCACTCTTTCTTGATTTACAGCCCTCAGCTCAGCCTGCCATGCCCACTTTAGCCCCTCTACCTAGTGTAGAAAGGTCGACTGCTACCCATACAAATGACCTCCATGAGGTTTAGAGTTTACTGCAGAGTGTTACCAATGAATTAGTGGCCCTCGAGAGGCAACAAAATCAAAGCTATCAATCGAATCAAGGGTACCAACAGTTTGAGCAGACAAACATACCTCTTTTCCAGAATTATAATTAAGGGCAGGGTCAAATTACCCAGGTCAGACCTTATCAGAGTTATAATCCAAGTGCCCCTTCATCATCCAAGGCTCTTGTCCCCACTCAAAATAATTTGGTACAGGAACAGCCTAATTATCCACCCTTAGGGTATGGTTAAAAATAGGTTGCTTATGTTAATGAGCTACCAAATCAATGTATGCACACACAAGGTGATCAGACAGCCCAATCCCCAAGTTTTGAGGTGTCAATACAATCTAGGACAGACAACAGGGAAGCTCAATCTGATTCCTCTTTTATGAACCACTTGGAAGGGGAGTTCTATGCAGTCAATTATGTGGGGACTGTAAATAATCAAGATGATTATGTTGCAGCCAACACCAGGTCTAAAAAGAGAGCTATGGAGGAAGCTCAAGCAACTACTCAAGCATCTGTGGCATCTTTTGCATCACAATTAAACAAAAAAATTCCCAATTATAGAGTGCTAGTTGCAACTTTGACTCCTTGGGTTGCACCTCAAGTTGCAAATATCCCTAAGGAGAACTCAAAAGGGAGCAACCCTCCAATCAATGTGGTGGACCAAATGAAGAAGCTGCACATGAACATCTCATTGTGGGATTCTTTAGCAATGCCAAGACAAAAAGATATACTCCAAAAAGAATTTCATGGGTTGAGTGAGCAAGCTATCCCAACAAAGGCTGATAATGTCTTGATTGTCATGGGGTTCCTCCCATGGGAGGTCAAGCAAAGAAGGATGAAAAGGTCCCTCCTTTCTACCTATCCTTTATTATTGGCAATTTCTTGGTCCATAATTGCATCATTGATAGTGGAGCAAGCACCTCAGTCATGCTCAAATGCATAGCTGACAAGCTAGGACTCAAATATGAGTAAATAACCAAGGGAGTTCTGTAGTTGGATGGATCACTAGCCAAGACATTGGGAGTGGTAAGAGGCTTGAATCTAACTCTCCATGCCTATCCAACCTTCTCCATTCCCCATGACGTGGTAGTGGTAGATGTTCCCCCTTACTTCACTTTTTGCTTATCCAAGGATTTCATGTCCAAGACAGGTGGGTACTTGGTAGCAAATTGGTCTTACATAGTCTTCAGGACCAAATATGAAACCAAAGTGAAGATTGAGTTGGATACTATCCACAAATATCACCTGGAGCCATACTCACCTAAAGCGGCAAATGTCAGCTATGCCATCATTGATGAACTCTAGGTAGACCAATCCCCACCATCTTCCCTTGAAGGAGTTGCTGACCTGCTCCTAGATGAATAGGGAAATAACAATTTTAAACATGATCCTTACAAGTTCATCGAAGAGGCAGGTCTTGGAGTTTACTGCATGCATGAGAAAGATACTTTCATGCCAAATGTAATGAAGGCAAACCAAGAGAGTTGTGGTTTGTGGCAACTTTTCTTCGACGAATCTAAAAGCAAGTTGGGAGCTGGTGGTGGAGCAATGTTGGTTTTACCTTCAAACGAAAAATATTTTTCAACTTTCAGGTTCTAATTCTCTTGCACTTGCAACATATCAGAATATGAATCTCTTGTTCATGGTTTAGAGTGGGAAAGAAAAAGAGAAATAAAAGAATTGCAAGTTTTTAGAGACAACGAGATAATTATAAACCAGGTGAGGGGTCAAAACTTGACCAAAAACTCCTTGCTCAAGTCTTACAAGCACAAGGTGTGGGACCTAATGGAGAGCTTCACTACTTTCAACATCACTTCCATCCCAAGAGAATAAAACAAACATGCAGATAGACTAGCAACAGTCGGTGCTCAGTTTGACATTCCCAAGGGAATAGGTTAGGACATCAATTAGCACCATTTAAAGGTGATAGTAAGACCCTCCTTACCAGACAATGTCACCAATTGGTAGGTGTTTGACAGTGACCAATAGATAGTACTTTTCTTATAGGAGGAGGTTGAATTCATTTTTAGGAATCAATCCAAGCTGCAGCCTCAATATGATGGCCAAATTTTTTAGTTAAAGAATAACAGACTTCCTAAGGGTTTGGTAACTCTTGAGAGCATATTTAATGAGGATGACCAACTCAAAGGTGACAAAGTGAGAATCACAACCAAGAAAGAGAATTATGAAAGGGTTGAAATATTCAAGGATAAGTTGCTTGCACTTGGGAAGGTATGTACAAATGAGGAAAGGCATTCTCTCATTTTGTTGTGCCAAGAGTTTATCGATGTCTTTGCTTGGGAATAGGGTGATTTAAAGGGGTTTGATCTAAGCTTGGCCCAATACACTATTGAGCTGGAAGAAGGTGCCAAACCCATCAAGCAAAAATAGAGACCAATCAATCCAAGGATTGAGTCTCTCATGAGGAAGGAACTCACCAAGCTGGTTGAGTCCAAGATCATTTTTCCTATCAAACACTCTTCTTGGCTAGCCAATTTGGTTCCCATTAGGAAGAAAAATGGAGAGATTAAATTATGTGTTGATTTCAGAGACCTTAATAGAGTCTCTTTAAATTATCACTATCCCCTCCCAAGCATGGAACAGATTCTTCAGATGGTGACAAGTACTGAATGATTCTCCCTCCTAGATGGGTACTCTAGATGCAATCAAATTCTGGTGGAAGACTGCGACTAGAACAAAACAACCTTCACCATTAAGTGGGGAAATTTTGCTTATAGGAAGATGCCTTTTAGGATGTCAAATGAAATGATGGAGCTAATTTCCAATGAGCTATGGATATGGCCTTCCAAGGTTTGATAAATGACATCATGTTGGTTTATCCTTATGACGTGGCAGTCTTCTCCAAGGAGGTAGGACAACATCTGAAACACCTGAAGCAAATATTTAAGAGGTGTAGAGAGTTTGACATCTCTCTCAACCCTAAGAAATGTGCATTTGCTGTCCACGAAGGCAAACTCCTGGGTCATGTCATTTCAAAAAGAGGCTTGACCATTGATCCAAAAAGAGTGCATGCCATTTTAGCGTTGTCCTTGCCTAAACACAAAAAGGGCCTGCAAAGTTTCTTTGGAAAAATAAACTTTATTAGGAGATTTATCCCTAATTTTGCTAAACTGGTCAAGCCATTAACTTCCATGTTGAGGAAAGATGAGACATTCACATGAACAGCATGAAGGAGAGATAGTTTTGAAGGGATCAAGCAAGCTATTGCCCAGGCTCCCACCTTGACTAGTCCTAACTTCTCCAAGGACTTCAACCTCTACACCTTTGGCAATGAAGAGGTAATCTCTTATATGCTCACCCAATTGAATAGTGAAAATCTTCAACAACCTCTCACATTTTTTAGCCAAGGCTTAGAAGGCTATGAGATTAGGTACACTTATGTTGAGAAGCAAGCACTTGCAGTTATATGAAGCCTGAATAAATTTAGACATATGTTGTCAAACAACAAGATTCACTTCATGGTGCCACATATTAGTGTCAAGGATTTCTTGCTAAGCCATGACTTAAATGAAAAGAGCGCAGGGTGGATCACCAAGGTGATGGAGTACAATGTAGAGATCAAGACCACCAAACTGGTGAGGGGAAGAGGGTTGTGTGAGCACCTAGCTACAGACTTCAAAGAACCAAAAGAAGGAATTTTGATACTCATTGATGGAGCTACGGTGGAAATGCCCACAACCATGAAAAGCTAGACACAAGATATGGTTCATTTCCTTCGAACTGGTGAGTGCCCACAAGGTCTTGATAGAATTAAGAGGAGATATTTTAAGCTCCAATCTCTTCCTTATGTCTTAATAGATGGAGTGTTGTTTAAAAAGGACTTTTTATGGTACTCTTGAGATACATCAATTCAGATCAGGTTGACAGAGTACTATCCAAATTTCATGATAGACCAGCTGGTGGTCACTTTGCTCCCAAGGCTACAGCGACAAGGATTATGAGGGTTGGCTACTTTTGGCTCACCTTGTTTAGAGACACTCATGCTTGGGTGAGGATATGCCACAAATGTGCTCTCTTTGATGGAAAATAGCAGCTAACTACAATGCCTCTGTAACCTATTCAAATGGAACAGTCGTTCATGCAATGGGGTTTGGACTTCATAGGGATGATCAACCCTCCTTCTAGCATTGGCCACAAGTGGGTCTTGACTACTATAGATTATTTCATGAGATGGGTAGAAGCTGTCACTTTTAAGGAAGCCAACGAGAGTGCAGTCTTAGACTTCTATGAAGGCCTGGTGATGAGATTTGGGGTCCCAACCATAATCATTTCAAAAAACACATTGGCTTTCTTGGGAACAAAGACAAGCGAGTGGGCATTAGGATATGACATCTATCTCAGTACTTCCTTCAATTACTACCCATAAGGGAATGGGTTGGCTGAGTCCACCAATAAAAACTTGATCATGATCATTAAAAGGACAATGGAGGAAAATCAAAAGACTTGGCATGCCAAGCTGAAGACATCCCTGTAGGCAGATAAAATGACTCCAAAGAGGGAAGTTAGAAATTCTCCATACACACTTGTGTATGGAAGGGAAGCTAGAATTCATATTTCACTTGAGTTGTCAGCCTTGGATCTTATCCATCAGCTGTAATTAGAAGAGAGTGACAACATGGAGGTCAGAGTTTGTGAATTAATGGAGCTTCAGGAGGCAAGAGACCAAGTCGTGGATGCCATGACCAATCACTAATAGCAAACAAAGAAGCATTTTGACAAGAAATCCTTGTCAAAAGACTTCTTAGAAGGTGATATTGTCTTGAAATGGGATGAAGACCAAGCTAAACTTGGAAAGCACACGAAGTTCAATGCCTTGTGGAGTGGTCCATATGTCATCAACCAATGCAAGAAACATAATGCATTCTAACTCTCTAGGTTGGATGGTGGAGAACTACATATCCCAGTCAATGGGATATATCTTAAACATTGTTACTAACCTTCTCTTGTTATGTACATAGTTTTCCTATTTTTTTTCCTTACTTTCCCTAAGTGCTTTGATGCATGTTTGTAGTTTTTTAGCCTTGTGTGTGTTCTCTTTTCCATTTGGGGTAAAATATTTATTAATTCTTAGGTTTTTTCAAAGCTATTACTAGCCTTCCAAGCTACAACCTAACTCCATGCCCAATGGACCTTTAGGCCACTAACCTTCTTAAGCATAACAAGCATGCTTCCCCTGTGAATCGCCAAATGTGTTGACCAAATTTGGTCCTGCAAGCCAAAATTGAGCACTCCCTTTCCTTTTCCTAGGAGGGTCTGTCAACCAGTTTTTGACAAGTTCATCCCATAATGATTTTATGGTTTTCTCTATAACAGGCCTATTTTTGTTAAAGACCAAGTTTCCTCCTTCTGATGGCTAGATGTTTTAAAGTCCAACAAGCACTTGGGTTGATTTGGAACTCATTTTGATCTTGGATGTTTGGGCAAGACAAATAGGTTACTTTGGGTAAACCTTTTATCAGTAAAATGGTCTAGCTTTAAAGGGGCAGAGGTCTTTTACATAAGCTTCGAAAGGTAGGTACCCTTGCGGAGGGCATTCAGGTGCTAAACAGGGCCTTTACAAATTCATCTGAAAGACTACTCAAAGGCCAAAGTTCCCTTGTAAAGGGTAGGAAAGCGACAAATGGGACTTTTCAAAGAGCTCCAAAGGGAAACCAAGACCCAAAGTACCCTTGTGGAGGGCAGAAGGTCCATTTTCAAAAGGCCAGGCCAGAAAGCTATAAAGGAGAATTCCTTCAAAAAAGGTGACAAGTCAAATAATGAATTTCTTCAGACAAAATGTCTACAGAAAATTCAATGAAGAAACTCAAGGAATGAATTTCTTTGAACAAAATATCTGAAGGAATTCCTTCAGACATTTTGTCCAAATAAATTCACCAAGCAAGGAAATCCAAGAAAGGATGCTAAAGACATGAATTCCTTTGGACAAAACATCTGAAGGAATTCTTTAGAACATTTTGTCTAAAGAAATTTGACAAGACAAAAAATCGGAAGGGTAGGTGCCCTTTTGGAGGACACTTGGCCATCAAAAGAAGACCTTCCCATTTTTTCCAAAGGGTCACTTTCCCTTCAAAAAAGTCCATTTACAAAAAGTTGAGAAAATTGTTGAAGGGTAGTGACGGGCCTACAGACGTCAACTTTAACATGGTAAGCTAGCCATTGGAAGTTCAAATGTCTAGTGACGGGCTCGTAAACATCAAATTTAAGGTAGTGAAATAGCCGTTGGTTTTCAAATGGTGACAGGCCCATGGACATCAATTTTGATGGGATGTGTTAGTCATTAGAGAGAAGCCAAATAACAAGTTCTTTCGGATAAAATGTTCGAAAGAACTCATGAGCGTAGGCCCAAAGAAATTCAAAGGCATAAAGCTGAAGTAAGACTCAATGACCCACCAGGAAAGATATCCCCCCAGGAGCCTAAACTATAAGGAAAAGACAAGAAATAATGATAAAAAATAGGAGATAGAGATAATGGTTTAGAACATAGCCATGCACACATAAGACAAACACTTGGAACGTTCTAGGTGACATAGCCAATCAAGCGTAGGAATGAACTAGATCAGTCTAGGTGGCACAGGAGGTGTCGATAGGAGAAGTAATTACTTGTAGATGGAATAGTCTCCACCGAACATCCATTAAGAGAGTTGCACGAGCATTCAAGAGAGTGACCCATTTTTTCTTTGTTTGGCATTAATAGGTGGACATCTACGTGAACTTTCATGAAGAGATGGCTTTGTCAGTTATGGAGATAAGTGACCCATACTTTTTTAGGAGTGTTTAATATGCCTAGGTATCAAATTTAAAATATGAGACACCTACAACATGGCTTTTACAAGAATGTTTAATGAGAAGCAACAATAATATGGGCCTCTTGTTCTTGACTAGTCAAGAGTCTTTCTCCAATTGCTATATATATTGTAACCTCTCGGATTTGAAATCATCTCTCAGTTTTGTATGTTGAATCCCTAACAAAAGTTTCCTTTAAACAAAAGAAGCATTTTACCTCTATCTGATTTTTTACACTTTTGCATATGTCTGCATATTTCCTTACTAACATTTTACCTCTATCCTCTAACTAACATTTCTGCCTCTAAGACCTCCACATGCAAATCCATCACTTTTAACACATCTAGAGAGATAAATGATAGGTTCTAAAAATACCATGACCTCCAAATCCACCCAGATGCAAGTTTTCACAATATTTCAAGAGTATGTAAACACTGACAACAAATGTTGTCAATGTTGAAGTGATAGTTAGAGATCTCCACCTCCAATGATTTATGGAAGGAAACTAGCATTGCCAAAAGGTCAAAGGTGGTAGATAATTTATATGTCTAGGTTATTGGTCTCTAATCACGTTTGATTGAGATATGGAGTAACCATTCCAACCTTTAGAACACCCTTCCCAATATGAGAAAATTACAATTTTAGGCTAATTTTAGATGTGCATAAAAAAGAAACCATAAGTTTTTTACATGAACCAAAAGAACCATTATATGCATGTTAAATACATCTAATTTCACTCCAAAACACCTTGATCTAACCTTGGATATGAATATATGGTAGATGTTGCAGTAATGACCCCTAAAATGCAACTTTTTTATAGTGAAGAGACGAGTTCTTGTCCTCTAACTGATATTTCTACCTTTGAGATTTCCACATGAAATTACATCACTTAAAACATGTATGGATAGACAAATGACATATGCTCCCACAACCATGACCTCCAAATCCACCCTGATGCATGTTTTCATAACTATTTAGGAGATTGGAAACACTGACAACAAATGTTGTCAACATTGAAGTTGTAGTTAAATATATCCACCTTTGGTACTTCATGGAAGGAAATTGGCACTACCAACATGTCAGGGGTGGCAGATAATATCTAATATCAGGTTCTTAATCTCTAATCATTCCTGATAGAGAGATGGAGTACCCAGTCAGCCTAAAGAATGCCCTTTCCAATATGAAAAAATTATAGTTTTTAAGGCTAACTTCAGACACGCATAAAATTAAAACCATACATCATTTTCATGAACTAAAAGAACCCTCATATGCATGTATGAGATACCTAATTTCACCATGGAGTATTCCTATTTAACCTTGGATATGAATATGTGGTAGATGCTTTAGTAATGAGTCTTGAAATATAACTTTCTGTAGTGAAGAGACAAGTTCTTATCCTCTAACTGACATTTTTACCTTCGAGACCTCCATGTGCAAATCCAACACATCAAAAATGTTTAGATAGATAAATGACACATGCTCCCAATACCACAACCCCTAAATCCACTTAGATGTGTGTTTTCATAATTGTTTAGGAGCTTGGAAATTTTGACAACAAATGTTGTCAATGTTGAACCACCTATGGTGCTTCATGGAAGAAAATTGGCACTACAAACATGTTGGGAGTGATGAATAACTTATAGGACCAGGTTCTTGGTCTCCTATCATGCCTATTAGAGATATGAATTACCCATTCCAACCTCAAGAATGCCCTTCCCAATACGATAAAATTGTAGTTTTTAAAGCTACTTCATACGAGGGTATAATGGAAACCATAAGTCATTTGTACAAACTAAAAGAACCCTCATGTGCATATTAAATCTCTATAATTTCACCTCAAATCATGTTTATATAACCTTGGAGATGAATTTGTGGTAGTCACTACAGTAATGAGTCCTGAAATGTAACTTTTTATAGTGAAGAGACAAGTTCTTATCCTCCAACTGACATTTTTACTTTGAGATCTCAACATGCAAATACATCACTTATAGCACATCTAGATATATAAATGACATATTATCCCAATACCATGGCCTTCAAATCCATCTGGATGCATGTTTTCACAACATTTAGGAGATTAGAAATACTGACAACAAATTGTGTCAATATTGAAGCAACAATTGGAGATCTCCACCTTTGGTTCTTCATGAAAGGAAAATAACATTCCCATCATGTCAAAAGTGACGAATAACATCTAAGACCAGGTTCTTGGCCTTCAATAAATCCTAATAGAGATATGAGGTACCCATTTTGGCCTCAAGATCGCCATTCCCAATATGATAAAATTACAATTTTTTAGATTAACTTTAGATGTGTATAAAATAAAAACTATATGTCATTTTCATGAACAAAAATAACCCTCACATGTGTGTCAAATCCCTCTAATTTCACCCTGAATCACATTAATATAACCTTGGGGATGAATTAGTGGTAGACATTGCAATAATGAGTCCTAAAATATAACTTTTTGCAGTGAAAAGACAAGTTCTTTGTTGGAAATATTGTCATTGATGTCAAAGGTCTAGCATTATTGGTGATAAAGGCCCCATTGCATTTAATGGTATTTTTAATATTCATATATTGGCTAATGCGTGTTAATATTTATTTAATATTAATGAATATAGTTTTGGTTACATATAAGCCAAAAGAGGGCCCATGGAGAAGTCAAAGAGTCATGGAGTAAAAGATGAAAGAGGAATGGGACTCATTTTCTCATGAAGAGTCATCTTGAGGAATTCCAAGAGTCACCATGTGAAGACAAAAGAGGGTTTGGTGCATTTTTCCATGAAAAGACACTTTGAGGAATACAAAAAGTCACCAAGATAAAGACAAAAGAGGAAAGAATGCTTTTACTTATGAAAGGTCACCATATGACTTTTCAAATGCAAGGATACGAAGGGTCATGCAAGTTTGGTGCTATTTTACATGAGGATTGAAGGGTCACAAAGGGTTAATGCCAAAGGTCATTTGGAAATTTATAAATAAAGGCTTGAGAAGCCATTTGTAATATGCAAGCGAGTGCATGGTTTAAATTTATTTTTTAATAGAAAAAACATGTGATATTGCAAAGTTCAATCATTTGTTGAGTAAGCAACATTGAGAGATAGTTATGTTTTATACACAAGAGGAGTTGGTGCTCCTGTGGGTTGGTGCTCACAAATATTTGCAAGGGGTTGGTGCTCATGTGGGTTGGTGCTCATAAATAGTTGTTGTATTGGTGCTCGGTAAAGAGGTTGGTGCTCCTACAAGTTGGTGCTTGTAAACTTTGTAATTTAATTTGGTGCTCATTCTTATACTTGAGATTATTCTCTGTGGTTTTTCTCACTTTAGGTTTCCACGTAAAAATTTGGTGTCTCTCTCTCTCCCTTGTGTGGTTCATATTATTGTTTTAATTTTATTACATATCTTCAATGTGTGGTTAAGTGGTTAAAGAAAAAAAAAATGATTAAGAAATAAGGTATACAATATACTGATTTACCCTCCCTCTCAATATATTTCATGCTTAACAGTTAGTATCAGAGCAGTTTCTTTTGAAAAAAATTTATAGCTTGAAGGTACATTGAGAAAGCATGATGGCTGGATCACATGAAGGTTTTTCTACAAATAAGGCACCTTTGTTTGATGGGACAAATTATGTTTTTTGGAGAATAAAGATGAAGACTTATTTGATAGCCCTTGAATTCAACATATGACAAGCAGTGATAGAAGAATTTGAAGAACCATAGACACTTGTAACTACTGTAGCAAAAAATAAGATAAGTGAAAATAATGATAAAGATTTAAATGTTATTTTATATGATTTATGTGAATCAAAATTTGTTAAAATTATGTAATGTAAATCTACTCATGAAACTTGGGTAAAACTTGAGAATATTTACAAAGGTGATGGAAAGATTCAGCAAGCCAAGCTTTAGACTTTTAGAAGACAATTTGAGAGTTTCAAGATGGAAGAGGAAGAAAATATAGCAAGTTATCTCTTGCAGGTTGATCAAATAGTTAATTAGATTCAAGGTTTTGGAAAAAAGTTAGAAAAAATAATTGCGGTTCAAAAGGTTTTGAGATCTCTACCATTGAAATATAATGCAAAAGTTTCAGCAATTGAAGAGATGAAAAATTTAGCCAAGCTAAAGATGGATGAACTACATGGTATTCTTACAACATATGAGATGCGAACCAAACAAGAGAAACCTAGAGAGAAGCTGCTTTCAAGACATCAAAAAAAGAGAAGGCAAAGATTCAAGAATCAAGTGACAGTTTTAGCGATGATGAAGATGACAACAGAGCTCTATTCATTCACAAGTCAAAAAAGGGCACAGGTAAATATCAAAGAAAACTACCTTTCAAATGTTTAAATTGTGGAAAGATTAGACATTTTGCAGCTAAGTGCCCAGACAAGGGTAATGGTGACAATAAAGAATGAAAGTATATATACAAGAAAAATTTCAAAGGAAAATTTAAGAAGTGATTAGAGAAGAAGAGTTTGTATTCTAAATATCATAGCTTAGCTGAAGATAGTAGAGTCAGTGATTCAGAAGAAAAGATTTTATTCATGGCCATACATAAAGATGCCTCTGCAAGCAAAAGTACAGATGATCAAGAAGAAGAACAGGATGAAGTCTAAGTGACTCTAGAAGGAGAACTCATTTGTGTCTTAGAAGATTTAAAAGCTCTTGAAAAGAAGAATTGAAGATGAAAACTCTCGATCAAGAAAAATGAAAAAGAGTGAAAGGAAATAATTGAAGATTTATAATCACACTTTGAAGAAGACAAAAAGAATGAAGAAGATATAATAACACAGTTGAAAATAGTAAGTAAAGAATGTGAAAGGTATGTTATTGAAATTACTTCTTTAAAAATAGATCTTGAAAAACAAATAAAGCAATCAATGATAGAGTAGCCAATGATTCAAAATTTGAGAATAGCACTAATATGTTGAATAAGATATTACAAAATTAAATATCAATGTCAGATAAGACAAGTATTAGATTTGAAAAAGAGAAAAATGAGGCTACTACTTTCATAGACAAAGAAAAAAAAAGAGCTATGTTGAAACTCTTACAAAAGATGAAAAAAGGGAAGAAGTTAAGAATACAGAGGACATCTCAAACAAAGAAGGTTGGAGGGAATAGAGCTACAAAAGGCAATCAAGTCAGAGATACATTAATAGGTCACATTTTTATGGTTACTATTTTTATTGTAATGGATATGGTCATAAAAAATAGAATGTCAAAAAAGGACTAATAATTTCAAAAATAAGGAGAAGAAAAGTCATGCAGAGTCAAGCAGAAGCTATAACTCTTTTGCTCCTATATTAGGCTTTAATGAAGAGGCCATAGTATGTTACAAGTGCAACAACTTTAGACACATAGCCTGGTACTATAGAAGGGTGTTTGAGTTAGTTAAGAAGGACTAGAGTTTTAAGGCTCCATTCATCAAGAAGAAAGTTCATACAAGTTCATGGTAAAAGAAATAACCTGAAAAATCTATGTTGGTATAGATAACTTTACATGCAAGAAATGAAAAAAATCTATGGTTCATTGATAGTGGATATTTAAGGCACATAACAGAAGACAAAATCAAGTTCATAACCTTGAAGAAGATTAATGGTAGCACAATGAAATTTGGAGATAATACTACTGCTAGAATTATCAAAAAAGGTACACTAAGTTTGGATAATGGTAGAACTAAAATTGAAAATGTTTTGTATGTAGAAGGTCTTAAGCATAATATTTTGAGTGTAATTCAAATACATGATCAAGGGCACACTAAAGTCTTATGCAAAAGGTTATGAAATTAAGAGAAAAAATTCAGATGTGTTGATTGTGGATATTCAGAGAATATGCAATAATTTGTATATGTTATCAGATATCAAAGGTCAAAGTTATTGTTTGAGTCAGATTGAAGAAAATTGGCTATGGCACAGGAGAATAAGTCACATAAATTTTGACAATATTATCAACATAAACAAAAATCAAGCGGTCAAAAATCTTTCAAAGATTACAAAGCCATCCAACACGCTTTGTGAACCTTGTTAGCATGGGAAGCATGCCAGAAGGTGGTTAAAAACAAAAGAGTACTTGACCACTTAGATGTTAGCGTTTGTTCACACTAATATGTGTAGACCTATGAGAACTCAAAGTACTCAAGGTGAGAAATATTTCATGTTCCTTATTGATATTTTTTCACGTATGAGTTGGGTAATGTTTTTAAAGAAAAATTCAAAAGCTTTCAGACATTTCAAAGCATTCAAAGCATTAGTTGAGAATGAAACTAGTTTGAAGATTAAGTGTCTAAGATCATATTGAGGAGGAGAATTCATATCAGATCAATTTATTGAGTTTTGTGAATACCATGGAATAAAGAGACATTATTCATCAGCCATAACTCCGTAGCAAAATGGAGTAGTTAAGTGGAGAAACAAAATAATTTAGGAGATGGTGAGGACAATGCTAAATAAATCCAAGATATCAGATAAATATTGGAGAGAGGCAGTTGTTATAGTAGTGCATATTTAGAATAGATTATTATTAAGAGTCAATGGTGATAAGGCTCCTTATGAGCTATGGAAAGACAAACCAACAATAGTTGATTATTTTAGAGTTTTCAGTAGCAGATAGTTCATAAAGAGAATCGACAAAAAAATTGAGAAGTTTGAATCCAGAGTAGATAAAAGTATATTTCTTTGTTATTCTTGCAAAAATAAAGCATATAAATATTATAACAAAAGAACTAAGAAAATTATTGAAAGTGCAAGTGTCAGGTTAGAAGAAGATGGAACACAAAGAATTAGCGATCTAGTAGACATTCTTGAAATTATTGAAGAGGAAGATTTTGAAGAATCAGATGAAGATGAGAAGAAAGAGAAAAAGGACACTAAAACTCCATCTAAATATGTTCAAAGAAATCATAATAAAAGTGACGTCATTGGGGACATAAATGAAGAAATTCACACCAAAATAATGATGGTAAGTGAATCTGAGCAAGTTAATTTCTTTTTGTTATCCAAAATTTATCCTAGAACTTTTTCATAACCTAGACATGATAAGCATTGGGTTAAGGCTATGGATGAAGAATTAAATCAGATAAAAAAGAATGATACTTTGGAATTAGTGCCTAGACCGAAAGATCATAATGTGATATGAACAAAATGGGTTTATAGAAATAAGTTGAATAAAAATGGAGAAGTGACCAAGAATAAGGCAATATTAGTATGTAAAGGATACACTCAAATTGAGGGAATAGATTTTGAAGAAAATTTTGCACCAGTGGCAAGGTTAGAGGCTACTAGAATGTTTTTTGCATATATAGTGTTTAAAAATTTCAAAGTGTTTCAGATGGTTGTCAAATCTACTTTTCTAAATGGGAATCTAGAAAAAGAGGTTTACATTGAGCAACTTAAGGGATTTATTCTCTCAAATAGTAGTAGCCATGTATACAGATTGAAGAAAACATTGTATGGATTGAAACAAGCTCTCAGAGCTTGGTATGCAAGACTTGATAAGTACTTGTAGGATCAAGGTTTCAAGAGAATATTTGTTGACAATAATCTCTACATCAAAACAGAAGGTGAGAATCAATTGATTGTTGTGGTATATGTTGATGACATCATTTTTGGAGGAAACATTGAAAAGATGACAAAAGAATTTTCTAATAATACACAAAAATAATTTGAGATGTCTATGCTTGAAAAATTGCTAGTTTTCTTAGAATTGTAAATATTTCAGTCAGATAAACAAATTTTCATATCTCAAAGTAAATATGCTAAGGAAATGTTGAAAAAAATTGGTTTCGAGGCTTGTGCACCAGTTGGCACACTAATGTGTATATGAAATAAGGTGAGCAAAGATGAAGATTCACTTGTTGTAGATCAATTTTATATAGATCTATGATTGGTAATCTTTTGTATTTGATAGCATCAAGGCCAAACATCATGCATGTAGTAGGTATGGTTACAAGATATCAGTCATCTCTAAAAGATACTTATGTTAAGTTGGTAAAGAGAATATTTAGATATATTAAGGAGACATTAGATTATGGATTATGGTATCCCATAGACAGAGATTTCACTTTATTTGCTTATACAGATTCAAGTTGGGCAGGGTGCTTAGATGATAGAAAGAGTATAAGTGGAGGAGCTTTCTTCCTTGGTGATAGCTTAATATCATAGCTAAGTAAGAATCAAAATTCAATATCACTTTCTACAGCTGAAGTAAAATATATTACAGTGGTATTGTGTTGTACTCAAGTGCTTTAGATGAAATAAACTTTTTAAGATATCAAGGTAAAATATGATGAACCTATTTCTATTTTTGGTGACAACACAAGTGCTATTAATATTTCAAAGAATTCAGTGATACATTCAAGAAAAAAACATATTCTCATTAGATATCACTTATTGAGAGAGTGGGTTGCAGATCAATAGGTTAAGATGGAGTATATCAGTATTATAGCGTAGATTGTAGATATTTTCACAAAGGCACTACCAAAAGATATTTTTGAGTATCTGCGAGAGAAGTTGGGAGTAATTTCTTTTACTTCCTGCCATTGAGATTCAATATCAGTTGAGGGGGAACTAAGTGTTAGCTCCAGGTAGGCCCTTTGTCATTGATGTCAAAGGGGGAGAAGAACATAAACAAGTACAGGTATAGGTGTACGAATAGGCATAGAGAACAGGTACTGCTTGCTACAATAAGGGGGAGTTACTGTATGTTTTTTAGATGATAGTATGTGCAGGTTTTAGGATGTGGTAGTTTTAGTTTGAGGTTGACATCAATGACAAAGGGGGAGTTTTTTAGAAATATAGTCATTGATGTCAAAGGTCTAGCATTATTGGTGATAAAGGCCCCATTATGTTTAATGGTATTTTTAATCTTCATATCTTGGCTAATGTGTGTTAATATTTATTTAATATTAATGAATATATGTTTGGTTGCATATAAGTCAAAAGAGGGCCCATGGAGAAGTCAAAGAGTCATGGGTTAAAAGATGAAAGAAGAATGGGATGCATTTTCTCATGAAGAGTCATCTTGAGGAATTCCAAGAGTCACCATATGAAGGCAAAAAAGGGTATGACACATTTTTCCGTGAAAGGACACTTTGAGAAATATGAAAAGTCACCAAGATAAAGATAAAAGAGGAAAGGATGCTTTTGCTTATGAAGGGTCACCATATGACTTTTCAAATGCAAGGATATGAAGGGTCATGCAGATTTGGTGCCATTTTGCATGAGGATTGAAGGGTCACAAAGGGTGAATGCCAAAATGCATTTAGAAAGCTATAAATAAAGGCTTGAGAAGCCATTTTTAATATACAAGTGAGTGCATGGTTTGTATTTTTTTTCAAAGAGATAAAAGCAAGAGATATTGTAGAGTTCTATCATTTGTTGAGTAAACAACATTGAGAGATAGTTGTGTTTTATACACAATAGGGGTTGGTGCTCACAAATAATTATTGTGTTGGTGCTCGACAAAGGGGTTGGTGCTCCTGAAAGTTGGTACTTGCAAACTTTGTAATTTGAGTTGGTTCTCATTCATATACTTGAGATTGTTCTCCGTGGTTTTTCCCATTTTGGGTTTCCATGTAAAAATTTGGTGTCTCTCTCTCTCTCTCTTGTGTGGTGCATATTATTGTTTCAGTTTTATTGCATATCTTGAACGTGTGGTTAAGTGGTTAAAGAAAAGGAATTTTATTAATAAATAAGATATATAATATACGGATTCACCTCCCCTCTCAGTATATTTTGTGCTTAACATTATTATCCTTCAATTGACATTTGTACCTCTAAGACCACATAAAAACATATCACTTTGAACATGTCTAGACAGACAAATGACACATGTTCCCAAGACCACGACCTCCAAATCCACCCAGATGTGTGTTTTCACAACTATCCAAAAGGTTGAAAACACTGACAACAAATGTTGTCAACATTGAAGCAATAGTTGGAGATCTCTACTTCTAGTGCTTTGTGGAAGGCAACTCACACTACCAACAAGTCGGGGTGGTAAACAACTTATAAGACTAGGTTCTTAGCCTTTGATCACCCTCAGTAGAGAGACAAAATACCCATTTTGGCCTCAAGAATGCCCTTCATAATATCAAAAAATTATTTTTTTCAGGGCTAACTTCATATGCGCATAAAACATAAACAAGAGCTAATTTTTCTTCCATTTTCAAGTTGTTCATGAAGTGTGTTCATAATGTTCATTGATGTAACTTGGTAATTGACTATTTTTTCTATGTTTATGTCTAAATCTCTCACTTTTATGTGGAAAATAAAAACTCTTACAGGGCATACCAAGTGTCTAATTTTGATTTCTACCTAATATGGAAGTGAATTCAACCATTATTCATTCCTTCCAAGTTAGTGTGAGTGTTACTGTTGTAGCGTAGAATTGCACCTTTATGGTAGTATTTTTTAGGCTCTCTCACTTTTAGATACAATATTGGAATAACCTCAGGTTGTGGGTATCCTGTAATGAGGTTGAACCTCTTGAGTAGGCCAGCTTCCTCTTTTATGCTCACCTAAAATTAATGCTAAACTAATGCTTCACAGGGAAAAGGGTTAGAAAGGGAAAAGGGATCTGAAGGAATTTAACCAAGTGATGCACAAAATAAAAAATGGGGAACTCCCATAAGCATGAACCCACATCAGATCTGTAGAGGACAATATTAGCTCACACAATTTTAAGATCAAGCTGATTGTATAAGTGTTTCATGGAAGAGGTTCAGGAAGCAATGAATAGAAACAAAGAAAAGTTTTAAGACTCACTAAAAGCTCACATTAATGGCAAAAATAAAACTAATCTAGACTTACAAACAGCATTGAAAACTCCCTAAACAAGGTTACAAAGATGGACCATGGATGAGGAAGATTCTTCTTCACACAATGCCATAGTGCACAACTTACCAAACACAGATTCAAGGCAAAAGATAGGTAAGGAAAATCATATATTACATCAAGAGGTAGTTATTATAGATGCTTGATAGGGTTGAGCCTAATCAAGAGGAGCATACTTTACAATATCTTAAAAAATTCCCTAGATCCTCTAAAATTTCCAAATCAGAGAGAACTAGTTTCTCCAAATTTTAAATCAGAGAACCCTTTTCCAAATGAAAAGAATGGGATATATAAAAGAGGGAAGAGAAATAAAGAGAGAAAGGAGAGGGGCACATTGTCCATGATCATTGAATAAGCTCCACCTCTCAAGGGATGCCCCACCACCCCTTTGTCCAATCAAGACAAGTCCATCATCAACATTTATCCTTTGATAGCTCCAGTTAGTTCTCAAGTTCTTCTCATTGGCTGAGAAAAATGCACTAGAGGAAAAGAGTTTGTTTTATATGGTGAGTCATGATCCTTTCAATGAGAAAATATCTTCGAAGTTTTTGATCATTATTGAATGTTCCAACTATTTCTCTAATCTCCTAAATTTGCTCTGTAAAACTTGCCATACCTTACACTTGGCTTCATTATGAGGACAAGGTCCTCATATCTTAAAATTGACAAAGCCATGTCATATGCACTTTGAGTAGTGATTTATCAAAAGCATGGATCAGGTTTCTCTTTTCATTAATCACATACATGCTATATGCTTTGGGACCTGAACCTGAATTAACTATAGGTTGAAAACTAATCTAGATTATTGGTTTTCCTATAGTTATAATAGATGACACTTTACTCGATGCCTAGTCTTTTTTCATCCATTGATATCCTTGATAGATATTTTAAAGTGTCAAGCTCATGATAATCTTGATTAACCTTTTGAAAACTTGATCAAAGCTAATGGCTACTTGTAGGGGCTCAAACTTGACATTTGTAGGGCTGTCATTAATTCCTTCAGACTTTTATTTGGACCACTTATTTGGACTTTTCCTTCGAAAGAATTTCCTCAATCTATTTGTTTTGGCCTTTTGTCTTTAGACTTTTTGATTGGACCCCTTGAAACTTTGAAAGTGACCTTTCAGAATTATTGAAATGGTCTTTCAGAAAAAGTATTTGGCTCTTTGAGAAGGGAGAGTACCCTTCAAATTATTTTGTTTTGGATCATTTCTCCTAAAAAGTACCCTTTGAAAAAAGTATTTGGGCACTTTGCTTCAAAAAATAACCTTTCCCCAAGAAAAGAGTCTTCAAAACCTTTCTTTCAGATAAATTTTCCAAAAGAATTCCAACATTTAGTCAGAAACAAAACTCCTAAGGAGAGAACACTTAACCAAAAAAGAAAAAATTCCTTAAGGAAATTATGCGGATAATTTTCCCAAAAGGATATTGAAACCTAGCTTAGAAAAGGCTCAAAATAATTATCTTTTCTTTAGCCTCCATATAGATTCTAAAAGAATGAACATGTAAAGACTTAGCCAAAAGAGATTTTGCACTTAGCTTTTTGGCTTGCAGGCTTATCCTTGAAAACTATTAGTTGACCCTTAAAAACCTTGCTTAGTTCCTCTCTATCTAAAAATGTTGGATCCATTTCTATGCCTTTGATCCACTACTTCATCAAACCATGCAAGAGCTTTATATGTGGGCCAAAAATGGCCAACATCTTTGGTGACTCTCAGGGAAGCATGCCTACTATGTAAGAGAACCTAGACCATGTGGTCAGAGTCTAATCCATTGGGCATAGAGTATCCATTTGTGTTCAATTTATTAACCTGGTGCTAATCCTACTCTAACCTATCTTAAAACAAAAATAAGGGCTCAAAATAACAAAGCATATCAAAGTTTCCAAGGCAGTTATTGAAAGGAAACTAGCCTAGAATAAAACAAAGACAACATACAAAATGTGCCTGAAATAACATTTGGAGGAATTTGAATAAAACTAATCTAATATATACACCCTAAAACTATGTGTAACCTTTCCTCTTGGATCAAAATGAAAGTTTGATACTTTTTTTGCATCATGAGATAAGGGATTGAATAAGGCATGTAACTTCTTGAACTTTGGTCTTGATGCCTGCTTCCTCTTTGTTGCAACTGTCAGCATTTTTATCATTATGCTCAATGAGAACCAGGTAGCTCCAACTAGGTCAGCCATGTGAATCCAAATAGTCTCAAATTCTTCATATGGCTCCTTAACTATAACCTCCAATGGTGGCTTAATAAGGCATACCTTTTTTATTTCTATGGTGTCTTTAGTAGGACTGGGCTTGTTGTTTATTTCATGCTTATTAAGTTCATCAAGGAGTTGATAGCCCATTTCAAAGACCTAAAACAAGTCCATGTTTGCAATGAACTCTTGAGGTGGTAGAGTTGAAAGACTTCCCACTCTATCCCCTTTGATCTACTTGATAAGGTTACTCTCTTTGGATGTAAGCAGATCATAGTTGCCTTGGTTAAGAACACAACCAACTCTCAAGATCTCAAACATGTCCTCAAATGAGCCTTTTGACTGATTGATAACCTTTGGGTGCTTCATAAGTTCATCTATTTAATCAAATATTTCATTCATTTCCTCATCCTTTTTATAATGTGGTAGTTCATCACAGGAAATGACAACCCTGAACCCCTCATTCTCAACATAAAGTGGTAGCTTTTCATCCTCAATAGTGTGGTCTATTTCATGCACAACTGCAAAAGAGTCTTCAATATGTTCTCCTTCGATCAAGAAGGTTGAGTTAATTTTTTGCTTACCAAAAGGGGCCCTATGGTGATTTCTTCCTTGTAGTCACTCATGACATCCTCTTTCTCAGCCTCTTTAGATGCATCTTCTTAGTTTTCCTCACAGAGGAGAGGCTCTTTCTCAAAAAGTGGCATAATAGATTCCTAAAAACATTCAACAAGGTGAGAAAGGTTTAGGTAACTTACCATAGGTTCCTAATTTTTTGCCTCTTGAATGTCTCTCCATGAAGGAAAGGCTCTAGGATTTTAAGGGGAAAGGAGCGGAGGCTACAAGGTTTCTTATTTGACTTCAAGAATCTCCACCTTTTCCTTCTTCTACCCATTGCTATGAATGGATTTCCAAGATGGGAAAGATAGAGGTTCTTCTTTGACCTTCTGATTATGTTTTTCCTCTTCTTTCCTTGTCTTCACTTCTAACTTTTTGATTTGTTATGCTATGTTCTCTTGAAATAACTCCTCCTTAAGGTGGTTAGGAATAGACGAAGGCTCTTAAAGAGGGATGATGGAGGTTTGTAGGGGTTCATATCCTTCATTGTCTTAGACTCTTAATTCTATATCTACCTTCTTTTGTCCACTCCATGACTTTACCACTTGGTTCTAGGTTGGAACCTTGAAGGATTTCATAAGGGGTTCTTGGGGAAGAAAGGAGCCTTGGATCTTAGTAGCAGGTTGTTCTACAACAAGCTCTTCATTTTTTTGATATCTCTTTTGAATATATTTCCAAGAAGGAAAGGTCTAAGGAACATATGAAGGACTTGGAACATTTAAAGGAACACTTGAAATAGTCACTTGAGGAGGAAAGGATGGTGTATAAGAAGGCCAAAGTGGTGTATATGTAGGCACAAAAGGTTGGTGAGGTTTCCCCTATTGTTCCTCAAGTCCTTTTAGCTTGTATTCAATGCTCTGAATGTAACTGCCTATATCCATCATGTCACTTGTGAGATTGTTCTAATTTACTCTCTCAACAGGTGCCCATTCTACTTTTCTTTTTCCTAATGACCCTCCTATATAATGGATCTAGTGAGTAAGGACATCTTGACCATAACATCTCTATGAGAACAATCCTAGAGCATGCTTGTCAAAGCTTATCAGAGTCTGCCTAAGTGTTGATATGGATGACACGTGATAGGGTTGATGAGGAGAAATATTATGATGGGCTTGTTGCCCATAAGAGGGATCAGGGTAATATTCTTGCATGTATGGATCGTGAGGAACTTGTCAAGGTTCATCATAGTCTTGATAGGGTTCTTGATATGGTAGATAGGCATTCTATGGATATTCACCATAGTTATTCATATTAGCCTCATATGTCAAGTGAGATGTAGGAGCTAATTAAAATCTACAAAGAGACAAACATGGTCTGCTCATAACCAGAAGCTTTGATTTAGAGTAACCATTGGTGTTGATTATTTGCTTCCAAAAGCTGATAGAGGAGAGACACACCAATGATCTTCCTCACCTTGGTCCCATCGCGAGTGCCATAAACTATTGTAGCATATAATTTCACCCCTATGGTA
This sequence comes from Torreya grandis, assembly GCA_037957365.1. Classification (NCBI taxonomy): domain Eukaryota; kingdom Viridiplantae; phylum Streptophyta; class Pinopsida; order Cupressales; family Taxaceae; genus Torreya; species Torreya grandis. The sequence continues at coordinate 2,043,036 of JARHVA010000195.1, forward strand.
GAATTTTTTAGGCTCTTCCACTTCCAACTACAATATTAGAACAACCTCAGGCTATGGGTATCCTGTAATGAGGTTGAACCTCTGGAGTAGGTCAATTTCCTCTTTGATGCTCACCTAAAACTAATGCTAAACTAATGCTTCAAACGGAAAAGGGTTAGAAAGGGAAAAGGACTCCTAAGGAAGTTAACCAGGTGATGCACCAAATAAAAAATGGGGAACTCTAATAAGCTTGAACCCACACTAGATCTGCAGAGGACAATATTAGCTCACACAATGTCAAGATCAAGTTGATTGCATAAGTGTTTCATGGAAGAGGTTGATGAAGCAATGAATAGAAACAAAGTGGAGTTTTAAGACTTACTAAAATCTTAGATTAATGGCAAAAAAAAACACTAATCTAGACCTATAAACAACATTGAAAACTCTCTAAACAAGGTGAGAAAGAAGGACCATGGAGGAGGAACATTCTTCTTCACACAATACCATAGTACACAGCTCACCAAACACAAATTCAAGGCAAAATATAGTAAGGAAAATCCTATATTGGATCAAGAGGTAGTCCTTACAAATGCTTGACAGGGTGGAGCCTAATCAAGAGGAGCGTACTTTACAATATCTTTAAAAAAATTCTAGTTCCTCTAAAATTTCCAAATTAGAGAGAACTAGTTACTCCAAATTTCAAATCGGTGAACCCTTTTCCAAGTGAAAATAATGGGATATACAGAAGAGAGAAGATAAATAGAGAGAGAAAGGAGAGGGGCACGTTGTCCATGATCATTAAATGAGCTCCACCTTTCAAGGGATACCCCACCACCCCTTTGTCCAATTAGGACAAGTCCATCATCAACATTTATCCTTCAATAGCTCCAGTTAGTTTTCAAGTTCTTTTCATTGCTTGAGAAAAGTGCACTAGAGGAGAAGTGTTTGTTTTATATGGTGAGTCATGATTATTTCAAGTAAAAAACATATTCAAAGGTTTTGATCATTATTTAATGCTCCAATTGTTTCTCCAATCTCCCAAATTTGCTCCATGAAACTCATAATTTAATGTTGTGTGTGCTTTGAGTGGAAGTTTGTTGAAAGCATGGCTTGATATTCTCTTTTCATTAATCACATACATGCTCTATGCTTTGGGACCTTAATCTAAATTAACTATAGGTTGAAAACCAATCTAGATTATTGGTTTTCCTATAGTTATAATAGACGACACTCTGCTCGATGCTTGGTCTTTTTTCATCTGTTGATCTCCTTGATAGATCTTGAAAAGTTTCAAGCTCATGGAAATATTGATAAAACCTTTGAAAACTTGATCAAAGGCAACAACTACTTATAGGGGCTCAAACTTGACATTTTCAGGCCTGTCATTAATTCCTTTAGACTTTTGTTTGAACCACTTCTTCGGACTTTTCATTCAAAAGAATTTCCTTAGGCTATTTGTTTCATCCTTTTGTATTCTTAATTTTTGCTTGGACCCCTCATAAATTTTAAAGTGACCTTTCTAACTTCTTGAAATGGTCTTTCAAAAAAAGTGTTTGGCTCTTTGTGAAGGGAGAGTACCCTTCGGATTTTTCTATCTTAGACCATTTCTCCCAAAAAGTACCCTTAGGAAAAACTGTTCAGGCACTTTGCTTTGAAAAATACTCTTTCCCTAAGAAAATAGCCTTCGAAACCTTTCTTTCAGACAAATTATCTAAAAGGATTCCAACACTTAGTCGGAAACAAAACTCCCGAAAAGAGTTTACTTAACCAAAAAAGAAAAAATTCCTTGAAGAAATTGTGTAGATAATTTTCTTGAAAGGAAATTGAAACCTAGCTTAGAAAAGGCCCAAAAAATTTATCTTTTCCTTAGTCTCCATACAAAGTCTAAAAGAATGAACAAGTAAAGACTTAGCTGAAAGAGATTTTGCACTTAGCTTTTTGGCTTGTAGGCTTATCCTTGAACACTGTTGGCTGGCCCTTGAAAAGCTTGCTTAGATCCTCTCTATTTACAAATGTTGAATTTGTTTCTATGCCTTTGATCCACTACTTCATTAAACCATGCAAGAGCTCTATATGTGGGCCAAAAACGGCCAATAGTTACTTAAGACCTTTGTGATAATGAAGTGAATGTGTGCAAGATCTTTAGCTTCCAAAATGTGTTAAGTACCTACATAATTGACTTTCAAATTGATACATCACCTCAAATTTTCAATTTTCATTTCCATTTAAGTAGATTGCACGAACTGAAATAACCCTCACGCGTGTGTCGAATACCTATGATTACACCCTAGATCACATAAATCTAACCTTTGAGATAAATATGTGGCATACACTATAGTAATGAGTCCTGAAATTCAACTTTTTTGTAGTGAAAAGACAAGTTATTGTCCTCCAACTAACACTTCTACATCTAGGACCTCCACATGCAAATACATCATTTTGAACACGTCTAAATAGGGAAATAACAAGTGCTCCCATGACCACAACCTTAAAATCCATCTAAATGCATGTTTTCACAACTATTCGGGAGGTTAAAAACACTGACAACAAATGTTGTAGTGATAATTGGAGATATCCACCTCTTGTGATTCGAGGAATGAAACTGACACTACAAACATGTTGTGGGTGGCAGATAATATCTAGGGCCAAGTTTTTGGCCTCTGATCATGCATGGTCAAGCAACAATGTACCCTTTTTGGCCTCAAGATTGCCCTTTCTATAATAACATAGTACTTTTATTAAGCTTCTCTTAGCTTCAAAATTATGAAATTATTAATTGACAATGCCAAATGCATGAAGGTGTAAGCTTATTTGGCACTAATAACCTAAAAAAATGTTCTATTTAAGGTAAAAGTGAGTTTTGAAAGGGATTTGACCCATTACAAAAAGTCACCAAAGTGACAAAATAAATAACCTAAAAAAATGTTAGTAAGTAATTAAAATTGAAATTTATATGTACTACCTACAAAATAAATTAAATTTGGTAAAATTAAACACATATACATTCAAGAACTCAACATACCTTGGAATTTCAATCTAGTGAGCTACTAGGATCTGCTCTAATCTTGATAGTTTCAAGAATATTCTTCAAACAACTGTACATCTAAATTTATAATAGGATATTATCGAATCTAAGTTCTAGTGACTACCATAGACCCAGTAGGATGGTCAATATTTTCCCCATTTATGACTGGAGAAATCAATTTGTTTTTTCCTCTACACACTGACATAAGTAGTAATTTTTTGCCTCTTCATTTTCTACATCAACAATAATTTTAAAAACTTAGCCTGTATCAAAGAAAATAATTTTAATGACAATGTCAAGATAGACAATTATAATTTAGTATGTAATGCTTAACCTTCTCCTTAGTTGCACTAGATCAGATGCATAGTTAAAGTCATGTGATGATGTCATATCTGTAAGTTGTAATGTTGGTGAAACCTAATATGTGTTGATTAAAATTAAAGGTCTACAATTCTATTCATCCACCCACTTTTGTGATACACACATTCTAAAAAAGGTCTACGTATGCAAAACATAAACATGACAAGTGTCTCATATGAATAGTCTGAGAACTTGCATTTGAACTACGAAATGAGTGGATCTCACTTGATCTTTTTACAATCATATAATCATCATATTCTGCCAATTATTCTTCCTCTATCAACTAGAAATATCTACAAAAATTAGTAATTTATTAAGCACCATGGCCCATTTTCTTGTTACACCATTCAACAATAGTTTTTTCATCAGTTAAAATAGTGCCATCTTTAGATTCAACTCCTCTCTTGCAATGACTCTTTTTACACACTCTTCAACACTATCATGTTCCCTTTTTCCATGGCTAGAGTTAGTGAAATTTTGAATAAGTTATACACCAGTGGTAACGTGCATTCTACTCAACCTATAAAACCTTTGTGCACTCTTTAATTACGATGTATAATTTTCTAACCAAATATCATGTTGACTGAAAGTGATGTTGCTCTCAATCAACTTTCCATAGAACATCTCAAAATAACCTTGCACACAATCTGTATAATGTGATCAATCATCACTAATTTAGAAATGGTACTCCTTAATATTTTTTGATCTTTCTATGTACTATCAAATACATGCATGAATGATATATGCACGAATATGTTAACTTGTACCGAGTTGTAATATTATGATTGAAGTTTCATTTATGGATTGAATTTGTAATTCTCAACAAAGTTAACTACGAAAACAATAAAACCAAGTGGGAATGTGTCCTTGCTTAGCTTGAATTTATCATCCAACCATCTAGCTCTATGCGTGTGCCTTGCATACTCATAAATAATTTCTTCCCTAGTTTTGACCATAAATTCTGAAATAAATATTTTTTTTGTAACAAGCTCACACATTTTAGATTCTTTTCCATCTTTTACTTGATTGTCATAGATTTGTATTTGCTCAAACCAACTAATTCTTATCTAATTACACTTGTACTCTCCTCATGGATACATTTTTTTTCTTTGGCATCCACCAGAAATGCTGCAATTTCCATCCTAACATGTTTTGTTATAAAAATTTTATCTATTTAGTCTTTCACAAAAAAATGGCTGGAATAAATTCTCTTATTGATTTTGGTGGAACTTTCATGCCACACTCCTACAAAATGTTGTCAATATGCAAAGTAAAACATAGATGGCAAAAAACATCATAGTGCATTGAAATTCAACATGTTACTTAAAATAATATGTGGTGTAGGTGTGATTTATTTTTACATAAAATGGTTTGGCCATCTCAAAATATCTTTGACTAATATAAATTTGTAGATGTTTTTGTACAAAATCTAGAGTACAATTATGTTTGGGTCATATCTAATAAATATTTTGGATATGGTTCATGGTTACAAGAACCAACTCTTCTTTTCATTACATCTCTTGTTTTGGTTAAAACTCTTGTAATTTCTTTCTAAAATTGTGAAAGTAAATATTTGATAACATTGGCTATAGCCTTATCCTTTCATATAAGTCTACCAAAGAATTAAAAAAAAGAAAAAGTGGAGACCTGAACAAGCACAAGGATATGATGGTACAATAGACCACATATATCAAAGCCATTGTTGCAAGGCCAAAGAATGGGTGACTGATATACTAGTTAGGGCTGTGTGTAGCCTATGTTAAAAGCACATGGTCCCATGGCATAGATCGGCTACCCTAGTTTAGGATACCCAATTATGGGATTATTTTGTTGTGTTGCCACAATGAAAAGAAAAAATCTAGAGATCATTGGATAGGCTTTGCCACACTTTCAAAAGGGAGAGTTGAGGATTAAGTAGCAATGAAATCTGGAAGAAAGGTAAAGAGATCAGATATGAGGTTGGAGGCAATAGGGCAACTATGGTTCTGGTTGAGTCATAAGTCAGGGCACAACACGATAAGGCAAGGCAACACTGTTAACCAGATAGGAGTCAGTGAGTGTTAAAGGAGACATGATGCTTTAAATTTATGGAAAATGCTTAGAATAAATAGATAAGGAGCCAAAAACCCCTGGTTGTAGTAAACTTAAACCCTTCAGTTCAGTTTAAAGGAGAACAGTTAAGGAAAGTGACAAATTGAAGGAGCTTCCCACACACAAAGGAATGGTTGTTTATTTCCTTAATGTTTGGCCTACTTGTCATATACAAGTGGATCAGAATGAAATGAGAGCCCATATTGGTATAGTCTTGGGAGGAACCAGTTTCAAAATCACTCTAGGAGAATACTTTTTATTGCTCAAGATTTGCAGGGGTAGGAACTCGGTTTAGGGTTCCCCTGTGACAAGTGAGAGGATTTCTAGTATTACTTCATTATATGTCAAGTTCTATGGATTAATTTACTTGGTTCCATGGTATTTATTGAGTTTTGCTTTGTTGAAAGCCTAGGTCACCTTTATGGAGTTTCTCAGGCTTCTCTCTATAATTCACTTGCTTGGGTAGTGAAGTTGAGCTACTTGGTATTTTCGATTACTTCTCAAACTCTATAGTATTTAGGTTGTTTTCTTTACTCTACTTATTTTAGGTCGTCAAAGAAATGCTACCTTAGTACCCCACTTTGGTAAAGATTTTAGGGTCTTTGATTTACTTTACTTGGGTTTGTTGGTAAATTAAATTAGCATTGAAAACTGACTTGGTCTTGGGTATTAAGACTTTGGGTTTCTCCTATTACTCAACTGGTCTTTGGTGGTTTTGTGAAGTTAAGTGAAGTAAAGTAACATCGTAAACTATACTTGGTATTAGATATGAAGAATGCAGGTTTTTCTTATTACTCAACTGGTCTTTAGTGGTTTTTTGAAGTAAAGCTACTCTATGAATCCGGGTTGTTCTAGAGAGGAGAAAAACTTTATGTTTAAGTTATGGTGTGTTGATCACTCAGGATATTCAAATTACTTCACTGGTTTTATTTTGCAAAGTAAAGCTTCTTCTCAACCCTAATCGGGTCTTAGCTTTTAAAGACTTCAATCTTTCTGCTTGATTTGGCTTGTGAAGTAAAGCAACTTCATAAACCTGATTTGGTCTTGGTATTTGTAGACTTTCAAGTTTTTTATTACTTTACTTGACTCTAGTGTGTGGAGTCATGTGGCTTCGTAACTCCAATTTAGTCAGGGCTTTGTAGTTATCGTGTTTTACATATTACTTTGCTTGGGTTTTGAGTAGTAAAGTAGCCCAATGAACTTGGTTTGGCCTAGAAAGGTGCCAAATCACTTTGTTTTTTGTTTTTTTCTCGGATAGATAGACAAAGGGGCACTATGAATTTGACCCAGAGAAGAAGGTCTTTTTAGCAGAACCACAAGGATGGAGATTGATCAAGTTGATTGTAATGTCCTCGATTTTCAGCCAAGAATAAATAAATAAAATTAATTATTTATAAAGCTATCCACAAAAATTAAATCAAAAAGATTACTTTATTTTTAATTAATTTAATATAAAGTGACTTAAATAAAACAATAAACTATTACAAAGTCAATTTTTGAAGATAAAATATTAGTCACTTTTAAAAAATAAAAGAAAAATTATAAAGTGACTTCACAAAGGAAAAGGAGAAAAGTAAATTAAAAAATAAAATATTTATTCCCCAGAAGTGGACGACCACTTATGGAAGGGAAAAAATTCATTAAAATTCACATAAAGTGATTTGGGGTCCAAAAGTGGTGAAAAGGGCATTAAAAAGTTTCTCTATCCCTTCCAGGCCTCATTATGTTGATTTGGTAAAGTTGAGACTTCTCCATTTTTAGTTGTTCATGACAGGTGCAGCCATTTTTGAGGATGAAACCCCTTGGAAATAAGTGGATCGGATGAAAACCCAACTCCACATTGAGAGGTGGAACCATCTAGGGTTCATCATTGAACATATTTGCAGGTTTATAGTGAATTTAGAGCTACAAGGTGGAGTTTAATTATGTATTTCTCATACAAACTTTGTAGCTAGAGTTTGGAGTCTTGTTGGAAATGTTATGTAAGCAATAATCTCAAATGGGTCTTCATATTTTTAGGAGATATTGAAAGAATAAGGCAACTAGGGTTTATGGCATCATTTCAGAATCAATTTGACTAGGGTTTTGAGGATAATTATATGCAAATCTGATTTATTTTATTGGTGCTAGGGTTTGGAAGCCCTTATTTGGTGATGATATTGTTGATTGAAGTTGATCATAATTTTATACGAATTTTCCATAACTAGGAGATTGGTTTGGAGCATTTTGGAGGTATTTGATGAGGTTTTTAGAGCCATATATGTAGGGATCTATTTTATAAAATTAATTCAAGGGTAGCCATGGCATAAATAATATTTATAGTGAGTTTCAGATCTACACTTCTTAATTCAATCATTTTAGTCTTTGGAGGTCATACGTCAACCCCATCATTGCATAATTGGAGCCTCCACCATCATATTGGTTTGGGTATGCCATTTCCAATGTTATTGTAATCTAAAATATAGTGTATCAAACTTGATTTTCAGTGTTATTATACCTATTATAATGGTAATAAAATCATTTTAAAGGGTTTAATGTTCATTATTTGTTTATACAAGTTATTAGTTATCCTTTATTTGTATTGGTATATGTTTTGGCATTGTTAATCATTCAAAAGCAAACACATATAGACTTAGAAATCAGAACTCAATCACCTTGCATGTTAAGTGTTTGACAAAATGTCAAACCATCAAAATTTAAAAAAATAGGGCATTTAGACAAGGGGTTCTTACATTGACTATTCAGATGACCCTAATGAGGGTGCTCAAATTTGGAACACAAAGTATAATACTTCTAATGGTGTTTTTGATCCAAATGAACAATCTCCTAATGTTGGTAATGGGAGGGCTCTATAGGCTTTGACTTTTTTTACTAACCCAAGAAAGGTGGATTAGTAGGCTCAACATTACAGTCTTTCAGAGATAGGTGTTGGAGCTTCTATCTGGTCTGATTTATAGAGGATTGGAGGGGAAGTCAGTCAAATTAACAATTTTTGTGAATAGTTAGGTGACTCCTCTAAATCTATTATTTTGAAACAAATATGAGATATAAAGGGGGTGGATACCACTAAAACTCAGGGGTTTGTGAACATATCTCATATGATTTATGATGGGAATGAGGTGGATGATCCTCAAGTGACAAAGGATAATTCTAAGGTGGCCAATATTGGGATAGTTGGTGACACAGGGCAATCAAAAGAGTTATTTTTTGTGGATTATACTAGTAATAGGTAGTCTATGGGTAAGGTACAATTTTTGGAATAGGTTACTAAGCCAATTGATAGTAATAGGAAATACTAGGAGGAGGGAAGGGCAAATTCCACTCATGCAGTGAAGGACCTTAACATAGCGAAGAAGCTAAAAAATAGATGTGTAAAATCTCATATTTCTCTAGTTAAACTTATGTTGGGGGAGGATATTCAAATGAATGAGGTGGTTTCCATGGGTAATAAAACTCTGGTTAGAAGATTTTATGGTTGAAGTATTGGGGAGAGGACCCTCTGAGAATGGATACTAAATAATTATGAAATCTTTCTTGGCTACTCACCATCATTTTTTTGTTAGCAAGGGGTTGAATTAGTTTCCATTTTTAGGTAATAGATGACATGTAAAACATTTAAAAACACTACTTATAATTAGATTTGATGCCTTCATTTCTCAAATGTTGATCCCCATTTTTTAATGCTAGAACAAAAAGGGTGGACTCGATGCCTATCTGGGTAAACTTGCCTAGTCTCCCAATTGAGTTTTGGTCTTTGGATGTATTCAAAGCTATTGGAAACACACTTGGAAAATTCATGGATGCTAATCTAAGTTTTATTGAATCTAGTTTTATGTCAGCTGGAAAAATACTCATTCGAATAGATCTTCGTGAAGGATTGTTAGGGGAAGTTACCCTTCAAAAAGGTAGTCATTTATCGGTTCAAGCTATGGGTTCAATAGCTTGATTATCAAGGGATACCCTTTAGATGTTTTATATGTCATCAATAGGGTCATATGGTGGCTGAATGTAGCTTACCCTTATAAAAGTAGTATCATTAGTGCAAAGAGTTTGTTACATAAGATAAATATGAGGCTCAAGAGGGTTCACAAGTTACTAATAGATGGGTGGTTGCAGAATAGGGATAGATAAAAAAAGTACCGAATGAGTCTATGATCAATGAGTTACCTTCCAGACTCCATTGGGTGAAAATACAAAGGATGATGAACCTATTACTGGAAATACACATGTTGGCTCTTTGCAGGAAGGATTTGTAAACTCTACATTAGAATATGCAACACAATTTATGGTATCAAATGATTGTAGAAAATCCAATACTAAGGTGGGAGATATCAAGGTGTTGAACACTTTTGAGAATAGGCCTATTACTAGTTTGGACATGATTTCTAGAAGAGAGGTGGGAAACACTATTCATGACTCACCCTTTGATTCTAAGGATGAGTATAGGAACAACTCTATAGATTTGCCTATAGTAATCGAAGGGGAGTTTTTGCTTGATAAATTAGATACTAGTAATATGAAAGGGATGGTAGAAGGTCATTATAACTTAAATAAAAGAGTAACTAAAGTGACTATTGGAGAGAAATTTGTCAGGGGACTAGGTGTAAATCCCAATCGAGGTAGATATCGAAAAGGGAGAGGAATAAAGTCTCACATTTTTCTTGGAAAAGAGAAGTTTGCCATAGAAGTAGTTGTGGGGAAATAATCACATATTAAAGGGGTTATTAGAGCACATTTAACGCCCATACAAGTTTCAAAATGATTTGCATTTATCTTAATATAAGAGGGTTGGGACATCCCTCCAAAAAACTGGCCCTGAAAAGATTTATTCAAGTTCACAATCATGATATATTATTCTTATAGGAGACTATGTGTGAAGTGAGAAATCTTTGTACTAAACTAAAAAAGTATTTAGGTGGTTGGGAATTCATCTATGTGGATGCTATGGGTCGATCAGTGGGAGTGATCACTAGGTGGCAAGTTAGGACCTGTTTATGTATAAACTCTTGGGCTTTCAGGTCTGGTTTAGGTATTGAGCTTTTCTATAAAGAGATTGGTAAAGAGATGAATATTTTGAACATCTATGGTCCTTATCTTGAGAGAGTTCCATACTGGGATAATTTTTTTGTTATGGATATGCTGAAATAGAACATAATTATATTATGTGGAGATTTAAATCTTACTTTAGGTAGAGCTAAAGTATGGGGTCTACATGCTCAAGTTGATCCATTATCTGATTTTTTTATTTAAAGATTTGAAGAGGTTGGGTTATTGATGTTGCTCTTATTGAAATGTGTCCTACTTGGAGGAATAAGATAGTTGGTAATGATAGGATTGCTGAAAGATTGGATAGATTTCTTATATTTGATAACTTCTCCTTTGAACAAATTAGAATTAAACAATGGGTTAGAACTGGAGGTGACTCTGATCACTTCCCAATTTTTTTGAGTTGAACTTAGGGGAGAATAAACCACCTAGTCCTTTCAAACTTAATTTTGAATGGTTGAAAGATGTAGATTTTGTTTCTAGTATCAATGACATCTGGATTCCGTATCAGGAGGATTCGAACTTATCTACAACAATTCAATTTGAAACAAAATTGAAGCTGATTAAAAAAGTGGCTTCTTGTTGGGCCACTGAGAAAAGGAAAAAAGATGAAAAGGAATTAAGGGAGGTTGAACTCTTATTAGAACAATGGAGTCAAAAAGATTTTTTGGGTTTTGAAAATCAAGAGGAAAAGGTTGAGGTTTTTCAATTGGAATAAAGGAAAAGGAAGTTGTTTGATGCCAAAGAAGTTGAGTGGAGGTTAAAAAGTAGAGTTATTTGGTTAGCTCATGGGGATGAAAATACAAAAAAATTCATCAATATGTGAATCATCGAAAAAATGTCAACACTATTTGGTGATTGACTAACATTGAGGGTAATGAGGTATCAAATTTTGTTGATATTGGAAATTTAGGTAAGGATCATTTTGGAGAAATCTATAAGGAAGAGAGTAGGGTGTCTATTGCTGAGGTGATCAAAATGACTACTTTCTTTCCTAGTTTTGTGAATGATAGGACTAATGAAAGTCTTATTGCTGAAGTTTCTAAGGAGGAACTATAGGAGGTTCTTCATAGTTTTCAAAAGGATCAAATCCCTAGGCCAGATGGACTATCTATTGAGTTTTTTATTAGTTTTTATGAGATTATCGAAGGAGATTTACTAAAAGTTATCGAGGAATCCAGATCTCAAGGAAGAATGCTTGTTGCCTTCAATTCAACCTTCATTACTTTGATACCTAAATCGATTAACCCCACCACTTTTGAGGAGTATAGACCTATTTCCTTGTGTAATTATATATACAAAATTATTGAGAAGATTATTGCAAAAAGGATAAAGTCACTTTTATTAGACATCATTTCATAGGAACAATTTGGTTTCTTATCTAGACGCCAAATACATGATGTTGTAGGTGTGGCTCAAGAGGCTTTAGACTCGATAAAATCTAAGTGAATTCCTACTATGGTTGTTAAATTTGACCTATCAAAGGCTTAAAACAGAATGAGTTGGTTGTCTCTTTGGCTTATGATGTTGTATCTTGGCTTTTGTTTATAATTTGTCAACTGAGTGATGAATTATTTAACAATTGTTTCTTTCTCCATACTGATCAATGGGGCCAATACCATTTTTTTAGACCTGGTAGAGGACTGAGGCAAGGTTGTCCTTTGTCTCCTTTACTCTTTCTTCTTGTGGAAAAAGGTTTGAGTAGGGCTATTATTGCATCTAAAATTTTTGGTGATTTCAAGGGCATTAGGATGGGAGACACTTTATTTTTGACTCACTTATTGTTTGTTGATGATTTTTTGTTACTTTGTGATGGATCAAGAAGGGACGCCTGCAAGTTAAAGGAAATTTTGGATCTTTATTGCTTTGCTACTGGGATGAATATTAACACTGACAATTCTAATGTATCTTTTTATGGTATTAATGAGTTGGATAAGGGATTTTTATCTCAACTTTTTTTCTTTCAACAGGTGGATCTTCAAAGTGGTCTTAAGTATCTTGGGTTTTTTATTAAACCTAGTGATTATGGTCAAAAGGATTGGCATTGGCTCATTGCAAAATTTGAGAAGCAGTTATCTGTGTGGTATTTCAGGTGGATCTCTTGGGGTGGAAGACTCACTTTGGTCAAAACCATTTTGGAAATTATTCTGGTGTATTAGATGTCTCTGAATTTTATTCCTAAAGGGATTTTGGAGAAGCTCAGAAAAATTAGTTTCATGTTCTTATGGTCGGGTAGTAAGGACAGGAAGGGCATACCCCTTGTGAAATGAGAAAGGATTGTTTTACCTAAGGAAAATGGGGGGTGACGAATAAAAAATCCACACTTGTTTGCTAGTGTTTTGGTAGGAAAAAATGTTTGGAAGCTCATTACTGGAAGAGGGATTTGGTGTGAGGTTATCTTACAAAAATATATCAAACCTGCTACTTTTGTTGATTGGATTCGTAATCTGGAAAAGTCCCATAAGAATGGCTCTATCATTTGGAAGGCTACGGTCTCTACTTTCCAAATTATAATTAGGTGGTTAGTATGGAAAGTGGGTGATAGAGGGAAAATCAGAGTGGGGGGAGATCCCTAGGTTGGATGTGATGAGGCTTACAGACTTCCAAACACACTTATTAAACAACTTTGAGGGTAGGGATTTTCTACCTTTCTTAGATAGCTAATACAAATCTCACTACTATAAGGAGTCAATAATGTAAATCAATTGAGCTGTTGGGTCTGGTAGATGCTAAGAAAGAGGCTTGGATGGATTATCTTCAAAGCCTAATTTTTTTTGTGTGTTAGATTAAAAAATGTTCTTAATGAACTTATTTGGTCGAAAAATCAAATTAATAGCATATACACACCAATGTTGGGGTATGAATCTATTTGTAATGTTGATCGGGTAATTGTATGGGTTTGGTGGTGGAAAATTTTGTGGAAGCTGAGGTGCCCTCTAAAAGGGCATATATTCTTGTGGGTGGTTCTCAATAATAAGATTCTATCGTGGGAAAAATTTATAGAAGAGGGGACGAATTGGTCTGAATAAATGCCCTTTATGTAAGGTTTGTGATGAAAATGTAAATCACTTATTCCTCACTTGTGATTATATAGGTCATGTCTGGAGGGAATTTACGATTTTTACTGGTGAGCAAACTATATGAAATAGTGATAATATAGATGAATCTCTCTTTAGCTAGATGGGGAATCCTAATTATAAGCAGTTCAAAGCTTTACCTATTCTTATTCTCTGAGGAGTTTGGCTATCCAAAATGCTTGCATTTTTAATGATAAGATCATTTCACCTTAGTAGTTGACTTCCCAAAGTTTCAACATCAAAAAAAAATTTACTCAACTAAAAAGAGACAAAGATACTAGACAAATTATTGAAGAGGTCATCGACAAAACTGGGGCTTGGATTTATTTTAATGGGGTGGCACAAGGTGAACCTTAGGTATGTGGTGCTAGAGATATAACATTATTTAAAGATGACCACTGGGTAAAGTTTAGAGCAGGATTGGGGAGAGGTACAAACAACTTTGAAAAGCTTATGGTACTAAAATTGTCTTTGAGGCTTGCTGCTGAGAGGGGTATTAACCATCTGTAGGCATTTAGTGACTCCCAATTTGTGATAAATTATATGAATGGCGTGTTTTGGATGGATAATATATGACTCCAGCTTGTTTTAGAAGAGATTAACTCTTTAAAATCTTTTTTTACTAATGTGACCTTCCAGCATATATATAGAGAGAGAAACAAGATTTTTGATGAATTATCAAAAGCTGGTATTTAATTAATACCTAGATGATGGTTATTATAAGAACATCCTGATGGTTACATGGGTGATTATGAACACACACCCTTTTTCTAAATTTGTCTGCTCATTTTGATGGTTTTGTTTTTATGTTTTTCTTTCCTGATCTTTTGGGATTTTCTATTGTTGTGGTTTATTTTCTGTTCAATGTGGTTATTTTTTAACTACATTGGTCAGTTTAGGCTCATTCAAATTTTTGTTGTTGTAATTTATTTATTTGGACCTTTTTTTGGAATGTTGTTATCAACATCTGTAAAATGTAATCTCATTTTATTAACGAATTATGATATATTTTTCTCTGGAAAAAAAGTCTACCAAAGAATTCCTAGAGCTCATCAGTAATGGTATCATTAAGTCTTTTATGTATCCCAATTACATTCATTATTATTTTTGTATTTATGTTCAATGCTTAGCTAATTTTTGAAATCAAGTGTTTTCTCCTTGTTTGACCACTTATTGCACAAGTTATAATTATGCATAAGGTAACATTACAATCTTTCTTGCATATTTCCATGCCAACATTATGATATGCATCATGTAGATTTTCAACAATTTCCTTGTTTTCACCATCCATGTTAGATGTTCTTAGTCCTAGGGTGTACATTATAGGTGACATCTTAAAAAAATTTATCCATGAAACAAACAATTGACATTTTTTACTATCAAATTCTAAATTTTCAAATAATTATCCCCTTTTCTTTCAGCTAGTCTTCTTGAATACAGTCAAACATTTTATTGGGCATTGGTATTAATTTTTTTTGTCAACTTAAATTAAGTAATTGGCTTTTCTATGAAAAATACTTGGAGGTATTACTAATTATGGAATTTATTGAGATGATGTTTCATATCATTATGTTCACTACTAACTCATTTATTGTTTAGTGTTTCCATGAGATTTTTTTCATTGTTAATTTCATCATTATGTGTTTTCATGTAATTTTATTCATTATTAGGTGGTAAATCATCATGCATAGATAATCATCAATAACATTAAAAACTTCATACTTTGAATGTGATATTA
The DNA here is from genome assembly GCA_037957365.1 of Torreya grandis. Lineage (NCBI taxonomy): Eukaryota > Viridiplantae > Streptophyta > Pinopsida > Cupressales > Taxaceae > Torreya > Torreya grandis. The sequence continues at coordinate 2,058,352 of JARHVA010000195.1, forward strand.
CAACATAATTTGGACTATTAGGTAAACATTTATCATTATTATTCAATTCATCGTTATCTACAACATTTGGTTCATTAGGGATAATATTTGTACCTTGTCTTGAGTGAAATGTTTGAATTTGTACCCTTTAGTTTTTATCTCAACATTTGTAATTGCTCAGGTGTTTTGTGTTTTAACTTATTCCTCTTCTTTGAAAGAGATCTATCACCCATTGCTAGACATACTTGATAGTTTTTAATGGTGGGATCCAGACAAACAACTTGATTCCTTATTATCTTCGACATGCAAGGCACAAAATGATGTAGAGAACATAAGTGGGGACAAAATTCTTGAAAGAGATTAAAAATAAATATTAGAGGAAGATTTTTATTTATTGTGAAATTATAATGTGTATGTGTTATATCTATATAGTTATATATGATATAACTATGTTATTAAAATTTTATGTGATGTAATTGGGATTAATTGATGTCCAAATCACATCCTAGACAACTAAATTTAGGTTCACACATGGTTCAATTAGCCACCAAAAACATCCTATACTCAAAGTTAAGTTCAAGGGGTTCAAATTATCCCCAATTGCCTTTGTGAATGCATTTGTGATAAAATTAGGGCTGATTGAGCCTTGAATCACATTTTATAGTCATAATTTAGTTGAAGGGGCTCAAATTGGTCCAATCTTCCTTCGTGATTGAATTAGTGGACTATTTTGTTTGAGGTGTTATGATAATGAAGATGATTATCACCCAAATTACATCTTATATAATCAAAATTAGGTTCATAGGGTTTAATTTCATCCAAATTGCATCATTGATTGTAGCTATCAATTAATTGGCTTAATATGTTAAGAAATATGAACTAGTTTAGCTCTAAATCAAATCATAGACTTGTAGTTAGGTTCAATATGTTCATATATGCCCCAATTACCTTCATGTTTGCATTTTTGATAAAATTAGGGTCGACTAAGCCACATCTTGCATCCCATACAATCAATTGAGCCATAAATTAGGTTCATGGGCTCAATTTGGCCCAAATCACATTTCTAATTACACTAATTGTCTAATTTGATCAATTCATGACAAAATCAGATCTAATTTATCCCCAAATCATGTCATGCTCTTGTATTTAGGTTGAAGGGGCTCAGTTGTATTTGCATTTTTTATAAATATTAGGGTTGATTAAGCTAGTATTGCATCAAATGTTAGGTGACCCCTTATCCAATGGAAGCACAATTGATTACTTTCTTATAAGCAATTAAACACAAAATTATACCAAAATGATTAAGTAACTAGAAACTCGAGACAACAAAGAATTTGAGAGACAATACACACTCTTGTATTAGATATTACTAGAAGAAAATACAATAAGGAAGATGCCACTTCTTCCTCCACCTCAAAGGCTTGCCACACCTCAAGACCTTCTTCCCTCTCTCTCTTGCTCAACACAACAACTCTATAGCCTGAGTTATTATCCCTCCTTGAATGCTTCAGCTGATCTCCTTGACCTTACACCTGTAGATCTCCTTGACCTTGCTTGCTTTAATGCTTTTACTTGCCTTCTTGATAATTACAATACATGCCTCATGGATCTTTAAATAGAATCCCATGCATACAAAAATAGAAATCTAACTACAATAATTAGACACACAGCTCATGACTATAATTAGTCATTTGACATGTAAACACTCGCTTCACTTAACTGACTGTTCGTCAATAGCAGTTCTGGAACACACAAGCGACCGACGTCGATCCCTGCTTGCCTGGTGCTACCGATGTCAGCAGACTAGCTGCCATCGTCGGTTGCCTTCTGTACTGCATCTGACCGATGTCGGTCATGCTGTCGATGCCGGTTCTTTTGGTTCTTCAGCAACCTCTTCTTCGTGTCTGCAAATAGTTGAAGCTTTTAGCTCCACACCCTAACAATCTCCCACTTGGAGATAAAGAGCTGCTACTGTACCCGTACCTGTACACCATTTATTTTGCTCTCTTGGCTCTGTATCACTCTTCAAAGTCACTCTTGAAGACCAACCACCATGCAAACCTGTGATGCTATACCTGTCACTTATGTCACAAGAATTTTGTTGCTCCCAAATTCTTCATGACATACTTCTGAACCAACTCTACCCTTAGCTCAAAAAACTCCCTGTATATGAAACCCTACAACAAGTAACACAATATAGTAATAGGATAATGTAGCTAATATTATCCAACCTGGTAAAGATAAAATACAATGGTCAAACCTCCATTATTCTGCAGCCTAACCAAGACCATATACCAGAGCCTTCTGTCTCACGTGTCCATCCACTCTCTTCTCTAATATGGGAATCCATCCCTCTATCCAGTGCTTTCTTTTAGCTGACAACTCTACCAACAAATACCTGTTTGGTTCTTCTCCAAGGACTCACACTCCTCATCCATGCCAAGCTCCCACTGTTTCTGAAATCTACCTGCATTGCTTCTTCCATCTTCCTAGTTCTTGACTATCAGTAAGCAATATAAAGAAGGTGAACAATGAATATGAGGTTCACTTACCATTTCTAACCTCCATATGGGTGTTTGAGACTCCTTGACAGCTTGCTATCCACCCAACATCTATTCCAGTGATCGATCTCGGCCATCTCCCAGTTTGCTCTTGACCGATGTCAGTTCCCTGCATTGACCCTAACTGTTGATGTCATTTTCCTGGCTGACGCCGGTGTCCCCCCTGCCGACGTTGATCCTGATGACTGACGTCAGACTTCTCCTGCCTGACCTACCGACCCTGCTGGTCTGCACATGACCGATGTCGATTTCTGTTTGGCCGACGTCGGTGCCATGGGATCACCGGCGTCGGTACCTATGTTTTTCTGTAAGTGATGAATTTTTCATCTGCAAGCTCATCTTGGATCAAACCTCTATCCATACTGCCCTGCTCAGATTTAATCAACCCCTGTGACTGATCTCTGTCCTTCATCTCCTCCATAAACACCAAGGCTTCTTTGTTCCTGTCAAAAGCATCAAATTTCCTTTTTCTGCAATGAACTCTATCTATGCTTTCTGAATTTGAACACATACCTTTCGAATCAAGAACTTCCATTCCCTTCTTATTCATGTGACCAAGTCTATTAAGCCACATCTTCGAATCTACATCTGAAGTAGATAAACCAAAAGTAGAATCAGCAATACAAGTAGATAGATAAAGAGTATCTACTTTCTTACCTCTTGCTAGAATAAGTGCACCCTTGGTAACCTTCCAAGAATCCGATGTGAGGGTTATTGTGCATCCCTCATCACCCAACCTTCCAACATAAATCAAACTGTGCTTCAGAATTGGAACATGCATGACTTCCTTCAACACCCATGTGTTGTCAATCTACAATATCAGCTGCACTTTTCCTTTGCCAACTATCTGACAAGGCGTACCATCCCCTAAATAAAGCACTCCAAAGTCTCCCTATTCATACTCATGGAATAAATTTATGTTTGGGGATGCATGAAAAGATGAACCAGCATCTAAAATCCATGATCCTACTTGACTATCCAAAGAAAGTATGAGAGCATCCTGTACCATAATATTTGCATCCTTTGCTTCTTCAATACCTGCATGTTGATTCTCTTTATCTCTAAACCAACACTCCTTTGTGTGTCCTTTCTTTCCACAAAACCAGCAGGTAATACCTTTGGATTCGGATCTCCTTCCCGACCTTGATTTCCCTTGCTCAACCTTCTCCCTTTGCCTTCCCCTACTTTCTACACTTAGAGCATTCCCTGATGATTCACCTGTGCTTCTCCTACGTATTTCCTCATTCAAGATCACACTCACAACATCATCAACTTTTAAAATTTTAGAAGCAGATGCAGAATTACTTACTGCCATAACCAAACTGTCCCAACTTTCAGGCAAAGAACATAAAATCAAGAGAGCCTTTACCTCATCATCAAAAACAATATTGACTGAAGCTAATTGGTTTACCAAACCATGGAAATCACTGAGATGAGTATGTATCGATCCACCTTCCTGCATTTGCAAAGTAAATAACTGCTTCATAAGATATACCTTATTAGAAGCCGAGGGCTTTTCGTACAAATTCGCCAAGGATTTTATCAACTCTTTCGTTGTCTTGCACTGTGATAAGTTTGAAATCACAGATGATGCAAGGCTCAACCTTATGGGACTGAGAGCCTTTTGATCAAGAACACTCCATTCTTCATCCTTCATATCTGTGCGCTTGCATGCAACCCCACCCAACGGTAAGTACAAATCCTTCTGATACAGATAATCCTCTATCTGCATCCTCCAATGTTGATAATTTTTGCCGTTAAACTTCTCCATTCATAGCTTACTTTCTTCTGCCATTACTGAACTCCCACTCAATCAGAAAACCCTGTGAATGACCTGTAATCAAAAACAATACCCTGCTTCCTTCAAATCGTAGCTCTGATACCAACTGTTAGGTGACCCCTTATCCAATGGAAGCACAATTGATTACTTTCTTATAAGTAATTAAACACAAAATTATACCAGAATGATTAACTAGAAACTTGAGACAACAAAGAATTTGAGAGACAATACACACTCTTGTATTAGATATTACTAGAAGAAAATACAATAAGGAAGATGTCACTTCTTCCTCCACCTCAAAGGCTTGCCACACCTCAAGACCTTCTTCCCTCTCTCTCTTGCTCAACACAACAACTCTATAGCCTGAGTTATTATCCCTCCTTGAATGCTTCAGCTGATCTCCTTGACCTTACACCTGTAGATCTCTTTGACCTTGCTTACTTCAATGCTTTTACTTGCCTTCTTGATAATTACAATACATGCCTCATGGGTCTTTAAATAGAATCCCATGCATACAAAAATATAAATCTAACTACAATAATTAGACACGCAGCTCGTGACTATAATTAGTCATTTGACATGCAAACACTCACTTCACTTAATTGACTGATCGTCAACAGCAGTTTTGGAACACACAGGCGATCGACACTGGTCCCTGCTTGCCTGGTGCTGCCGACTAGCTGCCGTCACCGGTTGCCTTCTGCACTGCATCTGACCAACGTTGATCATGATGTCGATGCCGGTTCTTCTGGTTCTTTAGCAACCTCTTCTTCGTGTCTGCAAACAGTTGAAGCTTTTAGCTCCACACCCTAACATCAAATACAGTTGACTAAGCCATAATTTAGGTCCATGAGGCATAATTTGGCCCAAATCATATCTCTAATTTCACTAATTAATTAATTAGGTCAATTCATAATTAAATTTGAGTTAATTTAACCCCAAATCACATCCTACTCTTGTAGTTAGGTTGAAGGGGCTCAAATTGGCCCTAATTTCCTTTGTGATTGATTTGGTGTACTACTTGGTTTATTTTGTTATGATATTAGGGTTGATTGACCCCTAAATTACATACTCTATAGTCAAAATTAGGTTCATGTGGTTTAATTTCATCTAAATTGCATCATTGATTATAGCAATCGACTAATTGGCTTGATATGTTATGAAATGTGAGCTAGTTTAGCCCCAAATCACATCCTAGACTTGTACTTATGTTCAACATGTTGACATTATCCCTAATTAACTTCAAGTTTACATTTATAATATAATTAGGATTGATTAAGCCATATTTTGCATCCTATACAATTAATTGAGCCATAAATTAGGTTAACACGACTCAATTTGACCAAATCACATTTCTAATTACACCAATTGACTAATTAGATCAATTCATGATGGAATTTGAACTAATTTAGCCCAAAATCATGTCTTTCTCTTTCAATCACATTGAAAGGGCTCAAATTGGCCTCAATTTCCTCCTTGATTGAATAAATCCACTATTTGGGTCATTATATGATGACATTAGGGTCAATCTCACTCCAAATCACATCATATACAATTAAAATTACGTCCATGTGCCTCAATTTTTCTAAAATAATGTCATTAATTGCAAAATTGGACTAATTGGCTCAATCTATGATGAAATCAAAGCCAATTTAGCCTCAAATCACATTGTATAATTGTAATTAGGTTCAAGGGCTCATATTGACCTTAATTACCTCCAAAATTGAACTAAATGACTATTTAATTCATTATATGATGACATTGGAGTTTCTTGAGCCCAAACCACATCTTATACATGTTAACTTGCATCTATCATTGAACCAAATGCTTATTTGCTTCACTCTCTAATGAAATTGGAGTTGATTAAGCCCTAAATCACATTTTATAGTCATCGTGAGGTGGAAGGTGCTTAAATTAGTCCAATTTACTTTAGATTGAACCAATGGACTATTTGGTTTATTTTGTTATGACATTGGGGTTGAGATCCTCAAATTTAATCTTATATAGTCAAAATTAGGTTCACGAGGCTCAATTTCACTCAAATTACAACAATTCACTCATTTGCTAAATATGTTAGGAATTCTAAGCTAATTTAGCCCTAAATTACATCATATAGTTGCAGTTACGTTCAAAGGGTTCTAATTGACCCTAATTACCTCCACCATTGAAACAATTGACTTTTTCATTCATTTTGTAATGAAACTAGGTCTAGTTGAATCCCAAACTATATTCTATATAGTCAAAATTATGTTGGCATGCTCACCAAACTTACATCACTTTATCGATTATGTCCTTTTTGTGGTAGTGTATATATTGACACACTCCACTTTAAAAAATATATAATAAAATTATAAATGTAAATATATATACATAAACACGCATACATAGATCCATTTTTTTAATGCAATCTCAAAATAACATGTATGCGCTATAACATGTTTAAATTCAAAAACCATGTCTTTTGGCTCAAAAATGGCTTGAATTTCTGAGCCTAAGTCTTGAACCTATTAACACACGACCAAATTCAAGTTTATTGATAGTAATAAAATCCAACTTCCATTTTAAAAAACACTATGAATTTCAATGAGACAATTCATAAAATTATAACTACGATGTTGAGCACACTCTCCTCTTTCCAAATATATGAGTTTTTTTAATTTTTGGATTATTTTAAAGTTTTCATCTATGTTGATTTCTAACTATGGCTTTTTTAGGCCACTACATGTTGCAAATATACATGCATATATATGTTTATGTATTTGTTTTTATTGATCTAAATGCCAAAAAAATTATACGGTCACAAACTAGGCCTAATTCTATATGCATTTAAAAAAAACTAATTTTCATGTTTTTTGAGGTAGTTAAGGGGGTTGTATGGCCGATTATCCATTTTTTCAATTCTTAGGATCTATTTACTTGTAAAATTAATTAAAAATATATATTAATTATTATATATATATATATATATATATATATATATATATATATATATATATATATATATATATATATATATATGGGTCACAATCTAGATGATCTTATCTAAATTTACACCAAAGGGTTTCAAACAATACTAGACAATGCTAAAAAAATGAGGGATCGTATGGCCCACTATCTACTCTATTTTTATTTTAAAAGTAGGAGTTACTCTTCAAATTTTAAATGTTTGACCTACTTCTACTTAACCATTTTTTTTCAAAAAATAGTGTTTTAGAAGCTAGACTAGAAATATTACAATACATGTTCTTATATCATCTTCAAATTTTGGGTGTAACCATCTCAAATAATCTACATAAGTTGAGATTTCTCAATTTTCAGAAAAAACATGTTGGGTAAGCCTCTTTTTGTCCCCCAACTTTATACACTTCCCCATTCAACAAAGACACAAGTACCTTAAATCCATGCAAGTTGATATTAAAACTACTCCAGACCAAAATCAGGTGTCTACATAATGCCTCACTTCAGTATGTGTATTCACATACATTCTAACATAAAACAAACAAGTGTCCCTAGGAAGGATCTCATAAGTTTTTGCAATCAAAACATGTAAGAGTTTTTAAAGTCAATATAGGAAATGTTAAGTATCTAAAATTCAAAAGGAAAGAGAGGTTACCTTATTATCACTGTGAAAAGTCGATGAAGATCTTGGAACAAACATTTGCACTCTTGTGGTTGGAATATGAAAACATGTGTACCTACAACATGTAGGAAACATTTGCAATTGAATCATGTTAGGTCAATTAACAAAGAAAAAATGGATAAGGCTACATGTTTATTTAAAAAAAGCTTACACAAAATTGTTTGAGCTTCATTCACATTAATTGAATAACCTTTTATGCAAGTTTAAATAATATTTGGCTTCACCAAACTTTAACAACCTTATGGGTCCAACTGCCCACTATATTAACTACATAACTAACATAATAAATTAATGAATAACATTAATTTATTACCTAGTATTAATCTAATGGGGATGTCTCACACATGAGATGCATACCTCAACAACCATTCTAATAAATTAACAACATTATATGAATTAGATCACACGACTTAACAAATAAATGTTTATACATAAATCCATAATTAGGGAACTAATGAAATCAATGAAACAAAATGAAAAATATGAACAAATATGACTGATTTGTATGAAATCTAGGAAGTCATCTTTGTGAAATCCATGTCTCAAAAATTGCATCATCTTTGAGTATGCATCTCATTAAAGAGATCAAGTGGAGCCTAATATGCACTACCATGTGCTTACTTTTATATGAGGGAGAAAGATAATTTGTTATGTAATGCTTTGATTGTTGTGTATTATTAAGTGAATGCAATCTCAAAGAGAAAAAATAAGCGGATCATATGCCATTATTTCAAGGTGTGAGAGATGACCATCTGAAATGCATATATCAAAAGAAAGGGATTACGTATACCATATGTGTGTGTAAAATTTGTTATCATCATGGGGAAGTTCATGTAGGCTTTTGAGATGGGATGTAAAAAACAAAGGCAAGAACCACAAGCAAAATAAACTAGCATGACTAAGTAAAATGAAGAGGATAGAAGAATGCAAATTTTGTACATAAAGAATGGATCACAAGAAATCAATGAGTAAGGAGGAAACTCAAAGCATATATTCCATAAGAAGAACTCAATAAGGAAGTCAAAAATAAAAAAGATAACAAAAAATATGAAAAGGGAATAAGGTAACTTCAAAATTCAAATAAGAAAAGAGAAGGATCATATGAAGATTGGAAAACAACTGAAAGCAAAGAGGGACCTGAGGGTGTAACAAATATGGAATAATGTTAAATAAGAAAGAATAATACGAAAAATCCAACACAAAAAGAATTAAAAATGAAACCAAGTCAAGAAAGCAAAGAAAAACAAGTAAGAAAGGAAAACACAAAGAAAATGAATCAATGTATAAGAGACATAGATAACTCAAGTGCAAACATATGGGATTAGAAATCAAGGTTGACCAATACTATTAGGAGAACCATCATCATATTCTATATAACTGCAAGTAGTTCTATCTTCAAGGAAAATATTAGGATATCTAGGTATCCATGAGTCTAAAATATATAACACATTATTATCATCAATATATTCATCATTGTTATATAAATCATTAATGTAATCATCAACATTATAATTATCATCACTGTAATCGTTATCATTGCAAGTAGTCATGTTAGAATTTATATCCCTTAGTAAAGTATCATATTCCTTTATCTAAATGTTAACTTGAAAATTTGTCTCTTTTGTATATGTTTTTTCTTGAGTCAATGCAAGAGGTTGTGATAAGATTACTTTGCTACATGGATGAGTAGGTGTTTGAACTTGACGTGAACTTGTTTTAGGTTCTATGCTTAGTTGTTTATTTGGTATATATTTAGATAATACCTCATTTTGAACATGTGGTGGAGGATAATATGTAGTGCCTTGGATAGTTATCACATTATTGTCATGAGCATATTTTAAGCACTAGTTTGGTATTGAAATATTTATTTTCATCTGATTAAGTCATAGTATTGCAAGCAATACATCATATGTTTATTCATTTGGTAATAAATGAAACAAAATTAATATGGTCTTATGACCCACTATGATATGTAAGGTAATTCATCTAAGTAGTTTTCAAGTAATTCCATCATATTCTTTAATAATAGTGGTTGTAGTAGCTAAATCCCTTTGATTATGTCCAACACTAGTGACAAATTTCAATGTGCACTTATTTATAATCAAACCATTATTGATCACAATTCTATTTTTTATCTATGAATATTTATCAATGAAGGATAAAATGAAGAGTGGTCCATTATTATATTTATTCTTTGAAATTTCATGGCCATAGAATATAATTAGAGGATGTTCATTGTGTGTTGTATTGACCACATTGACGAATCCATCAAGTATACGAGCTTTAAAATCTTATGATGATTATTTTTAAGCTATCACATGAACATTTCCTTGGTCATTGGATAGAGTGACATGATTTGGAAGAGGATTTGTAAAGATTTTCAGATGTTGGTTTGGTTGTGTCACTGATTCATTCAAAGTATTATTGTGACCCTCCACTTGGATTTGACTAATTTTAATGACATCTTGGACCTTTTGTTTTAAAGTGATATATCTTTTTGAGGAATGTTTGAGAACTCTATGATAAACAAAATATGCATTGGCATCATAGTTCTTAAGCAAGTCCCTTTGTCACATCCCTTTTTTTATGTTGAATTATTTAAATAATTAAATGTGTTTTTATGCATTTAATGAGTTATTCTTAGTTATTAACATTAATTTATGCGGTGGAATAATTTCCTTATGTATGTGTGTTAGGATGGTTATAGGGCCCTTCATCTTATAGGAGAGACTAAAAGGGGAATGCCCTTCAGAAGACTAGAGGGGTGAATAGATATGAGAGTTCTCATTTTACTATTAGTTGATTTTGTAGTGTAATTACGAAATTAGTTATTGACTCTACTTGTTTTCATAGCATGGAATGACTACAATGATATCATATATATGTGTGTGTGGGTGGGGAGGGGGTGTGTGTGTTATCTTCTCCACCAAGATCTTGTCATGTGTCATTACTAGCAAATGGTTGTTATTGTGTTTGTATGATTTCCTCCTATTTGTCATATTGTTAACATTGCTTTGATGAGCATAATTCCTAAAAGAATATCGTAGGAGTCTCAGTTAAGACTTGTTATTGAATTATTGCTTCACAAAAACATTATTTTGTGCATGAGGCCTAACACAAGTTATTTATATTTGTATATATAGAAATATGTATATGTACCTAGGCTTAGAAAATGTAGGTAAGGTATTAGCTCTGTGAGGTATTAGCTTAGAGCTATGTCATAGTCATATTAAATTAGAAAGACCCTAATAAGCATGTCATATTTGAGAATAAATCTTCTTTATTATAAAAGTTGCATATTTATGCAACAAGGCATTGGATTCATAATTTTGAGAGCTCTAGGGATTTTTTTTTAGGTTTATAATTTTGGGTTCTTTTTTTGGAAACTGAGTTTTAAGAAGGATTTTGGAAACCTTTATATTCATAAAATAATGACACATCCTCCCTCACAATTCTCTCCCTTGTCGTAATCACATGTAAATGTTTGGGTTGTTAACAAAGAATTACAAAAGGGTCTTATGTTGGGGGTTGATATTTTAATAAATTTGTTTACAATGGTATTATGTGACATTATAAGTTTAAAATTTGTTAAAAAAAATTACATCTTAAAATAAGGAGCAACTATTGTTTAGGAAGAAGTTTTTCCTTGAAGGTTTTTTTCATGTTGCTCAGAGCAGTTCAAAGAAACAAGAAAAAAGACTTCAGGTTTGCCCTAATCGATGACTTCGAGCTCTCTTAAAAAGAAGAGTTCGCATTCACAACACATGAAGACTTTGGGTTTTCATGACCGCAAGACTTTGGGCTTTCATGAAAATAAGACTTCAAGATTTCAGTAAAAGAAGACTTTGGGCTTTCATATATAATTAACTTTACCTGAGAAGCCTGAAGTAAGTAAGAGGCAATGGAAAACCCGAATTATTCTTGAACAATGGTTCATGGGTTTTCAAGAGAGGAAGACTTTGGGCTTTCCTACATCAGTAAATTCAGCAAAGAATCCTAAAGTAAGAAGTGGAGAACCTGATAAATGCAAAATTAGCATGGCTCAATCCAAATTTGAAGATACAGGGATTGCACTTTACTCGTACAGGTCAACATCACATGAGGATCCAGGATTAAAGACTAAATGACTAAAGCAAATCTAATAGAAGCAAAGATGACTCAAGTTGAAATAAGATGAAAACAAGAACCACATCTCGTCATTAAAGCTCCTGAAGAAAATAAAAGAGTTATTTGCACCCATTTATATAAAGTGGGTGAGTGACTTGAATAAAGACATGGATCCATGCTTTCAACCATACCATCGACAAACAGCTACCTAGAATAGGTTCAACCATGACACTATGCAAGCATGAAGGTTTTGTCTTCACAAATAAAAGGATCTTCAAGTCCCTCTCCATCATTATGACCCCCTCTTTTTCCTCTCACATAATGTCCCCTCTTCTCTCATCCCTTTCTGTTATATATACAAATGATTAAACCTTAAAAAAGGATCCTTTGACTGGTGATAGAGACACTCTATTAAAATTTCCTTATAATACTCTTTTGAATCAATACAAGACAACTTTTTGATTTTCATTGAATTCAAGTGTGCATTATTAAATTTTAACTTGTAGAATGTATGTTTTCCCTCATCATCTGTGATTTCTCTATGCACCTCACTTTAGTTTTCTTGGTTTCTTGTAAGTTGTGTGATGTGTTGGCCTTTGGTGCCTTTTTGAAGCATTACGAGTCATAGTGTCTCTCCTACATACCTATTTCTTCCTGCCCTTCAAGGTGCATCTTCCCCTTTGACCTCCACACAACTACTTTACTTGCAGATCTGAAATAGGATTAGCTAGACTTGTCTTGTTTAATTCTAGTAGTAGTCACTAAGGTTCCCAGTCTGAATGTGGATCACTCTCTTTTGGTTAGATTTTCCTTAGTTAGCAGTAGATTTTCCTTTTTAGGTTATCCTCCTATCCCTTTTCCTTAGTTAGCAATATATTTTAGCGTAGGAAATGAGAACTAAAGTGAAGCATCTGAGGAAGTAGCCTCATTAAAAAGTCTAGAGGTTCAACGTCATGACAAGATACCCATAACCTGAGGTGTCCCAATGCTTGTAGCTAGGAGTGAGAGAGCCTAAAAAACTCTCCCACAAAGGGTGTAATTATAGCCTACAATAGTTTTTAGCATGCCTGGTGGGACCACCTTCAAGGAAGATTGGTCAAATTTGATGTTGATTTGATAAATTTACAGCGGTTATAGCTTTGATCTTCTAGTATCTAGCGACTCCAAAAAACACTCAACAATCTGGTGGTAGAATAGTAACTATCTGTCATGCCAAAGGTGACTACACGATCATCTTCTAGAGGTATTCCTTTTGAATTTATTGAATTACCTTAAAACTCAACAGGAAGGTTAAGGTTCGCCCATACTCACCCATACGTAGGAAACTATTTTCTTAAACTAGTTGTGAGGTATACCTACGCAAGAAGACCCTTGTTAGCCCCTTTGCTACCATGATTCTCCAAAGATCTTTCATAGGCTTTAGTGACCAAAGTCCTCTGAATTTGTCACAATATGATCTTATGGCAGTAGCAACCCTCAAAAGCATCCCATATTTCATAGGAGACCAAGTTATAACTCCTACTGAACACATCAGACATCCAATTTTTGCAATATCCATAATGTCAAAGTAAAAAATGTAGCTATCAAACTATTGGTTGTATCCTTTAACGTAAAGGCTTTATATTGGTATAGAGGTTTAGCTCCTAACTCTATTCAATCATGGGATCAGCTGGGAACAACCTTATGTAAGAGATTTGTAAATAAGAGTGATCATTTGTCACTAGCAGAACAATTGACTACGATCAAGAGAGCTCTTCATGAAGTTATGCAAGACTTCAACACAAGATTCTAAAAATTTTGGGACAGAATTTCAACCACTATTAGACCATCCCCTAACTTTGCATTCTTGTACTATTTGAAGGCTCTAAACAGTGACATTAAAGTAATGATCCAATCCATGGGAGGGAACATATTATCAGATGCTTATGAGGTGGCTATTAAAGCAAAAAATTACCTAGTTCAGGCTGACAATCTTACTCCTAGACCTCTAATGCCTCTTTTCCTTGAGATCAAACCACCTCCTATAGTTGTTCCCCCACCTGATGTTATTCATCCAACTCCAATAATTATTGCTATACCTTCACCTAAGCAAGAAAATGCCTCCACTAGCGGGTCAAGTGATTCCCAAGAGCAAAAACATTACCTATAACTTAAAAGCATGCTCTAATCCTTGATAAATGATGTAGTAAATGTAAAAAGGTAGGTTCAATTCAATAAACCTTATCAAGCTCCATATCAGCCTCAACAAAAGTCTTATCAAGAAAATAGGCCACCCTACAAAGGAAATTTCCAAGGATAAGGTCAAGGACAGGGGCAGCCTAACTAGGCTAGACAAAACAATTATTGTTGACCATTTTGGTCATGCAGGCCAAAAATTGGTCTCCTTCTTTCCCTACTATTCTAAGCCGTCAGTCTTGGATGTATCCACCTTCTGCAAATGCTCAATTTCCCTTTGGAATAAGTCTTGTTCTTATAAAGAATTGATAGATCTAAGATCTTTAGGTTTTAGTTCAGTATGGAGCTTATTTCGCTTTGAACAAATGCCTTAGACAAGCCTTTTGACAAGGGAATGGCCCAGCAAGCGTGAAAGTCTCTTACAAAACCCCGAAGGTCAAGTGCCCTTGCGGATGGCAATCAGGTGCAAACGGGACCATTCAATAGGGTCTAAAGGGTAATTGTGACCCAAAGTGCCCTTGCAAAAGGCAGTGAACACCTTCAAGAAAGTGAACAAGACAAAAAAGGGGTAGAGTTTTCCTTCGAAGAAAGACAAGGCAAAAGAAAAAAGATTCCTTCAAACTTTTGTCTGAAGGAAATCAAAGGAGAAAAATAAAGGTTGAATTCCTTCAGACAAAATGCCTAAAGGAATTCCTTCAGACATTTTGTCGAATGAAATTCACAAGGCAATGAGTCAAACATAAGATTAACCTTCGAAAAGAAATCCGTGGCAAAATGGCAAAGGCAAATTTCTTTGGGCAAAAGTCTGAAGGAATTCCTTCAAACATTTTATCCGAAGGAAAAGACTGACCGAAAGAAAGAAAGGGGCCAAGGCATGAAGGAAGGTTTCCTTCAGGTAAAATGTCCAAAGGAATTCCTTCAGACATTTTGTTTAAAGGAATTGAGAAGCCAAGGTAGCCCGAAGGAGCCCAAAGGGCAAGTGCCCTTGCGGGGGACTCTTGACTACCAAAAGGAGGACCTTTTCCAAGCTCTAAAGGGACACCTTCCCTTTGGGAGGGTTCAAAGACAAAAGGCTGAAGGAATTACCAAAGGGGTGATGGGCTCAAAAACATCAAATTTAGCATCGTGAAATAGCCATTAGAATTCAAACGTCATGTGATGTCCCTGCAGATATCAAATTCAAGACAATGGGATAGCCGTTGGCTTTCAAATGGTGACGGGCACGCGAATGTCAACTTTATGATAATGAAATAATCATTAATATTTAAATGCTTGAGTGTGAACCTGAAGGAATTCAAAGGCCTTAAGGCCAAAAGGAAGAGATTGCTGAGAAAGGAACCCAAAGAGCCAAGAAAAGACAAAAGCTAGGAAAAGACAAAGGCCAAGAGTGAACTCAGCGACTCACTGAGAAAGGAGTCCGAAGAGCCAAGCACAGACACGGACAAAACAACCCAGGTGGTAAAAGAAGCATCAATAGAAGAGTTATTACAATAGTTGCAATAGTCCCTATGAATGGTCATCAAAGAGCATGAATAGTGAAGGCGTGCCCTATTTTTCCTCATTTTGCATTAATGAGCAGACAACCACATGAATCTCTTTAAGAACTGGTCTTGTTTGTAGACAAAAGGGCATGGCCCATGCTCTCACAATAATGTTTAATATAATTTAAACATCAAATTCAAGACTGACAACTACCACAACATGGCTTCATTCAACAGACTTCCTCTTCCCAATGAATTCAATGCAGCATGGGCCACTTATGGAAAAAGGCACCATTGCTTTCTCTTCTCTATATATTTTAAACTCTCATTATGAGAAAGATATCTCTCATTTTTTAAGGCAAAGCCCTACCAAAATTTCACCTTGAATCAATAGAATGCATTTTACCTCTATTTGACTGGTTATATCTCTGAGTGTGTCTAAGTATTAAGCTTGTGTTCAGTCATTTTGCATAATGCTTTCACAAGTTTGACACCAACATACCTAGTATAGACAAAGCACCATTTCTGTAGGTAACAAGAAGTGTTATATTTAGAGCGTAGAGATAGAAGAGGGTTATCAGACAATGTGTTTTTCTACAGTGCCTATGGTAAGTTCATTTTATGTGTGTCTTCATTAAGCCTCCTTATTAAAGCTCCCTATAGTCTAGTGTTTTCATCATATAAAGTGTATTTATGTCCTCTTCTCATCTGAAGTGTGAGTAAATGAGTAGATCAAACTTTTTTGGTGCATCACCATATTAGTTTAGGTTATATTTTTAGTTTTCTTTCTCTCTTTTCGACCCCCCCTTTTATATATTAGCAGTAGTAGTGAAATAACTCAAAGATGCATCAAAGGGAGCTAGCCCTTATCTAGAGATTCTCCCCCTAGTTTTTCCAGACCCACAACAAGAGGGGAGTCTTTATTGTGCCACATGGAAAATAGGAGCTCAGCCTCCTATAAAGGGTGCAATCTATAGTGTCAATAGTTTTTTGCACGCCTGGTGGGACCAATTTTTAACACTAAGAAAAGTTATAGGATTGGTGCTAGTCCTGTTACAACAAAAAAAATAATCATTAATCCAGCATTTGGTGACTCCATTATCAAGAGCATCAGTCTCTGGTCAAAGATCAGTCAACACCCTATGCCTAAGGTCACCACATGATCTACTGCTAAGGGTGTCCCTTTTGAATTCATTGAACTACCATTAAACTCAGGAAGGTGACTGAGGTTTGCAAGGAATCATCCTTATTCAGCAAGGCATTTTCCTAGACCTGCTATAAGATACACTTACGCAAGAAGTCCTCGATTGAATCCTGTCATAGCTATGGCTTTACCTTCTTTGGCCTTTCATGGTCAGAGTCCTTTGAATCTTTTGCATTATGACCCAATCCCAGGTACAACCCTTAAGAGTGTGCCTCCCTTTAATGGAGAAGGGCCTATTACTGCTATTGAGCACATCAAAAATATTGCCAACCTCTACAATATTCACAATGTCACTAAAGAAAACATTGCTATCAGATTGTTGGCATTGTTTTTTAAAGGCAAGGTTTTGGATTGGTATGGGACTCTGCCTATGAATTCAGTTGACACATGGAATGAATTGGGCACCCTCTTAACAAACATATTTGAGGAGAAGAGTGACCACCTCTCGCTTGCTGAGCAACTAACCACTATGTAGAGAGCTCCACATGAATTTATGCAAGATTTCAATACTCAATTTCAGAAGACATAGGATAGAATCCCCATTTTGGTAAGGCTAATCCCAAGCTATGCTTTCCTTTTTTATTAGAAAGCGTTGAACAGTGACACCATTGTCATGATACAGTCCATAGGAGGACATGTGTTGCCCGCTGCCTATGAAATAGCCATATCAACTAAGAATTGCCTGGTGCAAGTGGGAAAGATAGCCCCTAGACCTCATATGTCGCTCTTCCCTAAATTACCACCTCCAGTCTAGATTGTTGCACCCAACTTAACTCTTCTTTCTGGCATAGAAAAGCTAACTGCTACTTTGTCCAATGACCTTGATGAAGTCAAAATCTTGTTGCAAAGCATGACCAATGTATTGGTGGCTCTCAAAAGGTAGCAAGCTCAAAGCTATCAGCCAAATCAGGGATATCAATAGTTCAGGCAAGCAAATATACCCCCTTTCTAGAATTACAATCAAGGACAGGGTCGATTTGCACAAGCCAAACATTATCAAGGCTATAATCTAGGTGTTCCATCATCCAAGGCTCCAGTACCTACTCAAAATAATCTGGTATAAGAATAGCCAAATTGCTCACCCATGGGATATGGTCAAGATCAGGCTATTTATACAAATGAGATGTCAAGTCAATACATGAATGCATAAGACAATCAAGCAACTGCCTAATTCCCAAGCTTTGAGGTGTCAGTGCAACCTGGCATGGACAACAAGCTGGCTCTATCTGATTCCACTCTCATGAATCACCTAGAAGGTGAATTATGTGCAGTCAACTACATGGGCAATGTGGACAACTAAGGTGATTATGTTGCAGCCAACACAAGGTCCAAAAGGAGAGCTATGGAGGAAGCTCAGGCAGCTGTAGCATCTTCTTCATCACATGTGAACCAAAAATTTCCAAATTTTAGGCAGCTGGTTATACCCTCAGCTCCTTAGCCTGTGCCTCAAGTTACAAGCAACCCTAATGAAAATTTGAAAGGGAGAAACCCTTAGATCAATGTGGTAGACTAGATGAAGAAGCTACACATGAATATCTCCTTGTGGGATTCATTGGTAATGCCAGGACAAAAGGACATGCTCTAAAAGTAATTGCACGAGCTAAATGAATAAGCTATCCTAGCAAAAGTTGATAATGTTCTGATCATGAATGGACACCCTTCCACAACAAGCTAAGTAAAGAAAAAAGAAAAGGTTCTCCCTTTCTATCTGTCCTTAGTCATAGGAGATTTCTTGGTGCACAATTGCATTATTGACAGTATGGCAAGCACCTCAACAATGCCAAAATGTATAGCGGATAAACTGGGGCTCAAATACAAAAACATGATTAAAGGAGTCCTACAGCTGGATGGAATACCAAAAAAGATAGTAGGAGTGGTGAGAGGCTTGAACTTGATGCTCCACGCTTGTCCAACTTTCTCAGTTCCTCGTGACGTGGTGGTGGCAGATGTTCCTTCCTACTTTGCCATTTGCTTGTCCAAGGATTTCACATCCAAAATAGGCAGGTACCTAACAACAAACTGGACCTACCTAGTTCTTAGAACCAAATATGAGACTACGGTCAAGATTGAGTTAGAGCCAATCCACAAAGATCATCTAGAGCCGTACTCACTCAAGGCAGTGAATGTTAGCTATGCCATTATTGATCAAAAAGAATTCCAAGTGGATTAATCTCCACCCTCTACCCTTGAAGGAGTTGTTGACCTACTCTTAGATGATTGGGGAAGTGATAACTTTGAAAATGACAATTACAAGTTCATAGAAGAGGTAGGCCTCAGGATTTATTGCAAGTTTATGGTAGGTTTTCTTTGATGGCTCAAAAAGTAAGCTGGGTGCTGGTGGGGGAGTGGTGCTAGTTTCCCCCTCACAAGAGAAATACTTTTCAACTTTCAAGTTCTAGTTTTCTTGCATGTGCAATATTGCAGAGTATGAATCTCTCATCCATGGTTTGGAGTGGACGAAGAAATGAGGAATTAAAGAGGTACAAGTTTTTGGTGACAGTGAGTTGATTGTAAATCAGGTGACAAGTAAAAATTTGACCAAGAATTCCTTGCTAAAGTCTTACAAGCATAGGGTGTGGGACTTAGTAGAGAGTTTCCTTGCTTTCAATGTTACTTCCATTCCAAAAGAGCAAAATAAGCAAGCTGACAGACTTGCAACAATTGGTGCGCAATACAACATCCCTAAGGAGATAGGCCAAGATAGCAATCTACACCATTTGAAAGTGGTAATTAGATCCTCCATGCCTGATAACATCACCAATTGGTAGATATTTGACATTGATCAATAGATATCACTCTTCTTGCAAGAGGAAGCTGAGTTTGCCACTAGAAACTAGGCTAAGCTATAGCAACAGTATGGTAGCCAAATTGTTCAACTGAAGAATAATAAACTTCCCAAAGGCTTGGTCACTCTCAAAAGTATCTTCAACGAGGATGACTAATTGAAAAATAATAAATCAAGCATCACAATGAAGAAGGAGAACTATGAAAAAGATGAGATATTCAAGAACAAGCTACTTGCACTTGGGAAAGTATGTACAGATCGTGAAAGATAGGCCTTCATCTTGTTGTGCCAGGTGTTTGTTGATGTCTTTTCTTGGGAGTATAGTGACTTGAAGGGTTTTAACCCAAGTTTGGCCCAACATACCATTGAAATGGAGGAAGGTGCCAAGCCCATCAATAGAAACAAAGGCCTGTCAACTCAAATATTGAGCCTCTCTTGCGGAAGGAACTCACCAAGCTGATTGAGTTGAGAATCATATTTTCGATCAAACACTCTTCTTGGCTAGCCAGTCTTGTTCCTATCCAAAAAAAGAATGGGGAGATCAGACTATGTGTAGATTTCAGAGACCTCAATAGAGTCTCTTTAAAAGACCATTATCCTCTCCCAAGTATGGAGCAGATCCTCCAAATGGTGACAGGCAACAAATGTTTCTCCCTCCTGGATGGGTATTTAGGGTACAATCAAATTTTGGTGCAAGACTGTGACCAGTACAAGATAACCTTCACTACCAAATGGGGGACATTCGCTTACCAAAAGATGCCATTTGGACTATCCAATGTCGGTACCACTTTTCAATGAGCCATGGACATGACTTTTCAAGGCCTGATAAATAATATTGTATTGATATATCTTGATGATGTGATAGTGTTTTCTAAGGAAGTGGGCCAACACATGAAGCATGTCAGGCAAATCTTTGAGAGGTGTAGAGAGTTTGGTATCTCTCTCAACCCAAAGAAATGCGTGTTCACTGTTCATGAAGCCAAACTCCTTGGCCATGTGGTTTCGAAAGAAGGCTTGACCATTGATCCAGAAAGAGTTTGCCCCATCCTAGAGCTATCCTTACCTAAACATAAGAAGGGTCTACAAAGTTTCTTTGGAAAAATAAATTTTATCAATAGATTTATTCCAAATTTTACAAAGGTAGTCAAGTCATTGACCTCTATGCTAAAAAAAGATGAGAAATTTGCATGGTCATCGCTAAGGAATGATAGTTTTGAAGGGATCAAGCAGGCTATTACCCAGGCTCCTACCTTGATTAGTCATGACTTCGCCAAGGATTTCAACCTCTACACCTTCAGAAATGAAGAGGTAATCTCTACTATGCTTACCCAAAAAAATGGCGAGAACCTTGAACAATTGCTTACTTTTTTTAGCCAGGGTCTAAAGGGTTTTGAGGCTAGGTATACATATGTGGAGAAGCAAGTCCTTGTGGTCATATGGAGCTTGAAAAAAATCAAACATATGTTATCCAATAGCAGGGTTCACCTCATGGTGCCATAACCCAACGTCAAAGATTTCTTGATCAGTCATGATCTGAATGAAAAGAGAGCAAGATGGATCGTTAAAGTAATAGAATATGATGTGGACATCAAAACCACCAAGTTGGTAAGGGGAAAATGCCTGTGTGAACACCTTGCTACAAACTTTAAATAGAAAAAAAGGGATAGTTTTCTAATTCATGATGAAGCCACCATAGAAGAACTAGCAATCATGAAGGATTGGACATCAGACATGAGACATTTCTTTCTCACTGGTGAATGCCCATAGGGCCTTAATAAGAGCAAGAGGATATATTTTAGACTCCAATCTCTCCCTTACGTTGTAATTGATAGAGTGTTGTTCAAAAAGGATTTATCAAGAGTAATTTTAAGGTGCATAGACCTAGGTCAGGTCGACAAGGTACTGTCTGAGTTCCATGATGGGCCTGCTGGTGGTCACTTTACTCCTAATCCTACAGCTGCAAAGATTATATGAGCTGGTTACTTCTAGCCCACTCTATTCAGAGACATCCATGCCTGGGTATGAAAGTGCCAGAAGTGTGTGCTCTTTGATAGGAAATAATAGCTAGCTACAATGCCTCTATAGCCTATTCAAGTGGAACAATCATTCATGCAATGGGGCCAAGACTTCATAGTGATGATCAATACTCCCTCTAGTGCTAGCCACAAATGGATCTTGACTGCCATAGACTACTTCAAGAGATGGGTAGAAGCTGTCGCTTTGAAGGAGGCCAACGAAAGTGTAGTCCTAGATTTCTATGAAGGCCAGGCGACAAGGTTTGGAGTCCCAATTACCATCATATTAGACAATGCATTAGCTTTCTTGGGAACCAAAACGAGATAGTGCACATTGAGATATGACATCTATCTTATCACTTCTTCCAACTACTACCCACAAGGGAATTGGTTGGCTGAGTCCACCAACAAGAATCTAATCAGGATTATCAAAAGAACAATGGAGGAGAATCAGAGAACTTAGCATGCAAAGTTGAAAATAGCCCTGTGGGTAGACAGGATTACTCCAAAAAGGATAGATGGCAATTCACCACACACGCTTGTTTATGGAAGGGAAGCTAGACTTCCTATTTCACTTGAATTGCCAACTTTAGATCTTGCTCACCAGCTGCAATTAGAAGAAGGCGACAACATGGAGGTCAGGTTGTGTGAATTGATGGAACTTTAAGAGACAAGGGATCAAGCTATGGCTTCTATGACCAGCTGTCAACAGAAAATGAAGAAGCACTTTGACAAGAGATCCTCGTCAAAAGGTTTCTCTGAAGGAGACATCATCTTGAAATGAGATGAGGACCGAGCTAAGCTTAGAAAGCACACAAAGTTTAATTCCCTATGGAGTGGTCCATATGTCATCACTTAGTGCAAACAGCATAATGCATTCCAACTCTCTAGGTTGGATGGTGAAGACTTGTGTATCCCTGTTAATGGGATACATCTTAAGCATTATCAGTGAGCTTTCTCCCATCATGTACATATTTCCTTATTTTTCCCTATTTTCCCTAAGTGCTTTTACACATGTTAGTAGTTTTCTTAACCTTGTGTGTGTTTTGTTTCCCTTTTGGGGTAAAAGCTTCATTATTGATTCTTGGATATCTCAAGGCCATTGTCAACCTTTTAGACTATGTTTTGACTCTTTGCCCAATGGACTTGTAAGCCATTAGTTTTCCTAAGCATAGCAGGCATGCTTCCCCTAAGAATCACCAAATTTGTTGACCATTTTGGTCATGCAGGCCAAAAGTCAGTCTCCTTCTTTCCCTACTATTTTGAGTCATTCGTCTTGGATGCATCCACCTTCTATAAATGCTCAATTTCCCTTTGAAATAAGTCCTATTCTTATAAAGAATTGATATATCTAAGACCTTTAGGTTTCAATTCAATATGGAGCTTATTTCGCTTTAAACAAATGCCTTAGACAAGCCTTTTGATAAGGGATTGGGCCAGCAAGAATGAAAGTCTCTTACAAAACCTTGAAAGTCAAGTGCCCATTGTGGAGGGTATTCAGGTGCAAATGGGACCGTTCAGCAGGGTCCGAATGGTAATTTTGACCCAAAGTGCCCTTACGAAAGGCAGTGAACACCTTTGGGAAAGTGGACAAGCTAGAAAAGGGGCAGAGTTTTCCTTCGGAGAAAGACAAGGCAAAAGATAAAATATTCCTTCAGACTTTTGTTTGAAGGAAATCCAAGGAGAAAAACAAAGGTTGAATTCCTTCAGACAAAATGCCCAAAAGAATTCCTTCAGACATTTTGTCAAGAGAAATTCACAAGGCAAGGAGTCAAATAGAAGATTAACCTTCAGAAAGAAATCTATGGCAAAATGGCAAAGGCAAATTCCTTTAGACATTTTGTCCAAAGGAAAAGATTGACTGAAAGAAAGAAAGGGGCCAAGGCATGAAGGAAGGTTTCCTTCAGGATAAATGTCTGAAGGAATTCCTTCGAACATTTTATCTAAAGGAATTGAGAAGCCAAGGCAGCCTGAAGGGCAAGTGTCCTTGCGAGGGACTCTCAACTACTAAAAAGGGGACCTTTTCCAAGCTCTAAAGGTACACCTTCCCTTCAGGAGGGTTCAACGACAAAAGGCTGAAGGAATTACCAAAGGGGTGACGCGCCCAAAGATGTCAAATTTAGCATCATAAAATAGTCGTTGGAATTCAAACGTCTAGCGACATCCCTACGAACATCAAATTCAGGTCAATGGAATAGCCATTGGCTTTCAAATGGTGATAAGTGTGCGAACATCAACTTTACAGCAATGAAATAACCGTTGATCTTTAAATGCTTGAGCATGAACCTGAAGGAATTCAAAGGCCTTAAGGCCAAAAAGAAGAGATCATCGAGACAGGATCCCAAAGAGCCAGGAAAAGACAAAAGCTGGGAAAAGACAAAGGCCAAGAGTGAACTTAGTGACTCACCGAGAAAGGAGCCTGAATAGCCAAGCACAGACATGAACAAAATAGCCCAGGTGGCAAAGGAAGTGTCAGTAGAAGAGTTATTATATTGGGTTGAACAGTCCCTCTAAAATGGCAATCAAAGAGCATGAATAGTGAAGGCATGACCTATTTTTCCTCATTTTACATTAATGAGTAGACAACCACATAAATCTCTTTAAAAATTAGTCTTGTTTGCAGACAAAAGGGCGCAGCCCATGCTTTCATAATGATGTTCAATATAATTTAAATGATAAATTCAAGACTGACAACTGCCACAACATGGCTTTATTTAACAGACTTCCTCTTCCCAATGAATTCAATGCAACATGGGTCACTTTTGGAAAAAGGTGCCATTGCTTTCTCTTCTCTATATATTATAAACTCTCATTGTGAGACAGATATCTCTCATTTTTGTAAGGCGAAGCCCCACCAAAATTTAACCTTGAATCAATAGAATGTGTTATACCTCTATTTGACTGGTTATATCTTTGAGTGTGTCTGAGTATTAACCTTGTGTTCAGTCATTTTGCATAATGCTTTCACAAGTTTGACACCAACACACCTAGTATAGACAAAGCACCATTTCTGTAGGTAATAAGAAGTGTTCTATCTAGAGTGTAGTGACAAAAGAGGGTTATCAGACAATGTGTTTTTCTATATCACCTGTGGTAAGTTCATTTTCTGTGTGTCTTCATTAAGACTCCCCGTTAAAGCTCCCTACAGTCTGGTCTTTTCATCAAATAAAGTGTATGTATGTCCTCTTCTAGTCTGCAGTGTGAGTAAATGAGTAGATCAAACTTTTTTGGTGCATCACTGTATTAGTTTAGGTTCTATTTTCAGTAATCTTTCTTTCTTTTTAACCCCCCTTTTATATACTAGCAGTAGTAGTGAAATAACTTAGAGATGCATCAAAGGGAGCTAGCCCTTATCTAGAGATTCTCCCCCCAGTTTTTCCAGACCCATAGCAAGAGGGGAGTCTCCATTGTGCCGCGTGGAAGATAGGAGCTCAGCCTCCTATCAAGGGTGCAATCCACAATGTCAATAATTATAATCAAAATACCACAGGCTCTTCTAACTCCTTGGTTCCTATTCAAAACAATATGGCTCAAGAGGCTAAAGAGATAATGCCTTGGAATTAGTCTTTTGGGGAATCCATTATCCTAACTAATGGTTCTAACCAGGCATTTAATGACCAATGGCAACAAGCTATTACTCATGGATATAATCAAGCCTTAATGGCTCAAAGCATGGAGACTCCCATGATGACAAAGTAAGAGCAGTCTCCACAAAAACAAGGATCAGATCAGATACCAAACCAACTGGATGCTACAATGGTCATCAGTGAGCAAGAAGAGTGCTATGTATCTAATCAGTAGCCTAGTTCTAGTCAAGCTCATGTCTCAGTGGTAGCAAACACAATATAAAAAAAAAGCAATATGGGTGATGACTAAGGAGCATTTAAGGAACCTCTTGCCACCACTCCTTCATTGTCTAAGCCTAACAAGCTTTCCATCACTCCAAAGGTCTCAACACTTCCACAAAGCTCACAGATTCAACAAACAACAACAATAGTTCCCAAAGCACAAGCCAAGGTTATTAGTGTACCAATCAACATTATTGAACAAATGAAGAAATCTAACATGAGCGTACCAATGTGGGACATGCTTTTCATGCCCGGTCAAGTGGATATCCTTCATGAAGGTTTGTCTAAGATAGGTGTTACAACTGCAGGTAAACAACCAAGCAAAGAAGCTGAGGTCCTCACTAATGCAGCCAAGGGTCCTATAAGAGAAAGTTTAAGTAATGTGGTCAAACCTCCCCCTTTCTAAATTTCATTAATCATTGGTGACTCCTTGGTGCATAATTACTTGGTAGATAGTGGAGCTAGCACTTTGGTAACACTAAAGTCTATAGTTGATCAGTTGAACCTCAAATATGAGTTGCATAACAAGGGAGTTTTGAAGCTAGATGATTCTTCCACAAAGCCATTTGGTATCATCAAGGATTTGAATATGACCCTACAAACTTGTCCTATTGTCCTAGTGGTTCAAGATGTGTTGATCCTTGATGTAACTCCTCGCTTTGCATTATGCCTTTTTAGAGAATTCACAACCAAAATTGGGGGTTATCTAGCAACAGATTGGTCTTACATGGCTTTTAAAATAGGGTATAGCACTAAGGTATCAATCAAGGCTGAGCCCAAAACATAATTTCACATTAAACCCCATCATCCAGATAGCATAAACCTTAATTGTATTATCCTCGATGAGGATGAACTTACAATTGGTCAAGAACTGAATACTTATCTTGAGGAGATTCCATAATTATTCTTGGAAGAGTTATGGGGGGATAACCAATTTCTCAACCCTTTGGAGAGTGTTGAAGAAAGGGTCATGGGTGTCTATCTACTACATGAAGAAGATCAACCCATGTCTTCCTTAATTGGACCTAAATAAAACCTCAATGACATGTGGAAGTTGTTTTTTGATGGTTCAAAGAGCAAAAATAGAGCAGGTGCAGGGGCAATGTTGGTTTCACCTTCAGGAAATAAGCATTTCTCTTCCTATAGGTTCCATTTTAGTTTCTCTTCTAATGCAATAGAATATGAAGGCTTGATCTGTGGTCTCCAATGGGCCAATAAGGGAGGAATCAAAATGTTGCAAGCATATGGAGACATCGAGATTATAGTGAACCAAGTAAAAGGCTTGAACATTACAAGGAATCTTTTGATGAGGTCTTACAAGAATAGAGTGTGGGATCTAATTGAAGATTTTGAAGCCTTCAACATCCAAGCAATGCCAAGGAACCAAAATTAGCATGCTGATAGGTTAGTAGTTGTGGGGGCTCAGTTCAACATCCCAAGTTGAAAGAGGCTAAGGTTCAGCCACACGTCAAGGTGGTGGTGAGGCCATCAGTGCCAGATAATGAAGTCCACTGGCAAGTTTTTGAAAATGAAACACAAATTACTTCTTTCCTATAGAAAGAATCTAAGTTCTCCTCTGTTAATCAAGAGAAGTTTCAACAATAATATGGGGAACAAATTATCTAATTAAAATCTAACAAGCTTCTAAAAGGACTGGTTACACTTGAGGGCCTTTTCCATGAGGGATACCATAAGAGAAAAGAAAAGGCGATAATGTCAACCAATGAAGAAAACTATGAGAGAGTCCCCATCTTTAAATACAAACTTCTCAAGCTCGGGAAGGTGAGCAGCAAGGTTGAGAGGCATGCTTTCATAGCACTCTGCCTGGAAAACAAAAACATTTTTGCTTGGGAATATAGTCACCTGAAGGGTTTTGATCCAAAGTTAGTCCATCATACCATAGAGCTGGAGGCTAATGCCAAGCCTGTGAGGCAAAAGTAAAGGCCCATCAACCCCAAAATAGAAGAGCTTATGAGGAAAGAGCTAGCCAAGTTGATCAAATCCAATATTATCTTTCCCATCAAACACTCATCATGGGTAGCCAATTTGGTGCCTGTAAGGAAGAAGAATGGGTAAATTAGGCTGGGTGTTGACTTTAGAGATTTGAACAAAGTCTCTTTGAAGGATCATTACCCTCTACCATTCATGGAGCAACTTCTTCAGATAGTTGCAAGGTCAAAACATTTTTCCCTTTTGGATGGGTATTCAGGTTACAACCAAGTATTGGTAAAAGAAGAAGATCGGTACAAGACTACCTTCACCACCAAATAGGGTACGTACACATACTAAAAGATGCCCTTTAGTTTGTAAAATACTGGAGTGACTTTCTAAAGAGCCATGGACATGGCTTTCCAAGGATTATTGAATCAAATGGTGTTGGTCTACTTGGATGACATCATCATTTTCTCCAAGAATGCCAGTGAACACATGGACCACTTGAGGCTGATATTTGAAAGATACAGGGAGTATGGGATATCGTAAAATCCCAAGAAGTGTCTGTTTTCCATACATGAAGGTAAGATATTGGGCCACATCTTCAAAATAAGGGTTGTCTATTGATCTTGAAAACGTATATACCATCTTAGCACTCTCTCTCCCCAAGCATAAGAAATGAGTTCAGAGCTTCCTTGCCAAAATAAAATTGGAAAGAAGCTTCATCCTAAGTTTTGCAAGCTTGGTCAAGCCTATTACTTCCATGTTAAAGAAGAGTCAAGTTTTTTCTTGGCCAAAATAAGGAAAAGATGCTTTTGAAGCCATCAAATAGGTCATTTCCCAAGCACCCTCACTCATAAATCTTGATTTCTCCAAGAATTTCATGCTATACACCTTTGCTAACATTGGCAACTTATCAGCTATGGTGATACAAAAGAATGGTGAGGGAATGGAGCAGTCAATTGCCTTTTTTAGTCAAGGGATGGAAGGATATGAGGTGAGGTACACTTTTATAGAGAAGCAGATCCTTGTAACAATGAGGAGTCTTAAGAAGTTCAAACCAATGCTCTCCAATAACAAGATTTATCTCATGGTCTTGGAGTTAGGGATTTCCTCCTTAACAAAGATCTGAATGAGAAAAGAGCTAGCTAGATCACAAATATTAGGGATTTTGATGTGGAAATAAAAGTGACCAAGTTGGTCAGGGGTAGAGGTTTGTGTGAGCACATGGTGGAAGATCTTCAAAAAGACAAAAAAGTTGCCATGGTGATTCAAAACAACTCATTGGCAAAGGCACCTCTACTTCGTAAGAGCTGGATCCATGATATGGCACATTTTTTGCTAATAGGAGAATGCCACTAAGGTCTAGACAAGGCAAAAATAAGGTATTTTAGACTTTAGTCTGAACCTTATGTATTAGTTGATGGGGTTTTATTCAGAAAGGACCTTAATGGAGTGCTCCTAAGGTGCATAGATAATGACCAAGTGACCAAGCTTTTAAAACAATTCCATGATGGACCTGCAGGAGGTCATTTTGCACCTAGAACCATAGCAATAAAGATAACAAGGGTTGGTTATTACTAGCCTAGCCTCTTCAAAGATGTTTGTTCTTGGGTAAGAAAGTGTCAAAAATGTGTCCTCTTTACGGGTAAGTAAAGATTAACAACTTTTTCTCTTAACCCAATTCAGGTAGAGCAACTATTCATGCAGTGGGGTTTGGATTTCATAGGAGTGATCAACCCTCCATCAAGTGCAGGGCATAAGTGGGTGCTTACTACAACTAATTACTTCAATAGATGGGTGGAAGCCATTACATTGAAGGAAGCTAATGATAGTGCAATCCTAGACTTCTATGACAATATTATGACTAGGTTTGGTGTTCCATCCACTATCATTTTTGACAATGCATTGGCATTCTTTGGTCTAAAAACAAGTGAATGGGTTCTCAAAATGGGCTTCTGCCTTAGCACCTCCTCCAATTATTATCCTCAAGGAAATGGACTGGTTGAGTCCACAAATAAGAATTTATTGAGATTCATCAAGAGAACTATGGAAGAGAATCAGGGGAAATGGCATACTAAATTAAAGACAACCTTGTGGGTTGACATGGTGACTCCTAAAGTTGCCATTGGAAATTCTCCATATGTTTTAGTATATGGAAGGGAGGCCAAGTTGCCCATTTCTCTTGAGCTTCCTGCATTAGAACTAGCCCATTAGCTGGCGTTGTTGGAATATGAGCCCATGAATGTGAGATTGGTAGAACTCATGGAGCTTGAAGAAACAAGAAACCTTGCAATGCAGACACTAGAGTCACATCAAGTTCAATTCAAGCCTTTGAAAAGAGAGCCATAATAAGGGACTTCAAAGATGGGGATCTAGTCCTCAACTGGGATTCAAATAAGGCAAAGCCAGGCAAGCATACCAAGTTTGATAGCTTGCAGAGTGGCCCTTATTTGATCCATGGATGCAAAAAATATAACACTTTTTATCTGGCCTAACTAGATGGAGAGATACTAACAATCTCAGTTAATGGGATTCATCTAAAGCCTTTGAAGAGTTTGTAGCATTGTATATATTTTGAACTTTTGTATAGTTTTTCATGTTTTCTCCTAAGTGCCTTGAGTACATCTTTTCAGTTATGTGTTTCCCTTCATAAGTCTCTTGGAAATTTTGTTTTGTTCTGGTTATCCTCGTTACTTCAGGGGAGTTTCCTAATAGAGTCAGTCTTGTCAAAGAAATCTGTAACTCCATGCCCAATGAATCAAATGAAGTAATGAGTTAGGTTCTTCAAGCATAACAGGTATGTTTCCCTACGAGTCACCTAATATATTGGTAGTTTTTTACCCCACAGGCCAAAAATGCCACCCTTACCATTTTTTAAACTTTGCATTTCATGTTATTTTTGCCTTGAAGGTTTTTTTCATATTGCCAAGAGCAGTTCAAAGAAGCAAGAAAAAAGACTTCAGGTTTGCCCCAATCAATGACTTCAGGCGCTCTCAGAAAGAAGATTTTGGGTTCACAATGCATGAAGACTTCAAGTTTTCATGACCGCAAGACTTCAGGCCTTCATGAAAATAAGACTTTTAGCTTTCATGAAAAGAAGACTTATGGCTTTCATGAAAAGAAGACTTTGGGCTTTCCTATATAAGTAACTTCACCTAAGAAGCCCAAAGTAAGTAAGAGGCAATGGAAAACCCAAACTAGTCTTGAACAAGGGTTCACGGGTTTTCAAGAGAGGAAGACTTCAGGCTTTCCTATATCCGTAACTTCACCAAAGAAGCTTGAAGTAAGAAGAAGTGGAGAGCTTGATAAACACAAAAGTTGAATGGCTCTATCCAGATTCAAAGATACATGGATTGTGTCCTTACATGTGTAGGTCAAGGTGGCATAACGATCCAGGATTAAGAACTGAATGACTAAGGCAAACATAGTAGAAGTAAAGATGACTCAAGTTGAACCAAGATGACAACAAGAACCACATCCTGTCATTAAAGCTCCTGAACGAAACAAAAGATTTGTTCACACCCATTTGTACAAAGTGGGTAAGTGTCTTGAATAAAGATGTGGAACCATGATTTTGGCCATACCATCGACAAAAAACCACCTAGAATAGGTTCAATCATGACACTATGCAAGCATGGATGTTTCATCGTCATAAAGAAAAGGATCTTTGAGTCCCTCTCTGTCATTATGACCCCCTCTCCATCCTCTCACGCAATGTTTCCTCTTCTCTTATCCCTTTCTACTATATATATAGATGATTAGACCTTCAAAACAGATCCCTTGAATAGTGATAGAGACACTCTGTCAATATTTCCTTGTAACACTCTCTTGAATCAATACAAGACAACTTTTTGATTTCCATTGAAGTCAAATGTGCATTATTGAAGTTTAACTTATAGAATGTATGTTTTTCCTCATCATCTATGATTTCTCTACGCACCTCACTTCAGTTTTCTTAGTTTTTTGTAGGTCATGTGATGTGTTAGCCTTTGGTGCCTTTCTAAAGCGTTACGAGTCATAGTGTCTCTCCTACAGACCTATTTCTTCCTGCCCTTCAAAGTGCATCTTCCCCTTTGACCTCCACACAGCTACTCTTCTTGCAGCTCTGAAATAGGATCAGCTAGACTTGTCTTGTTTAAGTCCAGTAGTAGTCACTAAGGTTCCCAATCTGAATGTGGATCACTCTCTTTTAGTGCATAACCTCCCTTAGCTTAGATTTTCCTTTTTAGGTTATCCTCCTATCCCTTTTCCTTAGTCTGTAGTAGATTTTAGTGTGGAAAATGAGAGCTGAAGTGAAGCATCTGAGGAACTAGCCTCATGAAAAAGCCTAGAGGTTCAACCTCATGACAAGATACCCACAACCTGAGGTTGTCCCAACGCTTGTAGTTAGGAGTGAGAGAGTCTGAGAAACTCTCCCACAAAGGGTGCAATTATAGCCTACAACACAACTATCTAATGTGGCATGGATATTTGTGGTCTTTTTCACAACGATATGTTTCACAAGTGGTTGTACATAGCCCCTATTTACTTAGTGGCTAGTAAGGTTTATGATATAACATAAGCTTGAAAGATTATGTCAAGTTTAGAGTTGGAACTATAAGTGGAAATAGAATATTTTTTAGGTCCATGATGTCAGGGCTTTGGTTAAGGTGTGTAAGGTATTTTATATTATATGATCCCACCTCATACTCATACGAGACATATATATTTAAACCCTTACAAAATGTAAACTTGTGACATCCTTTTCAAGAACACAAGTTCTTTACCATTAAACCAACCCAACGATAATTCTAAAGTCGTGTTATTGTGTAAAATTTAAGATTAAAAATACTCTCATGTTTGAATATGTATAGTAGATGATGAAGACAAACAAACCCTTAATTTAATTGGATTAGAGGACTCAAAAACACACAAGTAAATACAAATTTAGGATTAAAAATACTCTCATGTTTGAAGATGTATAGTAGATAATGAAGACAAACAAAATCTTAATTTAATTGGATTAGATGACTTAAAAACACACACGTAAATACAAATGATAAATGTTTCATTTGCATTGAAATATTCATTAGAATGTTAGACCAAATAAATGATAAGTGTTTCATTGTATTGATGACAACATAGAAAATCTCATTAGTGTGTTAAATAAATATATTACTTGCTTTTGCAATTTATATTGTTTTTGTTTCTACCACACTTGAAGAAGGTTAAGGAAAGTTGATTAATTTGATAAACAAATTATTACTTACAAAATATATTTTATAATGCTAATGTTTTCATTAAACAATTATAATAAATTAAGAATTTTATTAAGATCAATAAATAAATTATCAATTTTTAAATGTATTTTATATTGTTAATATTTTTAATAAACAATTATAATATCTTAGGAAAGTTATTTACATCAATAAATAAATTATCACTTTCTAAATGCATTTTATATTATTAATGTTTTCAATATAATTATAATATTTTAGGAAAGTTATTTACATCAATAAATAAATTATCACTTTTTAAATGCATTTTATATTGTTAATGTTTTCAATACAACTATAATAGTTTAGGAAAGCTATTCAGGTCAATAAATAATTTATCACTCTCTAAATGTGTTTGTTATTGTTAATGTTTTCAATACAATTATAATAGCTTAGGATTTAGTTATTTAAGTCAACACATAAATTATCACTCTTTCAATATATTTTATATTGTTAATATTTTCAATACAATTATAATAGTTTAGGAAAGTTATTTAGGCCGATAAATAAATTATCACTTTTTAAATTTATTTTATGTTGTCAATGGTTTCATCACAATTGTAATTGTTTAGGAAAGCTATTGAGATTGATAAATATATATATGCTCGCTTTCTAAATGCATTTTATATTAATATTTTTATCACAATGGTAAAACTTAGGAAAGCTATTTAGATCAACAGGTAAATTCTAAATGCATTTTATATTGTTAATATTTTTGTTACAATTGTAATAGCTTAAGAAAGCTATTTAATTCAATAAATAAATTGTCACTTTCTAAATATATTTTATATTTTTAATGTTTTGATCACAATTGTAAGAGGTTAAGAAAGCTCTTTAGATCGATAAATTAATTATTGCTTTATAATTAACAAACTGGAGGAGTAGTAGGGATATCAACAGGAGCTGATGTATAAAGAGGAGTGTTTGTTTACGCAAGCTTAGGCCTTGCAATCCATGGAGAAGGAGGTAGCAAAATGGATAAATCCATTTATTCAAGGCAATCAGCCTTGTGTGCCCCCTCTTATTCTGAAGAAAGCCCCCTTTTGTGCACCAAATCTTTTCTATCATATAGCACTTGCTCACTCCAACTCATCTGATGCATCTGCTCTCAATCTCGTGCGCCTGGCTTTCTAACATCAAAGGGCATCAGAGCAACCCCCCATGGAGATCAATCTTCTCAATTCCTTGTATTGTGAATCTTCCATTGGGGGGAATACCATGAGCCAGCACATCCCTCTTATAGAGACTCTTTCGGTGCATCAACAGTCTCTTCCTAGCATCCCTCAACTTCCCCAAGTCTTTCAGCATGATGTGCAGATCCCAAGTTGGAGGAAGGAATGCTAGGAACTAGCCCAGAGCCTTGAAGAGGATGATGTTGTTGATCTCCAAGAAAGGCTCCTTCAAGAAAATATAGCCAGGAAAATTGCAGAGTTGGAGTCCCAAATGAAATTCCTCAGCCAACGTGTGATGGACCTGTCTGAACCCAGCCCGTCTACACACCTCCAAGAGAGCTATCATGCCACACCTGATATAGATGAAGTGTTGACCAAGGGGAAGGAGGAGAATCACTCGATTCTAGCTAAAGGACTGCCTCCTCTTCCACATGGTTCTCCCTCTTCACACCTTCTCAAGGAGGAACCTGTTATGTAGGAGGCGAGTGAGGAGCAGAAGATCCAGTCTGCAATTCTTCAGGAGAATATCTTTGAAGGTCTAGAAATCTGGATCTTGGAGAAGGATCAAGAGAATATCTTTGAAGATCTAAAGATCTGGACTTTCAAGGAGGAAAAGGAGAGGTCTGTCTTCCTGGAGGAAAGCCTTGAAGAAGAGAGCTTTGAACAGAGAGGTCATGTTCTGTGGGATGAGCAATCATTTTGTGAGTCCATTTCAGACATCATCACAGTCACCCTTCTTCAAGAAGGCCAAAAGGAAGCAGAGGATGAGTCTGACAGAGTCTGCAATGAAGCAAAAGGAAATGGGTAAGACCATGATGCACTTCAAGGGAGCTGTACATGTCAAAGGGCTAACGGTGATAAGCCAGCATCCACTGATTTCTTGGTGAAATGCACCAGCATGAAGGACCAACATTCAACAAGCCTCCATGGACAAGAAAAATACATGTATGTTGGAGGCATGTTTGAATCTGATCCACTCAGATACTAGCCAACTCAGGTGACCAGCAAGAGGAGCAGGTCACCAAATCTCCTTTTCTTTTAGCGACTTGTCTGCCACCATAAGTCTTCTTGCTAGGAAGGGGACTTAAGAAGTTTTCCCTTTGATCCAAGAGGGAGGCAAACATTCCTGGTTAGCTATATATAGTAGTTTGCTTTTAGTTTCTCTCCTGCTTTCCCTAAGTGCAATTTGCATAGGTAGTGTTTTTAGCCTTGTGTGTTTCCCTTTGCATGTGGGGTGAAAAGCTTCATGTTAGATTCTTGGATCTTTGAGGTTGTTGCTATCCTTTCTTCAAAACTACATCTGACTTCGTGCCCAATGGACTACAAGGCAATTGGTCTTTAAGCATAGCAGGCATGCTTCCCCTGAGAGTCACCAATTTGTTGACCATTTTTGCCCAACAAGCCAAAAATTGGTCCCCTTCTTCCCCTGCTATCCTAGGCCAGTCAATTTCAGGTTGCATAAGTTCATCGGCCTTGGTTCATGAACTGGTTCAATGCTTCATTGGTTCATCACTTGGTTCAAACGACTTTAGTTCAACGTGTAGGTTCAATGATAGAAGTGAACAAGGAAAGACTCGATGAATTTTGCCAAGGATGATGATGTCTTGAAAGCCATCAAATTTAAACAGACAAACTAGCTGTTGGGTGACGGCCGCGTGAATGTCAATTTTAACATAGTGAAGTAGCCATTGTTTTTGAACTACCTTAACGCTAAATCATGGAAAGAGCCCCAAGGAGCACAGCGACCCGCCAGAAGATCGACCCTAAGGGCTGAAAGAGCAGGAAGAGGACAAAGAGTAGAAATGACAAAGCATCCAAGTGGCAAAAGGAAGGTGAGTCATTGTTAGATGAGTGGTGCAGCTTATTTTTTGCAGTTGGCATTGATGAGGGGACAAACAACAGTTTGTTTGTAGAAAAGAGGTGCAGCCATGTCCTTACATTAATGTTTGAATGCCAAAGTCAATTTGGGTGACTGTGCAGCATGGTTCCAGCAGGCCCTTTATGAGAAATGACATCAATAACAGTGATCTTCCTCTTCTCGATGTGTTCAGCACACATGGGCCACTTGCAAATGAGCACCAAAATCTTTCCTCAAAAGTGCCAAGTTCTCTTCCTCTTCCTATATATTGTAAACTTCTCTTTTGAGAAGGGATCCATTCTCAACCTTAAGGCAAAACTCTACCCAAAAATCTCTCGAGCTTGTAAGGCAGAGCTCTGCCAGATATTTACCTTGAATCGAAACACAACATTTTTACCTCCATTATGAGTTTTGCATCTTTAGTATGTGTCTATGTCTTGATTCTATGTTAAGTCATTTTCTTGATGCTTTTGTAGAATGATTTCAGCACCTCTGGTGCATTTCAAGTTTTCCTTTTACAGGTCTGTCAGAAGTGTCCCTAAAGGAGTATAGGTGAAGTGGATAGGTTGCTGTAGTGTGTCTCAGAATGCCTCTAGTAGTTATTTCCTCCCTGTATCTCCATGAACCCCTGACCCACTGATGCAAAAGGTTTTCTCATGTCAGATGAAGTGTATAGGCACTTCTTTTTGGTGAAAAGTGTATGTTCGGGTTGGGTGGGTCACATTTTTTGGTGTATCACCTCTTTTCCCTTTTTAGGTTAGGTTCTAATTTCAACATCTCTCTCTCTCTTTTCATCCCTCCTTTTTTCATTTTGTTTGTTAGTAGTAGGAGAAACCAAGGCCTAAATGATACATCAGAGGGAGCTAGCCCTTATCTAGAGACTCTCCCCTCTAGCTTTGCCAGTCCCACAGGTGAGAGGGGAGTTTCCATTTTTGTGTGAAGAAGGCAGGAGCCTGGCCTCCTGCCAAGGGTGCAATCTTTTGCGTCAATAGAGACCAAGAAAGAACATCCCCTTCTTAGAGGGAGCTACAACATCTCTAGGAAAGGATATTGTGAAGCTCAACACACTCCTCCTCCATACCAACAATAGGCCACTCATCAAGATTCTTCCATCTCACCACCACCAACTGCCCATGAGAAGAAAAGGACTTGAAGTAACTCACCCTTGACCATCCTACCTCATAGAACCTCTAGCACAAAGTTACCAAATTAGGGAATTGAGAAACAATGGGAGGAAAACCATCCCAAGAATCAGACTAAAAATGGGCTTTTGTCCCTATTTTACAAATCCAAAATAAGCCATCCTTGATCAGAGCATCCCCTTTCTTGAGTGTACTCCAAATCACTGAGCCTTTCCCCACCAGGGGATAACGAGGGATATCAATTTGAGGGATCCTCAAGAAGTATTTATGTGTTAATATCTTGGCCCAGATCTCATCTTGCTCCACACACCACTGTTAATATAATTTAGCAGCTAACGCCATCCCTGACAACGATGACTACCTTAAGTTAAGGCCGCCAAGCTACTTCGAGCTACAAATAATGTCCCATCTGACAAGGCTCTATTTAGAGGACAATAAGCTAACAACCCATAAAAAATATCTTGCTAAGGAATCCAATTCCCTAGAAAAACCCAAAGGGGCCACCTGAATCATACATCTATAAATGGGGAGGGCCTGCACCATAGACTTGAGCAATTGAATGCGACCTGCAAAGGACAACCAATGATGGGTCCAATGATTAACTTTCAAATAAAATTTATCTAGAATATTCTGCCAAGACTCCCTGGGAAGTCTTTCAACAGAGATGGGAATACCACGATAGGTCAAAGGGAGAACCCTAGTCTAAAATCTTAAGATATGAGCAATTCACCTTTGAATAGAACCTGTAATATTAAAGAAGAAGATGGAAGACTTATCTTCATTAATCAATTGGCCTGAAGCTACAAGATAAACATCCAACACCTTGCACAAATTTGAAGCTTCCCTAATTATAGCCATACCCATCAAAGTAGTGTCATCAACAAACTGCAAGTGAGACTGTGGAGGTAAACCACCAGCCCACCCCCACCCTTGAATGAAACCTAACTCCACATTCCTTCTTATCAAGCATCCCAGACCCTCAACAAGAAGAAGAAACAAGTAAGGAGAGAGGGGGTCAGCTTACCGTAGACCCTGAGAGGCACCAAAAAGCTCAGAGTGCCCACCATTTATTAACACAGAAAAGGAGACTAAAGTAACACAACTCATAACCCAACAAATCCACTCATCCCCAAAACCAAAAGCACCAAGAACCTTCCAAAAGAAGGACCATCAAATGCGGTCATAAGCCTTAGCCATATCAAGCTTGATGAACATTGCCTTATCTTTGGAGCTGGCCATAGAGTGAATGGTTTCAGTTGCGATAATAACCCCATCCAAAATCTGATGTCCCACCACAAAACCACTATGTTCCTAAGAAATCAGCACTTTAAGCCACTTTTTCAACTTATTAGCAATCAATTTAGAAATAATTTTATAAATCACATTGCAAAGAGAGATATGACAAAATTGACTTAACCTATCCGCCCCCTTACACTTTGGGATGAGAGTAATGAAGGTAGAATTCAAAGCCCATAACATCTGTTTATTCTTATGAGACTCCTGAACAACTACCAACAAGTCCAACTTGATAATCTCTGAAAATTATTGAAAGAACTCAATTGGGAAACCATCAAGGCCAGGAGCTTTCCCCCTCTTCATTTGAAACACAATCCCCTCAAGATCCTCAATCAAAATATCACTTATAAGCTGCTCATTCATCTCCCTAGAAACAAACGAAGGGATAAAAGAAGGGACCTGAGCTTCCTCATCAAGACCCCCTTGCGAGTCCTCCCTAAATAATGAAGCAAAATATTGCTTAGCTTCATGTGTAATTTCATGAAAAGAAGAAAGAGTTTTAACCCTGTCATTCAACAGAGCAGAAATAGAATTGCCATGTCTCCTGGCTTTCACCGAGTTGAAGAAAAAAGTAGTATTTTTATCCCCTTCCTGAAGCCACTCAATCTGAGCATTTTGTTTCCAAAAAACTTCCTCTTGTAGCTCACATTCTTCCAGTGCTTTCAAGGCCCTAGTCTCTTCCCACAGTAGGTCCTCAGTCACTCCATCCTCTCTAATCAACCTTGTAATACCATCCAACTCAGCCTGGGCAACAGTCTTAGCATGGAAAATGTTTCCAAAGCACTGTCGATTCTAATGTTTAAGATGATACTTGACAAATTGAAGTAACTTAGCAAAAGTATACATTGTTGTACCATAATCAAGTCTACCATACCTCCACCACTCAAAAATATAGTCATTGAGAGAGGAGTCACACAACCACATAAGTTAAAACTTGAAAGTACGAGATCAAGGCACACGAGCTAAAGAAATAGCCAACTTAATAGGCCAATGATCTGAACCCCTCCAATCCAAAATTTTAGAGCTAGAACACCACAACCCACCAACCCAATAGCAATAAACCAGAAAGTGATCAAGTCATTTTGTAATGCAGTTATTCCCAATCCTCCAATTGTTCCAAGTAAGCTAGCCATTAATGGGCTTGATATCCACAAGATTTAAAATAGATATATTATCCTAAAGTAGCAATGCAGAAGGCTCAAGCCTCGCAATACCACCCCACTTCTCAGCCAACTCAAAAATAACATTGAAGTCTTTATCCATAATCCACAGATGGAAAGGAACCATGCTTTGGACAAATCAGATATGGGACCACAAAAGTTGTTTACCCTAAAGTTAAGTAGGCACATAGATATTGGAGAAGAGAACAAACTCCCCCATCTCAAAATAAGATGCAATCATAGAAATAGAAGGCTGAAAGGATAACCACCAAATATTGTGGATATTCCAAGGATTCCATAAACAAGTCACTCCCCCCACAGACCCTTGAGCACCAATACACTGGCACTCTCCACTCCCCCACAGCTTAGGCACTAAACCAAACATACACTCCACTAATAACTTAGTCTCCTGTAGGAAAAGAACATTAGGAGATTGACTTCTAACCAAATCATGAACAACTTTTTATCGAGGGCCACTGTTCAAGCCCCTTACATTCCAAGATAGAATGATCATTTAAAGGGGATCAAAAAATGAGAATCAAGAGTCTTAACAGACCCTGACTCTACCAAAGTTTCCACTGTTAATTTAATCTTTTCCAAATCCTTTTTTCTACCAAGCTTGGAAGACTTCTCCCCTGCCCCTTTTTTGGATCCTTTTGAAGAAGACCCAAATGAGAAGAAGAAGACTTATTAATCTTCACCCCCTCAGTACCTGTATTTGAAACAAGAGGAGATCCATCCTCACCACCCTTCTTCCCTACTATAATAGGAACCGATTCCACCTGGACTTCCATTTGAACATCTATGTCCATTTGCAAAGCCCTATTATCCTGTAAAACTTGAGTAGCTTCAAAAAGAATGCCCTCCTATCCTATACCCAAAGCACCCTGATCTAGATTCATTAAGCTTGGATTCACTTCCTACTAGCTGAGATCATTTAAAACTTCAAATATGTTGAAAGAATCTTCCTCCTGCCTTTCCTTCAAAGTCCTCTTCTGACCTCGATTCCTATTTCGAGCCTTGACAGGAACAAAACCATTAGTCCCATCCACATCACCAGGAATGGGTTCCTTCCCCTTTTCAACCCTAGGAGGATTGCGAAGAGGTTGAGAAGGATGGGAATCCACAGGCCTAGCCTTTGGGCATCTCGTCTACAAATGACCATATTCATGATAAAGACGTCACTGAAAATGAAGAGTTTCATAGTCCAACTGTTGCACCCAAGAGTAAGGACCCACACACATATCCACTGAATATGGCAAAGGTTTACTTAAATCAATCTCAACATAGATACGAGCAAAAGTCATCATCTTTTTAACTTGAGTTTGTTGTGAAGTACCATTTGGTTTTCTTAGCATCAAATTCAACAAGTGTAAAACATCCTCCCACCAACATTCCACAAGAAACCTTAGAAGTCGAACCCACACTGGAACCTAGTTCGGAAGCTCTTCAATAGGATTGAAGCCCGCATGCCAAGGTTTAATAAATAACCCAATTTGATTATGAAAATAGGGGCCTCCTTCAAAGGCCTTGTTGCGATCCACCAAGCAATTGAATGAAACCATGAAAAAGCTATTTGCTAAAAGCATAACCTCCATTTCTCCCTCAGGCATCCAAGTCTGTTGGGCCCATGATTCAAGAAATTGTAATGAAACTCGCATCCCCATAAACTTGTATAGCAATGCATGCTTTAAATAATATTCAATATCTTCTACAATCATCTCCAGCGGGATAACCAATTTTGGCCTCTCCTCACAACGTTCAAGACATCCATTGATCTTCGTAATCTGAGTACCACTAGACAAGCCCTAACCAACCAGCCCCAGATCTGGTGAGAATAAGTTATTATTAGAAACCTTCAAAGCATGCGAAGGAGAATTTGTACCAACTGATGTTGAGTGATAATCCATCTTGGGACAAGCCCCTGAAGACTCCCCAATCGACATTGACATTAAACTAGATATAAGGCGGGTAAGTAGGCCTTCAAGAAAAAAGAACCACCATTAGGGTTTAATCGACCCACTACCCAGCACTACCTTTGAGTTGCAGACCCAAACCAATCAGGCACAATAGCCCCACATACGGTCCAACTAGGCACAAAACCCCCGCATGCACAGGGAAAAGGATACACTGATGCCAATGAAAAAAACTTTGTTCTGATAAAAAACCCAACCCCAAACTGCCCCAAAATGCATGCACTCCCCACCCTTCACGCAGCTAATAAAAAACCAGAGGATCGGGCTAGGGCATGAATGCCCTAGCTCAACCTACAACCTGCAACAGTGAGTGATGACAATAGCGAATGGCAGGGTCACCTATTTTGATCGACTCCGCATCTAATCAAACAATATTTTCACAAGGGAAAAAAAATCATCGATAAATAAATTATTACTTTCTAAATGCATTTTATATTGTTAATGTTTTCCTCACAATTATAATTATTTAGGAAATCTATTTAGATCGATAAACAAATTATCGCTTTTTAAGTACAATATAGTTTGTTAATGTTTTTCTCATGAAATTATTAGCTTAGAGAAGCTACTTAGATTGATAAACAAATAATTGCTTTCTAAATGCCTTTGATATTGTTAATGTTTTCATCATATTTGTAATAGCCTAAGAAAGCTATTTAGA
This sequence comes from Torreya grandis, assembly GCA_037957365.1. Classification (NCBI taxonomy): domain Eukaryota; kingdom Viridiplantae; phylum Streptophyta; class Pinopsida; order Cupressales; family Taxaceae; genus Torreya; species Torreya grandis. The sequence continues at coordinate 2,100,379 of JARHVA010000195.1, forward strand.
CCGATAAATAAAATTATCTCTTTTTTAATGCATTTTATATTGTTAACATTTTTATTACAATTGTAATAATTTAGGAAAGTTATTTAGATTGATTAGTAAATTATAACTTTCTAAATACATTTTATATTTGTTATTGTTTTCATCACAATCGTAATCTCTTAAGAAAGTTATTTACACTGATAAATAAATTATCACTTTCTAATTACATTTTATATTGTTAATGTTTTCATCAAAATCATAATTTAGTTTAAGAAAGCTATTTAAATCGACAAATAAATTATTGATTTGTAAATGTATTTTATATTGTTAATATTTTCATCAAAATTATAATAAATTAAGAAATAGATTTAGATCGACAAATAAATTATCAATTTATAAATACTTTATATTGTTAATATTTTCATTACAATTGTAATAATTTAAGAAAGCTATTTAAATCGATAAATAAATTCTCATTTTCTAAATAAATTTTATATTGTTAATATTTTCGTCATAATTTTAATAACTTAAAAAATTTATTTAAATCGATAAATAAATTATTTTTTTCTATATACATTTTATTTTATCAATATTTTCATGATAATTATAACTTCTTTAGGAATCTATTTAAATCAATAAATAAATTATCATTTTCAAAATGTAATGATATTGTTTACTCTTTCATAGATTATGAAAGATGTTTAAAATAAAAAAGACAATTTTATTACTTCAAATGCAATTAACTTGTGTTTTACATGCTTAACATGTTTTCATTTGATAAGGTGGATCAAATGCTTAGATTTTTATATTTATTAAAAAAATTAAATAATATTATTAACATCTTTTTATTTAATAAGAGAATCAAATGTTTAGATATTTTTATTTGATACCATGTTTCATTTTATAAGAGGATAAAATAATATGTTTAACGTGTTTTCATTTGATAAAAAAGATCAAAACATATTTATATTTAGATAGAAAGATTAAATGCTTTAATATTTTTATTTGATAAAAATATCAATTTAGTTATCTTATGAATAAATAGAAAAATCACTTGATGTTGTTCAACTAATATGTTATTGTGATAAGTTGTTGGGCATGGTATCTAGTATTTGTTATCAAGTTATCCACTCAAATGGGGGTATTGTGAGTTTATAAACCCTCATGCATGTGTAGAGTAATTGTAACCCTCCTTTGATTTTATAGTGTATGATTCATATTATATTAAATTAAATCATGAGATAAAGTGTATGATTCATATTATATTTAAGATAATGAAATGAATTTTAAATACAAAGGGTTAGGTTTTCCTTCTTTTAAGTGTTTCCTTTCTTCTACAACAATAATAATAATAACAACTACCACCACCTTCTAATTTATATTAGGAATTCATTTTCCTTTGAATTATAATAGATTTAATAAAAAATATTGACATGTCCAAAATTTTATATATTAAAAATCACATAAAAAAACCATTTTTTAAGAATGTGAAATGCACATTTTACACATTCACATTGCCAATAAGTTAACAAACTATATGATGAAAGTCACACAATACTTTGAAACAACTTGTTTGTTTAGATGCTATGAATGTAAATTTGCAATTGGTCATACAATCACTTTGCAACCATGCTAACCCCACTTACTCTAATTGGCCTACAGACTCTCAACAAGCCTACAACTCTCTATGTGGACCTAGCAGGTCCCATGGCTCGAATTGAACACTCTACTAAAATGAGGTGAATCCGAGAAACCATTGGTTCAAATGATTCATCTTAACTCTCAAAAGGTTTCAAGTGGGACCCTGAACAATTTTGGCCAATCAAAAGGCTCAGTTCTCACATTCTGTTACAACTTAAATCTATTTTCGCGTTGACTTACCTTTATGGAAAATGTTTAACAAAAGAACCTCAAATTATTCATATGACCTCAAAAAGGGCCTACAATATATTTTCTTAGTTCCTTGAGGATGGAACACTCAATCTCGACTGTCAAATCTTTTCTAACCCAACCATTGAATTAATACAGGGAAAAGAAACCATAGGAATCCTTATAGAAGGCAATAAAGAGTTCAAAATCACTTTCAAAGTCTTAATTTTAGATTCGGTATAGAGGAAAGAGGTTTTAGAAGATGACTTGTCTATAGTCATCCCTCTACACCTTCATCATCATTGAATGACTACCATTAATGAGATCTCCAATCTTTTAATGTTTTCTATTTTTATTTCATTTTCAAACTTTATCTTAATACAAAGATGCTTACTTTTATGTGCAGGTACCCATCTTCTCAGAATGCCTCAATGAGGTTTCAGGTTCCCATAATTTTTATAAAGGTGTTTGGGAGCTTCAAACATCTTTACAACCATTAATGCCCACCCAAGACAAGTTTACTTTTTATTCTTAGTTTTAGACTCAAGTTTTTGTTTCACGTGATAGAAGAGAAGAAATTAAGGAGAGTTCCATTTTGGGTCAACCCATCCTAAGGTTTCTAGAATCCCACAAAATCTATTGAGGCTAAAATGACCTCTTCTTGAGAAATATATCATACCTTGAAAAATATAAAGTTTCACAAGAAAAAAACTACTTCCATGTAGAAGAGGGGATTTTTTTAAAGGGGGATCCCTTTTGGGTCACCCCACCTTTGGACCTTAAATTCTTCCAAAATAATCAAACAAAATGAAATACAATTGAGGGTAATAATTTTGGTTTCAAAAAAAAAAAATGACACAAAATAGAACTTTACTTATTCATTTAGTTTTTAAAAAATAGTATTAAAAAATAAACATAAAAAAAAAAGTTTAAAATTGGTGGTTATGGTTTAAGTGGTAGTCAACAACAACTGTCACATTAATTTAACCAAAATGTGCAATGGGGGTAACCACATGGATTAAAATATTGACTGTAGTGATGATCACATGGCACTGCCAATTTATTTGGTTGTGGCAGTCTTCTCTCATTAACAAACCTATTGAGCCCCATGAAGCAGTGTTTAGCTTGAGGCATGAGTAAAAAAAGGCTCAATTGGAGTCTTTAATATCTGAGGAGGACAAGGAAAATCAGTTGTTCCTCAATCAAGAGTTGATTAAATCAGAGGTGAACGTCATTCAAGAGGATAAGAAATATGATAAGGAGGAAAACAATGAAGAAGAATCAGGTATAACAGTCATAAATGGTGAAGATAATAAGCATCAAGACACAAAGCAAAGCCAATGTCAGAAGCATAAGGGCAAGAAGACAAAGATCAGATTACATGAACCAATCAAGAAAGAAGAAGAACATGGATCAAGTCTTCAAATCCATGGCAAGAAGTTGGCAAAACAAATGACCAAGGAGCATATAGACTCCTAGTAAGAGGAATGGTTATTTCATACAAAGCATAAACTAAAAGAAGATGGTAACTAAAGAAGTGATTTAGAGGAAACTATAAAGACAAGGAGAAGATATAATCAAGAAAACAAGAAAAAGGAGATGCAAAATTCCATAATGGAAACATTAAATTAAAAGGTAATAGAAACTATGTTTACAGACCAGACAATTAATGGAGTAAAAAATAGAGATGAAGAGGATTAGGAAGCATCATATGAAGATCAAAACAAGTTTGTAGCTACATCATTATTGAAAGTTGACAACAAGACATATCTTTCCATGGAGAAGTTAGAAAAATTCACTCAATTAGGTTAGCCATTACAAATAAAGGAGAGACTGAATTATTGATCATAATAGACAATGGACACGTGTATAAAAAGTTGAGTAAGGAGCAGGTTAGAATGAAGGCAGTGGATAATGACCAATTCAAATTTCATTTTGAGATTGCACAACATTCAAGCCATGCAAGTAATAGGGATGTGACTCAAAGACTTAAGAAATATTTGATCTTCTTTAATGATTTGATTTTTTTTGCAGGTAGAGCATGGATGGAGAAGGTAGAAAGGAATGAGAGATACAAGTGTGGAAGCAAAAAACATGCACACTTGTACAAGAGGTTGACTAAGGAAGACACTAAGTAAAGAAAATTAGTAACAATAGAGCATATCGAAGAGCTCATGAAATTTTAAACTCAGAAGTCTAATGCGGGAGCATCAACTAAAAGATCCAAGTTTGTACATATTAGTCAAAAAACATCAACTAAAAGATCCAAGTTTGTACATATTAGTCAAAAAGAGTCAAGTAGGTCATATTGTAGTCAATAATAAACCTTGTTATGCTTCAGTCTAGCATGTATGGTTATGTTTAAATGATGTATGGTCTTTTGAGGCCCCTAGATAGGTGTGACATTCATAAGGTTGGTCATATATGCATCATTTTGGTTTTCCCACCAAAATGATGTATTTGAAAATTCAAATGTCTCATGTAAGCTTATAAGGGTGAGGACCACTTGTGATGGGCACAGACCTTCTATTTATGACCCTAAAGGTCTATTAGCATGTTGTAAACATTCTTTAGTCTTTTATCCAATGTAATTATATCCTAATGTCTATTTGGGAACAAATACTATGTAGAGGGAGCTAAGTTAGGCATGAGGAGATAAGGCCTAAGCTTGTGGAGAGAATCTTGTGAAAACAAACAAGAATTCACTATGTTTTCCTGTATTGATATGGTCAAATACTTGAAATGAAGAGCTCAAAAAGGAAATGAAGAAAGGCTAAAGCATGTGTAAAGTCATATTATACGTAAGTAGGAGGAGGTTGAAGGTCTGTAGCAAGGTGTAAGGTCTGTAAGTGTATTTTGATAAATATTTGCAATAAAAAAGTATTTTTTGTTATAAGGACATGTTATTATGATCTTTAAGGATTTATAGACCTGATTGTAAGATTATGCTCATGATTTGCCATATCATGCATGATGAATCTATGAGATTGTGTATGAGAACATAGAAGTTTATGTTGTAGTATGACTCTCATAGGGGAATCTGAAAGTGTTTTCTAATGCATAAAGTCAATCCAACACTTGTAAAGGTAAGATTTGATAGAATAACATCTATTTGATGCATTATCATTGATTATTTAGTAATAAGAAAGGAATTTTATTCTTTTATATCCTCTCGGGTTTAGAAAAAGAGGGATAGTTAGTGATAGTCAAGGAAAATTCTATTGTTCCATGTATTTTTGTAAGCAAGGTTTTGCTTAGATGAATGGGAAAGGTGAAAGAAGGTGTATATGAAGTGTTCCAAGTGGTTTTGAGCTTAGAAAGTAGCTAGACTTCATGAACAATCGATCAGATGCTCTCAGGTTCTTGTTGGACTGTGAAAACCCTAAGTAAGGGTAAAGCTCAGAAAAAACCTTGTATCTTCAAATCTAAACTAAATATCACTTATAAACTTCTTATAATGGTGATAAACAATAAATAGAATATGTTATAAGTGGTTTTCAATAATAATTACCCTTTTAGAGTAAGAAATAGAAGACTATCTGCTAAAAAACTATATTTTTCTTAGTTGAAACCCTTGTTAACGAGTATGGTGTTTGGGAATGGACTGAGAAAGTATAGAAAGTTGTTCTATATTTTTCTAAGTTGAAAACACTCTAGAACCTTGTCACAAAATATAAAAGATCAATCTACCTTGGGGAAGCTCCAATGAGTGTTTGTGAGGTTAATCCAAGGCTTATAAGACTATACTAAAGAGATATAATTCTGAACTTTTGTAAGGATTGTATTGTAAAGCTTTTGAAGGATTAATCATGTAGGTGGATTCCACTTGCATCAATTAGATGTAATTCCAAGAAGAGGATTCTTATCAATAAAATAATAGTCTCATTGGTCTATTAGACCAATATAAGAAGCTAATATAAGACAAGTTAGATAGACAAATCTCTAAGAGGGATAACATACCTAATTAAAGAAGGTATGAAATTAGTCTATCAAAGAATAGTCAAATGTTCAGGACAAAAGTTTAAGTATAGAAGTTTAATCAGACATAGGTCAAGAGTAGAATTTCATTGGTCTTGTAAGACCAATCTAAAGAGGGTAAGGTTATTGAGATAGGGTTAGTGAGAGCAAGCATAAAAAAGGCAATTGCAGACATATAGTTTCAAATTTGAATCAAACCTTAATGAAAGAAGCCTATTGAGGGTTAGTAGATCAAGAATTGGTCATTGAAAGGATCCTCAAAGATAGATTGAGGACAAATTTTAAGTATAAAAGTGGATTTTGGGCCTAAATATCTTGGGATAGGCAAATGGTATTAGACCATTTGTCATCACACAAACACACACACACACACACACACACACACACACACACACACACACAAGAGTAGGATGTTGGGCTTGATCTTGGCTATACTAAGATATAGTGGTTCGATATTGGTCAAGGAGACCCTAAAACCCTAAAACAAATAATCGATATGTAGATTTTCTAATGTTTTGGATTGAATGGTGGTGTTATCATTGACCCAAGGTGAACAAAAATTAAAGTTATAAGGGAAACATAAGGTAAATAAATGAAAAATGGGGCTCAACACAAGGGAAATGCTCCAATAAGATCCCAATCTAAAAAAATGATCCATGTACACATAACACACTAATACTATAACAAATAACTAGTCATATACAAAAATTAAGTGTCTGTAGTTAGCTTGTGTGCCAATAAGATCCTATTTTTCTTAGAATGCATCAATATATCCATTATTAATGAAATAATCATGATAATAATATAATGATGGTTATAAAAAAAGTGGTTGGTTGGTATGGACGACCCAAACTCCCCACTGGTAATAAAACATAGTTCAAAAAAAAAAATGCTAGCAACACATGACATCCTAGAGTCTGCAAGATTACATCAAAAAAATATATATAATATATCCTTAAGCACAAGCCACAACCCTATAAAGGAGTGGAGGTAGATCATCCTTGGGAGGCTATGTACTCTAAGCATAAGGCTCAACTAAAGAAGGATTGGGTGCCACCTAACTATCCCAAGTAGCCTCAAAGATTCTACAGAAATAGTGATGTGCCAACTAGAAGTCAGTTGAACATAACTACCAATTGAACCACCCCTTACACAAGTGAGCTCCATTACAACGAGCTAGTGGGAGAATTCCCACATGATGGAAACTGAATCTAACCCCCTAGCTGAGGAAGAGCGGAGAAGCAGTTATGAATGTGAGGGTGGCTCCAATGACGTTTGGGCATCGAAGGAGGGGATCCATGAGGTGATTGGTCTAGGAGGACACGACTCATATTGCAAGGAAAACTTTCTTATTCGTTAAGCAACTCGTACAAGTGTTGGAGTGCCACCTTTTTCACCTAAGCTTGGATGTGTGTAAGAGACACAGAGATAACAATCACCTTGTCATTAAAAAATAACTATGAAGATGGATCTTCATTGTTAAAAATGATTGAATTTCTAGATTTACATAGCTGAAATAAAATTATAGTTTTAAATAAGTTCCATATAAAAAAATGTATGACGACCACTAAGATTTATCCCAAAAACACCATGTGCCAAGAGAAAGGATATAGGTGGAAGGGTTAGAAAAGGATGTGGATCCATTGTCAAACAGATTGAGCTTTTAGACACGTAAAAAATAGATGTTTGAGGGACTTGAGTCTAAAATAGGATAGACATTTGTGTTGAGCAATTCCAATGTGTAAGAAGCACTCCCCAAGAGGAAGGTCTTGATATACCAGACACCAATGAAATTGTGCAAGCTTGGGATCGAGCTTGGCATTCCATATTCTATTAAGTCTAGCAAGTTAAGTCTTGGGTGAAGAATTAAATTCCAATGTCTATTTAGCTTGTCTAGAGTAGAAGAGAATGGGCTCATGATTTGAAAAATGAGACTAGGTGAATAATTTATGAATTGAGTATCATAGTTTCATCTACAATCCTTACACCATGCATGTGGAGGTTGTAAACCCATATTATGCAACATGACATCAAACATCAACTCTTGGATACACATAAAGGAAGGTAAGTCCATATCAAATAACTTGTATTTGTCTGTTAGATAATGCCATGGGATCCAATTTGTCATGTCTCATTTTTATGGACTATATCAATTATTCTATATTAATAAACATTTACTATGGTTGTTTTACTTTGAATAGTTTCCACGTGTCTGAAGGTAATTATCATGCAATTATATTTATGTAAATTAGAAAATAGATTTGAATATTAAATATTATCAAGATGATTATAATGTTTTACTTCAGCTATATTTTTGAGGCACTAACCTATTGACATCAAGATTGAGTGTGAATAAATGCAGGTACTCATCGAAGACGAGAACATGGTTGAGGTAGAGATGTTCTAGCCACTTGGCAAGAACTATCAGGATGGTTAACCCTTATGCACTCACACACTCACGTAGTCTCATATTGCATTATTTTGGATGGTTTAATACGCATTATTGTGTGGATGATAAATGCGATGAATGGTTAGATACTTAAAAAATATTGTGTTTTAATTGTGATAATAAGTTCCTTTCGAATGCGTGATTTAGTCATGAATATTAATGTTTTTACGTTTTATATTTTAAATGGTATAACTATGTTTTGAAATGACATATTTTATTAAATTGATGTATGGTTATATATTATTTAATCATAAATAATTAATAAACATTTCTTATTTATTTAAATATGGACGACCATATTTAAATTAGACTTACTACAATTGTAAATTTAAATTGCAATATATATATATATATATATATATATATATATATATATATATATATATATATATATATATATATATATATAAAATTTTAATATTATTTTAAATATTTCTTGTGTGATTTAAGTGAATATTTTATTTCAAAATTAAACAAACTATATTAATAATACATATTATAATTAAAAATCTAATTAAAAGAAATAAAAGAATTATAATCATGTCATGCAATGACAAGTAATATATAAGTTTATTAAATTCTATTTATAACGGTTTTTCTCTCATGCAAACTTGAACAAGACTGCATTAATTAGAAAAAATTAGTGAAAATTAATTTTAAAAATGCCAATGATAGCAAAGATTCAGAATAAAATAGAGGACAATAGAAAGGTAAAGACATCCATCATGATTTTTAGCAACTATAGGTAGAAAAATAGTGATAACTTTATCATTTATCGACAAAATTTAAAACCGAAAACTATTTTGGAAAGCTAGCAAAGAGGGGAACAAAAACTAGTAAGGCTTTGAAGATATTCATAGTAGTTAGTGATCAGTTTAGCAAAGAAGGAGGACATGATTTTATTTTCTGAACAACGACAGAGAGAAAAAGGATTAACAACAATAGTGAAGAAATTGACCTTTTAGTAAGCACATATCCCCGGATATTCTTTTTGTTTTTATTTTCATGATTTAAGGTTGTATATAACTGGTAAAAAAAAAAATCTCTTTGAATTGTTAAAATTGGGAGACATTATTGAATAGAAAGAATTTAACATTTATTTTCTTTAAAAAACAAAAAACCCTTTTAGACAATGATACACACACACACACACACACACATTAAAAGACCATACCCAGACTATAGACATCATAATAAATTACATAAATGAATGAATGAGTCATGTTTTTTTAATTGTATTATAAAGGTGCGTTTCCATGATTGTTGCTTGGAAAATAAAAAAAATTACAGTCGATTTATAGGTGAAATGGGTCGATATTTTATCTTTATTTATTTATTTCTTGGAGAAAGTAGTAGATTTCATCTGTGAATGTAATTGAGTTACTTTTGGGCTAGGATGCTGAATGTGGATTATTAGAGATGGCTTTCTCTTTCTGAGAATTACCTAGTTACTATGTTTTAAAGGTTTAGATCTAAATGAGCTGTCATTGAAATAGATAAATAGTTTGTCTAGCAAAATTATATATATATAGATACCACACCCTGTTGTGAGATAATCTACATTTAATTATTTAGAATTGCATCTTAGACATCAGGGGTGCATTGGGTGTTCCCACCTGCCAATTATTCTAGGTAGCTAGACATTTCGTGTAGCACTGGGTATCCTTCATGTCATGAAGTGATCCAGGGAAGTGTAATTGCTTCATGGTTGGGTGGAAAAGCACCTGAGCCATGTTTCTTTCTCTCGAATTGCACGAGAATCACTTGGTTTGGGACGACTGGAGAGTGTATTGATTTATTTATACTTGTTGTACATGATCATTGTAACTTGTATTTGGATGTTTTATGGCAAGAATGTCAATGGACTTTGTATATTATTTTATAGTGCTTTCACCTGGATTGAGCATGAGATTTTGAAAGATTTAATAACTTTTATTGATTTATATTTATGAAATTTATCTTTTTTTTGTAATATTGTAATTGAGCAGATTAATTACATCATTTTACTTTTGATTATTTGTGATGTTGTAATTTAAATGGATTATTTACTTTGGTGATGGTTTGAGTTGCTTTACACAATCTCAAAAGGAAATCAAATCCTTAATATTACGAATTCCTTATTTAAATATATGCATAGCTTTTATACCTGACGTTTCTACTAAAGGAATACTTGTATTGGTCACAAAAGGGGACCACCAAATATTATGGTCATTAAAACAAATTCTTCTAGAGTATCTGTCCTTAAACCATTTTAGAAAATGCTTGATAGTTTCAAATGCTTTCCAAATTATTTAGGCTACAAAATAGCCTTCTATCTTGATAGGGGTAGTGTTAGTTATTGACGCTATAGATTGCACCTTTTGAAGGGAGGCTCAGCTCTCTTCATCCACATGACATAATGGAGGCATCCTTCTTGCTGTGGGTGGTAATGGAGGCATCTCTAGATTAGGGGCTAGCTCCCCTTAATGCACCTTGATGCCTTGGATTTCCTACTAATAACTACTTGGGGGAATGAAAAGGGAGAGAAAAATATTGAAATCAGAAGCTAAACTATATGGTGATGCACCAAATGGATGGTCTACTTAGCTTTGACAAACACTTTAAATCAAGACAAGCTAGCCTACACTTTACTCAAAATGAGACCTTTCTTGCAACAATGTTTTAGGAGGGAGTCTTGTGGAGAGATAAGAGAGGAAAAAACTAGCACAAAAGGTGTTTTGAGACACACTGTTGCGTAGCCTATTCACTTGCCTATACTTCTTCAGACACTTCATGTGACCTGCAAGAGAAGAAAACACAAACACTATACACTGTTGGGGTTATCACATGAAGGTAGAGAAAGAGGCCACACTTTCACAAAACTAACACCCAAATGTATGCTCAATGTAACACTCAAAAGAAGGTAAAAGCTTTGTCTTAGATTCAAAGTGAAATTTTGCAGGGCTTCACCATACAAGTTGAAAGATCCCCTTTCTCAAATGAGAGGATACAAATATATAGAATGCTAGAAACAAGATGGCTGACATCACTAGGAATGGAGACCCATGCAGAGTTAAACATCTACTGAAACAAGAGGCCATTACTGCTACTGTATCTTCAAACTGCGTGTGGAGACCATGTTGTAGGTTGTCCAAACCATCGCTTCTGCTATCTTTGGGTTGCAAAAGCATGGGAAACTCGTTCCTAGCAATTGATAAAGTCATTCCAAGTTGTTGTGATTGATTGTGCTCTGTTCAATCCCTAAACGCAACTGGTTGTGCATTAATGATGAAGCATGAAAAACACTAGATGCTGATCTCTATAGTTCAAAAACCAATCTATTTAGTAGTTTTTGATAGATACTATTCTACCAAAATATATTAATTCCTTTTGCTGAGCGTGCATATGCCACTTGTCTTTCTCTAAATGGTCATTGATTCTGCCTTTTAACTTTGTCAAGTTGTTAGAAATGTTTTTAGCTTTGTCTTTTCTGCTTTATCTTTACCCATGTTTTATCTCTTTCTTTTGATTTCTCTTTTGCTTTGGTTCCTTTTCTATTTACTTATTGGGCCTTCAGGTTCTTGATGGTCTTCTACTCCTTCTTGGTCTTTGGTCTTTGTTTTGTCTTCTTCCTCCCGTGTTTACTCAGGTTTCGGGCTCTTTGCCATCTTCTTTTCTACAGTTCTTTTTCGACTTGTTTCTTCTTATTTTCTTCCCACCTATCTTCTTTCTTTTCTATCTCTTCCTTTCCTTTGTCCTTGCTCGTTTGCTCATTATTTATGATGGGCTTTTCCCTTGACAAGTCCTTCAGAAAAAAATGGCTGAAGGATTTCCTTCGCTTCTTTGTGGCCTTCAGGCTTTTATTTGAACGTCTATTTCCTTTGGACAAATGTCTGAAGGAATTCCTTCAGACATTTATCCGAAGGAATTATTCCTTTCCGTCGATCTTTTTGCCGAAGGGAGAGTGTCTTCGGGCCTCTCTTTCCTTCGGACAAATGTCCAAAGAAAATCTCCTTTTGGCTTGTCTCTTTTCTCAAATGGCAAGTTCCCTTCGAGCCTTTGCCTTTTGTCTTCCTCTTCGACTGGCTTCCCTCTGCAAGGGCCATTTATGCTCAAAAATACCCTTCAAATCTTTGGAAAAGGTCCACTTGTTCATCACTTGCCCTCCGCAAGGGTTCCTTAACCTCTGAATTGCCCTTCGAGCTTTCTGAATTGGCCCTATTTGTTGCTTAAGTGCCCTCTGCAAGGGCACATACCCTTTGACATTCTTGCAATCAACCCTTCAAAAAAGTGAATAGAGTCCTCTTTCTTGACCAAGTGCCCTCCGCAAAGACACTTACCATTTAGAACTTCTACAATTACCTTGCACGCAATTGAAATGCCCTCCAAGGAAATTCCTTGCCTTTACAAGTCGCTTAGACTAAATCGGGTCCTTGGAAAGAACTTACTTATAAATTTCCTTGAGCAAGGCCTCTTAACAAACCCAAATGTTTCTTCTAGACCCTTTTGGGTTCTCCAATGCCTCCTGCTTTAGACTTTGGACCTACTCCAACTTATAAAATTTCATGAGTAAGACCCCTCAACAAACCTGATTGCAACTATCTTAACCCATTTGGGTTTCTGATTGCTTTTTCTTATAAGACAAAACAAGTAAAGTCATTTGGAGAACCCGATTTGGTCTAGCAAGACCAAATTGGGTTTTGCAAGTGACTTTACTCATGAACTTTTCACAAGTAAAGTGGTTTACAAAACTCAAGATACACTATGGGGACCAAGTAATTGCATTTAGAAAGCCCAAAGTAGTTCCCCTTGACAAACCCAAAATACACTTGGTTAAACGAAATGAAGTAAACACTTGGTTTTTTCATGGAACAGGTCTGATATGGAACCTTGACAAATGATTTTAGCTAAAACATGGATTGAAGACTTATGCACAAAAGAGTGGGTGCCCAATTTTTGCTCTAAATGACCAAAGAATGGTCAACAATAATCAATATAGTGTGAAAACCAATGTCTTTCTAGTTAATTTTACCATAGGGGTCACCTGAAGAAATGTATGCCCTAGCATATTTTCCAAGCCTCATTACCTTCAATTTATTTAACCATCCATTTGGCATAAAGTTCAACGTTTCGTCTATAAACATTCATGATTCCCATTCCTCCTTTGTCATGAGGAAGGCAACAAATGTCCTAAGCAACTTTGTGATAACCTTAGGTTTGCTTAGAATTGACCCAAATAAAATTTATAAGTACCTTTGTTACTTATTCATATGAGGCTTTAGAGGGGGTTCAACATGAGGAGTAATGGACATGAGTGGCTGTAAGGATTTTGGTACAAACATAAAACTTACCTGCTAAAGAGAAAGGCTTAGAGATCCAATAAGAAACCATCTTTTCGACTATATTAATAACATGTTGCCATAGATTTGAAGAAAAGCTCTAGCAATAACAAAATGAATACCAAAGAATTTGTATATTTCTCCTTTCTATATCCACTTCCATTGATAACAATGGAGCTACTCCAGCTTGATGGCATCATGCTTTGTCTGTAACTTTAGGTTTTAGCCAATTTCATATTAGCCCTTAAGCTTTAAAAAAATGTCAAGGCATCAAATCACCTATTTGAAGGAAGATTCTTGCTTGTCGAGAATGAAGAAGGTGTAATTTGTAAAATTCCCATCGATGAGATGAGAGGAAAGATCAGGAAGAAAAATACCCTTAATAAGTCCTCAATCTACTCTGTGATCAAGGAGATAACCAAACACCTCAATGGCCAAAACATATAAAGCTGGAGCAAGAGGGCAACATTGTCTAATGAAACAAATAATTCCAAAGTTATTGAACTTGTGCCATTGATGGTGAAGCAAGTTGATGCATCAAAAAATATTTTTTTCACAATCAAAAGAAAGAATTGGTCAAAATCAAGAGCTTTTAACATTAGTAGTATAAAATGCTATTATATCCGACCATAACTATTTCATTTTTTTTTTTCTGAATAATATGGCCCTCTAGTGAGAAACACAAGCCCATTCCATTCCTTCCCAATCTATAATTAAATTAAGTAATATATATATATATATATATATATATATATATATATTTGTTTTTAATGAAGCCTATTTTATTTGGTCTAATGATTGCATACATGATATAGCAGAGGCAATTTTCTAGGGCCCTGACGATGATTTTATAAGAAACATTGAAAAGGATGATTGGGCACCAACTAGTAATAAGCTCTAACTCACTAGAATTATGGATGAATTTAATATTTCCTTTGTTGATGATAGCTCCAATGACTTATTTTGTAGGGCATATTTGTAAACTTGTAATAAGTCAGGTCCCACGAATTCCAAGTAGCTTTATAGAATTCACAAGGAAAGGCATCAATCCTTAGTTTCTTGTCATTATCCATCCATGGCACTGCGTTAAAGAGCTCATTAAGAGAAAAAGGGGCATCCCAATGTTTTTGTTTTGAAAGGATTATCTTACGAAGAACCACATCCAAACATTATTGTAATTCATGTTCTCTCTCCACCAAATATTCCTGGGCTTGAAACACCAATTTATAATGATCCAACAAAGTCAAGGAAATTTCCAATAGAGTGATGAGAATCTTATGATAAAACTTGATGGCTTCGATTTTTTCCTTCGATTTTTTAACCACGAGAGACTTGAATAAATCTTTTGAGAATGACCCCCAATATTAAGTCAATGCAAACGGGCCCTAATTTGTTCCCCTCTATTCGCATGGCTATCAACTATTTTAATTTTTTACTTTAGCAAAGAAACCATGACCTAAATATGTGAATCAAAAGCATTCAAGTCTAGCATGGAGGAAATCCTTAGGTATTCCTTAATGTCAATGCCATCGGCCCGCTTTCTAACCCAAGCAATGTTCTTGACATAGTGGTTGAGCAAGGTGGCAGTATGGCTGATCACATTATTCCACCACTCAATCTACATGGCATCATATGGTAGACATGGAGCCAAATTCCATACTCTAGTGATGAGTTTGATGGTGACTCGTGGCAAAGAAGGGATGTGCTCAAGAAAAATTGATTGCATGGGACTTTAAGATAGGTTCCATTCTAGTCCAATATGCAAGTGATGGGACCATGATCAGATATTTGAATAATTTTTGAATGGACTATGACAATTTACTTGTCAAAAAATGAAAACGAGAACAAGTGTTGCTTGGAAATCATAACAAGGTCCAACCATATGAGGACCCTATCGACATCGGTATAATAATTAGACCAAGTGAAATATTATTTTCAGTTAATGCAGGTTGCCAAAGAAGTGGACCCACTAAGCCCCATTTGTGTTAAAAATTCAATACCATGCTTCATGTTCTCCAAGACACCATCTCATTGAAAAGGCACGACTTCATCCTTGAGACTCTTTATCGTATTAAAGTCCCCATGAATCAACCAAGTGGAAAAGGGTAAATTATCAGTGAACCATCTCCATAACATCGTTCTATCAAGGCCATCATTAGGGGATAAACATCGATAACCCCCAAGGAATGACCATTAATGTTAAGGAATACCTAAATAACTTGATGTGATGGATCTTCTTCTAAAGAAACAATTAAGGGGGTAAATTTAGGTGAAACCAAAATACTGGCATCACTATGTCAATCTTCATGTGAAGTGGAGAAATGAGATGCATGAAGCCATGCACTCCTCATAAATGATTATAGAATATATCCTAAAATCTTAACTTCTTGCAAACAAATGAAATTCTATAACACCCAATTGTTGATTGGTGGCATGTAAAATGGTTGTCCAATAGTAATTGCTGGTTTGGAAAAATAAAATCACCAAGGAAAATGGAGCAGTGTTAATCTCCATTTACTTCTCGATGAGAGTTGATATTATTGCGAAGTAGACTATGTGACCCCCACATGGTAGGAGCATTTACAAAGGGTGTCCCAACACGAGAATAAATTATTAGTAAATGATTATCTTGGGAAATTCGGTTATGAGAGGTAGCGATATCATTGTGAGACTAGGGAGGACTAATAAAAGGGGGGTTATCTTTATCCATATTTTTCTCATCTTGATGAGGTATATCAATGGAGGGAGTAGAGCCTACCTTAGGATTCTTGTTCCTAATGATTGCTTTTTGTTAGCCACCATAGTTAAACCATCATTCTTTTCAACCACCTTTTATTTTCTAGGTGGTGCCTCAAGGAATATCCATAGAGGAAGCAAAAAAATTGGAAGCTCAACCCAAGTAGGCACCTTAAGGGAAGTTTTCTTAGACACTTTGAATTTATGAGTCCAAAGGGACACAATCACGAGGGTAGTCCTAAAGAACCAACAACTCCATGTAAAAAGGAGAGCCTAGACTTGAGAGGGCTCCTTAAAGGAGAACATAAAAAAACTCTTAGTAAGTTTACAAACAACAATAAACCGAAAACCCGAAGGTTTCTAGTGGTATCAAATCTAGAATTGAGGGAGTCCTCAAAGAGAATATGACTAATATAGTAAGTAATAAGATAATTGTATTTATACTATCCATATAAATTGTCAACATCTACTTGTAAAGAAACATCATGTTCAAGAGGACTATTAGAATTTGTACCTCATCGTAAACCTTCATAACAAACTTCTGAGATATTTTTGGCACCATCCTTCCCAATGTTGACAACACGGGTTGTGATAGATTGGTTGAGGGCGATTTAAAGAAAATCAATCTGCCCAAAGGGTAGATATTAAAGCACGATAAATAAGAGCTTAATCTTGGAAGTCTCGTAAAAATGATATGAAAATATGGTGAGACAAGCTAAAAAACACAAGACAAACATGCAAATCTTAGCAAAGCAAGTTTCTTATTTTTTCCCCATACGATCCTAATTTGAATTCATAAAGTATTAAATAAATCAATGCAATAGTACATTTAGGGATTTTCATATAAGAGTTATCTATTGAATTCGTAATATAAAAGATTTCATTTATTGCAAAAGCATCCTTGTTCCAAAAGTAGAAGTCAAGCATTTAGAGAAGGTCATATAGAATTTACTACTTGTTGCATTCATTAAAAGGATAAACGCTGGGACATTTGTATCACACTTGATTATCTACTGAATTGCATTGTAGTTATGTGTTGAAAGCCAAACTATAAAATTTGTAAGGGCCTAATAATAATAGAGGGATGACACATGCCCCCCATTAACCCCTACACTTTTTAAGGTTTTGCAAAGTATCGTGAGATAATTAGAGTTTCAAGGAAGGAGATCAGTGTCCCAAAGATCTATGTGGAATTTTGATAAAAAGAGTAAGGTTTTCAAAGCCCAGGAGCAGAAGAACATGGTTAAGAAATCATATTTGCAAAATATCACAGTTTCCAAAAACATAGTGGCATAGCTTTGGGTGTGTCAGTCAAGAAGTGCTATGATTGAAGTTATTTAAAAAAAAAAAAAAAAATTCTCTGAAATTTCTAGGTTTTTTCACCTTGTTGTCTAGACATGTTTTCCAATACCCATTTGTCCTGATTATCTCTAAACTTGCAATGATTTAGAAATTCTTCTAGAACCCTATCTTTGCACATTTCAATTATTTTAGAATATTTCTTATGACAATTATATCTGATTTTATTATTTTATTGGAGTAAATTTGGTTAAATTTGATTGTATTATTTAAGGGTAAATGTATCACATTTTGATGTAAAACTACTTTCCCATTAAACACTTTAAAAGCGAGACAATGCACCTTCTCCTTAACTAGTTATAGTCACAAATATAAACATAATTTTCTTACTTCATTCAAAGATATTCCAAAATATTTTGAACAACTATAAATGAAAATTCATTATTGATTTTGGATATTTTAAAATAATCTCAAAACATTATTTTTAATAAAATGAAACTATAAACCCTATAGTTATTTGTGTTCTAGAAATAAACTTTAATAAAATTGTAAACTATATTGGTTATTTTTCATTGTTATATTATCTATTTTATACAAAACTACATGCAAAAATAAACTTTAATGCAAATAAATTAAATAAACAATATACAAAAGCTACTAGACAAGTTATAAGAATTTAAACCATGTCACCATATTTAGTAGGGAAGAAATGAAAAAAACATAAAAAAAACCTTTCATTGTCATTTGCAGACATTATTACATAACATAAACCATTCATAGTTGTTCATGAATTGTTATAATAGATAAGTTACAAGAATTTAAACTCTGTCACCATATTTAGCAGGGAAGAAATAAAAAAACATTAAAAACTTTTCATTGTCATTTGTAAACATCATTACATAGTATAAGTCATTCACAATTGTGCATGAATTTCATAAATTATCATGATAAACAAATTAAAATAATTTAAACCATGTCACCACAAATTATAAGAATTTAAACCATATCACCACAAATTACCTCGCCATATTTAATAAAGAAGAAATGAAAAAACATAAAAAAAAATTCCTTTCATTGTCATTTGGAGACACTATTCCGTAGCATAAACCATTCACACTCCTTCATGATTGTGATGATATTTTAAAGTAGTAAATATTGTAATTATTGAACAACTATAAATGACAGCCGTAAGTTCTTTGGATATTTTAAAGTTCATTCAAAACATTAGTTTTATATATAATGAATTTGTAAGTTACTCTATGGATCATTAAAATAAGCTTTAATGAAACTGTAAATCACATAAAACCCTAGCAACCCGAATAATTATTTTGAAACCCTAAATGCGTTTCGGACTTCTTGCCCTGACAGCTTTACTGGAGGTTTTCACTATGGCGATTGGCGACAATGCAATTTAACTCTAGAGACCGGCATTGCCGATACTGCGCTACACTCTGCTTCCTACACATAAATCCCCACTACGCTCTTTTACATATCTTCAACTATTGCAGATCTACATTGCAAATAATGCGATTTCATGGTAAGTCGATCCGCTCTTTCATCGATGATGGGATTTATATTTGTTACGCGATCGTTTTTTCGAAAAAAAATCATCAAAACGTATGTAAGTGTGGTAGTTTGGTGGATGCTCGTAAGTTTTTTGACGACATGACAGAGTGAAACGTCTCCTCATGGAAAACCATAATTGCAGCTTCCAAGATACCGGTATCATAACGAGGCATTGACATTGTTTCACTGAATTCAATCAACTGGGGTTCAAGTTGATCATTTCACCCTCGTCAGCATCCTTTCAACCTGTGCCAAATTGGGAGCTGTGGAAGAGGGTATGAACATCCATCAAAGTGTAATGTAAGTTCGGATTTATTTCAGATGTTGAAGTTGCCAATGCCCTGATAGAAACGTATACGAAATGTGGAAATATACACAAGGCACGAGAATTGTTCGACAAAATGCTTCAAAGAAATGTCGTCTCATAGGATGCAATAATTTCAGGATATGCACAAAACGGGCTTGCTGGAAAGGCCTTGGAAACTTTTAAGCAAATGCAACGGGCAAGTGTAAACCTATACCCTACAACCTTTGCTAGCATCCTCTCAACCTATGCAAAAACGGGAGCTTCGGAACAGGGTATGGACATCCATCAAAACGTAATGGAAAGCGGATTTTTGTCTAATGTTGTAGATGCTAATGCCCAGATAGACATGTATGCAAAATGTGGACGCATTGACAAAATGCCTTAAAAAAGTGTCGTACCATGGACTGCGATGATTAGGGGATACACACAAAATGGTGTTCTGGATGAGGCTTTAAGGTTTTTCAAAGAAATGTCTCAACAAGATGTGGTCTTACAGACTGTAATAATTGGAGGACATGCACAAAATGGGCTTGTTGAAAAGGCCTTGGAGACTTTTAAGCAAATGCGATTGGCAGGTGTAAAGCCAAACTCCACTACATTTGCTAGCATCCCCCAAGAATGTGCCAAAATGAAAGCTTTGAAACAAGGTATGGACTTTGATCAAAGCATTCTTGGTGGCAGATTTTTTGTCTGATGTTGTAGTTGTGAGTACCCTGACAGACATGTATGCAAAATATGGAAGCATTTAGAAGGTATCTGTTTTTGACATTTTGCGTTATAACTCCCTCAAATGGGCACGCGACGGCAATGGCAACGGCATTTTGGATGGTCATTTACCCGTCACGCAAGTGTTCGACCTGTCATGAAACTGGTAATGATGTTATTGATGTTATTTTACCTGTCACGCAGGTTTTGATACTGTCATCAACTGTCATGAAACCGGTAACGACGTTATTGACGGTATTTTAGCCATCACACAGATTTTGATCATGTCATCGAGCCGGCAACTCCACACAGCAATGGCAATACCATGAAAAATTAAACTAAAGGTATTAAACGATCTTTGCTGCATGCTTAAAAAAACAGTCACATGCTTAGAAAAAAACAGCGGCATTCATTATAATTTCATTACATGCGTATAAACACCAGCACTTTTAGTATAGTTTGTGTTTTTTAAAGTAGGTTTAATATTGAAAATTTTACAAGATAATCATTTTTTATATCTATTATTAAAAAAAAATATTAAATATATTTATCTTTTAAATATATAAATATATTGTGTGTTTTCAATTTAAAAAAATTAATAAAAAATATGAAAAAATAAAGTGAAATATTAAAATATTAAACATTTTAAATTTAAGGTGAAATTAAAAGAAATGACTAACCTATTTTGATGAAATTTGATTTTATGCAAGATATATATTGTATACGTTTTTATTTTAAACATTATTGCAATCATTAGATAATAAGTATGAAAATATTTGATTTAGATTCTAGATTTATTTTTCCTAAATTAAATTAAATAAATTATCTATTATTTTTATCCAAATTTAAATGTTTTAGCTATGTTCATTGTTGAATTTTAATGATTTTATATATAAAACTTAAATATACACTAAAATTCATTTCTTATGTGCAACCTCTCCCAATACCTTTTCTCGTCACGTTTCCGTTTTGGTCACATTTCTTTGTTTCTCGTTTTTTACAACATAGATGAAAACTGTTTGACAAAATGCCTCAAAAAATTGCATTTTCATGGACTACGATGATTGCAGGATATGCAATGCATGGCTATGGCAAGGATACTCTTAAACTCTTTGAAATTATGAAGCCTTATGGAACATACTCTGACTGTGTAAGCTTTTGATTTGCATGCAGCCATGCATGTCTAGTGGATGAGGGCTGTAAATACTTCAATGGCATGATTGATTGTTATTGCATTATGCTAACAATGGATCATTATTTATGCATGGTTGACCTTCTTGGCTGTGCTGACTATCTTGAGGAAGTTCTAAACTTTATCATCAAAATGTCAATTAAACCTGCAGTGGTCATGTGGATATGCTTGCTTGGTGTAGATTACAATAGAAAATGGAGCTGGGAATATTTTCAACAATGCTCCTTTTTTATTTGAGTGCTTGTCATGTCCCCTTTTTCAAATAAAGAAAAGAATAATTTAATAGTAATGTTTTAGGTTGTTCCCCAACCTGAATAGGATCTTTCTTTCGCATTCTTCTAAATGAAACTAGGGCTTTATAGCTGATAGAAAACTACTTCAAAGGCTTGTTCTTAAAGTCTTGGCTCTTTGTTTGTACTTCTTGTCTTGCTTTTCTGTTAATTTCTTTAAGACGATCCCTAGCTTTTTGCTGCCCTTTCTGCATTCGCATCAACATCTCTTGGATAGGATCTATGTCTTCTTCCTTTGGTAAGAATTTAGGTCGCCGATCCATGTTCTCTTTTCTAAGTTCCCTTTCACTCATGTGTCCGGTGGTTCTACACTCAAATGTTAGCTTTCGATCCTGCAGGTTGACAAGATCAATGCTTTGATACCACTGTAAAAACCCTTTCAAACAAAATACTGAATTCTGGAAAATAAATTATTGCATTTGGAAATCTTTTTTTTTTAATTTGAAAAAGGGGACATGACAGTGCTTTTGTCTGACATCTATGCAGAAGTGGGTAGGTGTAAGGAGATTGATTAAAGATAGAAGAACTAAAAAGATATTTGGATGTAGTTGGATTGAAGTCCACAAAATGGTTCATGTTTTTTGTGTAGGAGATAGATCACACCTACAAATATATGAAATCTATTCAAAGTTGGAGAAATTGTCTTGGGCGATGAAGGCAGCAGGGTATTTTCCAGATTCAAGAAAATTGCTGAATGATGTGGTGGAGGAGAAATAAGAATTATTCCTCTGCCACCTTAGTGAGAAGTTGGCAACTGTATTTGGATTGTTAAACACGCCCCCCCCTGGAATAACTGTTAAGAGTCATCAAGAACCTTTGAGTATGTGTTAATTGCCACACGGCAACCAAATTTATCTTCAATATTGTTGCAAGAGAGAAATTGTCGCGAGGGATGCCAACTGGTTCCGTCATTTCAAACAAGGTCAATGATCTTGCGAAGACTATTGGTGATGCTATGTTAAGCGAGCTGTGAACACAGGCTAGCACTACAACCTAAAAATGGTGCATCCTGTCAGACTTGCAGTGATAACAAGGAACCAGGGTCATTGCAATTATAGACCATAACGTGATCAAATTGGATGCTTTCTTCATGAGCTGCAAATCAGACAAATGCTAGTAAGGATTAAATTCCATGTGACAAGCTACGAATTAGAGATATTTTTATGGGTTGCATGTAAGTTGAACAAAATTTTGTAAAAGGGGATGCAGTCACAATGGTCAAAGACTTTTATGGGGCAATGTTTGGATGTATTTGGCTGATTGGGAAAATGGTTAGATATGGTAAACAGTGTAAATATTTGTATGTACACAACAAACAAAAAATACTTTTTTTTAAGGAACCAAAAGACGACTTTTTTTTTCCATCTCATGCAAATGCATTAGATAACTTTCTTTTTAGAAGGCAACATGGAAATCTAAGTCAGAATGATTCTGTATATTGAGTGAATTCATCTTTCATCTTTCATCTTTCTAAGAGGGAATACTCCCTCCGATATATTGGAACGGGTTGGATGTGTTGATAGTGAGGAGATCACACAACAATGTAAAAAGGAAATCATTGACTTCAATTTTTTTCCTCACCCAAAAGATGAAAATGTATATGGGTCAAATAAAAAGCATTTACCAAGATTTTATAAATAGATATTATAATGGAATGGAACCGTCAATCAGTGGGATATGCCATTTTGTTTGGAACAAGCTTCTAGACACTAATAAGGGTGATAATGAGAAGGCAAACTACTCACAAAGCATTCAAGCAACCCACTTGAATAAAAGTTGGTTCTTATCTCAAGAAGACAATTGAAAGGTGTAAGTGTGCAAAATTTGAAATTGAAGATATTGAAAACATTGTTGAATGGGCTTCAGCAGATCATAATGTGCAGTCCCTTGCAAATTAAGAAGGCATGGTAATGCATGAAAAAATTGAATTACACATTGCAATGTTGAAATTGTTGTGTAGGCAGCATTGAAATTGAGGAACACGAGTGTTAAATCCATAAATACCACTTGAAGGTGTTATTGGAGGATTAATCACACATCATCAGCTCTTGAGCTTAAGCAGGTCAGTAACTTAGTGATAGATCCCCTAACACCTATGTGGAAGGTCCTAAGTTCCATCCCTAGTTTTTTTTTCTTTTTGCTGACCGAGAGGAATCGAGAGTTTAGCTCAGCGACCCAAAGCTATCTGCTCTAACGCAGGGCGAGCCCCCCCCATAACCTCTCGGGTGGTGCAAAATGGAAGTTCCATCTATGGTTCATTATTGAAATTAATGAAAACAAGGCATCGAATACATTAGCCATCCCCACTAGATAAAAAGAAAGTTGGCGGGGAAGGATCCTACATATGTTAAAATGGAAGAATTCACATGTTTTTAAGTGTTGAATGCATGGTTATCCAAACATGAAGTCTATGTTAATAATTCAGTAAACTCAGGTGTCACATTAGAAGTAAATGGAAAATGAAACAAAAGATCAAGCAAACTAACAATTGAGATGCCACAATCAATCTCAAGAAACCAGAGGTTTCTACTCCCAAGCCTTCTTTTCATGCAAACCACACAAATTATTATTGCTAAACTGGGAAGACACCAACATTGCAAAAGCAACACACCGTATAGGCGGAATGAAACAAAAAACTGACGAGGGAAGGAGGTGCAACCATTAAAGCTTAGCAAAAATGAAGAGAATGATAAATCTACTTGGATGCCTTTCGTTGTGGGCAAGTGAGCAATAAAGAAGCATACTGGAAGAAGTGAAGGTTACAATAAGTGGAGGTGTCTATAATAAAGTAAAAAACAATCGATCATTGCTAAAGAAGACCGACCTCAAAGTTGTGAGCCTGTAATATTAGACAAAATACACAAGCTTAATAAGCACAGTAAACCTACATCTTTGATTTCATTGCCTTCTATTGATGCAGTTGGGTACTATAAATCTCTTTCGCAAGAGAGATGACTGGTTTATTTAATTTTCAGCTATGTGACCAATAGTAAATAGACAAGGATGAATGGAAGCAGGGGATCTTGGTAACCAATGAATTACCTGATCCAGTGAATTGATAGGGATTACTGGGTTTAGCTACCCCAGGAGAGGAAAACAGGAATTATTGAACAGAAATTATTGTATGGAATTTTTGGTTGAAAGAATCAGAGCTATAATACTCTGTTATATTTTTGAAGGCTATAAAATTTTGTAGTGTGATTTCTGTTAATTGCTAGATTATCCACGATTTGGTGGTAGGTTTTTGATATTGGTCTATCAAGTGTTCATTATATTTTTAACTCTGTAATAGGTTATATTTTTAACACTGTAATTGGTTTGACTTTGTAGATCTTTAGACGAAGCATAAATATATGCTGTAGACTGGAGAGCTCTGCATCATTACACCTACTTTGTAATTGGTTATATTTCCTAACCAATTTGAAGGAAACGGTTTTCTTTTTGCAAATGATTTGACTGCAGGAATGGTTATCATACGTAGTGTCTAAGAGAACAGTTAACTATTGAGATTAGCATTCATAACATGGTTTAAAAATAAGCCATTAACATATGTAATACGACATTATTCCCTTTGTGCATCAAATCCATGAAAGAAACATCGTTCCTTATATACCATCATCAGTCATTTATAATTTATCATCGAATCTAATTTAATACTTTGCAGTAGCATCTATAGCTTAAGCTTTCTACCTAGTGTAAAATATTTCGGATGGTAGGATTTTCTCAAAGGTCTGTAAATCCAAATACATATAATTTTGAAAAGAAAAGCGAAAAAAAATGAGCACATTACAGGGTTGAGGACGATTCAGTGAACACAGTTGTCTGAATTGAAGTTTCAACAGGACAGGGATGAGGAGGAATGCTGATGTCAACCGTTCCTTCCAACATCTAAATGACTCTACTCATTGAAGGTCATTGAGAAGGGTTGTATTGAATGCACCATAGTCCCAGCAGGCTCAGCTTCTTGGCCATATTTTCATCTTCAACATCAGCTATATTCCCCCCTCTCAGCTTTCGAAATTCACCCATTTCCACTTGTTTGAATGCCCAGTCAGGGTAGTAAAATTTGCTGGAACTGGTTGCTTGCATGTCAAAGTTCTTCCTTCCTCTCACCATCTCCATCACCAACATACCATAACTGTACACGTCGGATTTGTCACTCACTGGTCCATAGTTTCGAGACCACACCTCTGGAGCCAGATAACCAGGTGTTCCTCTAGCACATGTCAAGGAGAAATGGCTTTCTTCTCTATCTGTTAGTTTTGCCGAACCAAAATCTGCTACCTTTGGCGAGAAACTGACATCGAGGAGTACATTATGTGGCTTTATGTCACAGTGCAAGATTCTGCTTCTGCATTTGTCATGTAGATATGCAATCCCACGAGCTATGCCCATTGCAATGGAATACAATTGTTTCCAGTCCAATATATTCTGATTATCTCCATGGATATATTTCTCGAGGGAACCATTGACCATGTACTCATAAATCAAGGCTGTTTTAGACCCTTTTAAACAATATCCCAAAAGTCGCACCAGATGCAAGTGGTGGATCCTTCCAATGGTAGCCACTTCATTCATGAACTCCTTTTGACTGTGTTTCGATTTGTCAAGAATTTTAATAGCTACCATGTATCCATTGGGAAGCTGACCTTTGAAAACTATACCAAAACCTCCCTTGCCAAGTCTGTCTGCAAAATTGTTGGTGTATCATTTAATCTGACGATAAGAGTATATGCTGGGAATTCCTCCATGTAAAAGGTTCTCAACAGAAGCAGGTCTGAAGTCTAGGGGATCCATATAGGCTCTGATGTCCGGCTCCTCTCTTTGCGTCCTTTTCTTTCCACTCATTCTGACGTAAATAATGCTGATGGTTGCCATGATGAAGAAACCAGATAGAACACCTATCGCTGCAATAAAAATCACAAACAGTTCTTCAGTTTTGGCCTAGGGGTAAGGTCACTGCCCACGTGAAAAGTTAAAATGAAATAATTACTCCTACAAAAATCCAAGGGAAAAATTGCAGAATAAGAGGTTATTCACCAGCTATATATCTCGGAGTTTTCCACCATTTCTTCTTGTAGAGAGGTTTTCCAACTGAAAAACAGATAAAGCAATTAGTTTAACTTTAAAAGTGAAGTCAATATTAACCATTTCCCTTTTTATTTACTGTGTTGCAGGAAACGCCCCCCCCCAGAAACGTTTCTGGTACGGAAACGTTTTGGGTACATTCTGGAAACATACGGGACGTTTCTGGGGTGTTTCTGGGCGTTTCCAAGGGATTCCGGCAGGAAAAAAATAGTCGAAGTCAACATTTTAAATTTTTTTTAGTAAAACCAGCTCAAACCAGACAATATATAAATGAAATAAACATTTAAGTATAAGTGTGCATTTAAATACTTTCAGGATGTTTGAGAGTGGTTTCGGACCTCTAGGAGCCGTAATGCAAATTTCCTATCATATTTCAGAGTTAGTCAGATTCCAGGTTTCAAGGTTTCAAACTTAGCCATATTTCGGGGTTTCAAGATTTCAAGGAGACATCATAGGAGGTATGAAGGCTGTATGAAGGGATGTAGGTATGATAGAATAGTATGAGAACATTTATCATAAAGTGGTACAAGCCAATCCCACCCCATTCCTTGTGCACCCCTCAAGGCATACACTACGGGAGAAATGCACTGGCGAGCCCTTGTGAGAGAAAACATCAATAAATGATAAAGTTGAAAAATAGTGGGAGTGGCATTTGTGATTTTGAGGGCAATCCAGATGATTTATTCTGGATTTGCATGTACATTTTGTCTTTGAAGTAATAAATGAATGAATACTATATATTTTCAATTGTTTTATCTTTTATAGACAAATATTTTCATACTATGTATTTTCAAGTGTTTTACTAAAAAATTGCAATATATATATACTTGTGTGTGTGTGTATGGACGTACCCACAGCATTTCCAAATCAAGGTTTTTGAAAAATGGTGTTTTTGCATACCTGAAACGTACCCGTACCCATACCCATACCAATACCAGTACCAAAACAACACAGTTTATTTACTGAAATTATAAAAAATATATTTAATTTTTTATTTCTTTTCCTGAATACTAACCAATCACCTTTTTAGCATAGACCATTATATACTTTTTATATTTTTTAATTAATAGATATGGTGATGCATTTCTTTTTTAAAAAAAGTGAAGTTATTTTGTTCTTTTAATTCTAGTTTCCTTCCCAGTCCTTCCAGTTTTCTAAAAAGCTTCCTAATTGTTTATATTGTTAAAATTTTGTATCCTTGTACTTTCACGATATGTCTTAAGTAATTGAGATGACATAAAGAAAATATGGTACGAAAAAAATAAAATCTTTGTAATCACCGATTCACCATCAAAGCAGTTGTCTATACAAATGCTACTGCAAAGTATTAAGTTAGACTGGATGAAAGCTCATAGTATAGATGCTTAGCCTGCTTTGATTTGTAGGGGCCGTCTGTACAAATGCTATTGCAAAGTCTAAGCTATATAACTACTCTCTGAAGTTTGAAAAATATATGAGAAGGTTTGATGGGTTTTTGAC
This sequence comes from Torreya grandis, assembly GCA_037957365.1. Lineage (NCBI taxonomy): Eukaryota > Viridiplantae > Streptophyta > Pinopsida > Cupressales > Taxaceae > Torreya > Torreya grandis. Next base: position 2,128,634 of record JARHVA010000195.1, read on the forward strand.
TCACCAACAGTGAGTATTGGCAGAGAACGACACCAATGCCCACCGGATAAGTAGGCAATCTCAGTGTGAAAGCTATAACTCTCTCATTTGATGTCATATTTATCTGAAATTTTACATGGGGATTTTTGAGACCCTAGTTCTATCTAAAAACCAAATTCAGGTCAAAAGTAATCCGTTTTTACCCCCACAATGCAGGAGAATAAATCTGGTGGGTTTTGGCTGTGACATGGTCAAACGATTTCTAAATGAGTTGAATTTTTAATTGGCAAAACTAGTAACCTTTATATACCTATCCATAAAAAATTAGACGAAAATTCATGCATTAGGTTCTCCTAAACATTAAAAAAAGGTCACAGACCTGGAGATATGTGTTTCGTCTTGTATGGCATGAGGCTATGAGGTATCAAAACAAGACCAAGAACCAAGAATGTCCAGAGAACTAAATATGGAATTTGGAATTTTAGGATTCTAAAAATCACCTCCTCACTCATTAAATACATATATTCCCAAACATAAGTGGAAGAGACGTGAGAGATAGACCATTATTCGATTGCATCCTTTCCATAGTCGAGAGGAAGAGAAAATCATCATCAATGGGAAGACATGAGGAGGTTGCAGTACTTCCAGAGTTGAAAGTTGTAGATAGCTAGCATGATCCAAGAGAGCTGCTTCTTTGTATTTCCTTTCGAATAAGGCAGAGAATTTTGCTAGAGTTTTTCCCACATTGGGTTCTCTTATATGATTGCCTTTGCCGTGTTGTTCATTTCATTTCTTTATATTTTCCATTGTCGTTATATATAGATGGTATGAGTGATTGGGCTTGCAAATATTGCAAGAGGATAAATAATTATTATACATGGTGGCATGGGACATAGTTTCAGCATAGCTACATGTATTTCATCCATGTATGTAATTGATTTCAGTTGTAGTTGCACATTGTTTTGACATGGGAGCATATGAAACAACATAATATTGTATGTACATCCATTTATGGACATAAATTTGACGAATGAACACATTGCAATCAGCAATAGGGATGTAGATGGCAACTCACAGGTATAGCAAACATCAAATTCAGCATCTGTATGTTAAATTTTAGTAGTTCATTCATTGAATTTGCAACATAGTTCTCTGATAAGATATGAGTGAGGTTTTGCAACATCGATAGGCTATGCAGTTACAAATCATATGGTATCAGAGTTGTTTTTCCTTGGTTCTTTTGGAAGGGTTTTTGTGCCACATTGAAGTTTTTGTGTGTATTTGCTTCCATAACTCACATATTTGGCAATGAAATTGCAGACCCATAGCTGGTAGCCTGGTTGCATAGATAGAGCCATGGAGAAGGCACGGTCTGGGGAAAAGCTTCATGAACAAATGTTCAAGGCCCCAGAATTGCTGGAGAAAAATTAGAAGCAACACAAAGAGGTTGAGATTTTTAGCAGGAAGAATCAAAGAAACACAATTAAAGCCACAAGAGGGAGACTCTAGCATGCAAGTTTTCCAAGAGAAGAATCAAGAACTGGAAATGAAGCAACAATTGTAGATGAATAATAGTTAGCTGTTAAATGATTTGGACAGCTAAAAAAGAACCCCTTAAAGGTGTTGAGAAGAAGGTAAAAGTGTGCACCATCCGATTGTTATGTTTAAGGCCATCTTTGAAAAATTGGATCACAAATAGAGGACATGTACCATTGAGAAACTGCAGCAAGAGATGGTTTGCAAAGAAAAGATGCGGACCAAATTCCAATGATATTGTGAAAAAGTGAAGAAGAAAGAAAGGAGAGTCTTCCATCCCAAGGAAGCTTCCTTAACATAAGATGGCCAAACCATGATAGAGATAATCATGATAAGAAACTAATCATTTGTTCCTTCTCCAATTGAGATATCACATGAAGCTTTGGTAGTTTCAAATTGCAAACTAAAGAAATTGGCTCAAATTTGTTGAAGAAAATGGGCTATAGTGGCCAAGGACTTGGCAAGGATGGTTATGGAAAAACAAACCCCATTTACGTTGAGGCAAGGACAAAATATGAAGGTCTTGGATATAATGGTGGAACCCAAAAAGTTAGGGATTGCTCAAATACCACCACAAAAAAATATTTTCAAAGGGGAGTTCAAATCGCCTTTGTGTCATGGTATGTTCTGAAGGAGGTCTTGGGATTGAGAAAAAGTTCAAGAAAGTAAGGAAGCAACTGCAAAGAAAGGACAAATTTTCAATGATTAGGAGGAGACAGCACGTCATCACACCACAATCCATGTGCAAACTCAAAGAAGGGTAGCCAAAAGATGTCCAAAATATTTCCACAATTCCAACCACTTTGGAAGACCAAGCCAAGAAGTTTTTCATTGTTTGTTTCGATTGCAAAAGGAAAGGACATGCATCATGCCATTGTTGGGATCTCTATTCTTGTTCATTTTGTGGGATGTGATCATGTGTTGAAAGAAGCAAACCATTACGAAGGAGTCCAAGTACCTCAAGAAGAATGCAAGTTGCAAAGGCCATTTTTCAAGCCATTTAGTGAAGGTGTGAAAGGAAAGAAGAGTATTATTGTTGTCCATTAAGGAAGATACAGTGTCCAAAATTTTCTGTAGCCATTGTGAAATTGATGGTCATTGGGATGCTACATTTTGGAGGTATTATCTCGATCAATACCCCAAGAAAAGAAAGGGCAGCCCAACGATGATATAGCACCCAACAACAAAGGGGAAAGAAGTAGAGACAACATTTTCACTGCAAAAGGTATCAATAGAAGGAGAGACAAATATCTTCAATGAGAAAGCAAGCAAAGGAAAATATTGAAATTGTTTTGTATGGTGAACAAAGCCATGTAGAGGAAGACGCTAACGTGTAGTTCCACTTGTCAAGTACAAGTAAGGGGGAACAAATTCATGAAGGAAGCAAACCTGAAAATCAAACAAGGAGATATGGTAAATGTTAGAAGCATTATCCTGATCTTCAACCCAAAAATTGAAAGGGTGATCCATCGATGATATGGCAGCCAAGAGCAAAGGGGAAGAACTGAGAATGCATTTCCAACACAAAAAACATCGATAGAAGAAGAGACAAAGATCTTCAGAGAGAGAGCAAGCAAAAGAAACAAGTGGTCCACTCGGTGATTAAATCCAAGTAGAGGAAGATGCTAGCATGTAGTTCAGTTCCACATGGCAAGTACGAGTAATGGGTAGACATGAATTTGAGCCAGGAACGCATTGAATTCCACATTAGGGATGTAGATTACAGCATAAAATAGTAGAAAACATCAATTTAATATACATGTTAAATTTCAGCAGTTAACTCATTGATTCAGAAACATCACGGATAAGATCCAAGTGAGGTTTCGCAACAAAAATAAATGGATGAATAACCGAGAACATTACCTCTTGCGCATCTAGTGCCTTCAACAAATCCATCTCCTTCATAACCATCCCTACAAGCGCACCTTACACCCCCTTTGATGTCTCTGGTTGCAACACAGTCTGCATTGGCATCGCATTGAAAAGTTTTGCAGTTCCCCATAACACCCCACTCCAATTTCAGTCCAAACTTATGGGAAATAGGAGCAGTGCTTGTAATCACCCGGCTAGTGAAATGTGCGCACTTCATATGGGAGAAGAGTGTAAAGTTAGAATTTGTGCGTGCCCAGAGTGTGTCATTCCCAAGAGGGTAGCAGCAGGTCTTGCCAAACTTGCATTGGTCATTGATGCCTAGAACAGGAATGTTGCAATCCAATGGACAATCTGTTTCATTCCTGCAATCGGACAACTGTATTATGTTGCTAGTAGAAATTGCATAGTTTTGCAGATCTTGCACACTGAAGTTCTGTAGATGTATATTACAAGAAAACTGGAGCTGAGGATAAATAATAATACCAATCTGGGTCACACTGTAGCTATCGTTGTTCAATTTAATCATCAAAGAAAAATTCTTATAGCATTCGAGTCCAAACTCGCTATTACCACCACAGGGCTTAAGATGAAAGGGATATGGAATTGATGTATTCCCACAAAGCTTACTGCAATCCATTATGGTCTCAGATATTTTCGAGACTGCTGTAATTGAGAAAACCAGAGACAGGTGTGAACCCAACAACACTGCCATAACGACGAAAATATGAGCAAAGTTAAAACTTTGTCTCGAATGTTTCACCATCGTATCAAGGTCTACTTGTCTTTTCCAGCTTGTTGGCATCTGTCCTTTATATTATTCTCAAACAGAGTAACAGAGTATAAGAGACAGCTGCGAGCTCGGTTTTGGCTTAAAGCAATTCCAGCAACAATTCCCCTGCTTGATCTTTGCATCAAATTGCATGCTTTTCTTCCATTTCATTGAACATTGACCATTGATTATTAAATATTAAAATAATTTTTTTATTGATATATAAATACGATTATTATTTTTATACAAGTAATTTCTTTCAGAGTGGAGTTTTGAACCGGTTTGGGGTACAATTAAGAGACTTAATTCTTTTTTACAACAATCATCAATAATTATTACCGATCCCACTAATATCATTTCTTAATTATTTTATCCACATCTCATTATATATATAAATATGATTATTGTAAATATAAATATCTCATTATTCTATTGTTTATGATCATGAAAACAATTCTTTTAAATGTTGTCATTCTTATTTTTTAAAATTTGTGTATTTATTTTTAAAACGGTTTACGTAGGTAACATTAAGACGTCCATGAAACATTTCACATTGTATTTGGGCACATCTCTTGATATCCCCTAAAACATACAATGTTCTCCGAGATTGCACTCCCACCTTAAAAAAATAAAAAAATAATACAATTTTAATCATTAAAATTAGTTTATGACCTATCCTTATCAAAATAAAATAAATTATAGGTGATCCTCTAGAGGAGGAATTCCACAGTGCTAGCATTAGAAGTTACATAGAAATTTTAGGAGCTCCTTTGTGATATAAGAACTATGAAAAAATAATTGTTAGATTTTGTTATAGATTTTTTCGGTATTAAAATTATTTTTAAAATGTTATCAATATAATTATATATAAATTGTTATTTATTATTTATTAATAAGTTTTTCTTAAAAAAAAAGTTCTTGCCATATTTTAAGAAAATATTTTAAATTTTAAATAAATATTTTTATATTTTATAAGATTATTTTCATTATAAAAATACTAATAATTATTATTATTTAATGGTGGATAGTGATGATAAGGTGACTAAAGGTATCTTTATATTGAATAGTTTCATAATGATAATATAAAAATAATTATAATTTTGATTGTAAATATATATTATATACATATTAGAGTGTTAAATATATTTTTTTCATCTTCACCATAAAAATAATAAGGCTATTTTTTTCATAAGGTGAACTCTTTAATAATTCATCTTTCAATAATGAAATGATGATGACAAGGTGACTAATGATATCAGCACATCATAATAATATGAAAATGATTGCAAGGAATATAACTTTAATTATAAATACTCATTATATGCCTAATATGATATTTTTTCTTTTTTCCTATAAGCTCATTAAAATCATTCCAAACCAACCCAACAACCTCAGTTCTACAATATATACAATGTATATATATTTTAAATATTGAAAATAATGCAAGACAAAAAAATAAAAAAAGAGTTCAATTCGACTGACTAGGGACCACCTTTGCCACGTATATACATCCCAAAGTCCTGAAAATGATTCAGTATGGAAATTTAAGAAGAAAAGACCAAAAAGGGTTCAATCTATTGACTACCATCTCTAACCTTTGTCGTGTCCAGACAGAGCCTCGAAGAATCTAGGTAATGAGTTAACGCAACAATGAGGTCCAACAAATTAACTGCAATGTCCACAACTTCCTTCCAGCTCACTACATAGTAAATCAAAGACACAAATTTGGGATTTAATATTGAAGAGCCACATTGAATATTTTTATTTCATTGTAATTGAATTCTTATACTATTTTTATTTCACTGTAACTGAATTCTTTTACTAAAGAAGTCCTAATCATGCAAGGAGCTCGGATTTTTTTTCCAAACAAATTCAAGTCTTAAAGTAATTTGGTATATTAAATTATTTTGGTTGAGACGATATTATGGCTTTGGTCTAGGTATTCAGGGGAAAAAAACTAACATTTGTTTTAAAGAGGTGCAAGTTACGTTAAAGGGTAAAAAGGGATTTTGTAAAGTGAGGGAATGAAAATCAATAGTCATATCACACATTAAAATTTTAATCGTTGAAATGTCATTATGATATTTCTAGTAAGGGTGATGATGGAAAAGGAGGTGATGTACTACTTTATATGACATGACAACGAGATGTGTAGGGAGGAGACATCTTGTGAGCTTAAGCAATGATATAGTGATTCAAAAGAACAAGGCCATAAAAAACATGAAAATGGCACGAGAGGTTCTAAGGTGGGTTGAGTTGGTGTTAGAGGTATGACTTGATGATCTAGTAAAGGGGGGTTTTGTAAATGAGAGTGTAAATCATTAAGAGTACTGCATGTGAAACCAATGACTATGAAAATCATTTCACCTTTTGTGCACGAAACGTTAAGTAACAATACTTTGATATTTCTAGTGGAGGTGATGGTAGAAAAGGAGGTAATGTGTTACTTATACAACATGGAAATGAGTTATGCATAGATGAGGCATCATGTATTCATGTATCACTGTGAGGTTGAGCAATGAAGAAGTGATAGACAAGAGCAAGACCATACAAAACATGAAAGTAGTGAAAGAATTTAAGATGAGTAAAACTATGATATACAAATATATATGGATACAAATAGATATGGATGCAAAGTGCCATATATAAATAGATATGGATACAAATATTTCTAAGTTTTTTCCATTATCTCTCTTATTGACACCAACAACAATTTTATTTGTAACAATAGTGAACATTTCTCTTATTGGTGAATGGAGGAAAGGTAAAACTACCACTAAAAATACAAATGCTACCAATTTTAAGTTGTTTGGTGGAGCTGGATTCAAATTCCCACCAAATTCTTCATACTCTCCCCTAAAGCTATAATGCTATGATGGAGTAAATTTTATATATATATATAATTTTTATATTTAATAAATTATAATAGATTAATTTAATTACATGTTATTATCTAATATAAAATATAAAATATTATTTTAATAATATAACATATTATATTTAATTAATATAATTATTACGAATAATAGCTAAATTATAATTCCAATTATATTATATTAAATATTGTATATTATAACATATTTAATTATATATTTATTAAATGTTTATAATTAATATATGTTGTAAGGGTATATATATATATATATATATATATATATATATATATATATATATATATATATATATATAATTTTTTTTTTTTTATAGATGATAGATTTTGACTGGAGCTTGAACTGGTTTGAGATATAATCATGGTCCCAGAGTTTCATGTAATACTACGTGTATACCATATATTATCAGTTATTTTGAGCATATCCAACAATGATTAACGGTCTTGAAAATATAACAACTGTCATAACCGACTTCACATGCCTTCTTAAAAATTTAAACCTAGATGGGACTTAAAACAACCAAACTACTTAACCAACTCACCCACATTTTATTGGCTTATCTATATTATATATTATTCATATTACTTATATTTATATTCTATATATTAAAAAATATAAATAATAATAATATAAAATATGATATATAAAATTATATTAAATTTTAAATATAAATTATTATATATAATAATCATAATTGATATAAATATATCATAATTAATAATATATTATTTTTAGTGTGTATATATAGGTATAATTTTATTATATATATTACTATTTTAAATTAATATATATTTATTTTGTTAGGTAATAGTTTTTGATCAGAGTGTGGATCAGTCTGAAACATAATTAGGGTTCTAGATTTTCATAAGATTTATTAATTACATGAATTTATCACTTGTAACAACGACCACCATTGATCTTGAGAATAATCAATGGTGATTAACGACATCGAGAATATAACCAATGGCTATAATTGGTTTCATATGTCTTACTTGAGATTTGAACCTGCGTGGGGTTTCAAACAACCAACCCACTTAATCATCTCACCCACACCTCATTGGCATAAATTTATATTATTTATTAAATAAGTTTTTTTTTAATTATTATTAAATAAGATTTAGTATTATATATATATAATAAATTATAAGTACTTTATTATCTTTTCTTCATTTTCAATGGGTTTTTATTATCAAAGTTTTTCCTCAAACTTGATGGGGTTTTTAGCTCATTTATGATGGAGGGGAACAAAAAATATAGTGTGGAATATTTTGTTGATCACAAGAATATCAAGAATGTAACGATTTCATAGCCCAATGCCTTGGTATTATTTTGGCCTTAAGTCAAATGATTTTCAAGATCAAATTGCCACTCGAATGAATGAATGAGTCAATCCATAACTGAAGATGAATCCCTTACCTATTATGCATTGTAATTAGGTAATGTTATAATATTTAATTGCATCGAGTCTTGATTACTCTTGTTTTCATGGGGAATATTAAATACATGTGTGAACTCATGAAATGAGCTCTGTATATTCAATTATATCTATATTTGTGGTCAACTTTATCGTTCCAATATTGTTTGCATTATTCATACGATTGTGTTTTGCATAACAAAAGGGAATTTAATAAGTTCAAGGTTCAAAATCAAATTAAATAATTATATATGGTAATAAATAATTATGTTTTAATTATTATTATTATTAAAATATATAGTAATATTATTGTAATTATTTGTGCTTATGGCACTTATTTCATTTAAATTTGTGGTTATTTTGGTAGCTTTGAGCTTTAATGTTATTAAGCATTAAATTAAATGTGGGTTTTTAGGAGGTAACTATTTAAGTGTTTTTATTTTAATCAAAACTTAATAATAATAAATACTTTAAATTTAAAATACCTACTGCAAGAACCTTTTCGTCAATATTTAATCACAATGGCAACTTTCTTTGTGAACCACTAACATATATGTTGGACGAGTGTATTATCTTACATATTAAATCATAACACTCAACGCTACAATTTTCTCTCCTCTTCACTTTCAATGGGTTTTCATCACAAAAAAATTCCTCAAATTTAGAGATTTTCAATTCATTTTTTATAAAGCCAAACAAAAAAAATAATGTAAATTTTTTTTTTCAAACATAAGAATATCGAGAATGTAATGATTTCGTCATTGGTTGAATAAGAGAAATAAAGGAGGAGCCTTTTTGTTCTCTTCTTACCTTGTGCTGCTAAAAAGAACAAAAAGGAATACAAGGATCCACGCTTTCTTTGCTTCGTGAATCTTTGTATTTTCTATCAAGGTACTATTTTTTGTTTGGTTTGATCTATTTCATTTGTGTATTTATTTGCTTTGATACCAAGGCAACGGTAATATAGATTGGATCTGCTATGTTTTCATTGCATGTATATATATTTTGGTTCTTTATAGGCTTTGTGTGATATTTTGCACTTTTTATGTACTATTATGGTCGCAGGGTCGAAACTCCATGTAGGTTAAGTCCTATGGTCCTCTGGGAAGCTTCCGACATGAGTTTGGTTTTCTTGTTGTGGTTTGAAAGCTAGAAACATTGTCTTTGGCAGTTGGATCTTTGCCTTTTTGGCTTTTTTGATTTAGGTCAGTGGTCTTTTTGTGGGATTTAGTGGTCTAGATTTTAGATCTGAGTGTGAGGGCTCTGAAAAGGGCATTTAATTTAGTATCGGGTGGTATGGATTACCTCCTTGCAACAGTTTAAGCTAGGTGAAGTTGAAGTATTAGGGGCGATTTTGTAAATATATATATGTTTTTTTCGGATCTTTCAATATTAAGGCTTTTTTTTATGGTTTTGCTTTTATGTTTGGTGAATCAATTTTTTTCTTTTTTCTTCTTTTTTTTTTCCCTCTTTTTTTCATTATTTTGAGTGCGTTTCGTTACATCCATGGTCTAGTGACCTGGAATTATGGATGATTTTGTGGGCTTCATTTTATAAGTAATTTCGATTTGTTCATAAGTTAGTAATTTTTTTTGGTTGAAATTAATTGGAATTTCATATTTGCTCCCGATAGGGATATACACAATAATACACATGAAAATCTATGTATGTCCTCATACCCATACAAACATTATATATATATCATATTATGTATATAATATTCAACATTAAGTCGTAAATGCAGATGTCGATTGATATGAGCATTTGTTGTGATGTTTACAAGACATCGATATTTAAATTCAGCAATGAGAAGGTAGAGCAGTCAATATTAGAGGTGCAAAGTGGGAGGCAAAAATGTGAAGGCATATAATAAATATTATATAGTATATACCATAGATTATATACTCGGTGATTACTCGTCGAACAAAACCCCAAACAGGTATTCACTACTCGAAATCGTGCATAATCACCACCTCTACCAATACTCGACCCTCTGCAAGCATTGAGACCAGTACTCGTCGAGTACTTGTGAGTAATCGTGAGTACTGTGCCAGTGCTCGTCGAGTGTCGAGTACCCAGTCAAAACGTGTCCAAAACGCATCAAAATGCAACAAAACCTTCCAGAAGCATCCAAAACACTACAAAAATGCAGAGAAAACACATAAATTTGTCTTATAAAATCATAAACGTCCACACATTGAAATCACACAACGTTTGGAGTCTCTTTGGGGCTTTTGGATCAAATTGGAAGGAGAGTTTCTAAGCAAACTTTCCAGATTAGTTAATTTTTTATTTCATTTCTTCTAAGTTATATTTATTGGAAGTTAAACATATCATGTTGCATGAAGTTAAATATTTCATTTCTTCTAAGTTCTATTTATTATCTTGAGTCGACATCATTTGCAATTTTGCATTGGATTATTGAAATTTGATGTCCCATTAGAGTCATACTTAGTAAGTTAGTACACTGTGTCACAGTGTCACTATGTGACTATGGTATAGTACTGCGTCGAGTTGTCTATTGATATTCGATCCGGGAATTGTATATCCTCAATAATAGTCTAATCGCGATGTTATTTTAGGGTGTTGTTTTAGTCTAAACATAGAAGTAATATAGAACTAAGGCTTTCTTCATTCACAATTACGCTATTAAGTTTACTTATTTTTCTAAAGCATTGTGGATAAATTGAGTTGTAATGGGCCACTTCACATTGACAGATTGATCAAGACGTAATGGATGATCTTCACAAAGATCTCTTACATCAATCAGAAAAGACAATTCCTAAAATCCTCTAGGTACACATGCCCAAATTTAATATTTTCTAGTGTATTTAGGAACAGACTTTCCTTGTATCCCTATTGTTAGAACTTAGATTTATGTAATTTATTTCTTCTGTAAAGTAAATAAGATGCATTTTAAAACAAAATATGAAGTTTAGACTATAGAATTTAGATAATCGGGTAAATTAGTTTTAGATACATGAAATTTTTTAGACTTTTGGCAATAACTATTTGTTATTTACTTATTACCCTAGATTTATAATTTTATAGATTTATAATTCTATAGATTTTATAATTCACAAGGGATCTTTACATTGGATTGCCAAAATCCAATTTTTTAGCTTTATACCCAATGAAATCTAAATATTAACTTCATCTCCTAACAAATTCTATGTAATTTACTTGTAAACGTATTATCATGATTATGTAATTTTTTTAATGTTGTTTTGATTCTTGAACATGTTGCAGATTTACCATTACACTTAGCATACAATGACATCCGGGTTTGCATCTGCATCAGGATTAGAATCAGTCACTGGTAGCCAACCACCTCTCCCTAATGCATGTACCGCTGCTTGGAAGTATGTCATACGAGTTGGAACGTCCCAGTCGACTACAATTTGTATGTTTCGCTCGAAGAAGATTGGTGGAGGCATCAATCGCTTCAAGTATCATTTTGCATGCATTCCTTCACGTGATGTTTTGTCTTGTCTCACTGTAACAGAAAAGGAAAAAAAAAGAGATGATTGCAAAGCTTGCATTGCTGGATAAAAAGACATTAGAGAGGGTAAAGATGCAAGCAACCTTAACAACAACCATTGGTCCAGCATTAGCAGAGGCAACTAAGGCAGCTATGAAAGAAATTGTGGGCTCTAGTCATGGTCCACAAAAGCGAGACACATCCACCTCATCAAGTTCGACCCAACTACACAATTTTTTTGTGCATAGAAACATACCTGGGGCACAATTTTCATTATAAGGTACAAGATGGAACAAAGAGGTGCATGCAGAAATAGATAAGACATGTGCAAATTTTTGGTACTTCAACAACCTTTTCTTGAATGTGACGAAGAGCCCGTACTGGAAATATTTGGTGACAACATTGACAGTTGCAGAGAAAGGGTACAAAGCACCCTCTCCAATAGACTTGAGTGGAAAAATGCTCAAGAATGCAGTTGAAGATGCGAAAGTAATTGTGAAAGATTAAAAGAGGTTGTGGTGAAAGTTCAGATGCACCATTCTTTTCAATGAATGGACTGCTAGAAAGAACCATGCTTTCATCAATTTTTAAGTGGCTTCAAATGGTGAGATGGTTTTTTTGAAATCTATTGATGCATCTAGTAAGATAAAAAATATAGAAATTTTAAGCTTGATGATCAGGGAAGTTGTTTTAGAGGTGGGCATCGAGAATGTTGTCCAAGTTATCACTGATAATGCAGCAACATATGTGGTGGCTGAGAGACTTCTCAAGAACATACATCTATCATTTTTTTGAACACCTTGCACGGCCCATTATCTTGACCTTCTATTGGAGGACATAGACAAAAGCGATTGGGTGAGTGTAATGACCCTTACTAATGGGCTCACTAAAAACACTGATTTTATACTAAAGAATTTTGTCAAACACTTTACGGAATATCAGAAATTACATTGCATTAAGAATTTGTCAAAAATATCACTGAATACAACTTTGTAATTTCGTCAAATAGTTTGCAATCAGTCTCATTAATTTACTTCCATGAGAATTGTAAAAATTCTGGAAAAAAAAGTACCTTTATTTTTAATATAGCTATGGTTATTTCAGCCTTACAAAAAATGATCAGACAAATATACAAGGACCTTGTTGCATAAAAAAAATAGACCCTGCTATTTATTGTAAAAATCCGACCTTATTGCTGTAGCAGTTCGCTGCCCAAAACTTGCTGCCAAAACTTGATCAGTCGCTGTGCCAAAATGCAGCGCGGGTACAGTCCGTCCGGCTGTACGGACTGGTACGTTTTTGTTTTTTTTTTTAAATTTAAAATTCCAGACAGGCCGCGCCGTAGTCTTTATTGATTGCTGGAATTTTTATTCTGCCGTACTGTTTGCAGGTACAAGCCGTACAACTGAAATGCTTGGTATGAAATCACTGAATGCTATTTCCAATGTTCCAACCACTGAAAACACAAACCCTCAGACAAATGTCTGAGTACCAAATAAGCCCAACTTGAAGTAGCTGAATACCACTTCCAAAGTGCAACCCTTCGGATGATCTTTCACACCCTCAGTTATGCAAATCACTTGAGAGGTATTGTTTTCAAGGATTAATCTGATGATTTGCAGACTTTGCAGTCTTACAAATGCTCAAGGAGATTCAATGATAAAAAATAAACTCTGGATGCCAAATACTAGACCCATAGGGTCTATTTATGCACTTTTCGGAAATTCCATGAGTTTCCGTAATACATCATACAAAACTTGTTATACTTTTTAAATAAAAATAATTTAAAATAAAAGTGCATTTTAAAATTAAAATATAACTATTTGGCCTCCAAAATAAAAATAAACTATCTCCCGGATCGTCGTGAGCCGTCGAATCACCAACAAGACCCTCTCACCACCTTTATCTGCCTACGAGAGTCAGGAATAGGCAAAATCCTCGTAGAGTGTCAAGCTAAACGATGTCAGCCAAAATGGGGACATGACAGTGAGACTGGTTGTAGAGGAGGCCAGAGACATCACAAAATATATTTATAATTACTCTTGGGTTATCAGCTTGATGAGAGAACACACCAAGGGGAAAGAGCTTATGCGAGCAGGGGTCACAAGGTTTGCAACTAACTTCTTTATGTTGCAAAATATTTGCAGTTTGCTGACAGCATTGAAGTAGATGTTTGTGTGCCAAGCATGGGTGGACTCAACATATTCAAAGAAAGCTGACGGAATCAAAGTCTCAAATGTAGTTTTTAATGAGGACTTTGTGGAAAGAGCTACAAAGATCGTCAAAGTAACTTCAAATTTCAATTTCAAATCGATTCCTTTATTTTCAATTTTTAATGTATTTAATTTAATTATAATTTTTTAACTTTAATTTTTTTGTAACTTTATAGGTGTTGGAGCCTTTGGTGAGGGTTTTGCGCTTGGTGGATGGAGAGCAAAACCCAATGGGTTACATTTATGAGGCCTTGGATAGGACCAAAGAGGCCATCCAAAACTATTATAGGGGGGATAGTGTTAGATTTGAACCCATTTGAGAGTTGATTGATCAGGGGTGGAACAATCAACTCCATCAATCCATCCATGTAGTGGGGTACTATCTTAACCTTAGATTTTTTTTACTTCGTTGGCTTCACAAATGCTAATGGAGAAGTTATGGAGGGCCTCTCAACATGCATTGAGAGTATATCTCATTATTTTAGAGTTGCAGAACTACAAGCAGGGTAGGGGAGGCTCTTTTCTTCGGCACTAGCTATCTGAGAGAGAACCACATAGTTAGCAGGTAATATAAAATGAAGTATTTACTTGTACCTTACAAGTTATAAATTTACAATTATTAATTATTGACAAAATTTTGAATATCTTGTTTACAGGGTCATGGTGGAAAGATTGGGGTGGAAATACCCCAAATCTTCAAAAGATAGTCCTCCGTATTTTATCTCAACCTTGTAGCGCTTCTGGATGTGAGTGCAATTGGAGTTTGTTTGATGCCATTCACACAAAAAAAAGAACAAGTTGAGTCATCAACGTCTCAATGACCTGGTTTTTGTGCAATACAATCTATGGCTTCGCACAAGAAAGGTGGAGAACACATCACAGGATCCTATTGATCTATATGAGATCGATTCCTATGGTGATTGGACTGCATAGGATGAGGAGGCCCCTATGTTCATAGAGGATAAGATTGATGATTTTGAGAGACAAGCTATGGAGGGTGCAGCTATAGTAGAAAGAGATATTGGATTGGATGACATCCCTGTAGACTTTGAAGATGAGGTAGAGATGGAGCCACAGGGACAACATTCTAGCTAGAGGGAGGAGGGGCAACCGAGTTCGAGGACTAGACTCACTCAGTCTTCCTTACTTTTCACTAGAGCAGGGAAGAGAAAAATGTAGATTCTTGTATATGTATCAATTTGTTGTTGCCACTTGACACTGTGACAGTTCATACTCATAGTTTTATAATTGTGTTCGCATGGATTTTGATCATGCAATTTTATAATTTCTAATTTTCTATAATGGCACACAGTTTCCTTTGCAAATTTCATATGGATAGTTTTTGGTTTCTGGCATATGTAATTTCTATAATATGGATAATATGGATTTGTTCATACTTCAACAACCTTTGCAAATTTCTGTTATTTCTATAAAATTTAAGTTTTTTAAATAAATTTGAGTATTTTTTTTGTCGAATAATGGTGAGTGGTTGTCGAATAATCATCGAGTAAACTTTTAGGGAGCTAGGCGAGTACTCTCCCTGTACGAGTATGCGAACTATGGTATATACTTTAATAATATAAATACTAAACATAGATTTTGTGGATTACGATACACGATTCATGGTTGTTCTCTGGGAATAACCCTGATTGAGCACAAAATGATTAGACAATAAGGCATAAGCATGGGTCTGTATTGGGTATTTATAGTTAATTAGTGCATGAGTAGCTACCATGTGTTGAAATATTGCTATTGATGTCAAAGGAATTCTTATTGAAATAATGATGTCAACGAAATCATCATTAATGTCAACGGATGTCAATGGAATTATAAGTAATGGCAATAGGATTATCATTAATGTAAAAAGCATTATCTTTGTGGAAATCAATGCCCATAAATGAAAGGGTTGATCACTTGTGTTTAAACACCTATGAAGGAAGGGCCAATTCTCTTAAACTAGGTTGAATTTCATTAAAACTCTATAGGCCGACCCCCTTTTGGAAATCGTGCCCCTTAGTTAAAATAAAAAATTAAATGAATGGACGCCTCTTTTGATGTATGGGTGTCTTTTGGAGAGGTCACCTCCCTTGTGAAGAGGCATTGAAATCTATATAAGGAGAAGAGAAGGTAGAGAAATAAGTGAAGAATTAATTCTTTATATCATTCAAGCATAAGCATATTTTTATGGAGAGAGATATGAGATTGAATTTGGCATCATTTGTTGATGAAGCAACAATAGTGTGGTGAAAGATTGTTTCAATGGAGGTCGGTGCCTCATAAAGAAGAGATTGGTGTCTCTTGCTAAGTTGGTGCTTGGTGGTGGGGATTAGTGTCTCCAAGTAGATTGGTGCCAACAAATTTTGTAAATTTTTTTTTATTTTAAGGCTGGATTTAGAAGTTAGATCCAAGCAACTCTTCTTTGTGGTTTTTCCCAAAAGAGGGTTTTCCACTTAAATCTTATGTTTCTTAATAGATAGATCTTGTGTGAATGTTTTTATACATGGACATTAATTTTAAGAAAGTAAAGTTTTAAAACACATTGATTCACCCCCCCCTCTCAATGTGTTGTGTTCTTAACAATTGGTATCAAAGTGGTCCTTTCAGAAACAGTCTAACCACTAGAAGGTAGATCTCAAGAGTACACATGGCTAGTCATTATGTACATGAAGGTTTCTCTACAAATAAGGCTTCATTGTTTGATGGAACAAACTATGCATTTTGGAGCATAAGGATACAAACTTATCTAATGGCCCTTGGTTTTGATATCTGACAAGCAGTAGTGATTAGCTATAAAGCACCATCAACTCCATCTATGGATCAAGCTGAAAAGAAGGCTATTGAAAATAATGCCAAAGCCATGAATGCTAACTTATGCGGCTCATCAGAATTAAAATTTGTCAAGGTAATGCAATGTGACTCGGTAAAGGAAATCTGGGACAAACTTCAAAACATCTATAAAGGTGATAACAAGGTGAAGAAGGCCAAGCTCCAAAGTCATAAAAGACAGTTTGAGAGTTTAAAGATGAAAGATGAAGAAAATGTTGTGGGCTATCTTCTTCATGTAGATGAAATTATCAAACACTATCAGAGGGTGCAATGAAAAAGTTGAAGAATCCATGATCGTTCAAAAAGTGCTAAGGTCATTTCCCTTGAGATTTGATGCAAAAGTTTCTGCTATTGAAGAAATAAAAGACCTAGACTCATTAACAATGGATGAGTTGCATGGTTTCCCCACAACGTATGAAATGATAACTGAAAAAGAGAAGCCATTAAAAAGGGAAGCAACTTTTAAAGCTTCCAAGAAAGTAAAGAATAAAGATCAAGCAATAGCCCAACGATAAACAAGATGAAAAGGAGACCCTTTTTGTAAGAAAGCTTAAGAAAGGATCCTGCAAATACAAAGGTAAACTACTTTTCAAATGTTTAATTTTGGTAAAATATGACATTTTGCTGCTAAGTGTCCACATAAGGATGATAGTGACAACGAAGAAAGTCATACTAAGGAAAGGAAAAAGAAGGAGAGCAAACCTCATCAATACAAAAAAAGTTACAAACAAAATGGATACAAGATTTTTTTTGATAAACACAAGAAAAGTCTATTCCAAAAAGGATGGTAGCTCAACTAAGGAGAGCGATGAAAGTATATCAAATAGTGACAGAGAAGAAACCCTTCTCATGGCTATAGAAAGAAAAAGTGATGCCTCTGCAAGTGAAGACACCTTGGCAAGACAAGGAAAATAAAAAATATATTTAGAAGAGGAAGATGTTGAAGATGAAGGAGAAGTAGATCTTGAAGAAGAATTCATTTGTGCTTTAAGTGAGATAAAGTTGCTTAAAAAAAATAATCTGATACAAAAATTACAGCTTCAAAAATATGAAGAAGAGGATTGTGTTTTAAAAACAAGAATGTGACAAAGTGTCGAGAAATCATAAAATATTATCATCAACCTTAAAACCCAACTAGAAGAAGTAAAAAGGGTAGACGAGGAGGTGAGAGTCAAACTGAAGACAAAGGAAGACAATTGCAAAAAGCTAGAATCTGAAGTACAGTTGTTTAAAGAAAAAATTAGAGAAGACAACTATTCAGCTGAAAAATAGTTTAAAATTTGAAAAGAGTACTGAAATTTTTGATGACATTAAATTGCCAAAGGTCACCATTCATTAAGCATGGTCTTGGCTAGGAAGGAAACCAAAAAGATCATTAAAGAAGGTCAAAGTTTAAAAACTATAGAACCACCAAAGAAAGTATATGTAGAGAAACCCAAGAGCTACACAAATGTACTTAAGGGGTCTGTGAATGGTGGAAGCGACAAGAAGAAAGAGCATGATACTCCTCACAAAGACAACAAAGGTGAGTATATCCCCTTTAAAAATTTTAGAAGATCATTCCCTCCAAGGTAGTTTAATATGATCAAGTACCCAAGTTCTTTTTATAATTATTGTTATTTATGCAATCATTTTGGGCATAAAGCAATGGAGTGTAAGACATATACAAGAAATAGGTATGCATGGGACAATGGCAGAAGTGCTTATGGATTTTCAAGTAGAAATTATCACTCATTTACCCTTTTTATCAAATTACAATGAGAATAGTATTGTATATTATAAGTGCAATAACTATGTACATATAACACATTTTTGTAGAACCTCCTAAACAAGACAAGAAAGTGGATGCTTCTACTATACAGAAAAGAGAACTTAAAAAAACATGGAAAAAGAAGCAAGAAAAAGATAATCAGAGAAAGGGGAAATCTATCCTGTGCAAACAACATTTCATGCACACGACTAAGGGCAATAATGGTACATTGACAGTGGGTGCTCAAGTCAAATGACTAGGGACAAGAGCAAATTTCTATCTTTAAAGGAAATAAGTGAATGCACTATAAAATTTGGAGATAATGCTACAGGAAGAATAGCTGGAAAAGGTATTATTAGTCTTGACAATGGGAAGACAAAAACAAAAAATGTCTTGTATGTTGAAGCATAATATTCTAAGTGTTAGTCAAATGTGTGATCAATGACACATCCTCAGCTTTTATGCTCGAGGGTGTGAGATCAGGAAGGCAGATACAGGAAAACTAGTTGCAGATGTTAATAGAACAACAAACAACTTATACATACTCAGTGAAGTCAAGGGAGGAAAATGCTATATGATTCAAATTGATGAAAATTTACTATGGCATAGAAGAATGGGCCATATAAACTTTGATAATATGGTGAAAATCAACACCAAGCAAGCTATAAGAGATATGCCAAAAATTACAAAAGCTTCAAATACTCTTTGCAAGCAGTGTCAACATGGGAAACATGCAAGTGTGAGTTTCAAATCAAAGTATTTAACAAAACTAAGCCATTGGAACTAATCCATACAGACCTCTGTGGGCCTACAAGAATGCAAAGCATACAAGGTGACAATGGTTTCATATTGCTCATTGATGATTATTCTAGAATGACATGGGTCACTTTTCTAAAAGAAAAATCTGAGGCATTTAATAAATTTAAAGCTTTTAAAGCCTTGGTTGAAAATGAAACTGATTCAAAGATCAAGTGTTTGAGATCAAATTGTGGAGGTGAGTTCCTCTTAAATGAATTTGAAGAATTTTGTGAGCATCATGGTATAAAAAGACACTTCCTAGCTGCAAGAACACAACAAACTGGAGTTGTAGAAAGGTAGAATTGAATTGTTCAAGAGATGAAAAGAACAATGTTGAACGAATCTAAGCTATCAGATCATTTTTAGAGAGAGGCACTTAACATCGTAGTCTAGATTTTGAACAGAGGGCAAATTAGAGTAAACAATAGCAAAACACCTTATGAGCTATGGAATGGTAGACCAACATTAGTTAAATACTTCAAGGTGTTTAGGTGCAAGTGCCACATAAAAAAAGATGACGAAGAATTGTGAAAGTTTGACTCCATAACTGATGAAGGTATTTTTCTTGGATATTCCTCAAGAAGTAAGACATATAGATGTTATAATAAAAGACTACAAAAGATTATAGAAAGTGCTAGTGTAAGAATGGATGAAACAAGGCCTCAAAAAGAGAGTGTACAAGTAAATGACCATTCACAAGAACCAAACTACAAGGAAGAAGAAGAAGAAAAACAAAAGGAAGTGGAACGGGAAGCTACAAAGGCACCATTTAGATTTGTTCAAAAGGATCACTTTGAAAGTCAAATTATTGGTGATAGAGATGTTGGGGTGCAAACTAGAAGATTAGTAAGTACATCTAAACAAGTAAACTTCACTTTGCTATCTAAAATAGAGCCTAAAAACTTTGAAGAAGCTAGCAATGACAAGCATTGGATTGATGCTATGGAAGAAGAGCTGAATCAAATTGAGAAGAATGATATTTGGAAACTCGTTCCAAGACCAAAAGATAAAAATGTGATTGGTACCAAGTGGGTGTTCAGGAATAAGTTGAATGAAGATGGCCAAGTGACAAGGATTAAAGCAATGATAGTTTGTAAAGGATATGCTCAAATTAAAGGTAATGATTTTGAAGAAACCTTTACCCTTATTGCGAGACTAGAAGTCATTAGAGTGTTTTTGGCATATGTTGGTTTTAAGAAATTTAAAGTTTATCAAATGGATGTCAAGTCTGCTTTTGTCAATGGCAAGTTAGAAGAAGAGGTATTGTTGTCAATCAATCTTGCATTCTTGTAAAGGTAATTTCAGGCCTTCACAGTTTGCTGAAACATGGAAACAATCCTACGCTGTGGGTGACCTAATCAGTGGATTGAATCTCTAGATTCTAAGAGCTAGCTCCATTTGGTGTATCAATTAAGATCTTTGCTCTACGCTATGAACTACTAGGAAGAGAGAGAAATTTGAACGAAAATTCTATCTAATGATGGTGATACACCTGTGTTTTTTGATTAATCCACTCAATTTGAGCTCCTAAGAACACTGATCTAGATAAGAAAAACACTGAACTTTCAACTCCAATTGACCAATATGCATAAGTATTTTACGAAAATGTTTTATCTGGTGATCCAAGCTTGAGGAAAATGAAAGAATTTGCCTGATTTAAGGCACTAACCAACCACTTATATCCACTATAAACTCAGCCAAGAGACATCAAAACACAGAACATGACCTGCATAAACTGATCAACTATGTTGCTAGGTAAGATCAAGACTTAACAAGGAAGAGAAATTTTCTCATTTATGCAAATCACTGACATGAATACACTATACCAGTATTTTGAAAAATAAAAATAGTCTTATTAATATGAAAAAATGTTACAAACTCAGTCTTTGACAGAATTTGATCTTGCCAAAAGAGGGATACAATTCAAGGCTGAAAAGCCAACGTATATAGTAATTATATAACAACCAAGAGGTTGGCACTAAAAATAGAAGAGAAGATTAACTCCCACATTAACCAAGTCAAACTTGAGTTGTCAAAAGATAATGCAGTCTTCAAATAGACTTAATTTTTGTCTTATGCCTTACATAAAAAGCACTTTGGCGTTTGAAAAGGACAATGAGCCTATTTTGGACTAATCTTCCAACATGCATAATGCTACGCCAATCTCCAAAAATGGAACTCTTTTTGAGCTGCTTGAAACAAGAGAACAATCTCTTTTGCATGAAATCAACTCTAATGCCGAACTTAGAATTATGTTTAAACTATTGGAACATTTGAAAACCTTGGATTAACAAGAGTGCATGTATGACATTCATGTTAAGTTCTCCAACGTTAAACAACTTGAGTCCATACAAACGAGTCTTCATTTTTTAGAATTGAAGGTGTCGTGTTGAAACAGTTACACCTAGACATGTCTAATCGTATTTGGATCACTTTGCATGCTATAGAACGCGTTAATATGTTCATTCGCTGTTGGAATCTCTTGCATTTTTTGGTTTTCTGTTTCTGCCTATATATCTTCTTTATGTATTTTCTGTGTCTTTTTCACGAACTTTTCTCTTAGCTTATTACCTCGGGTTTATTCTTTCGAGCTTATTCTTGTGGGCTTGTGTCTTTTCACTTTCCCACAGACAAATTGTCTGTGGGAATTATCTCTCTCCTTCATTGCTTGACTTTCCCCTTAGTAAACCTTTTGAAGGAATTCTTTCGAATAATTTGTCTGAAGGAATTCCTTCGGATTCATCTTCCACCTCTTTGCCTTTGGACTTATCTTCTGCTTCTTTGCCTATGACTTTGTCATGGACCATTCCTTCGGACAAAAAGTCCGAAGGAGTCAGGTCTTCGGCTTTTCCTTGAAACGTTATTTTTCGAAGGGCCATAACCCTTCAAAAATTTTGCTTTGAACTTTCCCGAAGGGCAGATGCCCTTCGGGATTCCTTATTTTAAACTTCCCTGAAGGGCACATACCCTTTGGGATTTTTACAATGGTCCTTGTCTTTGAAAATGGACTTTCCCAAAGGGAAAGTGCCATTCGAGTTTTTATCTTTTGCCCTTCGGGCTTTTGAAAAAGGTCCTCTTGCCCTTCGGGATTTTGGAAATGTCCCTCAAGTTTTTACAAAGGTCCTCTTGTCTTCGAAATTACCCTTTTCCGAAAGGCATGTACCCTTCGGACAATTTGTGAAGGTCCTTTCTCGTGGGAATTGTCTTAGGGCACTTTGTCCTTCTGACTTTCTTCAAAATCACTTTCTTGAAGGGAAAGAACCCTTCGGGTCTTTGACAAAATGCCTCAGCCTTTCGAAATGTGCCCTTCGGATTTCTTCAAAATGTCCTTTTGGCTTTTCCACGTGGACTTTTCTAAAGGGACTCTAACCCTTCGGGTTTACTTGAAGTGCCTCTCGGGTTTCCTGCAAATGGCCACTTCAAATTTATGACAAACCCTTCAGCTTTTTTGTAAATAACTTTCAATGAATGAACCCTTTGGCTTTTATGAACTGCCCTACGGGCTTTTTGACAAGACCTTTCGAAAATGCCTTTATGAAATATGCCCTTCGGACAAATAAAAATGCCTTCTCCGACTTCTAAAAAATGCCTTCTCCGAAGGGCACATACCCTTCGAACTTTTGCCAAGTGAACCTTCCCAAAGCGCAGATACCCTTTGGACTTCTGCAAAGTGTCCTTTCCCTTGCCAAAAGTACCTTTTGGGAATTTGTTTCAGACAAAAAGTCTGAAACAATTCCCTATATTTAGAACAAACACTTAGTCAAATGAAATGACTGAGATGACAAAACCCGAAGTATATCTTTTGTGAAAGCCCAAATTCTTTTGCTTGTCCCTTTTGAGCTGCTCTGATCAACATGAATACCTTCCTATGAAAAACAAGACAAGTGAAAAAAAAAAGATCCTAAATCACCTAAATAACCTCAAGACCTATTAATCATGGATTCTTTAAAGACTTTTCAAGACTAGTTATTGACTCACAAGATAAACTGGCATGATATGCAAAGTTTTGAATGATACGGGTTGTAATTTGACCTGTAGGGTCAAAATTGTCAACAGCTATATATTGAATAACAAGAAGGTTTTCTTTTATCAGAAAACAAGGATTATGTGTGTAGGTTGATGAAAACACTCAATAGGCTAAAGCAAGCCCCTAGAGCATGGTATTCAACACTTGATAAATACATACAACAAAGAGGAGTCGTTGATAGTAATCTCTACATCAATACTGAAGGTGAAAATCAGTTGATTGTTGTGGTTTATGTGGATGACATTATTTTCTAAGGATATAGTGAAAAAATGTCCCAAGAATTTGTAAAGGACATGTAAAAAGAGTTTGAGATGTCCATGCTAGGAGAATTGTCAATTTTTCTTGGTTTACAAATTTCTTGATCTAACAAAGGGATATTTATCTCGCAAACCAAGTATGTCAAGGAGATGTTGAAAAAGTTTACAATGAAAGATTGCACACCAGTTAACACACCCATGGTTACAGGATGTAAGTTAAGTAAAAATGATGAATCCACTGAAACAAATCAGACAATAAACAGATCCATGATTGGTAGCCTGCTATGCACCACAATATCTAGGCCAGACATCATGTAAACTGTAGGCTTAGTAGAACGGTTTCAAGCAGCACCAAATAAACTCATGTGCAAGCATCAAAAGAATATTCAAATGTCTAAAAGACACTTTGGATTATGGTTTGTGGTATCCAAGAGGTGAAGATTTCACTCTAATAGCATATACAGATGCAGATTGGGTAGGAAGTGTTGATAATAGAAAGAGTACAAGTGGAAGAGCATTCATCTTGGCAACAGTGTCTTAGTTAAGCAAGAAGTAGGATTTTGTTTCTTTATCCACGGTGGAGGTAGAATATATAGCAACAGTGTCATGTTGTACACAAGTTCTTTGGATGAAGTAAGCATTGAAATATTTTAAGATAGAGTGTGACCATCCAATCTCCATACTCTGTGATAACACTAGTGCAATAAATATTTCAAAGAATTTGGTTATGCACTTTAGGATAAAACATATTCCTATCAAGTATCACTTCTGGAGAGAATAGGTTGCAGAACAACATGTAAAATGGGAATACATTGCCACAAAGGAATATATAACATATATCTTCATGAAGCCCCTTCCAAAAGAAAATTTTGAGTTTCTAAGGCATAAATTGGGAGTGATTCATATTTCATCTAGTCATTAAATTCTTCAAGAGAAACATCGGTTAAGGGGGAGCTCATCACTGCATTATTTTTTTAGCTCCATGGATACTTTGGTGATATACATTGTGATTGTATTGTACGTCCCTTGCCATTGATGTCAAATGGGGAGAGTTAAAGAAAGGGGGAGCAAAGGAGGAGAACTATAGCAAGGAGGAGTTCTTCAACAGGAGAAGATTCATATAGTATTTCTTTACAGGATTGCCATAAATGACAAAGGGGGAGATTGTTGAAATATTGTCATTAATGTCAAAGGAGTTCTTATTGAAATAATGATGTCAATGGAATTATCACTAATGTTAATGAATGTCAAAGGAATTATAAGTAATGGCAACATGATTATCATTAATGTAAAAATCATTATCTTTGTGGAAATCGATGCCCACAAATGAAAGGGTCGATCATTTGTGTTTAAGCGTCTATGAAGGCAGGGCCAATTCTCTTAAACTAGGCCAACTTTCATTAAAACTCTATAGGCTGACCCCCTTTTGGAAATCGTGCCCCTTAGTTAAAATAAAAAATTAAATGAATGGACACCTCTTTTGGTGTATGGGTGTCTTTTAGAGAGGTCGCCTCCTTTGTGAAGAGGCATTGAAGTCTATATAAGGGGAAGAGAAGGTAGAGAAATAAGTGAAGAATTAATTTTTTCTATCATTCAAGTATAAGCAGATTTTTGTAGAGAAGATAGGAGATTAAATTTGCCATCATTCGTTGATGAAACAACAATAGTGTGGTGAAAAATTGTTTTAGTGGAGGTCAGTGCCTTATAAAGAAGAGATTGGTGTCTCTTGCTAAGTTGGTGCTTGGCAGTGGGGATTGGTGTCTCAAGTAAGTTGGTACGCACAAATTTTGTAAAAGAATTTTTATTTTAAAGCTAGATTTAGAAGGTAGATCCAAACAACTCTTCTTTGTGGTTTTTATCGAGAGAGGGTTTTCCACGTAAATCTTGTGTTTCTTAATAGATAGATCTTGTGTGAATGTTTGTGTGTGGACATTAATTTTAATAAAGAAAATTTTTAAATCACACCGATTCACCTACCCCGCCTCTTAGTGTGCTGTGTGCTTAACACCATGTGCTCAATATATTTGGTGGATATTGCAATAGTTTCCTTATATTTTCTCATCCAACTTACATCTCCACCAAATAAATTGAACACATACATAGTGGTAGTCTATGTTTATTAAGATCTCTAGAGTGTTTAGAATCCTCAAAGCCCTATCGATTCAATGTCTTGCTTTCACCAAATTTTCCCTAATATCAACTTAGATAGTCAAAATCCATGCTCAGATACCTCAAGATCCTCTTCAACACCATCCAATTATCTTTACCGAATTGGACATAAATATGTTCTCTACTCCCACTACATCGCAATGTCAAGTATTGTGCAGACCATTACATACATCAAGCTTTCCACTACACTCACATACAAAACTTGAACCATGTCCACCAACTCCTCTTGTGTCTTGGGACATTGCAAAGTAGATAGTTTCTTACCAACTGGAAAAGATGTGTGTGCATGCTCTCATTCTTCATCCTGAACCTTTCCAGCATTGTGTTAATGTACTTCCTTTGGTCTAGCTAGAACTTCTTGTTCACATGATCTTGTTTGATTTCCATGCCCGAGATGTATTTCATGTCAAACTTTGAAGACAATTGAGACATAACCTTCTTGATAATTTCTTTTTCATTCTTGATTAGCAACATGTCATCCACACACAGTATTGTGATGACATAGTTATCACCTTCTATAAAGTACACACAATGATCAACTTTGTTGCACGAGCCCAAGTCCAACCACATAACTATCGAAATTATGATTCCGCATCCTTGGTGATTGATTCAAGTGATACAGGGACTTACTCAATTTGAAAACCAAGTCTTCTTTACCTTTTAATTTGAAGTTTTCTAGATGCGACATGTATATATATTCTTCAAGCTCTCCATGCATAAATGTTGTCTTAACATCCATTCGATCTATCTCAAGATCAAATACAATGATAATAACTTAATTAAATCTAATAGAAATCAATTTTGCAACAGGATAAAAGGTCTTACAAAAGTAAATTGCCTCTACTTGTGATAATCCATTTACTACCATGTGAGGCTTATAATTCTCTAGTCTCCCTTGCATAGTTCAATTATTTTTGAAATTCCACTTGCAACCCACATGGTTTAATCTAAGAGGAAATTTTACCAAGTCAAAAGTCTCATTGTTGTCCATAGACCAACTCCTCCATGGCTTTCTTCCAAAACTTTCTCTCAGGGCATGCAAGAGCTTCTTTTACCATCTTTGGATCTTCACCATCAATTCTAGATAATATGAATGTATAACAAAAATTTGATGGGCTAGACCTTTCATCATTTTACACACCCATTCTAATCTCATTATAGTAGGAGTCGCATGTTCCTCCTCTTCCCATGACTCTTGCGAATTTTCATCCATCACACCATACTTAAATACATCATCTTCAATATCTACGTCAACCTCCACCTTTTTTGTTTCTTCCTTTTTTTGCTTCTTTGGTTGTTTATGCACACCTCCCTGAAGACTACATTTCAGCTATATATTTCTTTTTTATCTCAGGATTTAAAATATTGTACCCTTTGATACCATTCCCATATGCATTAAATATGTACTTTGCAAACTTAAATTCAAATTTCAATCTTTAATTCTTTAGAATATGAGAATAAGCTTCACAACCAAGATTTGTAGGTGTCACAAGCATGATTTGTTACCAATCCATGCTTTTTGCAAAGTCTTGTCAACTACTACTAATGTGGGTGATTTGTTGACAAGGTAAAAATTAGTATCCACTACTTCAGCCTGAATATTTTGCTCCAAGTACGTACCACTCAACATACTCTCGACCTTCTCCATCAACATCCTATTCATCACTTTGCAACTCCATTCAACTGTGGTGTGTATGGAGTTATCTTTTGTCTTTCAATTCCACATTACTTGCAGAATTTCTCAAACTCTTTTGAGCAATATTCATCACCATTGTTCATGTGCAATATTTTGATCCATTTCTCTATCAGTTCTCCACAATGGCTTTGAACTCCTTGAATTTCTTGAGAACTTCAGATTTCTTCTAAAGAAAGTATATCCAGGTCTTGTGAGAGAAGTCATCTATGAAGGAAACAAAGAAGAGAAAATTGTTCAGTTATGGGACATCTATGAGTCCAAACACATCAGTATGGATCACTTACGAGATTCCACTTGCTTGCATAAACTTGTGGGTAATTTCACCTAACTTTTCTTTCCATAAATGTAATATTTACAGAATTCAAAGTGTAAGAGACAATTTTCCATCCCTTCCACCATATCTCTAGTTTGCATCATGTGCAAACATTTTTCATAAATATGGCCCAACATATGATGCTAGAGCATTATCTTCTCCACCAAAATAAATGCACAAGTTCCTATTTCACCCTTGGCCTCAAGAACAACAGTGTTGTTACATATGCTACTTATTGAATTCACTTCCAGATTTAAAAGAGTACACATGCACAAGATTGTTTCCAACACTATGGCTTTGTGCACCATCTTGCACCCATCTCTATTCATTGAGACTTGGACAGCTACATCATTAATTTTTGTTGCAAAGATTAGATTCCTTGCAAGCCCAAGAATGTGAAAAACACCAAGGAAAGTCTTGTTCCTCCCATATCTGAACTACAACTTCACTCTTCCTCTAGCCACAATATTATATGTTGAGTTGCCTTCCAGAAAGACATTACCACCATCATATTCTTCATATTCGCACAAACACTCTCTCGTAGGAGTCAAATGATAGGATACACTTAAATCAATAAACCATGTATCATTACATGCATGCAAAACTGAGGTTGTGAGATATACATCTCCATCTCCATCATTATATAACTTTCACTTGATGATTTACAACATTTGGTGGTTTGTATTTTTCCACCTTTCTCTCTCTACAGATTCCCTGACTTACATAAATTCCAACACTTATTCAAGGATCTATCTGGAGCCTTATCTACGTCTAGACTTTGAGCACTTATCCCCAATCTTCTACTTCCCTCTTTCTTGTGAGAGAGCTTGCACAAACAAGGTGTCCTTTGTCTAATAGCTTTACATAGATTTGCACCTCATCTCCTTTGTATATCCATAGAATTGCATCTCATCTCCTTTTACAATAGAGTTGCGACCACATCTTCCAATTTTAGCTGCGATGTTAGCCATCACTAGATTGTCCCCTGAATTTGGAAAATAGTTTCTTCAACATCCATTTTGACATACTTGAATGATAATTGAATTAACAAAATGTTGAAGGCATTCAAGTGCTTTGCAACAAAGTCACCATCATTCACTTGCAATGAACACAACTTATTTTTCAACAATAGTTTTTTTCTCAACAACTTGGCCTAGTACAATGTACCCAACTTATTCCATAGAATATTCATAGATTTTTTTAGCTAAACTATTGATTCTAGCTCTCCTATCAACCTTTTCCCATTATTCTAGTATCATTCTTCTGGGTGGTGCATCTACTACAACAACCCATCGATCTCTATCTACCAATAGATATTCTATCACGAGTTTCCATAACTCAAAATGTTGATTACTAAAATTTTCAACCTCTATTTGTGTCATCCTAGTCATTTTCCTTAACATAAGGTTCTTCTTCAAAGAACTCTCACTCAAGAAAACCACTTATCATAGGTTATCCCAACTTTTACAAATATAAAACCAAGCTTTGATACTAAATTTTAGAGATAAGGTCCCATGTGTGGTAAACTAACACTAAGAAGAGTTATGCTATAAGAATATCAAACATACAAGGATAATGGCAAGCATAAAATATATAAGATTTCACTTGGGAAAACCCTATCGAGTGAAAAACCTAGCATAGTAACTTTATTTCTTATAGCATTAACAAAATCATGTTTAAAATACTACAACAATTCACAAGGTTTCATAAGCTTCATACAACACTTTATTATATATCACAATGCACACACTTGACCATGTGTATTCAACATTCATGCAAGTATTTGCATCCACAATATAATGAATTATGTATCGCAACATACACACTAACCATGTATATGGTCATCACATGCTTGTTAAGCATCATGTTATTCTTGAGAAGAATCATGCCTATATCTGACACCTCACTTTGTAACACCCACACAATAGGGGAATATGCAGTTATCAACTACTGAGCAAAGTGATCATTGCATAAGTTGCATCAACAACTCTACGTCAGATGCCACCAAGACATTACTCACACATCTTTAGCATGACAATTTCAATCAGATAAGTGTCTAGTAATGCCTCACATATGTACATTGCTTATCAAAGTTGTGCCCCTCCTCACAACATCATAATACAAATCCACAACCATACACCACTTCAAAACCTTCTAGAGTTCAATGATACAATGCAAAAAGCATTGCACATCTTAACATCATTTTTAACATACTGACAACCTTAAAAAACTATCATAGCTTGTCTGCACGCAAGTATGTGCAAACTCAATGTATTGCACAAGCAACATTACACAATAGTGCTTGCACAACTTACATATGCAACATATTGTGTAAATAACCTTGTGGAAAACTATCATTGCACATATCCTTGCAAAGTTGAAACATTTTGCAACATCGAACAAATGATTCTATACTTGATGTTATTAGTCGTGATGATGCTAAGATTGCACCCCTATTTTTAAGTGTTAATTTGTTAGGAATTAGACCTCACATGGGTGCTTAGGTTATGACTTAGTGCTCCACATTAAATATTAGTTTAATTATTAATATGTATGAGAAAAGTAATAATATTGGAAGTGAGTTGCTAATACAACTCTCATAGAGATTTTATTAAAGAGTTATGGTGGTTGATAATGAATAAAAGTTGTTTGAACAATTCACCTAGATTATTGTGAAAGGTTTATGGAGATAAAGTGGGCCTCCTATTTTATAGGAGATGTAAAGCCTATGTATGTGTAAAATATATTATTGCATAAATGTTGATTTGAACTTTATTGAGCCTTATATTTCTCTAGATATGGGGTATTCCCCACATTTGGTATCGAAGCAGGTTTCAAAAGATGCCTCTTTGACCTTCACCCCACTAATTTTTTTGTTTTTTTCAGGTAGATTGAGGCAACGGGTAAGTAATGCAAACCATGTGCAACCAAGTTACCTTGCCTGTGTTCCATTCATTTTTTATTTTTGTCAAAATGGTGCAAACAAATGATATGTAGTGTAGGCCACATGCAAACCGCCTTGTTCGTCTGTCCATCCTTCTTGCATATCAATGGTCTAGCAATGTAGGCCATGTTTGAACTCGATGGCATTCATCATTCACCTGCATCACCTTTCTCTTTCCATCATGTTTACTCTATTCACAGTTTTCATTCCATTTTTTTAACATTATTCATCCATTGATTAGGTTTGTTTAGCGTAGTTTGGCATTGAATCAGTTTTATTCGTTGTTTAGATGTTTAGGTTTATTTGTGTGAGCACCTATTTGTGTCAAATTTCTCTTGCAACATTTTGGAGCAGATCAGACCATGAGGAACAAGAAGAACAATGAAGTAAATTCTAGTCTCCAGGCATGACCACAGGTTCTGTCTAAGTGCATCCCCATATTTGGGTTTGGAAGATTTGTTTTGAATCAGGTTTTTCATGTTTGGCTATGTATTACAACCCCCTATCCCAGTGTGATGAGCTCTCTTTCAGGACAAGCACAAATTTGCATTCAACATTTTTTTCTATCTTCATTGTCTCTGTTCATGCTTTAAACGTCTTAGTGCACGAGTTTTCATCCAACATGACATTGTGGTCACCAACTCGATGTAGTTTTGGATTGCAGTCTTTGAAAATCCACCCTAGCTCAGCCATGTCCCTAGTTGTAGCATCGAATAGTTAGAACCCTGCTCGCCATTTACAATGATCTTCCTATGAGATTTCTCCAACCCAAGCTCGTAGATCCACCTCAACCCTGCATTTGATGTGACTTATTTTCACTCGGCTCCATACCGCATTGGGCTATAAGCTCGATCTCACCTATGATTCCATTGCAAATTAGATTTAGCTTGGATCTCCTTGGCATTCACGTTTTAGATCAGCTGTGCCGAACTACGACTTGAGCTTGCTGATTCTGTGGCATTGTTTGCATCGGGCCATTGATCCTGCTCCTCAGCTTTTTGGCTTGGTGAACTCAGTGTTCTCTTCTACTTTGAAAATGACTTGGCTCAGCTACGTTTGATTTTGCTTTGGATTTATTCACGGTAAATACTTTGGGCTCAGCGAAATCCATCTCGGCCCTCTTGTCTGTCGACTCATCCTGCATTCACCTTGTCCTGTTCTATTAAAATACCGTATTCTTGCCCACCTACCTTGTCGGCTCCGTAGTCTCTTGGCAACCCCAAAATAAATTTAATGCCCAACGGTTTGAATTTTGATCTTAACTTGTTGAGGGGGAATGTCGTAGGTAGGTAAGGACAAAAAGAGAAGAAGACAAGACAATAGATAGTAATTGGAAGGAAAAAAAAACATGCAACAATAGTAAGAAGTAATGAGTCTAGATTAGTAGCAGCCTAGAGAAGACGAGGCAAAATAGAAGGAGAACAATAGAGAAAGAATGTATACATAACAATAGTTACAGGTTTAATTCGATTAGCATAAAAGGAGAAAATAGAGGATTGGAACAATGGTATACGGAGTAGTCTGTGTGTGAGGATAAAACAAAGGTATAGAGGTGAGAAGAATAATAGGCTGTAAGTTTAATACAATAATTTGTAAGTAAATAAAAACAACAGTAACTGTAGGCAGATAACAAATGTTTGTAATCCAGATTGTAGCAACAATTTGTTATAGTTGGTTTGAATTAATATAAGGATATATTACGTGTGTGTTTTGATTAAAGACTATCTCTCCTATTTTAGAATGCTTTAATATGTTGATTCTGTACATTTTTAGCACTATTTATTAGTTTTACGATATCTTCAGAGCTTCAGTATTATGCTTATTTTCTGGCTTTAGGATTACTCAAGAGCCAAACATTTAGGGGTTTAAATTTTCCCTTTCTCTCTTTGGTCTTCATAACTACATATCTGGGCCTATTTTTCCAATAACTAGTATCAGAGCTCTCAGATTAATAAGGTCTTTTAGACATGAAAACAAGCAATAGTTCATGGAAGCAACCTCCAATGTCTGGAAGAAATAACTATGACGTATGGTGTATCAAGATGAAGATAATATTCTGCTCACAATAACTATGAGAGCTTGTAGAAGATGGTTATAATGAGGTTGTAGACCTAACAACATTAAATGCTCTATTGTAAGCAAAAAACAATGCATTGAAAGAAAGATGCTAAGTCACTTAGCTACATTCAAATGACACTAGCTATTTCGATTTTTCCAAGGATAGTAGTAGTTGTCTATTCTAAGCAAGCTTAAGATATTCTACAAAATGCCTATCAAGGTAGTGACAAGGTGAAGCTTGTCAAGTTGTAGCTATTGAGAAGAGACTTTGAGACCCTATTGATGAAGGAAAATGAGTCAATCAATAACTTTTTTACAAGGACTATGGGCATAGTCAATCAAATTAAGATAAATGGTGACGATATTGAAGTTCATAGAATCATCGAGAAGGTGTTGAGGAGTCTTCCAATCAAATTTGACCCTATAATGGTTAAAATTGAAGAGTCTAAGGACGAGGCAAATGACAATATATGAGCTAATGGGTTCCTTACAAACCCATGAACAAAGGTTAAATAGGTCAGTCACCTCCTCTCATGAGCAAACATTCAAGACCAATGTGAATGTGAGAGGAATAGGGAGATGATCAAACAATAGAGGAAGAGGAATATCTTGCAGCAGTCAAGAAGGTGGAAGGCATAACCATCAAGCATCACATGCAAGCAGGCAAGAGGATCTTGAGGTATGTGAATGTCATAAGAAGCTATGGGGTTTTGTATGCAACACCAGATGAGTTTAAGTTAATTAATTACATGGATAGTGATTGTACTGATAGTCTTGATGATAGAAAGAACACATTCCGGTATATATTTCATCTTGGGCTAGAAGCCATTTCTTGGACTTTAAAGAAACAACCCATAGTCTCACTTTCAATAGATGAAATGAAATACATTGCAGCGAATGCAACAACATGCCAAGCCATATGGATTAGGAGAATCCTTTTAGATTTACACGAGGAGTAATAAAGAGCTTCAACTATCTATTATGACAATATATCTTCCATTGCATTGTCAAAGAACCTCCATTTTCATAGTAGAAGCAAACATATTGTAATCAGGTATCATTTTATTAGATAGCGTGTTGTAAAAAGAGTAATAGAGCTTAAGTTTTGTAAGTCAGATGAACAATTAGCTGATATATTTATTAAGCTTTTACCAAAGAATATTTTTCTGCATTTAAAAATAAGATTATAAGTCACAAATGGAACAACATTGACCCTAGATGGTTGTATGGTCACTCTGGAGGTCCTTAACCTAACTCTGGGGTCCAACAAGGAAGCTTCGGAGTCCAACAAGGAAGGTCCGGAGTTTGTCAGCCAAGCTTTGGAGTTCAACACGTTGATTTTGGAATCCAATAGTGAAGTTGCAGAGTTCATCAACCAAGCTTCTGAGTTCAACACGCTGGCTCCAGAGTCCAACATGCTGGGTTTAGAGTTCAACAATCTAGTTCCAGAATTTCTCAGAATGAATACAAAAGTAAATACGCAGATGAGAAGAAGTTACAAATATGCTTTTGGGATTGAAGAACACTTAGCAGAGCATGAAAAGAAGGTAAAAAATAAGCAGGAGTGTTAAAATAATGTATTATTGCCCACCTACCTTGTCAGCGTTGAGTCTCTTAATAGTCACCAAATAAATTAAGGCCCAACTGTTTGAATTTTTAACAACAGACGGAGATTGTATGCATGACAATACTCAGAGGTTTAACTCAATCAACATAAAAGAGGGAGAAAATAGAGGACCAAAACAATAATATACAGAGCAGCTTGTGTGAAGATAGAACAGAGTTACATAGGTGAAGTGAAGAAAGAAGAACAATACGCTGCAAGTTTAGTACAACAATTTGTAAGTGAATAGAAACAACAATAGGTGTACGCAGATAACAAATGTTTGTAATCAAGATTATAAAAGCAGTTTGTTATAGTTGTTTTGAATTAATGTAAGGATATATTATGTGTGTGTTTTGATTAAACGCTGTCTCCCCTATTTTAGAGTGTTTTAGCACGCTGATTCTATACATTTACAATGTTATTTATTACCTTGGGATATCTTCGGAGCTTCAATATCTAGCTTATTTATTGGCTCCGAGATTAGTCAGGGGCTAGCCATTTAGGGGTTTAAGTTTACCCTTTCTGTCTTTGGTCTTCATAGCTGCATACCTAGGCCTATTTTTCCAACAGGATCGACCTCACACTCTCCAAACTCTGCTACATTTTTGTTGGCATCGAACGACTTGGCAGACCACCGACTTCTCACTGCAGAATGTGCATCCTGCATCTTGGCATCCATTCAAATTATAGCTTGGCCTCCACACTTGCTCCGGAGTCCGAACTACCTCAACACAGACCCACGTCAATAGCCTAGAGCCTATCTTTGACACTTATTTTTTATCAAATGAAATTATGGTATGGCAAACTATTCGAAACCACATTTAAAAAAATGAGGGAGTATCTTTTTTTTAAAATGATGTTATTCTTTATTCATAAAGGGAAGCATTATCATTGAGGGGTGAAGAGTTTTTAATGTGTGGGCCGTCACATTATTTAAGAAGGGTCCTAAACTATTTGTTAGTGGTGTCATTTTTTAAAAGTGGAGCCAATTTATATTAAATTGGTATATTAAATTGGGGGATCATTTTTTCGCATCATCGTTTGTAATTAGATGTGGTATTGTAGATGTGGTATTGGTAAACACTGACATCCAAAATGTTTCATATTGTGAATAGAAATGAAATATAATATTAAAATTTATGTGTCCACGTCCAATCTGTGGAGTGAATGATACCTACAACTTGGAATATGAAGGCAACATGCCAAATATACGTTGCAACTGTAGAGTGATGTTTTCTCCTATGTTTATGCTAAAGGGGGAAATGTTAGGAACTAGTCCTAGGTCATGACTTAGTGCTCCACATTGGATATTAGTTTAGTTATTAGTATGTGTCGGAAAAATAATAATGCATGGAGAATAATAATATTTTAAATTGTTAATACAATTTAAATATAAATTTTAGGAAAGAAATAATGGTAGAGAATGAATAAAAGTGGTTTGAACAATCCACCTAAATTAGTGTGAGAAGTTTGTGAAGATAAAGTAGGCCTCCTATTTTATAAGTGATGCAAAGCCTATATATGTAAAACATATTATTGCATAAATATTGATTTGAATTATATTGAACTCTTTTCAGATATGGGGTATTCATCACAAAATTTATATGGTTTATCTCTGATTAAGTGATTATTTGAATATTCCTAAACCTATTTTTTTGGTGTAGTTGAAGATAAAACACCTTTCTACAATCTTTTAAGATCTTCAACTGAAATACTCCTTCAAAAAATGATGAGATTATTCCACGAAATAATCCATTAGTTAGGGCTTCAAAATGTTCGCCATTTATTTGGGAACTCCTTAATTTTAATAAATTTTCATGTATTTATATTCCATTTTTATATAGATTTTTACATGGAATTTCATCATAGCATCAAATATATAATGATATAAATATAGATAGGAATGAGAATATTATAGTCTTTATTGCCGGAAAAGTGCCTTTCATAATTATGGCATTTGAATGTTACGAAAGAATATTGGGGACTAAAACAACACAACTACTTTCATAGGTTCTCATAATCCTCTATTAAGATTGTTTCAACATTAGACTGGACGTGGCTTGTACTATGTAACCCTTCCTTTCTATCAATATAATTCTCTATTAAAAATGCCATTGTTTTGGTTTCTCCATATGCGAATAAGTACTTCCTATGTAGAGTAAATTTATCGTAGCTAAATTCCTTTTTATTGTTATTATTCCCCTCGGATACATTTGAGAATGTAGCCTAGAGAATTGCAGGTGCTGGAAATTGGTGACGTAGAACTTCCATTTGGTCATCGGTATTGCTAAGGGACTTGGTTTTTTTTGGGGGTCTTGTGGCATAACACACCAAACTTTCTTAAGCTTGCGATCATCAGATTTTTAAATAAAAATATTTGAAATTGTTTTTTTTTTAAATTTTTGAAAAACATAAATTGTCATGGTAGGTATTTGGATTGAAAATAAAACGAGATTGGTGTAAACTAAAATTATATCGTATTATAAAACACAGAAGAAAAATATTACATTCATAACTACAAGATAGTTGTTTATTATATCTCGTACAATGATTATTCACCTTTTACAAAAAGACAAAAGCTATATCTACATGGTAATTACATATTATCTACAATAATAATATATCCCCCCTTAATCCTTAGGGATTATAGTGAGACCAAGCATGCCTCTGAACTTTTCAAATTTCTCTTTTCCAAGTACTTTTGTCAGGGTATTTGTTAGTTGCTCTACAGTTGGACAATGTAACGATTTTACACTTTTATCTTTCACATAGTGTCGAATCAAATGATTTTTTTTGATGTACTTGGTTTAGTCCAGAAAAACTAGATTCTTTGTCATTCGAATTACAAAAGTGTTGTCAACAAAAACCTTATGTTATCTACAAATCTGCAAGAATCTTTCTGAGCCATATTATTTTCTTTGTTGCTCTGAAGCTACCATAAACTTTGCTTCTGCTGAATAAATTGTTGACACTCACTGCTTCTTTGACTTCCAAGAGATCATTGCTATTCCAAAATTCTTTGGAACCTTGAAGTAGACTTTCCATCTTCAAAAGCACATGCATATTCAGAAAATGAATATATCCAACTAAATTGAACCTTGTCACCATGGAGTATTTCAGTCCAAAATTTTGTGTTCCCTTGAGATATCAAAGAACTCTCTTTACTGCTACCTAGTGAATTCATTTTATTTAGGTTGTTGCATGAATCTAGAAAGAACACCAACAACAAAAGAAATATATGGTCCAGTTATGGTTACATAGATTGGACTTTCAATGAGTTGTCTATATTGAGTTACATCATCAAAATATGTAAGGATCTTTTAATGTCAATTTCAAACATTATTCCATGGGCGTACTGATTGGTTTATAGTCCATCATTCTAAATTTACTTAGAATTTCAATAATGTATTTTTGTTGTGTGATAAAAATATATTTAGGTTTTTGAATCGCTTCAATACCCAAGTAGTAATGAAGATAAACCTAGATATGTTATCTCATAACCTTTCATCAATTCTACTTTTGATGTTTGCAATGTACCTTTCATTATTTCCTTTAATGAGTAATTCGTCCATATATACAATATTTTAATTGATACAATGACTAAACGAATCATGTTTCATGAACCAAAACCATTATCACCATAGACCATTATCATTCTCCAATTAAACTAACCAATTAGCATATCGATTATAGATTCAACATAGTAACTATATATTATATATGTTTACCATCATCGATAGAATTACATACTTATTTGGTTGAGTGGTTCGTCGCCCCATTATATGCTCATTGGGAGTCATATGACTTATATGATATGATAATAATAATAGATAATATGTTTAGGATTTTAAATGTTCATTGAGAGTTGGATGTTGACTTACATGAGAGTATATTTTAAGAGTTTGTTGATTGTATGACTTATTCAAAAGGGTAGGAAGTCATGCTCTCTTTATGCTAAATTGTGTTCTTTTCACATTAAGAAGTTCGTTTTGCCTATCGACTCTCATGGTCGATTGGTTTGTTGGTCTCTTTACTTAGACTAACATTCAAGTGTGACTGCCTAAATTATTGTTTGAGTGATCCTCTATGCTCACTACTCAACCAAACTATAGTATTATGAATTGTTGGGCTCATCAAGAGAGGGAAACTGTTTGATTGTGGCTATATATAGTTGTTTGATATAGTAGGTGTAGGTTGTTGGGGACAAACTATATATAAATCCTTTCTTTAGGTGCAACCCATTTAGTTAGTAGCAAGTTAGGTAGTTAGTCTTGGTGCCCCCTTCTCCTTCTTCTTAAGCAAGGTACTATCTCAACTTAGGTATAGTATTGTATTCTTATTGGGTAGTTATTCTTCACGGTTCTCACTATCTTGCCATAAAACCCTAGTTTTTGTTGTCACACTTCGATGACTATTTCCAAATAACCTAAAAATTAATATACTCTTCTAAACTTTCTTTCATAAATTATTTCTCCTATTTAAAAAAACAATTAACTCTGATTTACTATTTCTGTACAATTAACACATTCATATAAAACTAATTTAAGAAATTAAGATTAAATTCTATTCTGATCTTAATGATGAATCACCGAGTGTAATCCAACGTTGATCTAAAAAAGTGTCCACACACTTTTATATAAAAACGTTGAATCTAAACTAAGGGAATTTAAGAAGCATAGAGATGTCTCGAAATATTTTATTATAATCATATCATATAAGTCATACTGGTTCCCAATGAGCATATAATGTGTTGACAAACCACTCAACCAACTGGAAGTATGTAATTCGATCGATGATGGTAAACAAATCTAATATATAGTTACTATGTTGAATCGATAGTTAGTATGCTAGTTGGTTAGTTTACTTGGAGAATGATAATGGTCTATGGGAATAATGGTAATGGTTCATGAAAAATGGTTTGTTTAGTCATTGTATCATTTGGAATACTGTATCAGAGACGAAGAATGAGAATATTATATCAAAAATAAGGAATGGTTCACATAATGGTTATTGAAAATCTTATTGCATCAGAAAAATTATTGTTTCAATCATGCTCCTTTTGGCTGGTTGAAATAATGGTTATTAAAGAGAATGGTTTGATCAATCATTCACACTTATTATAGGATGGCCACTAAACTTAATATAGGATGGCTATTGGTTTGTATTGGCTAGTACTAGTTGGCCAGGATTGGTATTACAATCTACATTTTATCAGTGTTGGCATAATGACCTACTCACCTATCAAGTGGGATTGGTGCCAAATTAGGATTAATTACCCTCGAGTGGAGTTAATTGCAATTGATTGGGATTGGTTACCATTTTTTCAGATAGGTTACTATTGATTAGGTGTCGATTGGCCATTATGTTGGGCTCAAAAAATATTTATAGGAAATTGAAAAGGGTTGTAAATTTTATTGTAAGGTCAAGATATTATGATTTTTCAATCGACTTCTCTAAGTAAAAAGAAAATACTTTTAAGTGATGGTAAAATAGATGTCAAATTCAAGGTTGAAATACCCCCATGACAGTTAAATGGACTTTTAATTTAATATCAAACATAATTGTGAATAATTCACTCTATTACACTCCCTTGCTACCATTGTAGAACACCTAACTAGAAGGAAACTAAGTCCATGCCCTATGAAGATAATCCTCTACAAGTGAATAAAAAAGAGGTGAGTGAACGTGTGAAGGTTATGGCATTTAAGAGAGCTTTTGATAAAATTGAGAACAAATTGGTGATGGGTTTTTAACCCTAATGGTGAATCAACCCAATTCAAGAGACATGGGAAAGCCATTTGTGAGATTTTAAACATTAGGAAGCTAGGAGGGAGATTTTGAATGCTAAAGTTTTTTCTAAGTGTTTGGCAAAATCCCTGTAAGATTATTTCTATTGTATTACTCAATAAAATAGATAGCTCTTGTTATTTTTATTTTTATTTTTTTGATATGCTTGAAGGCATTACATGGAATTATTGAACAACATAGAATGTTAGCATCTCTGCCCATATTTTGTAAATAAACATATAACATATTTATAATGTTGAGTAAGCATACATCTAAATCAATGAGCTCCTTTGGCTGAGCAACCACAAGTAAGGTACATCCATGCCATCAAAATCACCTAGAGCATGATCCTGGCCTTAACCACTTGACTCTCTATGTCAAGTATCTAGAGGGATTTGTACCTTGGTGGATGGGTATAAGCAACCATCATCCTCACCAGTTGGACTACAACCCTTTTGTTATTTGGAAAAAATCATACAATTATTTTAGCTCATGATCATATGTAATTTGTGTCATTTTGAGAAATATCTTAGTTGTATTCAATACCACATAGAATTTTTTGGTGTGAATTTGGTATCTTTCTATCTTTCTAGAAAGAGATATCTTTTGTTCATTTGACCCTTTATCCTTGATTGTCGTATATGGTATAAAAGTTGGCTTAAATCTAGTTGGTGAAGTTTAAACATTTTCTATGGAGGATTGTAACTCATAGGATTTCTATAGTAGGTTCTGATTGACCAAGAGAGTCAGGATGCCTCCCAAAAGAATGATGGGTAGAGGTGGTGTAGTGATTGCCAACATGGTAGAAATACTCAATATGAGGTTACATAAGTGCTTAGAGTTATGCAAGCACATTTGGATGGTGTTGAGGTAGACTAATGGAGAGGTTTCCTATCTATAGGAGATGTTAGTGATGTTTAAGATTAAATAAAAAGGAGATGAACATCGGTTAGATGTGGGTGAAGATAAAGTCATCAGAATTATCTTAAGAATTGGAAGTTCAACAAAGATGAAAGTTACAAGATTTTCAAGATCTCTAAATTCTAAAGAAATGATAGATTGGTTCACAAAGATATAATAATATTTAAAATTTGATTATACCAAGGATATAGATGAAGAGTGAAAGTGGCTCGAACCAAGTTGAAAGGTCATGCAACCCTATGGTGGAAAGTACATACATAGAAGAATAAAAGAGGCAAATATAATATCACCTGATTGGATTTATGGTTTCTAATTTGAATAGCAAAATTTATGCTTGTTGATTATCAACTGGACTTGGTGAAGAAGCTACATAATTTGAGGCAAATATAACTCAATGTGAAGGATTACACCGAGGAGTTATATAATATTATTTTTTTGTTCTAGTCTCAATGAAGTAGACCAATAAAAGGTAGAGAAATACATAAATGGGTTTGGAATAAAAATTCAGGATGAGTTGAGCATGGTAAGGTTGCATATCACATAAGAATCTTTTCAATTTGCACTAATCATTGAGGACAATCTTTCTAGAAAACAATAAAGTACATGAAAATGTAGAGGAAAATTGTCAAGAGGAAGAAGTCAACCAAATTCTAGAAGATAACATTATACCCATGAAGCTTATCAATTTGCATTGAAATTTGAAGACATTTTTTCTAGAAGACATGAAAGTACATCAAAATGTAGAGGAAAATTCTCAAGAGGTAGAAGTCAACCAAATGCTAGAAGATGACATCATAACTATGAAGGAGAAGCTAACTCTTCTCATAATCATAATCATGCATAAATAAGAATAGCATACCATTCAATAGAAAGATGACATAATGGTAGAGGAACATGATTCTCTGGTACGTATAGTTTATGAGTGTCCATAAGCACAAAATGATGGCAATAGGAGGAATAAAGCAAAAACTCATGTTATTTAAGTTAATGAAGAACCAATTGCATCAAACAAACATACTAAAGAACTAGAACATGTATAAGCTCTCATGATGAAGACAATGTTGTTAAAATAAACTTAGAATAATTATGAACTAGTGCAAAGGAAGATTCATATAAAACCATTTTAAAATTAGGAGGTAAGTATTACAAAGTTATTATTGATAGTGATACTTATTATAGCCCAAATTTGTGTCCTTGAAAGATTGTTCAAGCTATCCAAATATGGGGTAACATGGAGACAATCTTAGGTTGTGGGTGACCTTTAGGTGGATTGAATCTCTAGGTTATAGGGCTAGCTCCCCTTGATGTATTACTTAGGCTCATTCACTAATCTATTAACTTGAGAGGAAAAGAGAGAGAAACCTACTCTAATGGAGGTGATGCAACAAATAAGTTGACCATTACCAACCAGTTGAATGTGCAAATAAACCATGAAACTAACCTGAACAAACACTACTCCTAATCTGCCTCTCTACATCAACATTTCATATGAAGGTTGTGAAAGATGCTTGGGCTAGGAGGACTAATCAAGAGGTCATAAAATGACACTACCAAATAGACAACTCACTCAACCTTGACACCTCAGACACTTCACAAGACCTGCAAAGAAGCTTTCAAATTGAATATGAATGCTAGAAAATGACAACATGCCAAGGAAGCTAAGCTAATTACTTGACAAGATCAACTAGCCATGCACACACATTGAAACCAGTCAAAAGAGGAGGTAAAACCAGTAATTTCTCATTGATCAAACCCTTGCAAAGTGGTATGGCTTCACCATACCAAGGTGGATGATGAATACATAGCCTATCAAGGCTCAATTTATGGAGAAGTGAGAGAGAAAAAGGGAGTAGGGCATAAGAGAGAGTTGACAAGTGTCTAGAAAGAGGGTTACAATCAAGGAGTTATGAAATAGTCCCCTCAGGCCTCTAAGACATGTGTTGCTCTCCTGAATATGCTTTCCTCTTCCAAGTGGCATAGGAGTTTCAAACTTTCTTGACACCTTGATCTTGTTCTTCAAAATTGCCCCTTCTTTTGGCTTGTGAGGTGATAAATGGCACCTTTCATCATCAAGTCATCTTGAGTCACCTTTTACCCCTATTATTAACACTTTGCACTTGTTATTAAATTCCTAAAACTAATTTTAAAATGATGATTGCACCTCTTAGGTGTCTTGAAGCCCACTTGGCCTTACTATGCCTATCCTTACTTGCAAGTGTCAATTTTTTGTTTTACCCTTACTAATGCAATCTCTCTCCATGGATGGCATATCTATATCATATCAGACCTAAAAAAAACTCATTTGGAGGCCTCAAAGTCTCTTAAAGACATCATCTTGTACCTAAATCTCTCACTAGCACTCAATTCCTTGTAGCCTTGAAAACATGAAAACCTCCTTGAGCAGAAGAATGTACAGACAATCTTAAATAATTAAATACAATTTTGAGTACCCAGTATCCCCTTACATCTCCATGCCAAATTTCATGACCTGAAAGTGAGTGGAAGTGTCTTTTTGCACCTAATCTCTCTTCCCGATTAGGCCTCAATTAGGCTTGCATGCCTAGAAACTGAGTTTTGGCCCAAATTAACTCCCACATGTGTGAAACTTAGTAAAAGTGTTTGATTCACTCTACCCATCCCTTGACCATGCTCCATTCTAAATTTTAGCTTTTGAGACCCTATACGGATGGGTGAACCATGAAATGGCTAAAACCCTAGCCTAAGTGCTTGAACATGCATGAGAGGTGATTGAAGTGGTTTGGCAAGAATTTTTTAGGCTTTGAATCTTGGAAATGGTTTGTTTATACTTGAAACATCATCGGACAACTTCATACCTTG
Organism: Torreya grandis; assembly: GCA_037957365.1. Lineage (NCBI taxonomy): Eukaryota > Viridiplantae > Streptophyta > Pinopsida > Cupressales > Taxaceae > Torreya > Torreya grandis. The sequence continues at coordinate 2,172,779 of JARHVA010000195.1, forward strand.
AAAGTGAGTTCTCTTGAAATATTGTTTAGGTCTGCATAAAGACTTCTTAGTAAGCAAAATGGTGCATTTATCTCCTTTTAACTCAGCCTAGTGACTTGAATGGTTGTGTATATGACAATGATACCTCTTTCCAAAATTAAAAAGCCTCTGTAATTGGCTTGGAAACCATTTTATACCCTATTTATTCACAAAGGAGTCTACAACCATGCATTTTAGGCCAATTCCGTACCACATGTACCTTGCACGTGCCAAAAATTGCTTGATAAAATTCTCATGAGACATGAGAAGGTCATAAAATTCATTACAAGGTCAAACCAATCCATTTAAAGGAATTTAAAGGTGTATTTCTCCCATTGGGTCACTATGAGGGGTTTTACGAGGGTTTAAGGTGCCTTATCATCTTAACAATGATTCATAAAGTACATGCCCTAAATGGAAAACTTAATGCCTTAAATTTCTAGTGCATAGACCCCTCTATCTCCCCCAATATCTCTTGCCACCATGCATCTTCTCTTGGGAGATCTAAGCAAAAGTTTGTACTTCTCGGGTGGCTAATCATGCATTCTGTGAGGTCAAGAGAGAGATGAGTTTGCAAAAGGAGTAACAGTGCTTGGTTTGGGTTAGAGACACCTCAATGAGGTTTGCACTATATCCCTTGACTTGTTATAATGGTGTTTTCTTCTATCTACCTCTTCAACCTACTATATCCTTCAATTGCTCAGGCTAGGGTTCTCAAGCAAACTATTGTTAGTGACCCTAGTTGTCTGCGTTAGCCATTTTCTTCATTGTTGAAGGGTATAAAACCATCATGAAATGTTTTAATGAAGTTATCTACACCTTCTTAGGTCTTTTAGGTCTCCATTTCACCATCAATCAATCAAAATTTCATCACAAAATGTACACATAGGTCTGTGTGTTTGGTTTTGAGATTAACATGCCTAAATAGGCCTATCAACTTTGCCACTATTTTCATTGACCCTAGAGATCATATAGGGTCATGCTAACATTATAAGGTGAGTTTCATTTTTTTTGCTTCTCCCCATAGACCTTTTATTTGACAAACCAAATAGACACCCTTCATGTAGGCAAACAAGCTTATAGGATTACTTGACTGTGTGTATGCAGGGTTCAAGTGAGCCTTGTTTTGATCATCCTCTCTGGCCTGTTTTTAGGTCTCTTTTGATCTCAAATGACCTTCTATACTTTTTCCATTCACTCACCCAAAATCCAATTCCATTATCATACATTGTATCCTCTTTTCAAGCTTGAAACTAGCTTGAGTTGCTTAATCACACCTGTAGGTGATCATTTGGGTTCTTGGTTACATTTAAAGTTTATAGACTCCTCTACAAGTCAATGAGCAACCCAATGACCTTTTATATTGTATTGAGAGCTTAGTGTCTTCTGTTGAATCTTCTCAACTTCTCTAAAACCTCATATCTTCACAAGCATACCCCTTTCTTCCTCATGTCTGATACATGGCTGTAGGTGATCATTGAGAGTCTTTTGAGTTTTGAATCTTGTAACCTACCCTTTTGAACTAGATCATTGGCACTTTGATAGTGATTTAACTTCATGAAAATATTTTTCATATCCAACCTAGTTCTCTGTAGGTTTATCAACACTTTCTATTTCCTCAAGCATACATGTTCTACCTACATTCTTCTTGTAGGTCTGTTTGAGTCCTTTACTTATTCAATGCACTTGATCATCCAACGAGAGTACATTGTGGGAGTTGTAATACAACTAAATGGATCTCTAGGTTTCCTTCATCACACATATACATTTTAAAGTTTTCTTCATGCTAACTCAAAACCTCAAACTGTCCAAGTCTTGTTATCTACCTGTAGGTGGTTATTATGTGTCTTGACCTTGAGTCTTAAGACCACACCTTCTCCACTGACCTTGAACTTCACCAAGTTTGAAAACACTATATTTACCTCATTGTTTAGACCTTAAAAACCACTTTTTGATGTATGTTTCAATACAAATCTCATGAAATACAAACCTACAAGTTTGTAGATTTGTAGATCTGCATTTTTCATATTTAAGGCCTTGAAAGGTGGTTTTTTTGATCTCTTCCACCCTGAGATCATTTATCCATTGTTTTATTGCATTATTTATGATGTTATGATCCTCACATCACTCTGAAAAGACGAGACAAGACCTCTTCAACCATTGTTTTTATGCAGGCAACTTACACACATAGTCTTCAAAATGAGAAAACATTGTATATTGATTGGAGAGAATGCCATTGGAGTGAAGAAATAGAGAATAATTGATGGAGATATAGAGAATTGGTATGATTGAAATGTGATGGGAAACCTTCATCTACATTCCTTGACTGGTGAAAACCTTGAAACAAACAAAAGACCATGACAATCATCTTGCAACTTGTGTAAAAGAAGATTTTTTTTGCCAAATTGTACTCATACGTGCCAAGTGTGGCTTGGAATAGCATGTGATATGTCTTCACAAACTCTATACATCTTATATGATTAATACCATGCCTCCAACCAATCTGAAACTATCATTTCAAGAAGAAAAATTGAGCCTATGGGTTTTATAGGTAGATTTAGACCACCCTGCCTTATTAACAATTGTTCATAAAGGAGGGGCTCCCAATCTGATTACTATTGCCATAAATTTGAATCTCATTAGGACCCCCTTCTCTAGAAAAAATATCAGACATCAACTCTCTCTCCTCTGTCTGTACTAAGCTTGTGAAGTTGACTTTTATTAGCTTGACAATGGAACGATGGAGAGAAGGAAGCAATTTTTGGACTCTCTGGACCTGCACCTACAATCCAACCATATATTTGGCCTAAAGAAGGCAAATATACACCTCTAAAACATTTTTATTTGAAAGTGAGTCTCCTAAGTCTGTACAAGTGGGTGACAAGTTCCTCTTAAGTGTTGAATTGCAAGAATTTGATCACTTTCTAACTTGTAACTGTCATATACACGTTAGAAACCTCTTTTACAAGCTTGGATAAGTGTGATGTATGTATCATTCACCTTGGTTGGCTTTGACACATGTGGGAGTTAGTTATATGCATTTTCCTTTGCATAAAACTTTACCTTAAACTTTGCAAATTACTTTAAAATTTCCAAACAAGTACAAAATATTTATAAAAGGTGATGAATGGGTAAAGTGACTTGAGAGGCAACCTAAAGACCTATGACACCTTTTGACCAACCATCATTACACCATGGAATGACTAGACTAATCCAAGATAAAGACAAAACATTACCTTAATCTCGTCAAATTAACCTTAACATATGCTTATAAGACTTTAGAAAGACCTTTTGAGAACCGCATAAGGCATGAAATGGCTAGGAACAAGGATGTTAAGACATTACAAGCAAGTTTCTACCTATAGGGGTTGACCTTTTGACCTTGGGGTCAAAAATGGTCAACAAAACTTATAGAAAATCGACCAATGAGATACACCCAAATCCTTATAAGATGTAATGGTTGTGAAAATGAAATCATGTGTTGATTAATGAAAATTGTTTAGTCTATTTACATATTGGTTCATATAAAGAGGATGTTTAATGTGATGTTATGCCCATGAATGTGTGTCATATTTTGTTGGGTAAACCATGACAATTTGATAGGATAGCTATGTATGATGGAAGAGAAAACAATTGAAAATAATGGTAAGAAGTTTACCCTAAGTCCATTGAAGGAAAGAGATGAAGAGATGAACAACAATAAAGTTATGATAATTTTTGGAATGCGAGAAAGAAAGAGAAGAGATGCTTGTCCTTCATTTCCAAACCAATGCATATTGGGACAATAGATAAAATAGTTGAAATACCAAGTTAAGTAAAGGTATTGTTCAATTTATACACATAAATCATCTCAAATGATCTACTAGAAGTATTTCCACCAATGATAAATATAATTCATCACATGGGTTTGGTTCCAAAATCTAGTTTTCCTAACAAGAAGCAAATAGATTGATACCCACATAGAATTAAGCAAAACATCAGAAAGTTTCCAAGAGTTTTTGGAAAAGGGTTTGATAGGATAAAGTTTGAGCCCATGTGTAGTTCCAACAAAGTTAGCACCGAATAAGGGTGGGGAATGGCGAATGTGTACCAATTCTCAAGCAATCAACAAGATAAAAATAAAGTACATTATTCCAATACATCGAATGAATGATTTAATGGGTTGTTTGGGTGCAAATAAGCACCTAAAAAAATTAACTACCCAATGAGAATACGATACCATACCTAAGTTGAGATAGTACCTTACTTAAGAAGAAGAAGGGGGCACCAAGACAAACTACCTAACTTGCTACTAACTAGATGGGTTATGCCTAAAGAAAGGATTTATATATAGTTAAGGCCCAACAACTTATGCCTACTATATATAGCCACATTCAAACAACTATACAAACACTGGGTAGGGGGGACTAGTAGGTTAAGGGTTTCCCTCTCTTGATGAGCCTAACAATTCATAATAATAGTTTGGTTGAGACGTTCAGTTGAGCAGTGAGCACAAAGAATCACTCAAACAACAATCTAGGTAGTCATACTTGAACACTAGTCGGATTAACACACACACATACACACAGAGTTGGAGAATTCATGTACTCAATCTAAAGATATTTGGACCATTCCTACAAGGAACTCCATTGATCTTTGTTGAATTATCCATAGGACTAGAAGGTCACATTTTCATTATCCTATGAGGAATCATCAACGACAACATGAACTTTTCAATTGTAGGCTGCATACACTATTTGAATTTGAACTAACTCAAGGCTCAAGAGTGAAAAAATTGGTCCTCCTCTTAATAACATATATTCACGTAGAGATTCAAAATGATTTCACTCCAATCCTCTTCCCCAACAGAGATGACATAGTTAGATAACCAATAGTAGTCAACATAGTTGTAGTAGGCATCACGATTATGATGTGAGTGAATTGTGAGTCTTTGCTCATATCATGCATGAACTAATATAATATTCCTCGTCATCATAGCATGTATGCCACATATGCAATCTTCAAATGGTTGTAAAGAATTATTGTAGTGGGTCAACTTGTAGTTTGTTAATATATTGATGTCTCTTTACATAATTACCTAACTTATAGTAGTGAACATAGTTGTAGTGTATATCATGATTATGAGACAAATGATTTGTGAATATTTTCTCATATCATGTATGAACTAATATAATAGTCCTTTTCCTCATAAAAAGTACACCAAATTTGTAATTGTCAACTTTGTGTAAATGATTGTTGTAGTGGGTCAACTTGTTGTAGTATGTTTGTTAATATATAGGTGTCTCTTTTTTCATGTTACATCCCCTCAAGTTGTACTTAGAATAATGCAATGATTTTTTTTTTAAAACTAATTACTTAACATTCATTCCACTCAAACATACTTAACAATCAACAAAACAACTCAGAATAGAAGTACTTCTAAATTCAAATAGCGAATACAATATATATCTTTTACAACTCCAAGGAAAGTAAATACCATGGGACATAGCTACAGTTGGTCCGCTAATACAATTAATATTTAAATAACAAATATATATTACAATTACATTTCTTTCAGGTATTCAACTTAATACAATAAATAGATACCAATCTCTCCGAAGCTCAAGTTGAACCAACTTGTGTATCACTGATAATCTTAAGTGTGGTATCCAGATAAGTAGTATTGCTGTAGAGAGGGAGAGCATCATCCAAGTGCTTTTTCACACCAACCACAGACCAATGATCCGCCACAATCTCCAATCTGAGAATGACCCTCCATTCACAAATGGGTAGATAGAACGGTGCAAGAATACAAAGAACAAGCTAGTACCTATGTGTGTATGATAAAATTAAACATGAAGTGTATCATAAAAAACTTTCTATTGAAATATATTGCACTGACATGCAAATCATACATACTAAAGATAATGTCTCACTATACATCATTTAACCATAAGATTCATATTAAGTACATCCTCCTAGCAATCATATCATCTCACATGCTAAATATATGTGTAACAAAGTGTACGTTTATTCCATCAACACATGAATGAATCTTACATTATTATTTATTTCAACCCAGAAATAACGGCCATAGTTTATACCACTTGATTAAAATTCACATTAAACTACAGTTTTCCAACTACTATAGTAGGATTCAAACAACTAGACCCCATGATATCCCATATTATCATAGTCTATTTTTATAAAGCACAACTACTAGTTTTCTCACAATTAATCATACTAAGTAGTTATAAATATATGGAATCATAAGCTTTTATTAAAGCAAGTACATATAACAAAATAAGTCATACAAACATATAAAAGTTTAAACGAACATTTGTTTACATTCTCAAAGTTGTATGCACACATAAATGATATCCAACTAACTGTTACAAACATAATGTTCAAGTAGTAACCAACACATACATTTAATCATTCAATGTAGGTGATAGTCTAGACATGCAACTACAATATGTATCATCTGAGCATATATATTTAAGCTAATGTATTCTATGATATCTCATACTATCATAGCTCTTTGTGCATGAGCACCCTACTCCAACATGAACAATCAATTAATTAATCTTATACTATAATTATTAAAAAAGCTAGTATATGATTATACCACCCAGATATACTTTATGCTTAAATTGTGTGCTATCATTCAAAGAAACATAACTTAATGATGCATATCATGATGCACTAATTTAAATGCAATCAAACATCTAAACACTTGAATGTATCAATATTCACATAATATCAATCACATTTAAGCTTTAATCACTAATATTTATCATAATATCAGATAATTGTAAATCAAGTTATATACCACATATGCACATAATTTAAGGGTCAGTATTCATATGGTTGAAGTTTCTCATTTTCAAGAATTTTTATATTCTTATTATCAATTTGTTACTTTAGTTATAGGCATATTATCTAATGTCCTATGAAGTTATTTAATCATAAGAATACCTAAGCCCATATATAGATATATTTCTGTATGAACTCCCCTAATACTTAAGTTGTCTCAGAAGTACTTATGAAATAATTAATATGAATTGCTAGGTTCAACACTCGTTTTAATTCCGACCAATGACTTTCATCAACTATTATTGTTATATTTCATTCTCATGGATGTTTTAGCATGACTTAGAATATATACCATTTGGGAAAATTATCCATTTGAACATTTTTAAATATTCATACATAAACCAAATATCTTACCAAAAAGCCCAATATAATTGGCTAAATAGATATTATCATTAATTGGTTATCTTAATAACTCAAAAGTATACTTAATATTTTTCTTATTTATTTATTTTACAAGTTTTATAGTTCATTTCTTCCCATACTGCCTTTATATGGTGAGATTTACTACTTTGAGATAATATATTTATTAATATCATAAATACTAAATAACAACCATTATAGATTCTCATACAAATCTATGATAATCACGTTCATTAATTAAAATGTAACTCGAGCAATCTGAGGCAAAATTAAAGTTCCATCGAACATTCGATCTTGCATTAAAGAAGAGACAATCAAAATAGACGCTATAATTATAATGACTCAACATCTCAAAACACGAATCAATGTTTAGATACCATGGCTCACTTTAGTTGAAACGTTGCCCTAATAGTGAAACATATGCTATACTAATAAAACTCAGGCCAGTCGCATTCCTTCACTGAATTCTCCTACCAAATATCTCTACCTTTCAAATGTATGACTAAGCATTTCAACCTAAATAAACAGTGTGTTAAATAAATACACTCAATGTTTATTTATATTGATTGGGCGTTTCAATATTTTAATCCAGTGATTCAAATAAAATACTCAACATTTTATGATTCAACTTTGAAATTTAAAGACCCAACTTTGTTCACCAACTCAACGTTTAAATATATACCCAGTTTTTCATTCAACGGTTCAGTGTTATATTTTTAAACTCAACAATACATTTAAGACTGACGTTTTAAGATTTGACTGGGCGTTTTAACCAAATGACTCAGTAATTTATATCTTTAAATCAACGATCTCATTAAAAGAGACTTGGCATTTTGTATAAAGACTAAGCATTTAATTTACATGCTCAAACATTTTTTTTTTTTATAGTAATTTAATTTATATGCTCAGTGCTATATTTTTAGCTCATTGATTTAACTTTTAGATACTTGGTGTTGATCCAAATAAACTCAACGTTTACTTACATTGCTTAGCGTTTCAGTTTAAAGGCTCTATAAACTAAATGCATGCCTCTATAATTTATACGTAGGTTCTAAAAGTGGGACACATATATATAATTTAAAATGCAGGTCTATTAATAATAGACGTCGTCAAATCTAATAAATGATACACAGTTCAAGAGATAAAAGGCATACTTAACTTTTAAAGTCAGTCAGTTAGAATATGAATTGCCCCTTAATATGCAACACATGTTTACTAAATTGAGATGCAATCAAGGAACACAATCCATTTATAGTAAAGCACCGTTTAAATTATTCCTAGTCAAATTGATTGGAATGCAGATCTACAAAATAAAAGGGCATTCCTCTCTAGTGTGACGCCATCATTTATAAAGTGGGACGCTGGTTTATTAAGTGGAACATAGATCATAAAAATAAAATGAAATCCATATACTAGAAAATATAAACCATATCTATTTATTCACATAAATTTAATTACAAAACCCACCTCTGTAATGCTTCTAAGCTGAGCCAGTAAAAATTGGTTACCTTTCTCTTGTCTCCTCCAATCTCTTTCTTCTAATTCTACTGCATGCTTGTTCTTCGTATTTCTGTGTCTGTCCCCCCTAAATTTCTAAAAGTTCTCTCTTAAATTATATAACTCCCTTATCCCTCTATTGTTGGGCCCTATTTCTTGCATGCTACAACTTTTTGTTTTTATTTCATGCATAATTTTTACTCTTTATTTATATTTACTAACTACAGTTAATTCTTTCCCAAATCTGAAGTCTTTCTTCCACTTTAGCTTGCTAAGCAAATAATAAAACATTTAATTTGTTCCATATAGACCATTATGCTTTACTTCATCAAGTTAATTTAACTTAAAGCTAAGTTTGACCAATTAACTAATAAAATTTATTTTCTAATGTTTAAATTTAATTTTCTGCATGTATTTTCAAGACTAACTTAGATTGTGTTAACTCAACTTTAGAATTCTACGATAATTTAAATTATGTGGAAATAATCATTTCAAAGATAATTATCTATTTAACTAAAAAAATATGAGTCATTAATTACTTCTTATTGTAAAATAATTATATCTACAATAATAATATCTATATAACAATTAATATCTATTTCCCTGATTTATTTTCAAAAATTAAGACAATTACATTAAAAAAATCTAATGCATATTAAGAACTAAATTTACACACTAATATAATCACACAACATTTATTTAATTACGCACTAACATTTAAAACATGCTACACATATAACTTTTTAAAATCTACTGTGCGTGTGTGTAGGGTCATTAGTAATCTCTCTGTCATTGTCTAATCATTCCATCTAGCCTATCCTCTCTGATGATGCTCTACCTCATCAATATTTGAGGGTAAGATCAATCATGCATCCACCTCACAACAAGTAGGTAGTTACTCTGAGTCATCTTATATTAATCAATGATACAAAATTAACAAGTACATAATCATAATTACAGAATAATAAAATACAACTATCACATTATGTATATTAATTAACAATATTACTGTCCCATATCAATAATGTCATAAAGCTTAAGTCAAAACAATGATAATATGATAATAACTATATTAATCCATGGATTTAAAGGTTATTAATTATAAGATGAAATCAGTTTGTGACAATTCATATTTGGTATGGTGGGAAAATGGGGATATGACATTTATGTTATGGTATGATGAAAGGGTATTTATGTTCTTGTGAACATAGTTGTAGTGGATATCATGATTATGAGTCAAATTAATTGTGAATCTTTTCTTATATCATGTATGAACTAATATAATAGTCCTTTTCCTCATAACAAGTACACCACATTTGTAGTTGTCAACTTTGAGTAAGGGATTGTTGCAATGAGTCAACTTGTTGTAGTATGTTTGTTAATATATAGATGTCTCTTTATTCATATCAGGTATGGTGGGAAAATGGGGATATGACATTTATTTTATGGTCTGATGAAAGGGTATATATGTTCTCAAACTGATCTCTTAACAATCAAAAGAAATGGAAACAACTAAACTAACTTTAGAACAAATGCCCTGGTTAGACAACACCCCTAATCATCCAAAACCAATCTTTAGTAGTTGGATAGCTTAGTTCATATATGCTTTATCGTAGATTATCTTATTTTTGGTTGTGTCATATCATTAGTGAATAATGAACAACTTTGTTCATTGTCAGTATATATTTTTATATATGGCATAAGAGGGAGTCAAAAAATGTTTTATACACTAAAACAGAAAAAGAGGAAATACTTATTAAAACCTCTTGTTATTGCTTTGACCAATAAGAGTTTGTTTTTCATCATGTTACGATCAATATTCCCTCTCAATTCACTCACCACCTCCAATTCAATACCACCATAGATTCCCCTACCCCCAATAGATTACCATAGAGTAAAAAACCATCACCATCTTGTTTTAACATTGGCATTCACTAGAGCAAGTCACTCATATAACATCTACAAAGGATAGATGATTGATGTGAATAGATGGATAGATGTCTCGTCTCCTTTAAATACACTATCATTTATTAACTTGATATAACTAACTAATGACTAGTTGTATCAAGTATAAAATATATGAATAAAAGGATGGATGACTTTCCCCTCTCCTTCAACTTCCTCTCTCTAGCATTTTATTATAGAATGGATTAAATTATAATTAAAGTTATTTGAGTGCCTAAAGTATTAGGAAAAGGTTCTCAACCTTCTCAAGTCAATCAAGTTTGGTTGAATAGAAATTCAACACACCAGGGAATCAAGTTTAGTCAAATGAGGTCCCAACTTATTTGGTGATTCATTCGAATCATTACCATGTTTTTATCTTACCCACTTTTTTTTTTGGGTGTTCGATTGATAAGCCCCTCCCTCATGCTCATTCAAAATGAATGCTTGTGGTTTTCTTTGATTCAATGAACTTGGTTCGTGTCAATGCATTCAAAGATAAGAGATTATTCTATCTTACCAAAAAAGGGATTGGTTTAGAATGTAGTGTCAGGGCATATATAGAGGTAAGGCTCTCTCTTCTAACATCCATGGTATGTTCACATATCTCAACTCCCTCTCTCACTGATGTGTAAATTTATTGGTGAATGATTAAATTCAATTACATCCACATCCCTTTCATTCACATCTCTATTACCTCAATATGATGATGCAAAGTTGTGTTGAGTGAGCTGACAGGCTTGACCTAAAAATGTTTAATTTTCTAGGCAAAGGGTGATAAGTTATTTCTGTATGGTTGTTATGTGAGTCTAACAGACTCACTATTATAGGCTTTGAGATAACATAGTATTCCTTATTTCAAGGAGATTCAAATGCCCATCTATTTGTACATCTTCCTATTCCTAAGATAATGCAAATGCTATGCATGTCTTCTGTGTTGATCTTGTCCCAAACTTTTCATTTGGTACCAGAGCAGTCGACTCCTGACTCCAAGATATTTTTCTCGACCTGATATTAATTTCTTAGTCTATTTTGTTTATTTTTATATTGTGAGATTTTTGTAGTGTCCATTCAAGTCAACACCTATTTGGAAAAATCTCAACGATTCTCTAGAATTGTGTATCTTCTGTGCATCCATCTCCATTCACCACCCTGTATGTATCATTTTATCTACCATAGATCTCATGTCAAGAGATCTTCCTATGCACCAGATATGTCTCTGAAAGATCTGTAGATCTATTACTAAGCACCTATGGCCTTCCGTGTAGTTATAGAAGCTATGCATTTGGCACTAAACTGAAATGCACCTGGCGAACGTAGATGTGAATTTTATAATTTTGCCTACAAACTTTGAAACTATCATCGCTCTCTAGTATATTCCTCTCAGAACTATACAGATCCACATGTATCAATATTCTTTTTGTGTGTCGTGTTCAATTCTCCCTTGGAGTGCCTCTCTTGATCTAGTTTGAGCCACCTGTTCAAATTTGAACGGATCAAACATTTTTATTCTATGCAAATCTTCAATCCCATGACATTTTTATACGACGTCCTCTGCCAGCTGTGATCTCACTGTGCATTGACTCAGCGTCGAGGCAAGTTATCTACATATTTTTATCCATGGGTGCATTATGTGGAATAGTTAAGGGTTTAATTCTTGTCAATGGGTTATTACCATTTAGTTCAGATTTAATAAAATGGTCTAGTTTTAGTTTTTTATTTTATTTCATTAGTTGTTTGGTTTAATCCTTTATTTTATCTTAAAAAAATTAATGGTTTTTTTTTTTTATAGGTTGGTCAATAAGATTTTGTGAGTTTATAGTCAGCGTGTCCATGGTCAATAATATCATTAAGGTTTTAGCCCGTAATCATTAGTAATTAAGTCTAGTGAATCCAAATTTTAATTAGATTTCATAAATAGTCTTTATTAAATTCAAAAGTGGTCTTTTTTATTGGTTTCTTGGGTCACCAAGAATATTATTTATGAGTGTCACTAGTTTAATGTAAGATTTGTCAAGTATATTGAGTTTTTTAATGTTTTTAGCTTTAGTCAAGTTTAAGGTTGTTTGTATATTAAAATTATCAAAATAGTTCTTTTGGGTTTATAGTGAAATTATTGTCAAAATTGTAAAAATAAAAAGTCTCTATTGTACGGATGCATTATTGGGGTAACCGATGTCTTGTATCATTGTTTTGGTCAATTTTAAAAAAATGGATGTTATTCTGGTCTAAATTTTCACACCTAGAAGGTGAAAATCCAGATGCAATTGATGAATAAAAATTTATGGAGAATTGTAAGTGGAAAAGAAAAACAACCTACAAATCAGAGTAAGCTATTGGAATGGCCAAACAAAGATGACAAAGCAAAGACCATTATTGGTCTTGCCCTCTCAGACACAGAGCTACATTATGTAGATTTGGAAAAGACATCCACATAAATTTGGGACAATCTAAATAAATTGTTTGGGGCAAAAGCAATAAATACAAAGTTTTCATGAAAACTCTAATTTTTTTAGGTTCAAAATGGGTAATGGAGATTCTATGTCAAGTCATATAAATAATCTAAGGTCTATCATTAGACAACTAGTAGAAGTCAAAGCTACGGTAGAAGATGAAGTTGCTAAATCAATCTTGTTAAACAATTTATCTTCTAAATACAACAATGCAATTTTTACTCTTGGACAAATGCCATCTCAGACTTTAGAAGACATGATTTCAGCTCTTCTAGCTGAAGAGAAGAGAACAAGTGAAGACATTGAAGAGGAAAGCACATCAATAGTGAAAACTAAGGCCAACTCTTCAGGTAATAAGTACAAGAATTCAAGAAAAAAAACTTCTTTATCATTACTGTAAGCAGTCAGGACGTCTTATTATGTATTGCAATAAATGAGCTCAAGATCTCATAGATGATAAAGTGGAACAAAAAGCTTTTGTTATTGAAATAACTGATTGGGATGAGTATTTTCCATACGCCAGTGGTGAAGATTCCTCTCAACATGGTGATCAAGACTATATCTTCTAAGTGTCTGTGTGTGTTTGAATAAAAACAAAAAAGCATCCCTGTTCACATGTGTGGTGTGAAAACAATAAAACATTATCTCTCCATTGTGATAATAGTGTGAAGAATCATGTTTGATGTATCAAACATGTAAGAGGTGGGATTAATGGTTGAAGTGTTTGTATGAATTGGTTGATGGGTCCCAAGTCATAAAACATGTATTCACATGAATAGGTTGATGGGCCCTTATTCATGTCAGATGTAGTTTCCACAGTCTCTATCTCTATCATAGCCATGTGCAAGTCCCATGACTGCATGATATAGTTCATTAGTATGAATCTTTGATGTATTTTCACACTAGGAGAGGGAATGATAAGTTATTTTTCGTATGGTTGTTATGTGAGTCTAACAAACTCACTATTATAGGCTTTGAGATAACACACAATTCCTTATTTCAAGGAGATTCAAATGCCTATTTATTTGCACATCTTCCTATTCCTAAGATAATGCAAATGCTCCACATGTCTTTTATGTTGATCTTGTCCCAAAATTTTCAAAAAGGTGATTTTTGATGAGATAGAGAGGATGATCTATAATAGAATGGACCTATTTATCTTATATGATAGAGGACAATGATGGAAAAAATAAATAACCACACATAAATCAAGCTAGATAAATATGGATTTGGAATTAAACATGCACAACAAAATATTTCTCTATAACCAATTGATTCCTTTGTAGAACATGAGAGAACACACACATAATGTATGGGAGCTAGTGTTGATTTAGATTCATGTTTCCATTTTCAAACCAATATGCCTTATTTGAGCATTAATGATGATAATAAGATGAATTTTAAGGTACATCCTAAGTTCATTATTAGAATGAATGTGAAAAATGTTATTAATATGATGGAACCATAAAAACATGATACATTTAAGAACACTGAAAATATTTGGAAATATGCCATATGCAACCTAGATGAAATATGTAGACTTACTAGTGCACTATATTTCATGTCATAATTTATCTTATGATTGGGTCATTTCCCAAATTTCTTCTAAATCTACTAGTATTGAAGTTTTCATTACTTCTAATGTTATTGTTTCTCAATATGTCCCAATTACTTCTCAAGTTCTTCCAATTTATCAATATGTTTTTATTGCTTCTCAAGTTACTCTAATGTATCAACATGTTTCTAAGACCCTTCTTTTTTTCCCCCCATCTCTTACTTGTTCATCTTCAAGGTTATTTCACATGTTACTAATCCTTCAATTTTACAAAATTTATTTGTTCCATATTCTTAGATTCTACTTCTTCTCCAATTATTTAAATGAATACTATATTGCATACATTGCATGACTTTCAAAATCAAATAAAAACTATTTCTCGGGGTTCTCAAAATCCAAATGGTAAGGTCA
Source organism: Torreya grandis (assembly GCA_037957365.1). NCBI lineage: Eukaryota > Viridiplantae > Streptophyta > Pinopsida > Cupressales > Taxaceae > Torreya > Torreya grandis. The sequence goes on from JARHVA010000195.1 coordinate 2,187,872, forward strand.
TATCTAATGATATTCTAATAAACCCCTTGGATAATGAAGTGCTTGCATACCCGTTTCCAATAGGATTTATTTCTCCAAAGTTTGAATTGTTTAATGGAAATGTAGATCCTTCTCATCACGTTAGATCCTTTTATGCCTCTTGTCTTTACTTTTATTATAATGATATATTACTGACTAAATTATTCATAAGGATCTTGAAGGATTCTATATTTAATTGGTTCTATGCTTTACCATGTGGATATACATTCAATCACTACTCTAGTTGATGATATATTGGCTCATTTTGAAATTAATATTGGTCACAAGGTCACATTTTTAGAATTAGCTCAAATTAAACAAGAAACCAATGCAAACATCAGAGGTTGTGTGCTTAAGTTTAATATACTATAATTAAAAAGGTGAGTTATTGTCCACCTGATAATGAGATTCAACGTTTATTTGTTGATAGTTTGCTTCCAATTATTACATAAAATGTAATGCTTAATTATTATATTTCTATTTACGAGCTTTGCCTTACAATTAGAGGATGTGAAATCAAGCTCTTAAATGCAAATATCCTTATGTATTCTCCCAATGGTTCTATGTTTGAAAACAAGTCAAGTTTTAAGATAGATGCAATAATGATAGAGTTACAACCAAGAATGATCATATAAATGAAGTCAAAATCATAGGGAAGCCATCTTAAATGATCATCTTCACTCAACAATGAGGGCATAGATAATATATTAAGCTTAATATTTGCCCACAAAAAAATCATAGAGAAATTACTTGAATGCAATATCATTACCTTACCTTTAATAAATAAATTAGATTTGTTGAGAACCTTGCCTAGATATTATAACTCTAATGCATTTTTTTATGGTTATCATAGATTATATGGACATTAAAAAATACTTCCTTATCATTAAAGTATAAAATAAGCGATCTTATTAACACCGATCAAATTCAACTTGATGGAATAGATCAATAATTTGAATGCATTAGTAGTATCACCAACATCTATTCACACCCTTGAATATTATAATGGCCATAGGAAAGGCCTTCACATTGCATATGTTGATATTCAATAGTATTATGTGATAAAATCCCAGATAATGTCTGTGTATGAATAATTTACATTCCATTATTAATATCGATAGGCGAAAGGGAATCACCATGAATATTCACATTTAAGGGTCCATGTGAAAAAAATTACTCTCCATCTTGACACTGTCGAGGTAGATGATGATTCACTAGAAGACGCTATCAGATGAAAGTCTAAAATACCAATACTAATCACAAGAGGGGAGAGACCTATTTTGAGTGTCACTTTGATGATCGAAAGGCATATTATTTTCAATAGTAAATTCATCAAGGTTCAATCTAGCATTTGATGTTGATGGTCTTGAAGCACATCACACTTGTATTTTATGTTGATTTATCATTGCTCTTCTCTCATGATATATTTATCAAGTTGCCTTCTATTTGTATCTTCACATCTCAATTCATATAAAGCACACATGTATTGATTTATACATTCCTGATATGAGGGGATGCCCACATTTTCCACTAGAAATTGTGCACCATCTTTTGTATGGGCAAGGAAAACAACATTAGGCAAGATATTATCATGAGGTGGGCTCATATTTTGGTCTGACATCTACAACAACAATAACCATGGATACATTGAGATATTGAAGGATACATGCACACCTATTTATGCCTTTAACTAAGAAAGGTGTATGTAAAATAAGGAAAATATAGTTACAAATCTAGTAGTGAGAAACACTACCACAAAGAATAATCTAAATATTTAATGGAGTAATTAAAAATTTGCACATATTATTAATTCCATATAAAGAACGATAATCTAATAGACTTGTAAGGAATTGTTGACTTTATAAGTCACCCCCTAGTCGGTGCAGGGCTAATATAGATCTTGATGAAGAGTTGCGCACCTGTGAGGTCCCAGACACTCCAAGCATAAACTGCACAGGTGCTTCCCACCTATGCCCAGGCCTAAGATAAAGGTGTAAGTCTATGTAATAGTATAGTGATAACTTGTGCATGCATAAATATTTCAATACGTGCATGTGCACAAGATCTTACATCCATGCCCTATCACTACGCAGGTGCGTAGTATAAAGTTACGCACTGCCTTGGCTTCGAGCACAATTCTAAGTGGCTCTCACATGTTCCTTGGCACAAGAAGTTCTCAGTTTGACCAAGGGTAAGCACCAACTCTCCATGTGGCATTCTTGTAGCGCCACACCCAAGAACAACCATAAATCAACATGCGCTGAGTGGCAAAAGGATATAAAGAGGGTCATCAGAGGTAGCGGAGAGGAGATTGAGGTGTCATTGAGATGAATTAAATGCGTAAGCAGCTATCAAGCTTTGAGATGTGCATGCATGCCACTCTCTTACTCTATCAGGGAAATCTTTCGTTCCCCTATGCACATGTATTTAGAGGATCCTGCCACCAGCTTTAAACCCAATCATCGAGTAAACTTCAAGAAGCATGGCCACGACACCATTAAAGGAATTAAAGCTGCACCTATTGCCCTAAGTGGCACACTAATTGTAAAACAAGATTGTTCTCTATAAGAGCTTGTCTCTCCATTGTAAAATGGTCAACACATTTTAGCAACCTTACGGTGCTGAAATTGGCCTCCATGAGCACTTGTATTGGCTAAATCTTGCATCCTAATGATAATTAAGTTCATCTTATTCTATTATTCTGATGTTTTGTATGCTATTTATGTTTGTTGATCTTTAACTGTGGGTAACATTCACCCTTCTCATCGTTGTCCATTCCCAGTACCTCCCTATTGAACTTGGAACTCACTTGTAGGTCGCATTTTGTGTGCATTTGGGTTTGTGTCAATCCTATCTATGTATCATTTGTCATCCCTCTTAGTGTCATGCTATGTTCCCATGCCTCCATGTGAAACACTTATGCATTTGGAGTGACTTAGTAAAATCTATGTGATACTATCTTATTCTCAAAGGTTTGCACTGTGTTTATAGTAGTATGAGCTCTCGCTTTATTCTGGGTGCATCACCTCTTTTATGTTTATGCATCTCTTACCTTCTCCCTCCCTTTTCCTCAAAAGATCCTCAGTTTATATTAGCGGTAGTTTACCTTTTTGCTCTTTAGGCTTGTGTGTTTGTATTAAACTAGGTGCACTTAGAATATAAGGAATATGACCTACTTTGAAGGCTCATCCCAAGGAGTGCAAGGGTCTTATGCCTTGGGGATGTTCCCATAGTTACAATGAGACAATTGCTACTCATACACGCAGCTGCATGATAATACTTCCATGCCAAGTGCCTTCGACTCTTTCAACCCGTACAAGGCCTTCACGCTCAACACCTCACCACCAAACTTCCCCACACTGCAGAGTATCCATGGGTGTGCATTTCAAATGATAACAGTTTCTGGCACACTCGATGGGATCAAGTTTGAAGAAAAATCTAGGGGATCGGTGCTACCTTGAGCTATCAAAGTGTTTAAGACACTCTGTAGAGCACCTGACGACTCTGAATGTCTAAGTCTGATAGTTTAAGCAATTTGAGTCCTTAAAATATGTCTTTCCACTCCCCATTCCATGAAAATGTTGTATTCATGCCTTCCCATTTCTTATATCAAGCTCATACAAGTACTTATAATGCTAATAATAAGGATAAATAAATATATATTTAATATTTATCTTCATTTACTAACAACACGTTATTTCTTGAAAATACCAAAATGTTATTAAATTAATCTTAATACTGTTACACCATTTCCAACTACTATAATGTTACCAGGCCATTCACAAAAAATTTTATGTTAATTTCTTCTTAACAATGATGCCATTCTCAGATCACTAGCAAGTGATATTTATCTCAATTGGCGTGTTAATAACTGATTATTAGCGCCTGGATAACTAAATATCACCTATCAACAACCCAAAGAGACACAAGGAAAACAAAATTTATTTAATACACTCCTCCCCCTGCATTGTTCTTAAGAAAACTAAATAAGTATTCAAAAAATTAAGGGTTTGACTCCAATATTTAAGATCTGAAGCTATGTCTAGGTGGTACAAAATCAATGTACAACTAATAAATAGAATGCAATAATAGACATGTACAAAAATACCAAGGATCCATTTGTTACTTATTCCACACAGGGCAAACAACCAATCAAGACTGGCAAAATAACTAAACTAGTTAAAAATCTCAAATTTTTGGTGTGAAATGAATTACCTAAAGAAGGATCAAAACCAAATTCAAATCACTATCAAATTCAAAGCTAACATGCAGGAAACCAACATTACCATATAGTGCTATGATAAAACTCACACCAGACAATGATGCAACATAAGCCAAAATCCTTGTTGCACATCCATTCAACCATTCATTAACTGATTACAATAAAATATTCTTACAAGAATTGCACTTGCCTATAATTTGTCTTCTTTTATATGTTGTTCCAATGTGGTGCCCTCCTGCTCTAGCTGTCCCTTCTTCTCTTATTCTCCTTCATTTCTCCTTGAAGATCCACTAAACAACCACAGTCAATTTCCAAAACTCTCTTCCTTATTTATTTTCCACCATGATGGCATCCACCCACCTATCAACTTCCCTACCACTGAATTAAGACTTATGATTGCTTCCATCACCATGCCACATTACTATATAATTTGTTTCCTCGCCTCATTCCATTCAAAATGACGTACCATATACTCCATAAGCAAGTTGTGTGCTTTATGTGTCATAATTAATTGTTCCCCACTAATTTTGCTAGCCATTTAATCTAAAAGAATTGCTCCACTAAAATTGGCATCCCACCCCAATGTGGGCTAGTCTACAACCCAGGTAAAATTAATGATTCCACTTTCCCATTGCCCATATTAAATTCCACATTATTATTATTATTATTATTATTGTTATTATTATTATTATTATTATTATTTAATTGCTCTGGATAACATCATTAACTCAAGAAAATCCATATAATATACTCAAATGCAAATAAAGGTAAATCGAGATTGAAGAGAAGGATTAAACCAATACCTAATGACAAGTATATACAAAAGACAAAAATGATATCTAGTTCAATGGCGACCTCAAAAAGAAACATTTATGCAAGAACACATGAGCCAAAACATATTTAGATGTTTGGTGTCCTTTATTATCAAATTTACTAGATCAATGCTCACTAATATTTACACTATATTAATGTTCTAGAGATATAAAATGTTATCAAAACATCAAAAAGATTGTGAGATGGAGAACCGGTACCAAAAGTCAAGACATGGCTAACCGATGACTCAAAAATAAGGCACTAGCATTGATACAACTACGGTCCTATGGACGAACTTGTTTGAAGCAACTTATCGACATGAAAACCTCTCTAAGTGGTAAATAAGTTATACAGAGCACTTGAGAGAAGAAGATGTCATGCATTGATGAATTACCAATTAACGGTAAGATCAAAAGAGAAATATAATAGTTAAAAATAATGGTGACTATGCCAATCAATAAAACTAGGACACCTCCAATGTGTCCAAAATAACCCTAAAAAAGGTAAGACATCATGTTAAGAAATAATTTGCATTGACGATAACACTGAAACACACACACCCACACACACTCCCTGGGGTGTTCCTATTCTATTCACAACTGGCAAGGTCCTTCTCTATCTCTTCTATAAGGGTAACTAAAAGCAAGGTTAAATAAACACGCTGTTAGAGGATCCTTATATGAATACACTCATGATCCCATGAATAAGACAAATAAGAACTTGACACACTCGAATCACAAAAACACCTTGCCAACAAGAATACACTATTGAATTGAGGAAGGGTATTACATTTGTATTGGTTTGAGGTGGAGGTATAAGGAACAACAATCTTACAAAGCACCAAAGGCCTTCCCACCCCTTTCCTAGTGCACCCTTTAAGGCATGCACTCAGAGAGGTTGAGACTCGATGGGTTCATGCAAGAGAGAAAGCATCAGTAATTGATAAAGTTTAAAAATATTGTGTGTATACATTGAGATCTTGCTTAGGTAAAACATATCCTTATACCATGAAACGTCCCCTTTGTGTACAAAGCTGCCAGACATGCTTGGTTCTTGTTGGAGCTTCTAAATGAGATTTTATTTATTTGTCATTCTTTTATTCTGATGAAGCCTCATCTACCCAATCTACCTATAATATGGGCATGACACACAATAATGCTTATTTGGACTCATCCCTCCTAGATAGTGCATTAGCCACTACATTATCCTTCCTTTCCTTTAACTGATCTCAAAGTCATAACCTAAAATATTTATGACTCATTTATGTTGTTCTTCAGTTGATAAGTGTTGCTCTAAGAAGTACTACATATTGTCATGATTAATCTTCACCTTGAAATTTCTTCCCATTAGATATGGTCTCCATTATTTGATCGCATGAAGGAAAGCCATCTTTTTCTTCTCATAAATGGGATTCAATAGATTCTTAACTTTGACTTGGCAACTCTAAAATGCAATGGGGTGTCTCTCTTTCATGAATATTTCAACCATACCGTACCCTGAGGAATCACATTGAACAATGAAGGTTTTGAATCAATTTGTGGTAGATAGAACTAGAGTGTTACACATGGTCTCCTTCAACTTCTCAAAATCCCTAGTGGCTTCCTTATTCCAATGGAAAGATTCATTCTTCAATAATTTTGTTAGTTGTGTTGTTACATTTCCATATTTATAAATTTGTGAGAGTATTTTGTTAGCCCTAAGAATCCATGTAGGTTCTTAAGGGTTCTAGGTATTTTTCATTCTGCTATGGCCTTGATTGTATGAGGGTCCACTTTGATGCCTTCATGAGAGACAATGTGACACAATTATTCTACCTCCTTGACTCCAAAAATGCACTTGGAAGGCTTGGCATAAAGATGATGTTGTTCAAGAGTTTTCAAAACTTGATCCACATGATGTAGGTGTTCTTCCCATTTTTTACTATAGATTAAGATATCAACAAAGAACACCAAGACAAACTTCAACAGAAATAGGCTATAGATAGAAGTCATCAAACTCTAAAATGAAGATGATGCATTTATGAGGCCAAAATCCATCACTATAAATTCATAGTGGCCATCATATTTCTTGAATGTTGTTTTATGAATATCCTCATCTCTGATTTAGATTTGAGTATACCTTGAATGAAGATCTAGTTTTTTTTAATATACAAAACCATAACACTTGTCTAGTGAATCATAAATTACTGTAATATGGAACTTATCTATAAGAGTGTATTTGTTGAGTTCTTTGTAGTCCAGAGACATGTGCTAAGTATCATCCTTCTTATGCAACATCACCATTGGAGATCAAGAATAAGCACTCTAATTATGACTAAGGATAATTTTAAGAATGGAACCCTAATTTTTTTCTATAATATCTTCGTGAATCCTAGAAAATGGACATAATTTCATTGGCTAATATTTAGAAAAATCGCCAAGTAGATATAAATTGACTAGCTATTCCATTAGTTTTTTCAAAAAAACTTATAATTATCTAGTGAATTATATATAATATTTAAAGTAATATATAATGACATCTTATCCATTATGAATTGTTTCTTCTCAAAATGACAAATTTTCTCTCACTTATTCTTTGAAACTTTTTTGTAAAAGTAAAGGCCATCTAAAAGTGATAGGAATAACACGAAGCAACAAAAAAAAATGTTTTTTTAATAAAAGTCACCAAAAATATCTCTTCCATTTTTAAAGAAAAAATTGTGTTATGTCATATTATTCTAATATGAAGTAAAAAGGACATTAAGTACCAATTCCAAATGGAGCAAAGGTTAAATTTGATATTGTATAATAATGTTTACATTTTTAATTTTAAAATGTAATATTTAATTTTTAATAAATAACATTTATAAAAAAAACCACAATTAATTCTTTGAAAGTGATTTCAACAAAATACAAATGAGATAAAATAATAACATATAAAACATATTCTTATAATAATAGTCTTTTAACATGTACTTTTACCATATAAAAAAATATGTTTTTGTAATATTGCTTATATTCATAACAAATGATAATTTGAAAAAAAAAAATTTAAAAAGTTATTTCTAATTTTCTAGATATTATAATGCACTAAGGTTTGTGTTGTATAGTTAATGTGGGAAATAAATAAATAGGGAATAGTGGATAAGATGGAATTGAATTAAATAAAATTTAAGTTTAAGATTTTTTATCTTTAATAACAAATTTATTTATAATTTAAATTTTTTCATTTTTGAATATTCAATAAAACAAATGAGATAAAATATGAAATATGAGGTGAGACTCTAGTCAATTTTATTTTTACATCGAGGTAATTTTGTACAATCAACTTGAAATGTCTTTAATAGTGGTTAGGTAATAACAAACACTAAAAAAACACATGAACATTAGGACAAGTAGTTTTAATATACTATGCTTTACAATGCAACAGAGCTGGAATTTGGATAGACTAGCAATACACACGTAATACAATTTAAATAAATAGTAAACATGTCATTTATGAAAGGCTTGTAATATAGTATTTAAAACGTATTGTGTGGGATTGCCATTTTTAAGATTGTGAGGCTAATGCCATACAATAGTTAAAAATAATAGGGATCATAAATACCTTTGAAAAATGTTAGAGTTATATTACACAATTATATCTCGAATCTTTTTCATAAATAAAATCCAAAAACGTACTTTTAAGAATTATGCACTTCACATAAAAATAAAATAAAAATGACAATCCATAGAAATATAACCTTTTCAATAAAATGAATGAAAATTAAAAAAAACAAAAATAAATAGTTTTTCCCCAATTTAAAAGATAACCTAGAATTAATCTAGAATTGAAGGTATGAAAAAGCACAAGATCAATAATCAATTGCATGGCAAGTTAGAAGAAAAATATGCATCAAATTTTAACACTCAAACATATTAATTTTTCTCAAACATCTAATTGATTCATCACTCTCGCCAAAAAGGTACACAAAAAGAAATAAAAATAAAACCAAAATGAGTGACAAATAAACTCTCAGCATTTATTTACAATTAACTACTGCAAGTAAACATAAAATCTATATACTATTATACTTGTTATGGTCTGATAGTAATGACATAATACACAGCTTTCCTGCTATGGTGGCAAAACTAGATTACAGAGAAGAAATGTGTGGAACCATCGATAGAACAGTTTGATAGAATGTATCAAGCCAAGTTCAAGATGAGGACAAGGCAGGTAAAATTGCTGGAGGATCCAAAAAAAATAATCCATTTGTGTTGTTGAAACATTATATTTTACATATCTTCAACTGTTGCAGACCTGTAAAGGGTTTCCGCATTGGTTGCAAAGGCTTTACGGTCTCTTTTAAATATCTTCAACCATTGCAAACCTGCATATCCAAGATAACAAATGTTGGGTTAAAATAAAATATAAAATAAGGAAAATAAGTGCTTTGAATCATGGTAATGGCGTCCATCAAAGAAAGATAGTTTTTATCCAAAGTTCTCCTATAGACAAGCCTTTATTTCCTAACAACGCTTCTTCCACTACAAAGTAGATGCCACAAATAAGTAAATTCAAAAAAAAAAATTATACTGTTAGGGTTGTATTATGTAAATAGGGTTTTTAAACATTATGATTAATACATACAAAGGCCTATAAATTATTTTACATGCCTTTAACTATTTCAGATCAGTATTTATAGGGAAAAAATCATTAAAAATGAAAATAAAAACCAGAAAAGTGTTTTGGAATTTAATGAATGTTTATAAAAATGTAATTTTTGTTAGTATTTGTATAGTAGATATTTATTGTAATTGGTTTAATCTAATAATTTGTATAAGACAATGTGTAATTGTATTTTTATGGTTAATATAGGGTGGCGTGACTAATTTACTCGAAAATTGTTGTATTTTAAATTAATAAAAGGAAAAATATTTGCATCTTCCAATAAAATCGAAGCAATCTAAAAAATTAAATATGGATTATAGTTTATTTTCTTTAGCATGCGATATATTTTTGTCCCAAAAAAAAAGATGAAATAAATATGTGGGTCCCAGTGGCATGTGAGTGTGGTTCGGTAGTCTATATCGTTCTCTTTGACCAGGTGATGTGTTGTCTAGGGACACAGGGCATGTTCTTATAGACATTCAAATTTCATCCGTGCTTCATTTTGAGTTAGACGAGGGCTGTGGTGGTAACGAGTTCATCTGCATGTTAGTCAACATGACACCTCTTCATTCAATTGGGTTCTTCTGAGCTCTGACATGTCTGACAGGTTTAGGGGACTCGTCACACTGACAAGTATCAATATGGCATCTCTTCATTTGGCCCAGGTCTCCCAAGGTGTGACATATCTGAGAGGTCTAGGAGACCGGCGACATTGACAACTAGCAACATGTTATCTCTTCATTTCATCGGGTTTTTGCTAGCTTCTGGGCATACTGATAACTACCGACATGATACCTCTTTATTTAGTCATGTTTTCCTTGGCTTTGACATCTTTGGTAGGTATAGAAGATTGGTTACACTGACAACTGGAGATGTTGCATCTTTTTATTTGGTTGGGTCGCTTTGGCTCTATTATCTCTGACAAGTCTACGAGGACTCACTATATAGATAGAGCATTTTCTGATTTTTTCATCAGGGTTAAAATATTTGCATTTTAATAAATACAAAATAAAATAAGTTTGTATTTCTATTGGTCCCAATGACATGCAAATGTGGCTAGATAGTCTATCATTCTCTTAGAGCAAGTGATGTGTTGTCTACAGACATGGGGTATGTTCTTATAGGCTTTCAAATTTCATTTGTATTTTGTTTTGAGCTGTTTAAGGTCTTAGGTGGCAATTAGTTCACTTGCATATTAGTCAACGTGGTACCTCTTCATTGGGCTAAGTTCTCCTAAGCCATGACATATCTGATAGGTGCGGGGAACTTGTGATGCTGATAAGTGACAATGTGTCATATCTTCATTTGACGTAACTTTCCTAGGGTTTAACATTTTTGAAAGGTCTGGATTACTAGCCATGATAAGAATTAACAACGTGGTGCCTCTTCATTCAACTAGTTTTCTTTCAGTTGTGACATCTCTTCCAGGTGGGGGGATTGGTCACACTGATAATTGCTGATGTAACATATCTTTGTTTGGTTGGGTTTTCATCGGCTCTAACATCTCTGCTAGGTCAAGAAAACTGATCACCCTAAAAACTAATGACATGGTGCCTTTTTATTGGGTTGGGTTTTACCTAGCTCTATCATCTCTATCAGGTCTGGAGGATTGGTCACAATGAAAACTAGCAACATGACGTCTCTTTATTCATCTAGGCTCTCCCTGACTATGACATCTTTGACAGGTCTATGGGGACTCACCGTACTGACAAATGTTGAAGTGGTGCCTCTTCATTTGGATGGGCTCTCATGGGCCCTGACATCTCTAGGAGGTCCAGGGGGTGGTGACATTAACAACTACCGACCTAGCACCTCTTCATTCGGCTAGGCTTTCGTAGGCCCTAACATCTCTTATAGCTCTGGGGGACTAGTCACATTGACAACTAGCAACTTAGTACCTCATCATTCGATCAGGATTTCCTGAGATCTAAATTTTGTGACAGGTCCTGGGGCTGGCTGGATTGACAACAGGCAATGTGGTGCTCTTGATTTGGTCGGGTTCTTCTAGGCCCTTAAATCTTTGGCAAGTCCGGGGGAGTGGCCACGTTGACAACTAGTAATGTGTCATGTGTTTATTCAGTAGAGCTCTCCCCATCCCTCTGATCTTTGATAGGTATCTATTGTAATCAGTTGAACCCAATATAATTACTAGTACTTGCATAGCATCATGGTAGTGTTGATCCAAATGGGTTTAACCAGCTACAGGCAATGAAAGTTGAGTGGTTTTTGATTTTAACATTGGGTTTGAAATATTTTAATGTGAACATTAATCAAAATAATTTCTCACACATGCAGTTAATTTTAAGATATTAATCAAAAAATGTTTGTATTGGCTAGGATAATTAGGACTATTTATTACATTTCTATATGAACATCAACTTGGGAAAATGTGAAATTCTTGTGTTGAAAATATAGATTTTTAGTACTTGTGTAAGGGGAAAAAATATAGGGACATTGGAGAAGTAATTTACAATAATAATTTTTGGCACATAATAGTATTAATCAAAATAATTACTTGCACATGCAGTCACTGTTAAAGTTTTAATCAAATACATTTATATTAAATAGAAAAATTAAGACTATTTATTAATTTAAAGAGCTACCATAGAGGTGTTAATTCAAACACGAGGGGGGCAGTTGACATTTAATAATGCACTGTTTTTCTATTTATTATTTTTATTTTGGCTACGGCTTTATATGACAAAAAGGAGGATCTCTTTTAATGTGCAATAATCTGGGCTATTTTTTAAATTGATTTGCAAGGATAATGCAATTTTATGCATGGTCAGGGTTTGAGTTGAAAAGGTATGTAATGCAGATGTTTTGGGTATGGCATTTGTTAGTTTATGTTTTCCTTTGAAGCAATTGATGGAAAAAAAACATGTGAATATTGTTTGATTCTAGATTATGAGATTAGAATCATTAGGTTTCAAATTATACATGAATATATATGAGCGTGGGTTAGTTTTTTAAGTATCTTACATTTATATTTGTGGTTGTAAGCATTTGATTTTGAGTGATTTAGTTTTTTGACTGTGTTTTATTCTCATTGAATCTCTTTGTGTTTGCTTAAAAGTAAAGACGGCATTTTTGCTATGATGTTTCAGGAGCTTGTCTGTGGTGGGTTTTATGGCTTTTTTGCTCGCCAATCTTATCAACAGTCTCTTTGTGTGTAGTTCAAGGTGCTGCTCTGGTTTTGAATGTTGTGTGGATGTCATTTTTAATAGGAATCCTTGGTGGGTTATCGAGTTGATTGGATAGCTTTTAAGTAGTTTTGGGCTAAGTTTTCTATTATTCTAGTAAGCCATATTTGAAATTACTTACACTTTCTAATTTCTGTGAGCTTGAGGAATGTTATTTTCTTATATTAGAGATTGTTTGTTTATGCTTTATTTCTCAGACTACAGTTATTCCACTGATATTTTATTTAGAGTGTTGGTTGGTTATTATCTCTTTCTTGGACTTTGTGATAGTTTGTTTTGAATCTATGAGACTAGTAGAGGTGGCTTTAACACTTGCCAATTTCTGTTCGGGGCTTGGTGCTGAGACAATATTGAAGCCAGTTGTAATGTATTTATTAATGAAATATATTATGTAATATGTTTAGTTATATAATAAGTTATACATTATATCGACAATCTAGTTATAAAAATATATTTAAAATATATAAATATATGTACATATATGATACAATAACATTTGTTTATTTGTGTATTTGATGCATTCATCGATCAATGTGTCGCGATGTGTGCCTATGCTTAAGTTTTGCTTTATGTGTGATTGAAATCAAAAATAAACAATGCTAATTATATTAATAAAAAAAAACACTTTGTATGGTTTATGTTCTTTGTATAGTACTTTATGAATAACTGATTAGGTTTTCGTTTGGAAAAAAAAAAAGAGAGTGAGATAGAATGAGAAAAGTGAATTATGTTTTTATTCTTTTAATGGCAACCAATTTATCCATGTATTAGTCAATGCGGTGCCTTTTCATTCGAGCATGCTCTCCCAGGCTTTGACATATCTGCCAGGTCTGGGGACGTGCCAGACTGACATCTGGCAACATGTCACCTTTTCATTTGGACCATCTCTCCTAGGCCCTAACATCTCTCATAGGTCCGGGGAATGGCCACACTAAGAAATGGCAATGTGGTGCCTATTAAATCCGTCAAGTCTTCTCGGCTCTGACATCTCTACCAAGGGTGGGGGAGTGGCTAGATTGACATCTCTACCAGTTGTGGGGGCTAGCCAAACTGACATCTAGTAATGTGTCATGTCTTTATTTGGTCAGGTTTTCTATGAATCTGATATCTTTGCTAGGTTGAGGGGATCAAATTTACTGACAAATGGTGATGTGATGCCTCTTTATTTGGTTAGACTCTTCATGGATTTGATATCTCTGGTAGGTTTGAGGGACTCACTGTGGTAACAACTGATGACATGATACTTATTCATTCTGTTGGGCTCTGACATCTTTGAGAGGTTCGAGAGACTGGTGACATTGGGGAGTGGATGTGTTATGATCAACGTGACCATATTTTTTTTTGGTTTTGTTTTATTTAGAGACAAAGCAATAATGAAATGTTTTTGTTATTTTTTTAATTGAAAGGGGCATTAAAATTGTAATTTTTTGAAACATGTAGGTTTTCTTCTCGTGACATACATCCAAGGGTTTTGTCAAGTTCTAGAAAAACTCAGGTAAGTATCTTGTAACTATGTAAATATGATGGTTGTTGGCCATTTTAAAAAAATCTATAATGATAATGTAAATATCTTGTTGGGCAATTTCTTTTTCCTATGGCAAGCAAGATTACTAGAAAATTGATGTTATTTTGAAGTTGGTATTTGATTACTCGATAATTTACCTTGTTCTTCATTGTGAGGAAAAAAAATTGAAAAAAATAATAAAACAATTTTAAAAAAAAAGTTGAAAAAAAAGAAAGGAAAAATAAATTAAAAAAACAAAAAAAAGGTAAATAGTCATGAAAAGAAAAGTAAATACAATTGAATTGGGTTGTCCGAAGGGAATTATTGATGTGGACACATATCAACAAAAAAAATAAAAGCGTTTGTAAATATTAACGATGCTTTGAAACATGAAAATCTTTTTAAGATTGCATCGTTCAATTATGTTGCTGGTGATTATCTTTTTGATACATTTCAAGTATTATTGTATTTCTGTTACACATTGAGAATGCTACGAACTGACATCATTGACTATTTTATGGATTCTTGAAACAATGGGGATACATAGGCAATATATTTATATGCAAACCAATTACATTCAGATATATTATATGATTTGCATTAAATACATGACAAAAGCACATACTTTCATCAAATGAGAGTTTATACAAATGAGCTTTCAGATCAGGGTGAGACTGGTATGTGGGGTGATATATTTTTTATTTAGTGGTTATGCAAATGGTTGAACATTCTTGTTTTTGTTTGGTTTGCGATGAGAATAAAAAGGTATCTATATTTCAACAAAGAAAGTTTTATTCCACTTTACTCAATTCTATTCCATGACATAAACCCCATGTGTGGACATTTTGAGCCATTATTTTTTAAAAAAAAATGTACTCAGAGCATGATTTCTAATACAAAATTATCAAATATTTGCAAAAATCTTTCTTTGTATTGGAATGTTATTTTTCATGACCTGAAAGCATATGGCATGGACAAAACAAATAATTTAGGCTCAAACTATGGTGAAACCTTATTTGATGCTATGAGTTTGTTAACTTAATATGAATTCGATGGTCATGCTCTTCATCAATATATGGCACAAATTTTTTTGAATGGTAATGCAATGAATTCTTTAGGGTTTTGTGAATAGGAAATGTGAAAACAAGAGCATGGAATGTTTTTTGACTAGAAAATGTATATCTCAAATATTGGAATGTCATATAAATAAAGCGAACTTGAAGGTAATGAATTTTGTTGTTCATGGCTTTCAAATATTCTATAAAGCAATATTTGATTATGGTCAGCAAAAACTAAAAGCATTTCAAAAATATTTTGTAATTGTTCTACTCCGGGGAAAATGTATAACATTGTTTTTTTCAAGACAGATACATTTCATATTCATTACGGTCTATTGCAAACAATTCGCTTAGATTGGATTATATATGAAATGTTAGTGGATATTTTGATAGGGTTATGAGATAGCAATAGATTCAAAGGTTTTGAAACAAGAAGGGGATCTTTTTGGATTGTCAAATAATATGCAAGGGAACCCTTTGTTAGAGAGATGTCTAAGACTATAAATACACATCATACTTCTCTACGTTATTTAAAACAATGTGCGAGTAAAAAAATAAAAATAATGTAACAAAAACATATAATATAAACACTGAAAAAAATAGCTTAAACAGACACGAAAAGTCATTACGATCGGTCAAGGTAATGATATGTTGTCATAAAAATCAACGGTTGATATGCACACAACGTGATTGATAAAGTATCGAGATAATAAACAACTATCTATAATCGATCAAAAGACACTGATTCATTCTTGTATGGTTTCTGAACAATTACATTTCAAAAAGGATATCATTCTGGTTGACATTGACATTGTTAAAGCATTTGATTGTACTTTTGCACATTCAACATTGAAAAAAATTGCATTGGATGAAAAAATATGCAAGCAATGCAAGAGATCTCTTTAAAATGGAAAACTAATGACATTTATTGTTCCTTTCAATGTTAGGAGAAATGAAAAAATGCTATTATGAAAAAATTAACACTCTTAGAAAAAATATTGGTTGCTTTGTGAATGTCATTTACATAGGTGTGAGAGTTTGGCTACAAATGTTCACAATATGTCCTCATAGGAACGATTAAATTTTTTTTGATGGACTTCAATCAAGTGCAAAAAGCATTGCCTAGAGAAATGAATGACACAAAAACAATTACAATAAAGATAAAACACAAGCTAGAATACAAAAATGCATATTTGATAGGAAACGTGAGACCATATGTGGTACAAGCATTGCCTCAATTTTGTTAGACATTGTTGTATAAGTAAGAAAATATTACTATTGATAGGGGTTGTCAAAGTAGCTTTGAGAAAATAAGATAAAAAAACATTAGCGAGGTTGTACCTATTGAGTACAAGACATTCGATACTTATGAAAATGAATTGAAGCCTATTACTAAATCTTTGGCGCATGTTTTTACTATTGCACAGTCAATACATGATCTCCAAGATCAGATCATTGAGATTGCCCCATCAAAAGGACTCAAACCATTAGGTATATTTAAAGACAAATTCTTGGAGAAGATGAGTTTCTCAACTTTGTTCTATGGTTTTAGTCACCCTCAAGATATGACAGATAGAGTGTCATACCAAAAAATTGCAAAGTGGAAGCTTTTGCATAAGGAAAATGACATTACAATAAACATAACTAACATCTTTTTCAAAGTTATTAAAATAATTATACGTCAGGTGTCATCTTGTGCTTAGATATGTATACGTAAAGGCGAATTGAATGACAAAAACACTATGCCAAAGATGTTCGAAATAGAGCTACAATAAAAAAAATCCTTAAATCGCCTATAGCTTATAGAGCTTTCAAAAGCATTAAAAAATCACCTGACTAATTTTAAAATTCAAGAAAAAATATTTTTGCAACGATTAGGCAATTAGGGCCACCAACATTTTTTTATAGCTATAACAAACGCTGAACATTATTGGGAGCCTTTGTGTTATGCATTGCATAGAATTACTCCAGTGACAAATAATAAACACAAAGAAATGATTAAAGAAGACAATATTGATACAATAATAAGAAAAAAATCATGTTCTTTGTAGTCACTAGTTTAACCATAGATCTAATGCGTCGAAAAAAATGTTATTTCAAAATGAAGAATTATATAGAAAGGTTTTGGATTTCTTTTTCGTGACTGAATTTCAAGATAGAAGAAATGAGCATTTGCATTTCATGCTCTAGGTACATGATGCCCCTGTATATGGGGATTGTTGTAATACTGAAATTGAAGATTTTGTAGACAGATACATGTATTGTGATTTGACATTACTTGATAACGATTTGACTAAAATGCAAACACATCATCATACACGCACATGAAAAAAATATAAAAATTCACATTACAGATTCAATTTTACATTGCCTCTAATGCATAAAATGATATTATTAGAGCCATTGGACGAAACCAATGATCTATACAAAGAGAATGCCACAAGAATTTTTTCTCAACTTGAGTAGAAAAAATATAGCAAAGACATAACATTTCATATGTTTTTTTCAAGAGACAAACTTGTATGAAATAGAATACATACTCTCATTGTGATATTGTATTTCACGACTAATTATAATGCTAAAAAGACATCCATCTGATGCTTAGGTGAATACATTTGCAAAAAACTACTAACATTATGGTACATTAACACACATGCACAGTTTATTTTTAATGCATATGTTACTGCAACATATTACTGCTCTTATTTGACAAAATTTGATCATACATTGATAATTGCATTTCAAAAAGTGCATGCTAAAACTGTCCATAGTAATGAAAATAAATTGCAAGCTATAAGAAAACTAGGGAATACGCTCTTGCAACATTAACAAATATCTAGTTGGTAAGTTGTTCACATTGTATTGTCATTGCATTTACATCATAGTTCAAGGAAAACATTTTTCATAAACACATTGCTAGAGGCAAAAAGAACTTACATTTTGAAAAATCTAAAGTTGTTAGCACAATAACCAGACACTTCAAAAGATATAATATGTGCTTCTCCTATAGAGAAATATGTTGTGAGACAAACGCAGTTAGAACATGTATGCCTTGCTGAATTTATTGCATATTGTCTAGGTAAATGCCCAAATAATAAGAAATGTAAAAATCACACATCATACAACATGTCAAATATCATATCCATGTGGATCTTAAAAATTATTATAGAGAAAAGATGATGCTATTTATACCTTATCGTGACAATGAAAACAACCTAATTAAAGACTTCAACACATGGAATGGTGCATACCTTGCTCATAAAAAACAAGTAACAAGGATTGAAAGCATGTTTATTGCAAAACTGATAACAAAATGGGGTAATATTGACATTGTTACAAAGAATATAGGTATTGCTTTTGATTCACTATTTGCCATTACTGGGGATAGAAAGAACGATCAAATTGACAATTTTCATGCATATGGCATAGCTTCTGATTTGCATTGCATAAGAGATCGTCGACTAGTCGACACTCAACCTTTAAAAATGTTTCATACGACCAAACATCCTTTTTTGATGAGCAAATAAGAATACCTAGACTTACGGAAATAGTTGAACAAAAAAGATGAAGCAATTGTGAAGGACATTACAATTAGAAAAGTGCTAGATCCAGACAAGCCAATCTATTTGTTCTTTATAGGGGGAACATGTATATGAAAAACATTTACTGTAAAATTGATATATGAAACTTTGATGCACGTTTACAACAAATAGATTGAAAGTGATCCTTTAAAAATCAAAGGCCTAATTATTGAATACACTGATAAAGTGGCATACAATGCAAATGGACTGATTGCACATAATATTTTTATACTTTCATGTACAACTACCTGAATGTTGTCGTTGGATTCAAACACTTTAGATACATTGAGAAAATGATATCAACAATTGCATATGTTGTTTATTGATGATGATGATGATGATGATATATATATATATATAAGGAAGTTGAATGCTTTGAAATATTGATAAAAGAATTCAACAGATAATGCATACACCCACAAAGTCATATGAAAAGATTGATGTTATATTTATTGGTGATTTTTACCAAACAGAGCCTATTTGAGATAGATGGGTTTTTTATAAGGAAGTTGAATGCTTTGAAATATTGATAAAAGAATTCAACAAATAATGCATACACCCACAAAGTCATATGAAAAGATTGATGTTATATTTATTGGTGATTTTTACCAAACAGAGCCTATTTGAGATAGATGGGTTTTTCAAGATCCGGTATTGAATGGAGAAATAACTTCATACACTTTTTGGCTTGACAATGTAAAATGTTTTTAGCTTCGACAAGTCATTCGTCAAATCAATATTCAATTTGTTTCCATCCTAAGCTACATCAGAACTTGTCAACAAATAATATCAGGGATTGAATACTTGAATAATATATGTTAAAAATATCCTCCTTATGAATCAGCATTTCCATTCTTGTTTAAAAGTAATGATGATGTTAAAAACATAACACAAAAATGTTTGCATTTGTCAATGAATAGATTTATGCATTGAATATTGTTGACAAATAATGAATTTATTTGATGAAATCATTTCAAATAATGAAAATAATTGCTTACTTGGTACAATTATTTTGAAATCTAATATATTGGTGGAAACTATGATATACAATATGGATTAGTGAATGGTTTTGATGGAATTATCAAGCATTATACACCTGAACAAGTAGAAAGAGTTTGAATAGAATTTAATGACATTAAAATTAGAGTGTTACAAAAAAAAAATGCAAAGCTTTTACAATGAACAGATCGCCAAAAAATAGACTCCAATAACAATAATATCAAGGAAAATTTACATTATAAAAACTACAGACATGATACATGAGCAGTTTCTAGTGCAGATAACATGTGCTTGAATGATACATAGATCTTAAGGGCTCACAATGGAACCATTAGCATTTGATCCTGCCAGTGTCAAGTGGCATGGACTTATCTATACTGCACTTTCATGAGTAAAAAATATTAAATCATTGTATCTAGTGAACAAATTAGAACCTGATAATTTTATGTGCACAATAAATTAAATACTGAGATGCAAAGACTGAAAACTTTTGCATAGTGGTTGTCACTTTTTACAAATGTTTCTCAAACATGTGATAGCCTCACCATTTCTCATTAAATACATAGAGTTTGTAATTATATTTGGTATGCATCACACATGACTTTGAGCTCATGGATGCAAACATTTAATGTTTTCAATAAATGAGAACTATGCATGTAGAGAATGCTTCAGTTCTTGCACAAAATTTTGACTCACTCATCAATGGATGTGCATGGGATAATGTCATGCTTTAGAAAAAACATTGTATTAAGAAATAAAAAAGTGTTTCTTACACCGAACATGGAGACTATGACACATGACATATCATATTTAGGTATATCAATACAGATAGTAAATATTCACTTGAAACTGAATGCACTAATAGATGATTTATTGGTATTTCTAGATACAATAGCTACTAGATTTCCACCTGAAACCAATATCATATTTTTTGGTGATATCAATATTGACATACTTCAAGAAATAATATCTCGACGATGAATTTAAAAAAAAATACACAAACATAATTATTCTTTGATAGCAAATATGGAAACAACAAATGCAAGCACTTTAATAGATCACTTTTAGATAAATGTGAATATTTAGAATAATCGTTTCAGTGTTTTTTATGCATATTGGACAGACCATCATGCATGTTGCCTTCAACTTTTTTTTTGACAAAACAACAATGTCTTCAAAAATACACAAAATGTTGTTATTTATTATATGCAATGCCATTTGTATACACTAAGTATAAATGGAAAATAGAATTTGTCATTGTCGATAATCAATAGCAATTAAAAATAGTAAAAGTAAAATTAAAGGAATAAACATCTGAACAAAAAAAAGTGATGTGTGCCACTTGCATTATGCATAGGTCGATTATCTTTGTATTTGCATGCAATCTTGAGCTATTGATGTAGTCCAAATAAGCTTGTAAAAAAATTGGATATAGAGCCAAGCATGTGTATTATTTAATAAACACAAACCACATGATAAAACATGCTAGAATGATAATACTTTGTTTCTAGACATGACAAGTTATTATTTTTATGTGCCCATGTTTTTTTCTTTTGTTATTTATTGGTTAGCAATGTCACATATAGAAGATTTAAGAGATTTTTTCATGATACAAACGTAAAACTATACATGCGAGTAGAGAAATACACAGAGCAATAAACAAAACACATCACTTATATTATGTATTATTTTCTTTTTGTTGTATTTTTTTTGGTCTTTGAATTGAAAAGATTCTTATAAGAGTTGAAAAAAATATATCCAAGAAGGTGGATATGGATCCAGTCAAATATATTGAGCTGGTTTTACAAAAAAGAAAAAATGAAAGCATCAAAATGGTAATAAATTAGTTATCTTTTCTTAGTGATAATTTATTTTTTATTTCGTTTTTTCTCTTTAACAATTACAAAATCTAGGATGCTGATAATGTCAGGGTGCGATAAATAAAAAACTAGATATGTGAGCAAGGAAAAATGTTGACCAATAAATGGAGGCAAAACACATAAATATCGAACAACACATAGAATTGGAGCAATAAAGTATAGATATGGAAAAAAAAAGAAGTATTAGAGACCATAAAAATGATATTTTTTCCCTTTGCATGACTTGTTGTGGAGCTTTGTCATTCATAACAAGTAGTCTATTATTTTATTCGCATGGAACTTTTGATTTGGTTTTAGTTTTTTAATTGAAAGAAAGAGGAAAAAACATCATTATACAATAATATAAAATATTTGTATTCATGGATTTGATTTCAAAGTCATTATCACATTGCAAATGTAGGGTATAACATACCAGTGTCAATCATTGATCTTTCAACAAAACAAACTAGCAATGTTTTTGAAGGCGATGTATTGGTTGTCTATAGTCATGGTTTCATAAAGAATCCAAATTCATCATCGAAGGAAGAAATATTGCATGCAGATCTTATCGACAAATTTGGTCAATTGACAATAACTATTAATTTCAATAACAAATTAATTGACAAGTTCTTGCCCTAGTTTTCAACTAGCAATAGTCTCCGCATTATAGACTTTGTGATAAAAAATAAAATTCAATATGAAAGAGAAGATTTTGAGTGTTGTATTGTCTTGAATATAAAATTGACTGTGGAAAACTTTGCAATTGTGTGTAAAGAGTGCAAAATCACTCTAGATTTCACTATACATGATCTTGTGCAATCAAATAATGCATATGTAGTGGGTTCATTGTCTACTGTGATAGTCAGGTATCAAAATTGTTACAATTAATATGAACTTCATCTCAAAGATGACAAAACTGAGGAAGACATGGTAACTATAAATGCTAATGTTAGAAGATTATAGTTCTTGTTTTTTTATCTTTTGAAATGTTATTCATTTTGAGCTAAATATACATATCCACTTTATTTTTTGAAATATTGACATTAAACAATTGCTTTGTAGCTTGTCATAAATGATAATTATAAACATGTATATTCTTGTGTTCAGAAAATATTATCAATAATGAACACGACAATAGTGTCATTCAAAAACATTATCAGAAACGGTATTAAAGGCACCCCTTTGCTTCATGCATGGCAACCCATGTTTTTGGATATATTAAACAACAAATATACAAAAGCTTATTTGAAAAGTTTCACAAAAATTAATGTTGAGACTAGTATCTATCTCTAACTCGTTGCTTCTAGTGAGGAAAAAAAATTGGTTAGAAACAAATAATAGAATAGTTTAAGAATATGAAAACTTCTATTTTTTTTATTTAAGGTTAAAGGCCTCTTGAAAGTAAAAAAAATTTATGCCTCACCTTTCCAGCCTTCTGCAACCATTACAAGCTCACGATCATGGTTGTCACCCCTTCAACATATGATCATGCAGATTGCATAAATTGTCAACAAAATTGAATGTATTCATATCAACATTTATTGCAATATATTGTACAGACATAAAATTGATAAATTGATTGCATTTTGAATAAAACACACATGAAAAAAAAGCTCCCAGAACTCATTAAAATCTCTTTTGATCAATATAAGCAAGATATATCAGGGATCACATTTTTGCTACGATGATTTCAACTACATGGCAGCTTTACCTTGATGTAGACAATGCCATCAGATCTAATAGAAAGTGCTTATTGCTTCTTGTGTTTTGAATTTTTTTTAGATTGATTTTGTTAAAAAAATGAAGTAATAGGTTTAGTGCATTGATTACAATCTACATTTTTTTAAAAGTCAAGCAATGTGTTCGATGCTATGTGTGTGTAGTTTATTATTATTATTATTATTAATATTAATATTATTATTATTATTATTATATATTTTTTCTAGTTAGAGATTTTAATAGAGATTGATGCTCTCCTTATTTTTTATTTCTTTATAGGATGCTGAACAATTGATTGTATGCAAGATAATGCATGTAGATTGCAAAGTATAGGATACTTGTTTGAAAGCATAATCTAAGTGAACATGTTTACAATTTTGAGAATGATAAGAACAACAAATTTACAAATATTTTGTTTAGTGCAATAAAGTTATTCTTACATGTTAATCTTTTTCACCTTTATATATTTGTTCTCTTGTTTGAACAAGTTTTTCAAAATCATTACCAATGGATTGGATAGTAAAGGCCATTGATGGTTTGGCCCATCTTAATCTCCTTTTTTCTTAATTGATTGCACAAACAAGTTTTTGAATAGTATTTGTGTCTTGGCTTTTATCTACACATATGATCTTGTATTCGATTGAAGCAATGATAGTGTTAGGATGATATTGACATTATGAGCCGTCATATAATTGTTATTGGTCTTGTGCAATCTAGAATGATTTGAATCTTATCAATGTTTGTTCTACTTCACTCTTGATGTGACCATATCAACTCTAAGGTATAGGCCTGCTCTAGTTAGCTTTAGGTATGGATCGGAAGTTGATTGGTAAACTAGTATTGTATGACTCATGTATTAGCACAAATTTTTCATCTTGTATATTCTTATTTTAATCTTTTAGTGTAAGAAATTGAGCCTTGGTTTAATGTGTTGTCCTTGTTGAATTTTATTCTTGATCTTGGGAAAGGTATGTTAAAATGATAATGATTAGTATATATTATTTTAACTATTATGTTTCCATAAACAAACTTAGTCTTAAGCATTATCTCTGAATTTTATGTAATGATTCAACTTTTGTGATTTGCTTATTTATGGCTTTATACAAATAAATTGTTGGTATAGTTTTGAATGTTATTTCAAGAAGATAACTCAATTATGAGTGACACTCATGAATTATGACCTTGTATCTTTGATTATGCTGGATTCACCTTTCTTAATAATTATAGATATAGCTTCGAATGATCAGGTTAGACTTGTAAGTGATTCTTATAAGATGAAGCCATTTTTTGGTATCATATTTCTAATACTCTTAGTATGAACTATATATTTAATATTGATTGTTATGTTTCAGTTATGGTTTTGATCGTGAAGGAATTTTTAATGTTAAAAAATCAAGATACCTTTTTATAGCTTTTTGGATGTTTCATTCTTGTTCCCACATACTCCCTGTATATTTACAGACGTGTGCATGTTAAAATTTTGTTGTCAAAAGGAAAAGGTCAAGAGTAAGCTAAGACATAAGTTAAATATAAATAAGTGCAATGAGATTCTTTTAATTTCAACTCTAATTTAGGTGAAGCTAACTTCTTTATAGTAACTATGTCCTTTGGCTTGGCTATGGTTTGTGTGATATGACTTAGTTTCATGAAGATTGTTTTAACATTGTATTTCTATTCATCAAAAGTATCTAAAAAACTTATTTTGATCCTTGATTCCCATTTCTTTATCGTTATCACTATTTTTATAAACTTAGTGCATTCTTTGGAACATTATTTGATAGGTTTGAAATAGCCTACAATTTTTTCTAGATGCTCTGTCACAGTCTGACTAAATTTATGGCATTATTTAAAGTTCTTGGGTTTGAAAAATGGACCAAGAACATGTCATTCATAGGAAAATCTTTTTTTGTCATTCTAAGAATGTTATGTTTTAATCTAGCATGACATTTATTATAATTTTTGTAATCGTTTCAAGTAGGTAAAGTGGAAACCCTAACTCTAGTTTGGTCGTTGTAATTTCTTGCTCTATGTTTAATTTCATTTACTAGTTTGCATTTTTCAAATGTAATGACATCAAGGAAGGTGTTGGTTTTTTTCATATGGTTGTATCACATCATTGTTTTCATGTTTAAAATATGGGAAACCGCTGGCCAAATGGGCTTATACTATGATATTTGAAATTAGTTAGATCTTTGTATTTAGGTCATGACTAGCATAGTTATTAATCTATTAGTATATTTATGAAGGAACTTGGGTATTTACATTTATTTTCAAAGGGTTACGTTGTTTAAGGAATATATAAATACATGTTTGTGTCACTAGTTGCATCCAATTTTGATGGTAATTATCTAGTTGAACATTAAATTTATAATTTATGCAGGTATGAAAAAGAAATTATTTCAATTTTATTGTAATCATGCATAAATGCCAGAGTACCTTAAGTTGCCTATTTGATTTATAGTTACTTCCAATAATAATATAAATCTATGTAGATATTATAAGAATCAAATTATGTATCATCACATAAGCAAAGTGGATATTGGAATTATTATTATATTTAAGATAGTATTAACATTCTTCTTTGGATTGGAATGGTTTCACAATTAGGAGATGTAAGTTAATTATCTATTTCAGTGCAATAGATAAGATTAAAGCTTATGAATGAGATTCATTCTTAAATAGGGACTAAATGCACTTCAACTTAAAGTATTATTACTTGAGAAATCTATATTTATAATTAATTATATTGATTCTAGTGTCAATAGAGAAAAATATAATTATCTAGTTTGGATTATGAGATACTTGTATACACTTGGAACATGCATGACATTAAGATAACCATATGAATAAAAGATATATAGGGGATAAAGACTACTTGACATCATTTTAAATGGGATTCCTTGGCATTTTGGTTAAAATTTAAAATATAGTAAATTTATAGTAATATCAAGTGATTGAATAGAAAATTGAGTTAATGTATTTCATTGAATCTAGATTTTTATGTAAATCTTATTTTAAAGAAGGATTGAAATGAATAATCTAGTTACTTTTTCTAATCTTATAGCACTTAATTTTATAAATTGTATTGACAAAGGTGATGAGGCTTTGATTGATATAATATGTTCTTTAAATCTAAACTCAGGAAGCACCTACCTCCTAAGTATCCCTAATTGTATACCTAGATCTAAATCTCTAAATCGGATGAATGTGGTTGATTTGTAGGAATGAAAGGTTCAACTAAAAAAAACTCATAGATAAGAGGATAAGTTTGCCTGACCCTAACATCTTTGAGAGGTTTGGATGACTCTGCACTGATGACTGCCAACATATCACCTATTCATTCAGTCGGGCTCTCCCAAGAATCTTCATCTCTAACAAGTCTGGGGTGTTGCCCATGCTGACAACTAGTGACCTAGTGCCCGTTCATTTTACTTGAGTTTTCCTTACGTTGGACCACTCTAACAGCTCTGGGTGACTTGGTACATTGACAATTGGTAACCGTGCACCTCTTCATTTGTCTAGGATTTCTTAGGCTTGAATTTATCTAATAGGTTTAGAGGGACTAGCTAGGCCGATAACTGATGACGTGGAACTTCTTCATTTAGCCTGGCTATGTGAAATTCATTAAATGACAAAGTAAAAAAAAAGGAAAGCAATGTAGTAAAACATACTTATCAAGTAAGGAGATCTCGATTTATCAAAAAAGATGGGTAAGGGTAAGGTAGAACAAAATGCCTCCAGGTCTAAAATGAGATCAATGTAATGGTGATTGAACTAAGTGATTATGCCACAACTATACCTCTGTATACCAAATTTCCCTAGAGTTATACCTCTAAAAACATACAATGAAGAGATCTTGATGGAAACCAAAATGTCCTTTCAATGTGAATTCCTACTAGAGATTAGAACCAGGGCTTTATTGTTGAGAACACATAAACACCATATGAAAACTTACAGGTAAGCACACAAATGATAACTACTTATCAAAGGAGAAGAAAAGAACTTACACAGAGAATACAATAGCTAATCACATCATATTCATGGAATACATAAAGTGATAAAGTGTTAATTCAATCAATCATAGCATTGTTGATATTTTAAAAATGAAAATGAAAGAAAATTGAGCACAAAGAAGACACTTTTGCAGAAATAAAACTTTTATTTTTTAAAATGATGAAAAGCTGCTACAATAATTGATCTAGATTGTCGTTACACTCTAGAGTACAAAGAGGAATTGATAATAATCTAAGAGCACTTTTGACCCTTTTTTTGGTCAACCCTAAAATACAATACAACTATTGTATAAAATAGATAAGGATTGGGGCTCACCTCCAAAAATCATGAGGATCCCATCCTGGGCCACGATGGTCACTCATTGTAGTTACAATCATATTTCAAAAAAATGAACCAAAATAAATTCAAACAAACTTGCAACAAATTTATGAGTATCATCTCCAAACATGCAAAGGTGGCTAAGAGGTTACAACTCCTAACTACCTCAACTAGGGACTTTTGAATTCCAGCACAACTACTACAAGATCAATCTCCTTGTGTAGCTTGGGCAACTTCATTGGAGGCTCCTTGAAGATCACCTCTACCTGATTTATTAGTCTCTGGGAGACCTAAAAAAGTGCATCGATTGAGTCTTGGACTCTTGAACCTAGTTGATGCTCATAGTATAATGGGTTGATAGATCTAACACCATCCATGCTCCTTCCTAATTCACCTTAATCACTTTCTCCCAAATAACCTATTCAAATTGACCCAGGTAGACTCTAAATTTACCTTGGTCAAGTAGAGTGCCATCCGAGTGGAATAACACTAAGATATTGACCTCTTGAAAGTGTTGGGTGAATATTTTGTCAACCAGCTAACTAGTGAGCAAAATAGGTCTCTTCAACCACAGCATAGAGATATTGGTAATTCAAAGTTGCAGGTTTACCACATCCAAAGGGGACAAATCTCTCCTCTCATCAAGGGGAAGATCCCTATAGGTATAAAGGGGCTATGTACTATAGATATGAGCAGAAAATAACACTCAGGGGTAGGATACACCATCCATCTCTCTTCTTTCAGAGATGATGTTCACAAATAAAAGAGAAAATTTTAGTGAAAACATTGAAGGCACTTCTCTTCTTTCAGAAGTGTTCTTGCAGGGGACAACAAGAGTTCTTTCAGGTAGGAAACAAGTAACTGGTAACAAGGGCGTAGTAACCAACAGACTAAGATGTAGCACAAAGTCTCCACCTCGACTACCTAAGAGTGAAATACGAAGGATAATGAGGGCACAAAGTCATCTCAAGATCCTTTACATAAGAACATAAAGAAAACACACTAAAGATAATTGTGGGGGCACAAAGTCCTTCCACAACTGACTTCAGGACACCTTCATGATTACTTTCACTACTTTTGCTTGCCAAATTAAATAAACAAGAACACATTCAGAAGATAGACATAAGAACAATCTCCTAAAATGATACAAGTTATAACAACACAAAGTCTGCAAACAACTTGCTTTCTCATTCAGATAAAATGATATGAACAACACTCTGAGCTCAAAGTCTCAGTATTCGCCTTTCAATTTGGGCAGAGTTTTGCTTTTATATTGAGAAGATCTCCTTTAAAACAATAAAAGAGATTACAATATATAGCAGCCAAGAAAGACTTGGCACTTTGTTTCATGGAATGGCCCATGTTATGCATTCAATGCCTTGAATGCATTTTTAGTTCTGTCAGGGGACCATGCTGGTATAGGGTGGCTACCTTAACTATGGCGTGTCATTTCATCTCAAATGTCTTCTCTTGGGTTTGGATCATCTAGTGTCTGCGTAGCTGTCCATTTTGCCATTACTTCTAGGAAGAAAAATAGGCCGTGTCCTTGATTTGGTGTGCTTCAGAAATCCAATTGATCCATTGTTTCACCTAATGGAAATAACTCCCTTGAAGATATTTTGGCATTTCCCTCTTTCTGCTACGATTTGAGCCCTCGAGCTATATCCTTGGCTTTGCTGGCTCTTTACGCTTTTCCATCAGCGGTTCTTCCCTTTGGCATTTTGGCCTTTGAATGCATTTGAGCCCGTGCTCAAGCCTGTAAAGATCAACAGCTATTTTATTGCTGCAAATTTGACGTCTTCGGGTCCGTCATCCTCAGAAATTCCTTCATGTCTTTCCCACTTGCTTTGGCTATTTTTTGCTGATCTCAACAAGTAACACATGGCATTTTCCGCACATATTGAAACCTTCTGTAGTTGCCACGTGGTGCCCTCCACAAAAATCTGAGAGAAGCTTATTGAAAGAAGCTTTATAAAAAATTTGAAATGCAGACACAGACACTTGTGTTCCGCTGAGTTTTAACGGGACACGTGGCATGTTCTGCAAAGCTTTAGATACCTTTGGAGAGTCCTGCAGAAGATGACACATGGTGGCTTCCACCGAGCTCTTATAAACACCGTAAAAAAATTTGGGACTCATTTTGGATTCATGCAGATGATGACACTTGTCGCGCTCCGCTTAACCTTAGTAACTCACCCGAGGCCCACCACAGTCCTTATGAAGCAAAAGGAAGAAAATGCAGATGTTGACACTTGTCAGCTTCCACTGAGTTATAACAAAACACGTGGCATGTTATGTAACTTTGAAATTTATTAGAAACTGTCATGACAGATGACACTTGGTAGCTTCCGCTTCGACTCTATAAGGAACACGTGGTGGCTTCCGCTGCACTTTGAGGTTTGATCTTTCTTAGAGGGAACCTGCCCTTCGGGGTCTTGAAAGACGGTTCATTTGCTAAGTGTCGAGTGTCCTCTGTGAGGGTACTTACCCTTTGAGATCTTCTGGGCGGCCTTCAGGCTTTAATTCTTCGGACAAAATGTCTGAAGGAATTTCTTCATTGTCTTTTTTAATTGGGCATTTTTTTGCGGGCTTTTCTCTTCAGTCGGGCTTATTTCCTTCGGACAAAAGTCCAAAGGAATTCCTTCAGACTTTTTGTCAGAAAGAAATGGTCCTTAACAACTTTGTCGTGAGAACTTTTATGAAGGGATTCCCTGTTCGCTTTTGCTCGTTGCCCTCCGCAAGGGCACTCAGCTTGGTTCGTTTCCCTCCACAAGGGTATCTTTTTCCTTTGGCTTTGGGGCAGCCTCTTGAACCTGCCGATTAAACCGACTTGTTTGAACCAACCGCTCGTTGAACCTTTGAAAATGACTAAGTGTTGGAAACTTGTTCTTTTGATTGAACTCGCCCGCAGAAGCCTTTGAACCTATTAAACCTGCTAATTTCAAGTATGTTGAGTCCACAGAAATATATCTGCAAAGTCTATAGATTTAAGCCTGCAGAGTTTATAGATTTAAGCTTGCAGAGTCTGTAGATTTATGGAAAAGCTTTGAAAAATGAAGAACTTGAATGCTCAGAAGAATTTTTGAAAAGGGGAGTGAGAATTTTGGTCTGTTGAACCAAAATAGTTCATAGGTTGTCCCAAAAATAATTGACATTTTTGGGGACAATAGTTGGCTCTAGTTGGGGAACTTCCTTTAGTTGAAAACTTGGAACATTTGAGGGGAGTAGAACCCAGAATCTCCAGTGCCTTTAAGTGTGTCATTGGGCTATGGAGTCATGCTACCCAAAAAGAAAGGTTCCAAAAAATGAAAATGAAAAGTACAAAATAAAACTAAAGATTATACAAATATACATATGTACAGATGAACTTATTTGATACTTCAATAATTGAAGTGATTCAAATGCTACCCATTGTGAGATAATGAAGATGGCATTCCATCCTTATAAACCAGCAGGAGACCATTTTGTCCCCAGAATCAGTGACGGATGAATGAAACTCTCCACCAAGAATCACATTTCTTGTGCACTCTTTTTGGTTCTCTCTTCTTGCCCCATGGCAAGACGTTGTCTCCAATCTGAAAACCATAAATCTTTACTCTCTCGGTGAAGGGTTCCTCTTTCTTACTTTGGTGCACAACAGTATGGCCCACTACCATAGCTTGTTGTTCTCTTGGTTCAGTTCAATGCATTATTTGGTTGTCAACATCAAATGCCTGACAAACCACTAGATCGACATCTCCTTTGGCGTGAAGGAGTTTGACACCTTTGTCTTGAGCAGCTTTCAACCTGAGTAACAGAGCTTCATACTCGACAGTGTTATTCGTGTTGCTGAACTACAACTTGTGTGAAGGAGGAAGAATATCCTCTTGAGGAGATATCAACACCATCCTGGCTCTAGCACCGGCAAAGGAATTACTGACATTGAATTCTCGGATCCAAACATCATCATAAATTGATCTTCTATCAGATTTCTCTTTATTAGAGATGGAATATCCTTTTTCATATGTACTACACCCTACTAATTCTTTTGATGTTTCATTTAAATTGATTTTCAGATTGCCACCTACAAGGCTTTCATCTGTTGAAACATGAACATCCTCAGTAGACAAAAAATAATTACCCCTGCGTGAAGACTCAAACAGAATTTGGCTTCAGGTGCTGATGTCTAAGTGACAACATATTTTGCTTCCTTTTCAGGGAGTGGCCTCTTCATGATGCCTTTGACAGGGATCCTTGCTTCAGATAGGTCCATGCTCAACTCGCCACCCACATCCTTGCAAAAATTTCATCTCAGTAGTATGTCGTATGACGCTGGGACGTCGGCCACCAGGACTATCATCTTGATTCTCTTTTCTAGGAATATTGCAAACACAAATTAGGCGTCCTTGATTTGCCCTAGTAGTGGCACTTGTTTGTTCTCCATGGAGAAGCATCTCTCAAATGTATTGATCAGTGTGAGGCCAAGAGATTTTGCCACTTTGACAGGCATGACATTGTTTGAAGCATCATAATCAATGATGCAGTTGCTCAGCGTGTGACCGTTTATTAATAAGAAAACATAGAAAGGATCTACTTTCTTAGGGGCAGCAAGAAGAGTAATGACAAGATTGTTTGGGATGGGCATGTTCCTTGGGGGATCATGAGTTACCTTTCTAATCTCTTTTCCTGCAGGGATGGCTGTATTCTTCACACACTCCACCAACCTGTCTAACTGCTCAGGGTTGGCTTGTAAGAATTCAAATTTCGTCATTTGAATTTTGGTTTTCTTGACATGGTTAATTATGTCAAATGACTGAAATGGACTAGGAAGAGAGGATGGGAGTTCATCCTTTTGATTTTTGGGAGGGAGAGGACTGGCTTGCAAATTTGAAGTTGAAAGTGTAGAAATGTTTGGGGTACTTACTTTTTTAGCAACCACCTGGTCCTTTGGTTGGAAAAGCAGAGTGGTTCCACGCTTAGCAATTGAAATTGTTGGTTGAGGTTGCTCCTCTATCTTCTCTTTATCAGCTTGTTGGGCTGACTGGTTCTTGAACCAGGTGAACACAACATATGATCCCTCATCTGCTTTACCTTCACTTCTGGGTTCATCTTGGTAATTCAGGTAACTAATGTGGGAGTTGCTAGCTAATTCTTTTTGGTCTGTTGCAAAGAGATCAACATCATTTTCTTGATCAAACTCAGGTTGAAAAGAAAAATATTGTTCTATTTCCAGATATCTAATTGTTGAGTTGGTTGGAGGTGCTTCAAGGGCAAGGTTCCTCTGTGGGGGAGGAAGATGATTTGGCTGCCCTTGATTCCTGCCAGCACTGCTTTGGTATGCCTGATTCTAAAATGTCGTCCTTGGCATATCCTAATTAGGAAGAATAGACATACCTTGGGCCATTTATCTTTTCAAGGCTAGCAGTTCGTTTACCAACTTTTGCACCATCTGATCAGTGGTGCATGTAGATGGATACTCAGAAGATGAAGAGGATTTACCTCTATTAGGATCTCTCATTATCTTTTCTACCAAGATAGGGTCATCTTCCACCTCAGTAGCCAAGTCTTGAGCAGCCTCAAGGTGTATGTGGCCAGCACATCTCAGTAGAAAACTCACTTCAGGCAGTTGTGAGTTGATGAAGAAACATTTTAGGTTTTCAGGCGTAGGCTGAGCAATTGTAGGAATTTGATTCCTCAACTTGTCAAACTTAGAAATGAAGTCCCTCATAGGTTCATGGGGATCCTTTTTCATCTATGTGAGTTGGGCCAGCAAAGCATGTGCATCTTCTGTAGGCTTGAACTTAGCTTAGAATTTGGCTTTGAGTGTGTCCCAGTTAGTCACTGAACTAGCTTGCAGATGGTAGAACCAGTCTACAGCAGCACCTTGTAGTGTTTTCATGAAAAGCCTGACTGCCACATCTTCAAATTCTATGCCTATCACACCACAAGCTATGCTAAAAGAAGAAATATGTTCATCAGGGTGAACTTTTCCATCACCAAATTTTTTGGAGAAATTCTTCCTTAAACTACATGAAAGCTCATGTAGAGGTGGGGTCAAATTGAGTGAACCAAAAGAGTTACCCCAGGGGCCTTAAGCCATGATTTGATTATGTAGAAGTGGGATCACAAATCTAAGCGGAGTATGGATAGGCAAAGCTTTGTTAACAACAGAAAAAAAAGCTCTGCCTTGTATTGGTGACCTGGTATGGGTAGGAAGAAGACTCTTAGTTCGTTGAAGGTGAGGTTGTGGAAGAAATAAATCAAAATTTCTCTACTGTACCAACTCAAAAATAGAGTCAACAACACCTTAAGATTTTTGACTTCTTGTATAGCGTAGAGCTGCCAGATTATAAAATAAAAATGGAAAAGAACTAGCCCTGCTTCAGCTTGAAGCTTGAGGCTTCAAACTGCACATTCTTCCCTAGCAGCTCTGGTTCACAGACCATATTATATAATGGGAATGAAAAAGATTATAACGATAATGGGTAAGACCCAGATGAGAGTCGCTAGAGTATACAATGGATGAGGATAGAAAATGCTTGTTCTATATCCCCAACAGAGTCACCAAAAAACTGTTGGGTGAATATTTTGTCAACCAGCTAACTGGTGAGCAAAATAAGTCTCTTCAACCACAGCATAGGGAGATTGGTCATTCAAAGTTGCAGGTTTACCACATCCAAAGGGGACAAATCTCTCCTCTCATCAAGGGGAGGTTCCCTATAGGTATAAAGGGGCTATGTACTATAGATATAGTAGAAAATAACACTCAAGTGTAGGATACACCATCCATCTCTCTTCTTTCAGAGATGATGTTCACAAACAAATGAAAAAATCTTGGTGAAAACACTGAAGGCACTTCTATTCTTTCAAAAGTGTTCTTGCAGGGGACAATAAGAGTTCTTTCAGGTAGGAAACAAGTAACTGGTAACAAGGGCATAGTAACCAGCAGACTGAGATGTAGCACAAAGTCTCCACATCGACTGCCTAAGAGTGAAATATGAAAGATAATGAGGTCACAAAGTCATCCCAAGATCTTTTACATAAGAACAGAAAGAAAACACACTAAAGACAATTATGGGGGTACAAATTCCTTCCACAACTGACTCTAGGTCACCTTCCTGATTACTTTCACTAGTTCTGCTTGCCAAATTAAATAAACAAGAACACATTCAGAAGATACACATAAGAACAATCTCCTAAAATGATACAAGCTATAACAGCACAAAGTCTGCAAACAACTTGCTTTGTCATTCACATAAAATGATATGAACAACACTCTGAGCTCAAAGTCTCAGTATTCGCCTTTCAATTTGGGCAAAGTTTTGCTTCTGTATTGGGAAGATCTCTTTTAAAACAATAAAAGAGATTACAATATATAGCAGCCAAGAAAGACTTGACGCTTTGTTTCATGGAATGGCCCATGCTATGCATTTAATGCCTTGAATGCATTTTTAGTTTTGTCAGGGGACCATGTTGAAATAGGGTGGCTACCTTAACTATGGCATGTCATTTCATCTCAAATGTTTTCTCTTGGGTCTGGATCATCTGGTGTTTGTGCAGCTATCCATTTTGCCATTACTTCTAGGAAGAAACACAGGCCGCATCCTTGATTTGGTGTGCTTCAAAAATCTAATTGATCTACTATTTCACCTACTGGAAATAACTCCCTTGAAGATATTTTGGCCTTTCCCTCTTTCTGCTACGATTTGAGCCCTCGGGCTATATCCTCGACTTTGCTAGCTCTTTACGCTCTTCCATCAGCAGTTCTTCCCTTTGGCATTTTGGCCTTTGAATGCATTCAAGCCCGCACTCAAGCCTGCAAAGATCAATAGCTATTTTATTTCTGCAAATTTGACATCTTTGGGTCCGTCATCCTCCTTAGCAATTCCTTCGTGTCTTTCCCACTTACTTTGGCCGCTTTCCATTGATCTCAGAAAGTGACACGTGGAATTTTTTGGACATATTAAAACCATCTGCAGTTGCCATGTGGCACCCTCCACAGAAATCTGAGATAAGCTTATTGAAAGAAGCTTTATAAAAAACTTGAAATGCGGACACAGACACTTGTCATGTTTCGCTAAGTTTTAATGGGACACGTGGCATGTTTTGCGAAGCTTTAGATACCTTTGGAGAGTCATGTGGAAGATGACATGTGGCATCTTTCGTTGAGCTCCTAGAATCACTGTAGAAACATTCAGGACTCATTTTGGATTCATGTGGATGATGACACTTGTCACGCTTCGCTTAACCTTAGTAACTCACCCAGGGCCCACCACAGTTCTTATGAAATAAAAGGAAGAAAATGCGGATGTTGACACTTGTCGCCTTCCACTAAGTTATAACGAAACATGTGGCATGTTCCACAGCTTTGAAACTTATTAGAAACTATGTCCCAATAGATGACACTTGGCAGCTTCTGCTTCGACTCTATAAGGGACACGTGGCAGCTTCCACTACACTTTGAGGTTTGATCTTTCTTAGAGGGAACTTGCCCTTCGGGGTATTGAAATATGGTTCATTTTCTTAGTGTCGAGTGTCCTCCGCGAGGGTACCTACCCTTCGAGATCTTCCAGGTGGCCTTCGGGCTTTAATTCCTTCGGACAAAATGTCTGAAGGAATTTCTTCACTTTGTCTTTTTCCATCGGGCATTTTTTCACGGGATTTTCTCTTCAGTCGGGCTTATTTCCTTCAGACAAAAGTCCAAAGGAATTCCTTCGAACTTTTTGTTCAAAGGAAATAGTCCTTAACAACTTTGCCATGGGAACTTTTCCGAAGGGATTCCCTATTCGCCTTTGCTCATTGCCCTTCGCAAGGGCACTCGGCTTGGTTCATTTCCCTCCGCAAGGGTTTTTTTTCCTTTGGCTTTGGGGCAGCCTCTTGAACCTGTCGATTGAATCGACTTGTTTGAACCAACCGCTTGTTGAACCTTGGAAGATGACTAAGTGTTGGAAACTTGATCTTTTGATTGAACTCGCCTGCAGAAGCCTTTGAACCATTGAACCTGCTAATTTCAAGCATGTTGAGTCCATAGAAACATATCTACAGAGTCTGTAGATTTAAGCCTATAGAGTCCGTAGATTTCTGGAAAAGCTTTGAGAAATGAAGAACTTGAATGCTTAGAAGAATTTTTGAAAAGGGGAGAGAGGATTTTGGTCTGTTGAACCAAAATCGTTCATAGGTTGTCCCAAAAATGAGTGATATTTTTGGGGACAATAGAAAGTACATCCATATATTTTTCTTTCCCTCTTCCAAGGGTTCTATAGTAGTGTAGGCCAAGGCTAGCCACTCCTCCATCGTTGCTCTCATGTTTCTAACATAGGTTTGGTACAATGCCAAATATGAGGTAGGCATCGGTTTGAGCTTTGGGAACATCCCCTTGTTGACCATGACCTATAGATTTTGACACTTCCCATCAATCTCTATGATTCTTCTCATGTCCTATGTCTTTTGTATAATTAAATCGGTCTCAGCCCAAGTCTCCATTACTTTCCCCAAGATTGAGAAAGTTAATAGGAAGGAGTCCTTGACCTACCCAATTAATTTGATCAAGAATGTGCTCTTCACTTGAGCCAGAAGAGTCTAGAATTGAATTTGCATGTCCTCAAGGAGTTTCTCAAACATGTCATGGGTATCTTGAAGCACAAATAGTGGGTCCTCACTATCTTCTCTTCCCCAAAAATAGTCCTCACCTTAGTGAGGGAAAGCAAATCTTGATGGGTCTGTCATATCATTGGGTTCCTTTCTTAGCAAAACCTTTGAGTGAGGCTCTTCTTCATACTCCCAAAGGCTGTATCAAAACTCTATTGCACATTCGGGTCACCCTAGACATCCATTTGTGAAGTATGTGATCTTGGCATCATCCCTTGAGCTATTGGGGGTGTAGGAGGTGTGCTTAAAATGGTGGTGAAAGGAGGAGGATGAGGTGGGGGAGAGATGGAGGAAGAAGAATTAATGAAAGAGGAAAAGAGTAGAGGTGAAAGGGGTATGGGGATGAAGGGAGGGAAAATGAAAGGGAAAGCCCATGGGAACAATTGAGCTCACCATTTTTCCTAGGTCAAATTCACCTGAGATATGATTTGTGCTAGGAATGGATCATGGAACAATAAAGATGTGATAGGCTAATTGAAGGTGAATCCAACAAGGCCTTGGGTAAGGGAGTGAGTGGTTCAAGGAGTCAATCGATAGGCTCCTACTAATGGAGATTGAGGAATCGAAGGATGAGTCACTTTCTATTGCTTCTTTGGCCTCTTCTCTAGATCATCTACAGGTGTTATGATGAATGGTCTGGTGTGACATTTGGGGCTACATGAGCTTATGGTGGAAGACTTGGAGCCACAAAAGGAATTATTGGGATGACTAAAATGGGGATTGGGAGGTTATTTTCTAGACGTGATAGACTCCCAAAGGTTGTAGCCACACCTATTGTCAAGGGCATGCTCAAAAAAGGCACTAATAAGACTACAGGCTGTGAGATGGGTGGAGTGGGATGGAAAGGAGAAGTGACAACACTCAGAAGGACTGAGCCTAAGGTTATTTTAGTGAAAGATAAAAGGGAAAGATTGGGAAATAGTAGGGGAAGAATGAAAGTAACAGGTATTAGAATAGGGAGTTAACAAATGATAGGAGTAAAGGATAGAAGGGAAACAAGAGGAGATGGAGGAGTGAGTGGGTGACCCTTGGATGGGTGCCTATTGATTGCCTCATTCAAGGCTCATTATCGAACTGACCCCAGTATCAAATCTTAGAGGTTGGGGTGATGCTAGTTGAGTAGGTTGTGCTTGAGATACCTAGTGATGTGTAGTTTAAGCTTGGAACTATCGAGGCCTAGTGGAAGGCACTACCATAAGAGGTGGAGGCAGAGTGCTAGGAGCAGGTGAATGAGGAAGAGGTGGAGGAACTGAGGTTGTTGGTAGAAGTAGAGCTTGAGGAATTGAGGTTGCTGGTGGAAGCAAGACTTTAGGACAAACTAGAGGAGGCAAAGGGGTAGCTTGAGGAGGTGTAGGTGGTGTGATACCCTTCATGATTCTGCATGAGATGCCTAGAGTAGTATATGAAGGAGGTGGAGGTGGAGCTTGAGGAATTGGGATCACTAGTGGAAGTAGAACTTGAGAAACTATCACTATTGCTAGAAGTAGAACTTGAAGAGAGACTAGAGGAGGTGAAGACATAGCTTAAAGAGAGGAAGGTGGAGGAATGTCATTTAAGATTATCCATGAGATGGTTGGAGAAGCTAAAATTGGGTCCTTTGTGGGATGATCAGGAGCTAGAACAATTGTTGAGGGGCCTACTTGAGCCTTCTTCCCTTTGTTCTTCCTCTTAACTACTATCCAATATTGTACCTCCTAGTCATCGACAACATCTAGATAAATATCATCATCATCCTCAGATTGATGGTCATATTCGATATTCAACTAAGATCCATACCATGACAAGTGGGCCAAAATCACCCTTTTAGGGTCCCATTGTCAAATCTTGTATTTTTTAGAGTGAAGGAGTCTCACTAGCCTATCATATTTTGTATGGAGGGAAAGTTCCTGTAAATGTGCCCTAGTATCATGATGGGGAGTGAAGGGCACATCTTATGTTAACACTGTATGTAGTGGCTAAAGATTCCATTCACTAGTTGATAGGTGGTCTCCTACTCTTCCAGGCAGTCAAACACATAGTATAATAATCATAGGGGTTCTTACATGAAGCCCATGACTCAGATTACTCTATCCATTATATACATCTAGTAGTCCTCTATGGTTTTGATATAGTACCACATTGTCTTTAAAAGCTGGGGCATAAGAGATTCATTGATCACTTGGTACACCATCAGGTATAAATACTCATAGACATCCTAGACATGCTAGTAAAACTGGTAACCATAGAGCTTGAATAAAACCATGTGGATAGTTTGGCCACCAAGAACCCATGAAGGAAAGACTGTCAGGTTGAATGAGAGAATTCCACAAATGGTGTCAAGTAAATAGATCATCATGTAGAAATTATTCCAATTCTAGATGTTTGCAATGGCTTGGACCAACTTGAAGCTATCAATCCTATAAGCTTCAAGATGTTGGAGCCAGTCATTGATGAGCTCAGAATATGGCTCATTATTGACATGTTATTTCCCTCAATTCATCTCTTAAAGGATATTATCTTATGCAAATCATAGATTGTTAGATAGCTATTACATGAAAAATAGATACTTATCTTGTTTATATTGAACCCAAGACTAAACATTTACTTTGTCATTAATGTCTAATACATAGCATGTTTTAGTGATTTTTTATTGTGAAGAATGCTTAGAAAGAAGACACAGGCGATGTATATTAAAATTTCAATTTTGATCTCCATCCAGAAGAACTACGGACTCCATAGGCTTGCTCATACAGACTTTGTAGGCTTGTTTCTATGGACTCTATAGGCTTGTTTCGACGGACTCTGTAGGCTTGTTTCTATGGACTCCACAAGCTCATTCCTACCGACTCTGCAAGGTCAATTCTATAGATTTTGTAAGGACAAAGATAAAAATAGGGAAGCTGGCGGCCAAGATAAGATGAGAGAGAATCATTCCAACTAGAGTCAAATAAGGAAAATACCTACCTGCTATTTGGTAGGATTTGCTTTTGATAAAGTTGTATATATTTGTATCTTGGGACTATTATAGGATAGTATATCTATTTCATCGAAATAATTGGATCTCTTGGAAATCCAATCTCTTATCTTTGGATGAATGGATCGACCAAGGAATCCTATTTTTTTGCATCTTATTTTGAG
The DNA here is from genome assembly GCA_037957365.1 of Torreya grandis. Classification (NCBI taxonomy): domain Eukaryota; kingdom Viridiplantae; phylum Streptophyta; class Pinopsida; order Cupressales; family Taxaceae; genus Torreya; species Torreya grandis. Next base: position 2,228,556 of record JARHVA010000195.1, read on the forward strand.
TTGATTGTATTAGTATAAAATTTAAGATTTTCATCATTGAAAGATATTAGATAATAGAGATCAGATAATAGAGGAAAGATACATACAAGCATATTACAAGTTTTAGACAGATTGTAATAATTTCAATTTTATGAATTATCACTTCAGTTTCTAGCATTGATTAGTTTTTATTCCTGAGTCTGCGAAGAGCAAGGGCCCACTCTCCTTGGAACCAAGAGCTGTGTACAGTACTTATGTTTTATTAACTCTTTGTTATAACTAATTATAATCTTGTTAATATTTGTATTTATTCATAAAAATATCAAAATAAATTCACAATTTAAAAGGCATTTTTTTATTCCAAAATCTTTTTCTTTCTAAGAAAAGTGTGTTTTCTTTTACAGCAAACGTGTGAAGCAAAATTTCTTTTCTAGTTAAACATTTTCATTTCCATGCAAGCATAAATAGGAGTGTGATTTTACTTTCAATCAAAAAAGTGGATTGATTTGATTAAATAGTTACATTTTTAGCAAAAGAGTGAATTAAGTAGTTTAAAACACATTTCTTTCATTAGTCAAAGTTAAAATATGACCATCAAACACCCCCACAAATAGACTTCTAGATCTACCATCCTATACCTTACTGCAGACAGCTTTGGACACCAACCCTGGTTGATAAGACATCAATTGAACATTGATTAAATGAAGAGTTAAATGACACTCATCTTTTTTGGCATCGTTGCTAGGGAAACAAGGTGTTAGTAAGGTAATAATTATTGATCTAGAATGAAAAATAAAAAAAATTGTAAAAACCATAAAATCTCAAAACATTTCAATAAATTGATGTACCATCATAGAGATTCTAAAGGATGATTTATCTCAAAAATTATACCAAGAACACAAGTTGAAACTCCTTCAACATCTTTGAGTAGTGAACTAAAAGTTACAAGTGAAACATATCTACAAGAATCTTTAGAAACTTGGATATAAACCAGGCCAATGCCACAAGCAAGCCCCATAGGACAAGTTCTTCAAGATCAATCTCTTACAGGAAGACATTATTTTGAAATTGTCAAGGACTTAGAAGAAGCATTTGAAAAATCCATAGCTGAAGAAACTTTTGATAATTTTGAACAACCCATAATTGGTACCACAAAAATTCAATGGGAAGATCATCCCAACTTTGAAACATCATCAGAAAAAGAAAATATGGCTCTCTAATAAAATCAACAATTTGCACAACCAGGAAAGATTTTTTCCTTTCCTATTGTTGCAGATCCTAATGATCAAACCCCCATGAAAAATATTTCACCAGCTAATCTGTCAAATTTTTGGGGAAGATCTATAGAAGATCTAGACCAATTCCTGTTTGAGTTTAAGGTGCTATGTGAAACCTATGATTACACAACAGATAGCCAGAAATTAAAACTATTTCCCTCTACACTTAAAGATGCATCTATGAGATGTTTCATGGGTTTACTTGGTGATTCTATTAGAACATGAAATGACATGGAGACAAAATTCTTGAACAAGTACCAAGATTACTGCCAAGTGCGAGAAAGAAAAGAGGATTTCTTCAAAATCAAACAGAATGAGGATGAATTTTTAGAGGATTATTTAGATAGATTTATGTTCACTCATAAAAGAATTAATTATCTACTCACTAAAGAAGTTCAAAAATTGGTTTTCTTAAAAGGGTTGGATGAAGATACTAGAGATGTTTTAAATCTGATGTGAGGTGGAGATATAAATAAGTTGGTTTTCGATCAGATTTCTAAGCTTTGTACCAACTACTCTCGAATAAAACCTAGAATTAGGAAAGAAAGGTTTGGGAAATCTAATGAAGTGGGTAAGCTAATGGATTTTTTTTCTAATCTAAAGATAAATATCTTGGTTACACTAAACAGTGCTTTGGATGGCTTTCAAGCTAAGGCAAATGCAACAGAACCCTTAACAATCTACTATTCTAAGTGTAGATAGAAACATGCCCTTAGAGACGGCCCCCTAAATAAAACCAATGTTTCATCATGTGGGATCGGTGATGCAACAGATCATAATACCAAACATTGCACCCTTCTGCATGTTTTAAAGAATCAAATGAAAACACAAGTCTAGTCCACTGAAGAAGTAAATTATATCTAAAGACAAAACTTTGCCCCACAAAATCAAGCTCAGGGACAGTTTAATGCAAAAAACCCAGTTAATCCATGGATGGAACCGTGGAATGTTTCAGTTCCTTCACCTTTTTGAAATCAACCCCAAATTCCATCAATCCAAAATATATGGGTAGAACAAGATTGGATGCCAACACTCCCATGGATGGTGCCACATCCACAACAACAATGGGTACCACAGCAGCAATGGACGCCTCAGCCATATCAATAATGGAATCAGCAGTGGAACCCACAGCAACAATTCATCCAACAAAGAAGACCACTTTACAATAAACTATAATGCCACCCCTATTTATTCAGAAATAAAGACAAATCAATCAACCCTCAATGCCTATACAACCAATAGCAAATCTAAAAAATAAATAACCAGCACCTGTTTATGTTAATAAACAAGAAGAGACAATGAATGTTGGAGCTATTGAGTGTTCAGACATATATTTAAGATTAGGGAAAACTATACAAAAACCTTCAGTTCTTATTTCTGAGATACCTGATGAAAAATAAAAAATAGACTCATCTCAATTAAACACTATAAAAGCCAAAATCAAAATTAGCCCTGAAGCCAACAAAAAAACACTACACCAGTAGTTCCTTTTCCTGAAAGATTAAAAGAAATGGATATTAAACCAGAATCAAATTTCATCCATGAGTTGTAAAAGATCAATATTGAGGTACACCTACTACAAGCTATTAGGGACATACCTAAATTGAACAAGATCATCAAAAATATTTGTATCAAGACACCTGGGAGGAAAGCAAAAAATCTAGGAACCTTTCATGTTGACAGAAAAGTTGATGATTTATTAGCAAGAAAACTATTAGTTTCAAAATATACAGATCTAGGAAGCCCAGTGATCACAGTCATAATTGGAGATAAAGAAATTCCTAACGTCTTGGTAGATCTAGGAGCATCAATTAATGTTATGACAACTAATACTCTCCATATATTATCTCTTATGAGAATGCAATCCACAACTACCATTCTTCAAATGGCAGACCAATGTGTAACTAAACTAGTAGAGACTATAGAAAATGTTGAAGTATTAATAGAGTCTTGAGAATATCCAGTAGATTTCATGGTCTTGCAACTTAAAACAAAGAATCTAGGATATCCCATAATCTTAGGTAGACCATGGTTGCCTATTGTAGCAACATTAATTGATTCCAGGTCAGGAGACATGATCATTTCTAATGGGTTAAAATTCAAATGTGTCTCTTTGTATCCTCCTATAAAACCATCAATAAATCACATACAATAATTTTGGATGGATGAATCAGACAACACATCAAACAACATTTTCTCATTATCTATGATCATAGTAAAAAACACTTGAAAAAATTGAATGGAGACATATACCCAGAATCTATGGAATCTACCAGTCCAAAAACTACAGACTCTGCCAGTCCAGAAACTATAGACTGCCTCAGTTTAGGATTTTCAAATCAGATAGAATATTATGAAACTTCCACTTCTATTTCTTCAAGTGTTTTCTCATCTTATGATCATTGATTGATTCAAAAAAATGTGTGAAAATTGGTAAAACAAAAACAAACTTATTTCTTAGATGCATTTCATTGTTATTTAGTAAGATTGATTCCTCCTGGAAAAGAGTTTGTTGATAATGTAACCATGTTTCATAAGCTACTTCCTCATCCATGTCCTCTGAACTCATTGATTAGTGAATTCAAGTAAATAGAATCCAACTACCCAGGTACAAAACTAATCATGGTATTACCTAGAAAGATTTTGAACATCAATAGTTGGTAAACAAATGAAGAAGAAGATTAACTCTTTGAAGTATTGGAAAGACATACCAAGGATTTTGCTTGGGATTATACCGACATGAAGGGAATTCACCCCAGCATATGCACTCATCACATTTACATAGAATCTATCAAACCGATCAGACAACCACAAAGAAGAATAAACCCAACATTAAAAGAGAGTCAAAACAGAGATCCAAAAGTTGCTAGAAGTTCGGTTATTTACTCCATCTTAGACAACCAATGGATTTCACCTCTGGTAATTATGCCCAAAAAAAAAAAAATTAAGGGTATGTGTAGATTATAGAGAATTGAACAAAGCAACACTAAGAGATTATTTTTCTCTACCTTCCATTGATCAAGTTCTACCTTCCATTGATCAAGTTCTTGACAACTTGGCAAGAAAAAGATTTTTTTTCCTAGATGTGTTTAGTGGGTATAAATAGATAATAGTAGTAGCTGAAGATTAAGATAAAACTATATTTACCTACCCTTGGGAAACTTTTGCTTATCGAGTACTCATATTTAGACTCTGTAATGCTCCAACCACTTTCTAAAGAGTAGTTCTAGCAATATTCTCTGACCTTACAAATGATTATGTTGAAGTATATATAGATGATTTCACCATTCATGGTGGAACCTATGAAGAGGCTCTTACCAACTTGAAAAAAGTGTTGATATGTGAAGAAGATCAATTATATTTGAGCCATGAGAAATATTTGTTGATGATGGATGAAGGAATAGTGTTGGGACACCATATTTTTACAAAAGACATTCAAGTAGATCCAAAGAAAATTGAAATAATTTCCAACTTACCCATTCCACAAACACAAACTAAAATTAAGAGTTTTTTGGGACATGTTGATTATTACAGACACTTCATAGATAATTTTAGCCAAATAGTTGCCCTTATGTTTGCCTTGCTTACAAAATACAATACATTCGAATGGAGTGATAGTTGCCAGCAAGCCTTTGAGACCATCAAAGCTAAATTTTTTATTGCTCCAGTATTGAGAGGACTAGATTGGACTCAACCATTCGATATATATACAGATGCTTTCAATACAATAATAGGAGCAGTCCTTGGACAAAAAAGTGAAGAGAGTAACATGTATACTATATATTATATTAGCAAAAACATGACACCCATTGAAAGAAATTACACCATAATTGAAAGGGAATTCTTAGCTGTAGTCTATGTAATTAAATAATTTAGACACTACATAACATGCTACAAGATATTTATCTATACAGACTATTCAACTATTATATACCTTACCAATAAATTAATTGTGGGAGGTAGGATTATTAAATGGTTATTGCTCTTACAAGAATTTGATGTTACTACTATAGATAAATCAGGGAAGTCTAATGTGGTTGTTGATTTCTTGTCAAAAATGAACACTACAGGTGAAGAAGAACTAGTGGAAGATGACTTTCTAGATGAACAACTATTTGCTATTTTAGTAAACTCTTTGTGGTTTGTTGATATAGCCAATTACCTCACCATAGGGAAGTTTCCTCTACAATTTTCAAAAAAAGAAAAGAAATGTTTAATCAAAGAGATTTCTTCTTTTAAATAGATTAATGGAATGTTATTTAAACTTGGACCTGACCATGTGTTTCACAGGTGTGTGATAAATGTTGAAGCTTATTATATTATCATAGCTTGTCATGATAAAGTAGGAGGAGGTCATTACTCAGCTCAAATAATCATACATAAAATTCTAAAAGCAAGATACTATTGGCCTCACCTTCATCAGCAAGTAAAAAAATATGTTAGACACTGTGATGCTTGTCAGAGAATTGGACAGCGTACTCTTTCAATAGAAATGCCTCTGCACCCTCATCATCAATTGGTTTTAGAACCATTTGAGAAATGAGGAATTGATTTTATAGGTCATATGGATCCCCCTTCTAGAGGAAAAGAATATCTCGTAGTATGTATAGACTATGTGACCAAGTGGGTTGAAGTGGAAGTATTAACTCATGCAAGAGAAGAGATGATAGCTAATTTCTTATATTTTAAAATCATGCAAAGATTTGGTGCTCCAAGAGAGATAGTCTCAGATCAAAGACCGTAGTTCATGTCAAACATGATAAAGCACTTCATGCAAGTATATCAAACTCAAAAAAAAAAACATCTCCATACCATCCATAGGCTAATGGACAAGTTGAAGTCACCAACAGAGAATTAGAAACCATTTTAACCAAGGTTGTTAATTCTAGCAGAAAGGATTAGGTAGATAAGGTCCCAAAAGTTATTTGAGCCTATAATACTACTTAGAAAACAACTGTATTTTCACCTTATAAATTAGTTTATGGTAAGAAGGCCTTATTCTCTGTTGAATTTGAATTACAAACTTTAAAAATAGATGTAGAAGTAGGGATTAAATTAGAAGAAATACAGAAAGAAAGACTCTTACAGCTTAATCAACTTGATGAGATGAGGATGGAAGCACTACAAAGAACTGAATTGGTACAACATGAAATAAAAGTTTAGCATGATTCACAGATCAAGCAATAGAAGTTTCAAAAATGAGATTGGACACTGTTGTTTGATTCCAAATTTCAAAAGTTTAAAAGAAAATTACAAACAAGGTGGTTAGGACCTTATCAGATTGAAGAGGTCTTTGAAAACAATTTTGTTAAGCTAATACCTATTGATGATAGCATAAGAGCTATGTTAGTCAATGGACATAGATTGAAGCTTTATCAGAAACCTCTTAATAAATAAGAATTTGTTCAAAAGATAAAAGATCAAGTAGCCTTTCTAGAAGACTCTACTTCTTCTAGAGAAATTGCTTCAAATCAAGTAGCTGTTCTGGAGGGCTCTGCTTCTTCCAAAGAACATACTCTTTGATGATCATGCATATATATATAAAATAAAAAATAAAAAATAAAAAATAAAAAATATATCAATAGTGAAAATCTTTCCAAGGACACTATTGATAATGCATGCCCAAAAAATCAGCTTGCTGACTGGCTATGCATTGCAAAAAAAGCTCTGGCTAGAAAACCAGCAATGACTGGCCAAAGGGAAAAAAAAAAAAAAAAAAAAAAAAAAAAAAAATATATATATATATATATATATATATATATATATATAAAGAAACAAAAATAAAAATAAATAAAAATAAAAATAAAATCTCATCATATCACTATGATTGTTCTTCTCCATGCAATAAAAGTTATTCTTTCAACCCCTGTTGACTAATCTATGCAAACTTATTTGTGCATGACAAATAGCGAGCAAAAGATGAGTCTAAGGTCAAAGTGAGTGAGACATATATTCTATTTATCTATGTTTAGTTAACTAATTATCTTTTATTTAATTAAGACTTATTCTACGGAGATGACCCAAACTTGAACCTTCTGAAACAAAATGCCATGACACATACCATAATGAAGAAGTATGCAAACAAGCTGCCAAAGGTGTATGGATAAGTGTGCAGCTTTGATACAATCAAGTGCCTTATTAATAATGATAATGATGGGATGGCATAAAAAAAAAAATTAAATGAAGTGATACATCGTTGTCACCGTCAAAGTGCCATGTCATCATTTCATTCAATTTTTAATAATGGATAAAATGGCTAGCACAATTCATAGAAACGTATGGCACTTAATTGTATCAAGTCATCATATCAAACTACAGACACATGCAGCTGTGAAGTTTCATACAAATCATTTTATTTCTATAGACTTTAATAGAAATTGGTCCATCGATCCTCCACGCTTGTTGCCTATAAATCCTCAGTGATTGTTGCCTACCAATTTCAACAGAAGACTAGTCCAAACCCCAATCAAAGTTAAAGGAACAGAGTTATTTGTAAATCCACATAGAAATGGGATAGAAAATAAGATCAGAGTTGAAGAATGCAGCAAAGTTTCACAAAGACAAAGCTTCTATGGTAGTGTTTAGAGGCAATGGCTGGCTACCTTTCATTAAAAATTTCTAGGGTATTGATGAAACAATGGTAAGGGAATTCATCATTAATCTCACCCCTAAGTTTTCAGTTGTTAAAGGCATTATTATTCTTGTGTCAACTCAAATTATAAGTCAAATCATCCAAGTTCGAGATGAAGGAATGAGAGTGACAGGAAATATTTCATTTAGTGATTTAATTAGTCAGTTTAATAGTAATGAGCAAACTGGGACTTCATGTCTAGTAGAGTTCAAGGGAAAATAAAAAAGAATTAGTAAAAATTCACTTCTTGAACCTTGAAAATCTATAGTCAAGTGGGTACTCAAGTATATCATTTGTGAGAGGCAACACAATCTTTTAGGAGGAGACGCCATGAAAATTTTAATACATCTTAAGCATGGGAGATAAAACTCTCAGTACAAGATTAACCTTCCATTCTTCTTATATGGTGCCTTTCAAGTTATGACTACAAATCCTAATGCTTCTCTTAGGCACCATGGCCTGATTCAACTAATTATCCAACATCACTTCCTTTAGCAAGGACAAGAGGTCTGGAAGGAATTTCATAATAGTATAACAAAACAAATTCTAAATCTACCTGCACAAGAGACTTCAAATTTACCACAAAAACATTCATCTCCACTTGCTGCATCAATTGATAAAATAACTCCAAAGAAGAAATCTCAGACTGTAGTCTCCACAGAAATCCCTTCTTCTTCTTCAAGACGAATCACAAGTTCTCAAATCCTTAAAGTTTCAAGGTCCCCACAAGAACCTCATGAATCTATAGTGCAACTAATTTCCTTATCGAGAAGAAGAAAATTGAGACGAAAGGTTGCTACAGAACTTGAGAAGACCGAGAGTTTGATGGTTGAGAAAGAAATCCAACCAAGTGTAGCTCAAAGAGTGACCAAAAGAAGGAGAAGGATAATTCTGACAGATGAAGATGAATAAGAGGCTACAGATATTATGGATAGTATTAAAATGCTATCTCATTCCCCCATACATCAAAATATCCCTGCAACTATAGATTTTGAGAAAATTCCTTTCGAAAAGAACTCTCTAATCATAATGGAGGATCCAATTCTAGGAGAAGCACCAAACACATGAATGGAATCAAGTATGGCAGAACCACCACCTATTCTTATTGAAACTGTAATAAATAAAAGAAAAATTGTATGCACAAGTGAGAATGGTGAGTCATCTAATCTAAATGATCTTGTTATACAGTTAACCTTGTAGCTTTCTCAAGCTCAAGATCTAGAGCAACAATAAACAACCAACATTGTTGACTTGATCAGTCAATTGCAGAACAGAGATCATCTTAACTCATTGTTGGTGTAGAAATTAGACAATATTTGCCAATCATGCAACATAAGTTCATAGATTAGAGAAAACAATAAAGAAAAATAAAAGTGAATAAATAGATCTTTGGATATATGTAAAAAATTTGAAGAAGGAAAATAGAAGATTGTAGAGTTTGGTAAACTCTTCCAAAGCACCTTCTGATGTTACACCTTCTCCTTCTAATGTATTTGTTGACCACAGTTGTCAAACAAGTTGTCTAGGTATTTCTCCCTTGCAAATACTACATCAAATTGAAGAAAAATATTCCATGCTTAAACAAAAAAATAAAGATGCAATTTTTTCAAACAAACTCTTAGAAAATAAAAAGAAAGAATTAGAAGCTAAGGTCCAAAATTTAGAAAAAATAATTCAAGATGTATGCAAATTAGGGGAATCTCTTTTGGCATGTAAAAATATTTCTCTTGCATATAGTTTGTTTCTATTTGAATAATTTTACAGATGGCAGCTTTTGCAGATCTCTTGTCATCTTCCTTACAAGATTTTACAGCCAATAACACTTTTGGAAAAATTTTATAGTGCTGAACCTGATCAATATGATTTGCTTTATGAGTTTTATTTGCATGATTTGATCTTAGGAGACCATGAGCACAATAAATTCTCGATAAACCTTCATGTAGGAGAAGTTCAACTGAGGGCATTACATTCTACATTCAAAAATCAACTAGCATAGAAAAATAGATTTGAGGACTATATAAATTATGCTAAGACTACAAGATTATGTATCAGACCAGCCTTTCATATTCCCAGATTGATCAAACAAAATTTTAACTGTGCTTGTTTAAGCAATGAGGTTAAAACATATTATTTACAAGATTTATATGATTGTGCTATTGCTTTTAACTTATTTTTAAGACAGAGTTTTGATTTAGTGGTGATTGCAAGTGTAAATAGATGGGACCAACTTTCAGTGCTTATTAAAAGATGAGAGGTCATGTTTCTAAATAACTTAAGATGGAGTAAGAGGAGAGCTTCCTCAATTTTAGAGATCTTAATAGAGGTAATAAACTTTGAGGGAGAATAGAAATGGATTGGCATGAGATATAGACCCCCTTTGCTGATCATATCTATTCTAGGATCGCAGAGTTGGGCTCCACAATCATATGATCAATTCAATATATAGAAACAAATGATTCAAGAGCATCAAGGGTTTATAAGCAATTCAGACAAGCATATAATAGATGAATTTGATGAATATGATTTGATTCAGAGTGTGGAAAGCATATGTCAGAGCTATGAATGCCAATAAATGTTTGCAATGGGACTTGCAAAAGGTAAATCCTGCGGGAGATGATGAGCTTAGAATATGGCTCCTTTTTGACATGTTATTTTCCTCAATTCATCTCTCGAAGGATATTATGTTATGCAAATCATAGATTGTTAGATAGTTATTACATGGAAAATAGATACTTGTCTTGTTTATATTGAACCAAAGACTAAACCTTTACTTTGTCATTAATATCTAGTACATATCATATTTTAGTGATTTTTTGTTGTGAAAAATGCTTAGAAAGAAGACACAGGTGATGTATAGTAAAAGTTCAATTTTGATCTCCATCCAACAGAACTATGGACTCCACAAGCTTGCTTCTACAAACTCTGCAGGCTTGTTTCTACATACTATGTAGGCTTGTTTCTACGGATTCTATAGGCTTGTTTCTACGGACTCCATAGGCTTGTTTTTACGGACTCCACAGGCTCGTTCCTACCAACTCTACAGGGCTAATTCCATGGATTATGTAAGGATGAAGCTACAAATGGAGAAGCTGGTGTCCAAGATAAGATGAGAGAGAATCATTCCAACTGGAGTCAAATAAAGAAAATACCCACCTGTTATTTTATAGGATTTGCTTTTGATAAATTTGTATATATTTGGATCTTAGGACTATTAGAGGATAGTATATCTATTTCATCAGAATAATTGGATCTCTTAGAAATCTAATCTCTTATCTTTGGATGAATGGATCGATCAAGGAATCTTATTTCTTTGCATCTTATTTTTAGTTGATTGTATTAGTATAAAATGTAAGACTTTCATCATTAAAAGATATTAGATAATAGAGAGCAGATAATAGAGGAAAGATACGTACAAGCATATTATAGGTTTCAAACAGATTGTAATCATTTCAATTTTATGAATTATCACTTCAATTTTTAGCATTGATTAATTTTTGTTCCTGAGTTCGAGAGGAGCAAGGGCCCACTCTCCTTGGAACCAAGAACTGTGTACGGTACTTATGTTATGTTCTATTAACTCTTTGTTATAACTAATTAGAATCTTGTTAATATTTTCATTTATTCATAAAAACATCAAAATAAATTCACAGTTTAAAAAGCATTTTCTTATTCCAAAATCTTTTCCTTTTCAAGCAAAGTGTGTTTTCTTTTACAACAAACGTGTGAAGCAAAATTCTTTTTCTAGTTAAACATTTCCATTTTCATGCAAACGTAAATAGGAGTGTGATTTTACTTTCAAGCAAAAGAGTGGATTGATTTGATTAAATAGTTACATTTTTAGCAAAAGAGTGAATTAAGTCGTTTAAAACATTTTTTTTTTTATTAGTCAAAGTTAGAATATGACCATCAAACACCCCCACACACAAACTTATAGATCTACTATTCTATGCCTTACTGTAGACTGATTTGGACACCAGCCCTGGTTGATAAGACATCAATAAAACATTGATTAAATGAAGAGTTAAATGACACTCGCCAGTCAAAATCATGTGTAATAGGTGCACCCATAACTCATTCACACGCTAGAAATCTGATTCTTCTAACAATAGATTCAAAAGGATCATGCCTACTCATACCTCCTCTCAGAAGGCACGTATCGTGTAAGAATTGATATTTTATTTGTTCACCCATTTGGAGTCTAGGTTCTCAACCCAATCCTAGAGGATGGTATAGATTTTATGATCAATCATCCAGTCTGATACTACTATTGTATCATATGAGAATAAAAACACTGAGGAGTAGTATGTGTTGAAAGCATTCTTGGATATGTCGATAATTTAATACCAAGAATGGGTGAACACACCCAACATAATGGCATCCTATACTTAAATGCCCTTGTGAATAATGTCAACCAACAGGTCAACATACGGAAATGCCTCTAGTTTGGTTGTGGCTCTATGAAGTCTACATCTTTTATAAGACCAAAGGGCATCGTCATATTTAGCGAACTGGTCATCGACATCAACAAAGTCCTTGAGGACCTGACCGATTACCTTGAATATATCATTGTAATGATTATATATGGTTAAAATATTAGGGAAAGTGGTGTACTGATACTTGATATTGAGCTTCATATTATAGGATGTATTGACCACTAAAATAAAACAAAAAGTAATTGGGAAGCTTTTGGCTGTCAAAAGTACAGGATATAAAAGTTCTTTGTGAATTTGAAAATAAAAAGTGCAAAATCTCTTCTAAGCCAATAATGTAATCGTTAACAGGCCTCCTTTAGGTTTTAAAATCTATTGCACACATGTCCCTGCAATAATGTCATTTGACAACTTGCTTGCCATGAATTTGAAAATTGAGTTGGTGACGAGATTTTCTCCTTTTAATTCCAAATCCAAAATTGGATTTAGAGGGAATGATATTCTACCACTAGACGGATATAGCATTGGTGATGTGATGTTTTCTAAATCTATCCAATCTAGTCTAGCTTCCCATTCCATTAATGGTAAGTGCATGGTAGGCACACAATCACATAGATTGGAGTTCCCTCAGCTAGTCCTCATTTTCTAACAAATGTTGTCAGTCTATTGGATTTTTATTAATGGTCATTATCTAAGTATGGATTCTCACTCCATGGATTTATCCTGAGCAGGATGATGTGTCACCTGGGGACACATGTTGCACTCTGGTCGGTCCTGATTAACAACTACTTTTTTCTACATTTTCCAAGTCATAAGTGGTAACTAGTTCATCTTTACATTATGTGACATGACAACTTATCGTTGAGCCAAGTTGTCCTAGGCTCTGACATATTTGAAAGGTTTGAGGGACTTACCTTTTTTTATCATGAGCACGTGGCAATCATGTGATCACATACCTTGCAGTTCCCTAGGTTAGTCCCTACTTTCTAACACATGTCATTAGTCTATTAGATTTTTATTAACAATTACTATCTAAGAATGGATTTGCACTCCATGCCTTTATCTTGAGTAGTATGTTGTATCACCTAAGGACACATGTTGTACCTTGATCAGTCTTATTTAATAGCTCCTACTTTATTATGAGCTTTCCAAGTCATACATGGTAACTAGTTCATGTTTGCATTATGTGAAGTGATAAATTCCCATCGAGCCAGGCTCTAACATATTTTATAGGTTTGGGAGACGCACCTTTCTCACTTAGAATGATGCAGTGATCACCCATTGACCCTGACTCTTCTGATCTTTGACATCTATGATAAGTCTTCGGCACTCCCCTCTCTAATTTCTAATAACATGATGAGTTCCCATTGCATTGTGCTTTCTCAAAATCTGACATATCTGACAAGTTAGAGGGAGTCACCTTTCTAATTTTGAATGACATAGTGATCTACCATTGGCTTAGGCTCTCATGATCGATGACAAGTTTGGGGGACAACCCTGTCTGACTCTGAATCATGCAATGATCTCCCATTGGACTTACTTTTCCTAGGTTCTGACATGTATGACAAGTCTAGGGGATTGGATTCTTTGACCCCAAATGACATGTTTATCTCCCATTGGGTCAGACTCTCTTCAAATATGACATTTCTGACATGTCTAAGAGATTGTCCTTTTTAACTCTTATTGATTTGCAAGTTCCCATTGGGATAGGCTCTACAAAATTCAAAAGATGACAAAGAACAACAAAAAAATTTAAACCATTCATTAAAAATTACCTATAAACATAGAGCACTCCTTGATTAATCTGAATATGTCATTGTAATACTTGTACCTAGTTAAACAAGTAGGGAAAGTGGTGTCCTGGTACTCATGATGCATGGCAAACACGTGACCACATACCTTGGATTTTCCTAGGCTAGTCCCCATTTTTTGACACATGACATTAATCTATTAGATTTTTATTAATGATCGATGTCTTAGCATGGCTTTGCACTCCATGCCTTTATTCTAGGCAAGATGATGTGTCACCTAGGGACATGTGTTCACCTTGATTGGTCCTAGTTAACTACTCATACTTTATTCTGAGATTTTTAAGTCACAAGGAGAAACTATTTCATTTTTACATTATGTGATGCAGTAGTTTACAATCGAGATAGACTCTTTTAGGATCTAACATATCTGACAGGTCTGGAAGACTCATAATTCTAACTCTAAATGATGCATATATATCCCATTGAGCTTGACTCTCCTATTCTCTAATATATATGATAGGTCTTAGCCACTCCCCTTTTTGACACCAAATGACATGGTGATTTATCATTATAGTGGGATCTCCCAAGCTCTAATAGGTCTTGGGGAGTCACCTTTTTGACTCTGAATGACAGAGTGATATGCCATTGGCCTAAGTTATATAGGCCTCTAACATCTCTAACAAGTCCACATAATTGCCCTCTCTGACCTTGAACGACATGGTAAGTTCTCATTAGGTTGGGCTCTCTCAGGCTTTGACATATATGATAAGTTTGGGGGACTAGCCTCTCTGACTCTGAATAATGCGATGATCTCCCATTGGGCTACACTCTCCTAGGGTCTGACATTTCTGATAGGTTTAGGAGACTAGCCTTTTTTACTCTGATTGACATGAGGAGTTTCCATTGGGATAAGATTTTTGAGATTCATAAGATGATGAAGTAATAATGACAAAAATAAAACCATTTATTAAAGCTTATTTGTCAGATAAAGCACTCAACTTTGCCATGGAGGATAATGAAGTTCTTGCTCTTGGAAAGAAAATAGATTTTGGGAACATTTTCTCATGAAAATAAATTTGTAATGTTACTGACATGATATGTTAAAAGTGAATAAATGCTACTTGATGGTTTTCAAAAAAGTTAAAAAAGGTCTATTACTACTCGAGTAAAGTCAAGGTCATGTTTATTTTCAAGATTCGAGTAGGCACCGTGGCATGTTAGCCAAAATAGATATTTCTTGTACAAACTCAGTGATTGTTTTGAATCTTCAAACTATTTTATTGATTTGTTTTCTATACTTTGTCAAATGTTAATAACTTACTCAAAATTTTCTCAACCCACTCTATTCATTATTGCAAAGTTTACATTTTTTTTATTATTTATATTTTTAGTTATAGATTTGACTTGTATATGGCTATTTAAATTTTTCTCATTATAACATTTAAATTGATAATTGTAATTTTTTTAAGAGCATATTATGCTTATACGACACACAGTTTAATTTTATTAGTAGTTAAAACATACCTATCTCACTTGTTTGTGCATTGCACAAATCTACACATGGAAAAAAATAAGGCAACGATCGCCTGGATTTCCATATTGTCATTGGTAACCTTTAATGGACCTTGTTTAGGCTTAAAGGATTATGCATGCATCTTTTTGAATTAATGTCATTTGATATCTCACTTGTTGCGAATTTGAAAATTTGAGTTGGTGCTCAAGTTTTTTCTTTTTATTTTTAAATCCATAATTAAATTCACAACCCATAATCCTGCACTACTAGATAGATATAGCAATGGTGATATGATGTTTTCCAAAACTGTCCAATCAGGTCCATCTTTCCATTCTATTAATGGAAAACACGTGGTAAGCATGTGGCCACATTCCTTAGAGTTTTCTCGGTTAGCCCACACTTTTTGACATGTGTTACCCCTCTATTGGTATTTTTATTAACGATCATCATTCAAGCATAGCTTTGTGTTTCATGGCTTTATGTTATGTAGGATGATGTGTCACCCAGGGACTAGTGATGCACCCCAATTGGTTCATAACCATTTGTACTTCATTTTGAGCTTCCTAGGTCACAAGTGGTAACTAATTCATCTTCACATTATATGGAACCATAGTTTCCCGTTGGGCCTGGCTCTCCTGGTTTTTGATATCTCTAACAGATTTGGGTATCTCTCCTTTATGACTTCAAATGACCCAACGATATTCCATTGGTCTAAGCTCTCCCAGGGGCTCACATCTCTAGCATGTCTAGGATATTGTTCTTTGATAGTGAATGATGTGGCAAGTCCCCATTGGGTCCGGATTTCCCAAGCTCTAACATCTTTTACAACTCTCAAGGACTCATCTTTATAACTCTAAATGATGTCGTGATCTCTCATTGGGCCTAGCTCCACCAAGATCTGACATCTCTGATAGTTCTAGGAGACTACCCTTTCTAACTCTGAATGGTATAGAAAGTTTGTTTAAATTAAATCCATGTCACATAAACCTTTGTTAGATCATTAAGCACTAATAAATGAGTGTTAACTAAATTCATCACTTTAAAATCAACTACATCAATAAAAAAATGCCATCACACATGTTATATATGTCATCGCACATGTTGCAATAACATAACTTAATAAATGAATAAGATTTATAATGCTTTAGTGAATATTGCAATTGACCAGTCGATGGATCTTATCATTGATAATCATAGTTATGATTTGTTGACAACATCAAGAATTGATATTGGCAATTAGTTTCATTTTTCTCTTTCTTTTCCTTTGTCACCACCATATTTTGGCTATGATTTGTTCGTGTCTATTTATTTCCTTCATGGCAAGGTGTTTTTACATAACCTAGCTTTGAACTCTTTATTATTATCATCTAGTTGTAATCAAATTTTAATGGATCATGTTATGCATAAAACTTTGGCTCATCCTTTAGTTCTGTGCTCATGCCAAAAACCACAAATGGCTTTCATTGGTAGAGTCTCACCTTGTTATCTGTATAACATATTCTAGATTCCTTCCGATTAAGTTTTCAATGTTATCCTTTCTATCATCAAGGAATAATTCCTTTCTTACACTAACATGATCAAAGTTAGTTTGATGGCTACCTTTGTATTGGCTACCAACATAATGTTCCTAGTCTCTGACAAGGAAAAGGTAAAATGCTTGGTTGAATTCTTTGTTAATCTAGTCTTCATTATTAGTTTGGATGAAGCTATAATAGCCCTTGATGGTGATTAGGGAGATCCTCTACCCTTTTATGGTAAAGACAAGTTTGGGTTTGTGTCTCTGGCCATGTTCAAGGACTTGGAGAGGAGATTCTCTCTTCTCCATGATTACATTCAGTCCTTAGTTTCTGATATGAAATCAAATAGATTATCCAGTTCATTATTTCTCCCTCCACCTTTAAACAGTGTTTTGTCAACTCTACCTACTCTGGAACACATGCATGATGTTCGCCATTCCCACCAAAGGATTGAATCTTTCAAATTCTTGGATAGGTTGGTGTTTCATGGCATTTCCCCTTCTCCATGGTTGGTTAAATAAACTCTGATAACAGTTATCATGAATTTGCATGAACATTTGGTTGTAGACAAATGAAAATACAAATAATTGGAAACTACGTCTATGATGCAGAGGCATTAAGAGTAAGTCAGTAAAACATTCATCATATATTCCTCTATCCAATCTAGTCTCACACTTTCAATGAGTTGTTATTCCATTCCCATGTCTAGTTCAAGCTTTCTTGTCTATATGAGGTCAAAATTGGATCTTTGTATATATATTTATATCCTATAATCCTCAAAGCTTTCCTTGATAGCATCAACCTCTTAATCTAATTTCCTATGCTTTGACCATCTCATATAAATCTTTCCCTTCACTTGTTTCTCTTTGGGTGTTCACTAGCTTCCACACTATATATTCCATTAGGTCTCTCCACTTCTTAAGTGAACATCACATTGGTAATCCATGGTTTAAGCTTCTAAGAATCAAATACATCACATTGAAGGTCTTAAGTGAACATGATATTCTTGTCTAAACCTTGCTCCAGTGACCAAACACCTCTTAATGTGGATTTCCACTCCTATGGCATATCATACCCTCCTAGGGCTAGTAGCCTTTTTCCTATGTTTTTCTCTTTGTTATGCCAAATCTATGAACTTTATTTCATAAGTTAGACCTCCTATGACTACCCTCTATTATTTTTTATGTTTCCACAAATTTTCATTAGCTTGTTCAACATTTAGACCCCTTTTCTGATATCCATTCTTCATATTTAGCCTTGAATTAGGCCTAAATTAGCCCTATTACAACTCAGTCCTCAATATCCATACTTGTCCATACAATATCACCTCAAAAATACCTCAATATATTTAATTATGTTGAGAGGACCAAAACTAAAAATTTTGATAGATTTTTTATGGTGGAGTCTCTTCCAATCACTAAAACCCTAATTATAGGGCTTTTACCCCTTTACACAGGTCAAAAGCCTTTAAAAACCTAAATCTTGAGTTTCACAGTGAGTCAAAACATCAAATCACTTGAAAAAGTTATGTACTCACATTATCTATCTTATCCAATGGTATAGAGTCCACACCTCATCAATTTCTTGCTTAAAACAATAAATGTCTAGTTAACTATGCATACTTTATGACTGTGCAAGGGTTTTCTTTAACCTATTCACTTTATTAGGAGTTTACACAGTACCAATATTTCCCCTTTGGTGTCCTATATATTTTATTGAGACAAACATTCACTCAACACTTTATTCCTCCCTTTCCTTAATCATACATTCTTCTTTCTTAACTTTGTTTGTGTTGAACAGGGTATGATAGAATTCTGAGGGGTCTGAGTATGAGTAACCATTTAAAATAATGCTTCTAAGAGTTGATCTAGTGTTTAACTCATCATAACATATGTCCATAACTTATCACTCAAATTCTAACACTTATTTTAAACCCTTTGTGTTTGCCTTTACAATAATATTTCAAACATGGGTTTTCTTTAAATGGTGAAAATAGGGTACCAACTGTAGCAATTCAACTCTTGCTTATTTTAACTTGTCTATGAGGTTTCCTTCCTTGTTTGAGTTTAGACCATTTTACTACAACCAAAAATCTCACTATCAACCTTTATTCATTCATTAAACTTCCATTTGGGATCTTGGACATTTAGTCATTCAATTTGATGTTTATGCAGCAGGGTTCTAGTTATTGAAATAAATATTACTTAATCATGACTGAGTATTAAAAAATTGCATTCCAACACCTTATGAACATTCATCTCCTACTCATAGATTTAGATATACTCCTATCCCATATTATCAACTTCTATGTTTTAAAGAAACAATACTTCCTCACCTTACCTAAGAATGTCATATGTAAACAAAGTGCCTTAGAACAAAATGTCCTTTCCTTAGAGTTGGTAGTTCTTTGGGACTTGAATCATCACCCTTGTTGTTCCTAAAATTTGTCACTCATTTTTGGGACAACATATGAACTATTTTGGTCTTGTAGGCCAAAATTATCCCTTCCCTTCTCAAAAAATTGTTCTGAGCATTCAAATTCTTCATTATTCAAGCTTTTTCAGTTAAGGGATTAGTTGGTTCAACTGGTTCAATGGCTTCAATAGTTGAATTCTCACAAAAGAACAAGTTCCCAGCACTTAGGCAATTTCCAGATTGGTTCAACACCTTGGTTCAACCAAAAATGTTCATCGACAATCTTCAAAGGAAGGATTGAACCATTGAACCCCGCTTCCAAAAAGTTCAATGGGTTCAAAGGTTCAACGATGTCAGCAAGCTTAAAGAGTTAAGCGCTTCGGTAAAAGTTCAACTGCTTCAAGGTTTAACGGCTTCAAAACACTTAATGAAAAGAAGAAGGCTTGAACCATTGAATTGTTAAACCTTGAACCATTTTGGTTTAAAAGTTCAACGGGTTCAATGGTTCAATAGGTTCAGTGAGCGATTGGTTCAACGTGTTTGGTTCAAGTGGTCAAATGAATGAGCGAAACAAAGGAATGAACTGTTGAACCAAAGTTGGTTCAATCAGGAGGTTCAAAGAGTGCCCCAAAGCCCAAAGGCTGAGTGCCCTTACGGAGGGTAGCAAACCAAAGCCAAGTGCCCTTGCGGAGGGTAGAAAACCAAAGTCGAGTGCCCTTGTGGAGGGAAGTGAGCAAAAGCGGACTAAGAGATTTTCTTCAAAAAAATGAACAAGGCAGGAAAAGTTGGAATTCCTTCGGATTTGTTGAAGGTGAAAGATGAAGCGAATTATTTCAGACAAATTGTCTGAAGGAATTCCTTCAGACTTTTGTCCAAAGGAATTCACCTAAAAGAAAAAGCTCGATGGAAAGCGGATGAAGCCAAGGAAAGAATTCCTTTGGACAAATTATACGAAGGAATTGGAGCCCGAAGACCCTCCAAAGGAATAAAAGCTCGAAGGCCCCCTGAAGGACCCCGAAGGGTAGTTACCCTTGCGGGGGGCTCTTAGTGACCAAAAAATGGACCTTCTCAAGGCCCGAAGGGACACCTTCCCTTCGAGAAGTTCCAAAGACATTAAGGCCGACGACTGATTTCTACGGACTCTGTAGGCTCGATTTCTACGGACTCCACAGGATAATTTATACAGACTCGATTCTATAGACTATGTGGGATGGGTTTTACGAACTCATTTCTACAGACTTTGTAGGTTGGTTTCTTGGTTCTAGAGGCTCAATTCTACGGACTCCGCAGGCTTGATTCTACTAACTTGTTTCTACAAAATTTGCAGACATATTTCTACAGACTCTTCCAAAACTCGGGAGACGTAGAGAAAACAAACGCTTTTAAGGAAGAAGATGAATCATTGAACCTTGAACCAACACGGTTCACAGGTTCAACAGTTCAAAGAGAAGGTTCAATCGCATGAACCAAGGAGGCCACCTGAACCGTTAAAATAGTGAACCTTTGACATCCCTGTGGACGTCAAATTCAAGCTAATAAAATATCTGTTGATTTTTAAAAGTGGCACATAAATTGAAAGCAAACTCAGTGCCCAACTGAAGGAGCCGAAAAGGCTAGCAAAAGGGGGAAAAGATAGCCCAAAGGCTCAAACTGCAATAGGAAAGATGGAAAGACTAAAAATATCTATAGTGAAGTTATTCTAGTAGGTGGAATAGTCCACCAAGTAGATATTTGAACTTGCAAATATTGAAGGCGCAACCTATTTGTCTCCCTTGGAGTAAAGATGAGGTGGCCAGCTGCGCAAACATAGGTGACAGACCAGATGACTCAGGCCCAGGAGAAGACATTTGAGATGAATCGACACGCCACAGTTAAGGCGGCCGCCCTATTCTAGCATGGGCTCTTTGACAAAACTGAAAATGTATTCAAGGCATTGAATGTAGCATGGGCCGTTCCATAGAACAAAGTGTCAAGCCTTTCTTGGCTGTTATATATTGTATTCTCTTACTTTATGCAAGGGAGACTTTTTCATTATAGAAGCGAAACTCTGCTAAAATTGTGAGGTGATTACTGAGACTTTGAGCTCAGATTGTTCATCATATTTCTTTGTTTGAATAAAAAATCAAGTTACTTTCAGACTTTGTGTTGTTATAGCTCGTGTCATTTTAGGAGATTATTCTTATTTCTATTTTTTGAATGCGTTCTTGTCCATTTTATTGAAATAAGTAGAACTAGTGCAAGTAATCAAGAAGGTGTCCTGAAGCCAACTGTGGAGAGACTTTGTGCTATCTACAATTGCCTTTAATGTGTTTGTTTGTTTTCAGTTTCTATGCAAAGGACCTTGGGATGACTTTTTGCCCTCATTGTCCTTCGTATTTCACTCTTGGGCAATCGAGGTGGAGACTTTGTGCTACATCTCAGTCCGCTGGTTACTATGTCTTTTGTTACCAGTTACTTGTCACTACCTGAAAGAACTCCTACTATTTTCTGCAAGATCACTTCTAAAAGAAGAGAAGTGCCTTCAGTATTTTCACCAGCATTTTCTCCTTTGTTTGTGAACATCATCTCTAAAAAAAGGGAGATGGATGGTGTTATCCTACCCCCGAGTGTTATTTTTTGCATATATATATATATATATATATATATATATATATATATATATATATATATATATATATATATATATATATATATATAGCCTCCTCCTATTTACAGAGAACCTCCCCTTGATGAGACGAGAGATTTATCCCCTTTTGATGTGGTAAACCTGCACATCTGGCCGACCAATCTCCCTATGTTGTGGTTGAAGAGACATATTTTGCTCATCAGTTAGCTGGTGACAAAATATTCACCCAACAGTTTTTGGTGACTCTGTTGGGGACATTATGTGCAACTTGAAGCCTCAAGTTTCAGATTGAAGCAGTCCCTATCTTTATTTATTTCCATTATCCATTTATATTATATCCATTTTTGTTATATAATTTGGTCTGCAAACCAGATCCACTGAGGAAGAGCGCATATTTTGAAGCCTCAAGATTCAAGCTGAAGTAGAACCGATTTTTTTTCATTTTTACTCCACAATCTGGCAACTCCACGATATACTAGAAGCCAGAAAGCCCAAGGTGTTGTTGACCCTGTTTTTGAGTTGGTGCAACAAGGTAATTTCAATTTATTTTCTCCCCAACTTCAAGTTCAACGATCCAAGAGTGTTCCTCCTACCCATACCAGGTCACCAACACAAGGCAGAGCTTCTTTTTTTGTTGTTACTAAAACTTTGCCTATACATACTCCACCTAGATTTGTTATCCCCCTTTTTCATAATCAAATCATGGCAGCTTAAGGCCCTTAGAGTAACTCTTTTGGTCCACTCAATCTTACTCCACATCTTCATGAGCTACCACGTAGTTCAAGGAAGAATTTTTCCAAGTTCTTTGGTGATGAGAAATTTTACCCTGATAAACATATTACAGCCTTCAACATAGCTTGTGGCGTGATAGGCATGGAGTATGAAGACATGGTAGTCATGATATTTATGGAAACAATACAAGGTGCTGCTACAGACTGGTTCTACCATCTATAGGCTTGGTCAGTGACTGACTGAGACACCCTCAAAGCCAAATTTGAAGCCAGGTTCAAGCCTGCAGAAGATGCGCATGCCTTGCTAGCCCAGCTCACACAGATGAAGAAGGAACCTCATGAACCTAAGAGAAATTTCATTGCCAAATTTGACAAGCTGAGGAACTGGATTTCTACAATTGCTCAGCCAACACCTGAGAACTTGTTGACGCAGTGGATTGCACTCGGGGCAGGACGCCTAGCTCCTACCTTCCACACGTCAAAATAGAAACTCCCCTCTTGCCTGTGGAATTGGCGAAGCTAGAGGGGAGAGTCTCTAGATAAGGGCTAGCTCCCTTTGATGCATCTGAGTTGTTCCAATAAGTGCTAATGTGTGTGTGTGTGTGTGTGTGTGTGTGTGTGTGTGTGTGTGTGTGTGTATATATATATATAATGGGGGGGTGAAAAGGGAGAAGGATTACATAAAACAAAACCTACTCTAGGAGGGTGATGCACCAAAATGACTCGACCTATTCACACTCACACTCTAAACCATAAGACACATACATACACTTTAACTGGTAAAAAGACTAGACTGCAGGAAGCTTAACAGGGAGGCTTTAATGAAACACACAGGAGCAGGGACTCACCATAGGTGCTGTAAGAAAAGCACACTGTGTAATGACTTCCTTCTGTCTCTACACTCCATGTACAGCTCTTCTTGTCAACTACAAAAATGGCACCTTATAGATACCAAATGTGTTGATGTCAATCCTGTGAAAGCATTAGGAAGCAATGACTAAACACAAGACTAACACTTAGACACACACAGATATATCTAACCAGAATAGAAGTAAAAATGCATTTTATTGATTCTAAGTGAAAATTTGCCAGGGCTTCGCCTTACAAATGTGAAATATCCCTTTTCCAAATGAGAAGTCTACAATATATAGAGGAAGAAAGGAGGCCTTTTGGCACCCTTTTTACAAATGGCCCATGCGCGTTCCAAGGGCATTGGGAAGAGGAAGCCGCTAAAATATAAATGTTGTGTCAGTTTTGATTCTGACTTCAGGCATTTTAAAACATAGGCCATGTCGTTTCCCCATAACCAAGACTGCTCTTTGAAGGCACCCACATGGTTTGTTTGCTCATAACTGCAAAATAAAGAAAAAAATGGGCCGTGCCATTCACTGTTTGCGTCTCATTTATGACCACTTGGCGAGTACTGTTCCAACCGCTAGAATAACTCCTTGAGTCGATGCCTCCCTTCACCACTTAGACTATTTGTCTGTTTCTACACTTGGCACTTTTGTCTTTTTCCCTGCCTTGACTCTTCTGGCTCCTTGGCCCTCGGGGGCTATCTTCTCATCCTTGTTGGCTCCTTGGGCTCTTTTCATAGCAGGTCACTGAGTTCATTCTCAACCTTTGTCTTTTTCCAACGTCATTTTCTTGGTTTTGTCCTTTTTGTTGGCTTATGTCTCTTTGTTCTCTGGGCTCTTTGTTGGCGTTCAAGAATTCAAAGGTCAAATGATTATTTCTCTACCGTAAAAAAGATGTTCACGGGCCCGTCACCATTTGAAAAACAACGGCTAGTGTATCTCCTTGAAGTTGACGGCTTCGGGAGACGTCACCATCCTTGGCAATTTCTATGGTCTTTTCTCTTCAACCTTTTGAGAAGTGCTTTTTGTTTGGCAGTCGAGAGTCTCCCACAAGGGCACTTGCCCTTCGGGGTCCTTTGGTGGCCTTTGTCTTTTCGGCCTTTCTCTGCGAACATTTTCCTACAAATAAAAAGTCTGCAAGAATTGTCTTGTCACTTTTTCAGAGTTCTTCCTCGGGCTTTTCTAGGCTCGCAGCTTCCTTTTCAAATTTCTTCAAACTTTTTGTCTGAAGGAATTCCTTCGGACAAAAGTCCGAAGAAATTCTTTTCCTTGCCTTGGTCTTTTTGCATGTTTTGAATTTCTTCGGCTACCTTCAAAGTACCCTTCCGAATTCCTTCAGACTTTTTGCCTGAAGGAATTCTTTTGGACAAAAAGTCTGAAGGAATTATGCCTTTGCCTTAACAAAATTCTAAAACAATTTACCTTTGCAGTTTTCTCTTTGTGGCCTCTTTGAAAGTGTTCCTTGCCCTCCGCAAAGGCTATTGAACCCAGAATTGCCCTCCGCAAGGGCACTTGTCCTTTGGGAGGCTTGAACTTTTGATTGAACCACTTCTTTGAACCAACTATTGAACCAATTGATTGAACCAGTTCAATGGTTCAAACGATTGTTGAACTAAGGCATAAACCAAGCTTTGAACCGAACGTTGAACCAAGCTCATTGAACCGTTCGATTGAATCAAGCTTTGAACCATTTGATGAACTGACTAAGTAAACCAAAACATTGAACCAAGCTGACGAACCGAAGCATTTGAACTTTGTCGATGAACTTTGCATTGTTGAACCTTAGCCGTTGAACCATTTGATTGAACCAACGTGATGAACCAAAGCATTGAACCAAAGCGTTGAACCAGTTCAATGGTTCAACAGTTCAAAGATGCTAACTCTTGGAAAGATTATGTCATTGAACCGCTCTTCCAACCTTAAGAAAAAGTGTCTTTGAACCATTTTAGCTCTCTTTCCTTATGAATTTATTCAGACAAGAGTCCGAAGAAGCTTGGTAAAACCTTGCACTCTTTGAATTGGTTCTTGTGCTGAAAGACTACACCTGCAGAGTTTGTAGAAGTCCCTGTGAAGTCCGTAAAAACCTGCAGAGTCTGTAGAAATGGACCTACAGAGTCTGTAGAAAACTTCACTGTTGAGTCTGTAGAAATTCAAGCTCTGTAGAGTCCGTAGAAATGGACCTATAGAGTTCATAGAAAACCTGCAGAGTCTGTAGAAATTTGCTAGACTTGTGCAAAATCAAAGCACTGGCTCAGAACAACATGGAAAAAAAAGGGGGGGACAGATTTTTTGACCTGTTGGGCCAAAAATGGTCAACAAATTGGCGACTCCCAAGGAAAGCATGCCTGCTATGCTTAGAGACCAGTTGCCTTGAAGTCCATTGGGCATGGAGTCAGAATGTAACTTAAAGATCAGCAATAGCCCCGATAGATTCAAGAACCAATCACAAAGATTTACCCCAAAAGGAAATGAAAACACACACAAAACTAAGAAAACTACTAACATGTGCAAAAGGCACTTAAGAAAAATAGGAGAAAAGCAAGGGAAATATATACATGATGGATAAGGGGCTCAGTGGTAATGCTTAAGATGTATCCCATTAACTGGGATATACAGTTCTTCACCATCCAACCTGAAGAGTTGGAATGCATTATGCTGGTTACATTGAGTGATTACATATAGGCCACTCCATAGGGCATCGAACTTCACGTGCTTTTCAGGCTTAGCTCAATCCTCATCCCATTTAAGGACATTGTCTCCTTCAGAGAAACCTTTTGATGAAGATCTCTTGTCAAAGTGTCTCTTCATTTGTTGTTGGTGGTTGGTCATAGAAGCCATAGCCTGGTCTTTTGTTTCTTAGAGTTCCATTAGGTCGCATAGCCTAACCTTCATGCTATTTCCTTCTTCTAATTACAGCTGACGAGCAAGGTCCAAGGCTGGCAACTCAAGTGAAATGGGGAGCCTGGCTTCCCTTCCATAAATGAGCGTGTATGGCGAGTTACCAATTGCCCTCTTCAGGGTGACCCTATCTGCCCACAGAGATATTTTCAACTTGGCATGCCAAGCCCTCTAATTCTCCTCCATGGTTCACTTAATGATCCTGATCAAGTTCTTATTTTTAGATTTAGCTAGCGCATTCCCCTGTGGGTAGTAATTGGATGAAGTGTTGAGATAGATACCATATCTCAGTGCCCATTCACTTGTTTTAGTTTCCAAAAAAGCTAACGCATTATCTGAGATTATGGTTGTTGGAACCTCAAACCTTGCCACCAGGTCCTCATAAAAATTCAGGACTGCACTTTCGTTGGCCTCTTTTAGAGCAAAAGCGTCTACCCATCTTGTGAAATAATATGTGGTGGTCAAGACCTACTTATGTCTAGCACTGGGGGGAGGATTAATCATCTCTATGAAGTCCAGGCCCCATTGCATGAATAGCTGCTCTACCTGAATAAGCTGTAAAGGCATGGCAGCCAACCATTGCTTCCCATCAAAAAAGTGTGCAATTTTGGCACTTTCGTATCCAAGCATAGGTGTCCTTGAAAAGAGTAGGCCAAAAATAACCAGCTCTCATTATTCTTGTTGTTGTAGCCCTAGGAGCAAAATAACCACCGGCTGGCCCATCATGGAACTCAGAAGCACCCTGTTGGCTTGACTTGAGTCCAAGTATCTTAAAAGGACTCTTGAGAGATCCTTTCTGAATAGCACTCCATCGATTAGGACAAAAGGGAGACACTGGAGTCTGAAATATCTCTTCTTGGTCCTATCAAGGCCCTGTGGGCACTCACCAGTGAGAAGGAAATGCCTCACGTCTGATGTCCAATCTTTCATGATAGTTGGTTCTTCTGTTGTAGCTACATCATGAATTAGCAGACTGTCCTCTTTTTTCTGCTTAAAGTCTGCAACAAGGTGCTCACACAAGCCTCTCCCTCTTACCATTTTGGTGACCTTGATATCCACATCATATTCCATCACCTTAGTGATCCACCCTGCTCTCTTTTCATTCAGGTCTCAGTTGATCAAGAAATCCTTGATGCCGAGATGTGGAACCATGAAGTGGATTCTGCTATTAGACAACATATACTTGAATTTCTTTAGACTCCATATGACCGCCAAAACTTGTTTTTTCACATATGTGTATCTGACTTCAAAACCCTCTAGGCCTTGGCTAAAAAATGCAATTGGTTGCTCAAGGGTATCATCCTTTGCTTGGGTAAGCATGGCGGAGATTACCTCTTCATTGCCTAAGGTGTAGAGGTTGAAATCTTTGGTGAAGTCAGGGCTGATCAAAGTAGGAGCCCGGGCTATGGCCTACTTTATTTCTTCAAAATTGTCTTTTCTTTGTGCTATCCATGTGAACTCCTCACCCTTCCTCAGCATAGAGGTCAATGGCAAGACCACTTCCACAAAATTTAGGATAAATCTGTGGATGAAATTTATCTTGCCAAAGAAGCTTTGCAAAGATTTCTTGTGCTTAGACAAGGACAGCTCTAAGATGGACCCGACTCTTTCTGAATCAATGGTCAAGCCTTCCTTAGAAACGATGTGACCAAGCAACTTCCCCTCATGGATAGCAAACACGCATTTCCTCAGGTTGAGAGAGATATTGAACTCTCTACACCTCTCAAAGATTTGTCTGAGGTGTTTCATATGTTGGCTCACTTCCTTGGAGAAAACTGTCACATCATCAAGATATACCAGCACAGTATTATTTATCAGGCCTTGAAAGGCCATGTCCATAGCTCGTTGGAAGGTGGCACCAGCATTAGACAATTCAAAAGGCATTTTTCTGTAAGCAAACGTCCCCCATTTGGTTGTGAAGGCTGTCTTGTGCTGGTCACAGTCTTGCACCAAAATCTAGTTGTATCCTAAATACCCATCCAGGAGGGAGAAACGCTCGCTACCTGTCACCATTTGAAGGATTTGCTCCATGCTTGGGAGAGGATAATGGTCTTTCAAAGAGACTCTATAGAGGTCTCTGAAATCGACACACAGTCTGATCTCCCCATTTTTTTTTCGGACAAGAATAAGATTGGCTAGCCAAGAAGAGTGTTTGATTGGAAATATTATCCTAGACTCAATCAACTTGGTGAGCTCCTTCCGCATGAGAGGCTCAATCATTGGGTTGACGGGCCTCTTCTTTTGCTTGATTGGCCTGATGCCTTCTTCCACCTCAATGGTATGTTGGGCCAGATTTGGATCAAAACCCTTCAAATCACTAACTCCCAAGCGAATATATCAGTAAATTCTTGACACAACAAGATGAAAGCCTGTCTTTCACAGTCTGTGCACACTTTCCCAAGTGCAAGCAGTTTATCCTTGAATATTTCCATCTTCTCATGGTGCTCCTCCTTCGTTGCAATGCATGCCTTGTCGCTTCTCAATTGGTCATCTCCATTGAAGATAATCTCTAGAGTTGCCAAACCTTTGGGGAGCATATTGTTCTTCAACTGAATAATTTGGCTGCCATATTGCTGCTACAGCTTAATCTAGTTTTTTGTAGCAAACTCAACTTCTTCCTGCAAGAAGAGTGATATTTGTTGATCGATGTTGAAGACCTGCAAGTTGGTGACATTGTCAGGTACATAGGGCCAAATCACTACCTTCAAGTGGCGTGAGCTGTGGTCTTAGCGTATCCCCTGAGGGCTATTGAATTGGGCACCAACTGCTGCCAACCTATCTGCTTGCTTGTTCTGCTCTCTAGAAATGGAGGAAATATTGAAAGTAAAAAAAAATTCCACTAAGTCCCATGCCCTATGTTTGTAGGACCTTATTAAAGAATTCTTTGTCAAATTTTGGCCTCTTACCGATTGACAATCAGCTCACTATCACCAAAAACTTGTAGCTCTTTGATTCCTCTTTTCCTCGCCCACTCCAAACCGTGGATAAGGGATTCATATTCTGCAACATTGCATGTGCAAAAAAATTGGAATCAGAAAGCTAAAAAGTATCTCTCCTTTGAAAGAGAAACCAACACCACTCCACCACCAGCTCCCAACTTACTTCTTGAACCGTCAAAGAACAGCGACAATAGACCTGAGCTTTCATGGCTCGCCTTCATCAGATTTGGTACAAAAGTACCCTCTTCATGCATGCAATAAATTCCAAGGCCTGCCTCCTCAATGAATTTGTAAGGATCATGCTTGAAGTTGTCACTTCCCCATTCATCTAAGAGCAGGTCTACAACTCCTTCAAGGGCAGAGGATGGAGATTGGTCTATTTGGATCTCTTCTTGGTCAATGATAGCGTAGCTGACATTTACTGTCTTGAGTGAGTATACTTCCAGATGATCTCTGTGGAGTGGCTCGGATTCAATCTTAACTTTAGTCCTGTTGGGTGAATATTTTGTCAATCAACGTACTAATCAACAAAATAGGTCTAATCAACCATAGCAAGAAGATTGGTCAGCCAGGTGTGCAGCTTTGCTACATCAACCGGAGACAAATCTCTCCTCTCATCAAGGGGAGGTTCCCTATTAAATATGCGGAGGTTATATACTATATATATAAGCAAAAAGTAAGATACAGGGGTAGGATAAACCATCCATCTCTCTTTTTTCAGAGATGATGCTTGATAAACAAGGAAGAAATCTTGGGTGATGGGGAAGGTACTTCTCTTCTTTCATAAATAACTTTCAACCAAGAGCTAGATTTCTTTCTAAATAGTAAAAATCTTGGTGCAATGACAGAAGGCACTTCTCTTCTTTCAGAAGTGTTCTTCAGCAGGTAGCATAAATCTTTTAGGTAGCAAGTAACCGGTAATGGGGGTGCTGAGTGAACAACCTGAGAGAAAAATGAAGAACGATGAGGGCACCACGTCCCAAAGTTCTTTAGACAGGAAAGGAAAATGCAAACACACTAAAGGTACTTATGGGGGCACAACGTCGTCCCACAGTTGGCCTTCATGACACCTTCCTCATCACCTCCACTAGTTATGCTCGTTCAATCAGATTGACAAGAAAGCTCCTAAGAAATAGACATACGAGCAATCTCCTAAGATAGCACAAGCTATAACAGCACAAAGTCTGTAAGTAACTTGTTTTCTCATTCAGATAAAATAATATGAATTACAATCTGAGCTCAAAGTCTCGATAATGCCTTTCAATTTGGGCAAAGTTTCACTTCTGGTAAAGGGAAGATCTCCCTTGTAACAAATGAGAGATTACAATATATAGCGCTCCAAAAAAGACTTGGGCACTTATTTTCATGAAAAAGGCCCATGTTGCAGTCAACATCTTCAATGCGCCTTCAGTTCTGTCTAGAGGGACCATGCTGGGAACAACGCATTGCCTCAACTATGGCGTGTCCATTCATCTAATGTCTCTTCCTTGATATGGACTGTCTGGTCCTTTCTCTGATGTCTACGCAGTTGTCCAATTTGCCATTACTTCATGGAATAAAAACATGTTTGCGTCCTTGATTTGGTGCGCTCAGAAGTCTACTTGATCCACTGTTTCACCTACTAGAAATAACTCTTTTGAAAATATTTATGATCATTGGGTCTCGCTCCTCTCTTCACTGCTTAAGCGTTTCTTTGCTCTCTGGTTGAACCATCGCTTTAATTGAACTTGCCTTTGGAATCGTCCATGTTGCTTCTTTGTCCTTTATAGCCCTTCTTGTCTAAGTCTTTGGGGGGTCCTTTCTGTGTCTTTGACAAATGGCAAGTTTCCCTGTTATGAAACTCATTGGAAACTTACGGAAAATGGAATCCATGACATGTCTTGCCCGAGCAATTTCAAAATGGGAACGCAGATGCAAACACTTGTCACGTTCCACTGAGTCATAACAAGACACATGACGTATTCCACTTAACTTACAGAAGCTTTCAAAACCTTTTGAGAGTCCTGCGGAAGATGACACGTGGCGGCTTCCGCTCTGCTTTATAATGGACACGTGGCGGCTTCCGCTCTGCTTTGTCTTTTTTCATCGGGCATTTTTTCATGGGATTTTCTCTTCAGTCGAGCTTTTCCTTCAGACAAAAGTCTGAAGGAATTCCTTCGGGCTCTGCCTTAGTCATTTTTCCACAGAAAATACTTCTGAAATAATTCTAACAGCGTTTTCTCTTAATAATTTCTTTCAGACAAAATTTTTGAAGGAAATGTTTTCTATCGGCCTTTGAACAAACCCGAAGGAATTCTATCTTTTCGGTCAGTCACTTGGTTTTTCCTTTGAGTTCTGCACTTTATTTGAATTTCAATGGATATTCCCTTACTTTAAATTTGACATCCGTAGGGCTGTCAATGGTCGCTAGCCGCTTGAACCATGTTGAACTTTAGACCTTTGAACGTGTTGAAAGTACATTGGTTCATCAGTTCATTCTGTCTCTTTTGTTCCATCGCTTCCTTGTTAAATCACTTTCATGCTCCTTGGTTGAACCATCCATTGAACCACCTGTTTGTTGCTTCTCTCTTTGACAGAGGCTGCCATTGAACCCATGAACCATTGAACTTTGAACTCTTTCGGTTCAAGGTTCAATCGGTTCATTGGTTCATCTTTTTTATTTCACTAAGTCTCTTCGATACCTTTGAACCAAGCACATTGAACCAATTGGTCATTGAACCTATTGAATTGATGAACCAAAATGGTTCAAGGTTCAACAGTTCAAGCCTTGGAAACTAGTTAAGTGCTCGGAGCCGTGGAACCTTTGAAACGGTTGAACTTTGAACCTCTTACAAAGCGCGGCTAGCTCTTGCAGATGACGTTGAACCTCTGAACCCACTGAACCCGTTGAACCAAAATGGTTCAAGGTTCAACGGTTCAATGGTTCAATCTTTGCTTAGATGTTTGCCAATGGACATTTTTTATTGAACCAAGGCACCAACCAAATCTTGAAGATGGCCAAGTATTGGAAATTGGTTCTTTTGATTGAACTCGCCTGCAGAAGCCTCTAAACCTGTTGAACCTGCTAATCCCTTTACTGAAAAAGCTTGAAAAAAAAAGAATTTGAAAGCTCAGAACAAATTTTGAGAAGGGTAGAGAGAAATTTTGGTCCTGTAGGACTAAGATAGCTCATATGTTGTTCCAAAAATAACTGACACTTTTGGGGACCAAGTCCCATACTTGGTTTTAAAACCCAGATAAGACCAATTCGCTGCTAAGTAGCCGCCTATCTTGGATGTAAAATCCCTGGATAAGTAGATGGAAAAGTAAGGAGGGACATCCGCCACTACCACATCATGAGGAACTGAGAAGGTTTGGCAAGCGTGTAGCGTCAAATTCAAACCCTTCAACACCCCAACTATCTTTGTTGGTGTTCCATCCAACTGCAGGACTCCCTTAGTCATTTCTTCGTATTTCAAACCCAACTTGTCGGCTATGCATTTGGGCATTATCGAGGGGCTTGCTCCACTATCAATGATGCAATTGTTCACCAATAAATCCCCTGTGACCAAGGACACATAAAAGAGAGGAACCTTTTCTTCTTTCCTGACCTGATCTGAGGTGAAAGGTTGTCCATTCATCATCAAAATATTATCAGCTTTCGCTGGGACAACTTGTTCATCTAGCTCATGTAATTCCTTTTGCAGCATGTCCTTTTGCCCCAGTATTGACAGTGAATCCCACAAGGAGATGTTCATGTGCAGCTTCTTCATTTGGTCAGACACATTGACTTGAGGGTTGCCTTCCTTCAAATTTTTTTTGGAATTATTTACAGCCTGAGGTGCAGGGTGAGGAGTTGAAGGTACAATCGACGGGCTGAAGCTTGGGACCTTTTGATTTACATGAGATGAAGAAGGTATTGCTAACGTTTGGGTAGTAGCGTGAGCTTCTTCCATTGCTCTTCTTTTGAGTCTTATGTTGGCTGCGACACAATCAACTTGATTGTTCGCAGCACCTATATCAGAGTTGTTTTCAGAATCTGGATAACGCGAGTGCAATGGAGACGTGATCAAACGAAATGAAGCAAGTGCACACCACATAGATGCTAAAACAATTTGAAAATAACACAAGAAGATAACTTGCACAAGACAAAATAGAGAAAACCAAAATTTGATTAATATGAGATGACCAAAGTGAGGACTACAAATAGGAGAGTACGTAACTCCTCTACAAAAGGTGGACAAGACACTCCAAGAATAGACTGTAACTTCTCCATGAAAGGTGGTGACAAAGTGCTAAGAATAGAGAAGTAACTCCCATTAAGGGAGTTACCTATGACATTCTTATGACACTTGTGACACATATATGACACACACCTCCACGTAAGCTAGCATATCCCACAAATGTAAGAAAACTCCATGTATGCACAAGAAATACAGTTTCCCTAATTAATAAATAAGAAAAAATAAAAACCTACACTAATACCCCCCATAAGCGTAGCTTAAGTGGGCAGTGAAAATAGAAAATGGGTCCCGACAACTAGGCCTGATGAGGTATCCATGTACAAATGCAATCTCCCATAAGATAGAAAAAAGGAGAAAACTCATAAGAAAAAACTCCCCCCCAAAAGAGAGACATAAAAGAAAGAAGAGGCTAGAAGGCCCCCCTGAAGATGATGTTGCTGCAGATGTGGACCGCACCCCAAGAAGAGCTCGTAGATGAATGAACTTGCTCTTAGTGAAAGGTCTGGTGAAGATGTCTGCAACCTACTCTGAAGACTGGCAAAATATCAAGTCAATGACCTGACTATGAATAAGCTCTCGAATGAAATGCATGTGAATCTCTATGTGCTTGGTCCACTAGTGCTAAACTAGATTCTTAAAAATTTGAATGGTACTTTGGTTGTCATAATAAATGATGGTGGGTTGCCTGATAGAAATGCCAAACTCAGAAAGTATCCCCTGAAGCCAAATAGCCTTAATAGTTGCATTAACAGCTCCCTTATACTCTACCTCTGTGGATGATATAGCAATAGCATTATGCTTCTTGCTAGACCAACTGATAGGACCAGAACCTAGAGAGAAATTGTAACCAGAAGTGGACTTACGAGTCTGTGAATCACCAACCTAGTCTGAATCTGTATATCCAACCAAGTCAACCTCTATGCCAAATCTATAATGAATCATGTATCTATGTGAACCCTGTATGTAATGCAAGATCCTCTTAGCTGCTTTCCAATGCAGCTCATGAGGTTCTTGCATGAATCTGGAGACAAGTCCCACTGTATATGATATGTCAAGCCTGTGGTGAGTCAAGTAGATGAGACTACCAACAAGTTGTCGATACCGAGTGGCATCAACCAATGGTGAAGAACAATCAGCCTCAAGCTTGACTCCTGATAGAAAGGGAGTCAGAGATGGCTTACAATCAGCCATGTGAAACCGAGCCAATAAGTCAAGAGCATATTTAGGCTGTGCAAGAGAAATCCCTAAATCTGACTGTGAGATCTTGATGCCAAGGAAGTAGTGCAACAAACCCAAGTCTGTCATGTCAAATCTATCCTAAAGAGATGCCTTCACCGCAGCAATAGCCGATGAAGAACTCTTGATGATCAAAAGGTCATCAACATATAGAACCAAAATCAAGAGCGAATCATCTTGCCGCAAGAAGTAGACATTGGGGTCAGAATGACACCTAGTGAAACCCGCTATGAGAAGGAATGAATTCATCTTAGCATACCAAGCCTGAGGGGCATGTTTGAGGCCATAGATAGATTTCCTAAGTCTGAATACTAAGGAAGAATCTTGAACAAATCTTGGCGGCTGCTCCATGTAGATCTCCTCCTCTAGGTCTCTGTGAAAAAAGGCACTCTTCACATCCATCTAATGCACATCCCAACCATGTGCTGCAACAATAGCCAAGGTGAGTCGGATAGAAGTCATCTTTTCAATGGGTGCAAAGGTCTCTGAGTAGTCAATGCCTGCCACCTGTGAGAAACCCTTGACCAATCGCGCCTTGTACTTATCAACCAACCCATCTGCTGCAATCTTGGTCCGATATATCCACCTACATCGAACCATCTTTCTTCTCTTAGGAAGTGAAGTCAAGTCTCAAGTGTGATTTTTGATTAAAAAAATATTCTTCCTCCATAGCACTATCCCACTCAGGTACCCCCGATGCCTCTCAAAAAGTCTGTGGATCCAAAACTGTAGCAAAGAAGACATGTGGATCTCTCTGAAAATCCCCCCTAGTTTGTCATCTGCGAGATCTCATGTCCAAGTCCCAGCACTCTCAAGTGTCTGTCTGGCCCAAAGTGGCCTAAAAGTGGGCGAGTCAGGTGTTAACTCTTCATCCTTTGACTAACTAGAGGTGGATGACTCTGCATCACTGTCTTCGTTGTTTGAACTCGAAGAAAAAGAAGTCTTTGGCTCGAGAATCTGTTGTGGTTGATCTAAATCTGATGAGAAATCATCATGAAGAAATAGATCCGATGAGGGAGAATAAGTTTCAAGTGTTGAGTCTCTAGGACTCTCCTGAAAATGGACATTTTTCTCAATGAACAACTCATGAGTGACTGGATCTAGAAGGTGATATCCCTTAATACCCTCCGGATATCCTACAAAGATGCAAGGCTTGGACTGACGTTCCATAGCTTTGCGTTTCTTCTTCGGAATGCGGGCCATGGCTGGGGGTCTAAAAACTCTAAGGTGCTCAACATTAGGTTTCTTTTTATGCCAAGCTTCAAAGGGTGTTATCCCTTTCAAAGCTTTGTGAGGAACCCTATTTTGAATGTAGCAAGCACAATTGATGGCTTCGGCCCAGTACGGTGGTGCTAAAGATTTGGAGTGAATCATACAGCTACCCATCTCTTTCAAAAACTTATTCTTGCGTTCTGCAACCCCATTCTGTGAAAGACTGTAAGTGACTGTGCGCTGCAAATCAATCCTCTTTGTGATGCAAAACTGCTCAAACCTGATGCTGACATACTCCCCTCCATTATCAGTTTGAAGAATCTTGATGAATTTCTCACTCTGTTTCTCAATAAGAGCCTTGAAGTTTTAAAAAAATTCAAACACTTTAGACTTTTGTTTGAGAAAATATATCCAAGTGTACCTAGAGAAATCATCAATGAAAGTGAGGATGTACTTGGCCCTTGTGAAAGATGGTTTGGGAAAGGGTCCCGATACATCATTGTGGACTAACTCCAAAGGTTGTGAAGCCCTTCAAGCTTTGCCTTTGTCAAATTCTGCTTCGGGATGCTTCCCAAGGGAGCACCCCTCGTAAAGTCCTTTTGAGAATTGGACACGAGGCAAGCCAATGACCATGTCATGTTTGCAAAGTTGCTCAAGGTAGCGGTAGTTAAGGTGGCCAAACCACTCATGCCACAATTCGCTAACTCCATCTAAATGAGTTAGCAATGTTGTTGGAGAAGAATCTGATGCAAAATGTGAGAAGTTGTATAACCTGGCTTGGTGATCTGCCTTACCCACTGCCACTGTAGTATCACTATGCAACTCCTTAATAGCCATTGAATCTAGTGAAAACTCAACTGTCATACCCCGACCAATGTGAGTGATTTGGTACACTAATAGAAGATTGGTTGAAAGAGAAGGAACACTTAGAACATTATTGAATGTTCCTCCTTCCATTTCAACTGACCCTCTCTCTGCAATAGATTCTGAAGTGTCATCACCCAAACTAATTAAAGTCATGCTACAAGGCTCTAAAGATGAAAACTCAACCAGTGAAGAGCCCATGTGGTGAGAAGCACCCGAGTCGATGACCCATGAAGATGTAGAAGCTGTTGTAGCTACAAGGGCCTTTCCCTTTTCTTTCTCCTTACCCTTGCCTTTTGCCTTGGTAGAATCTTGGGTAGATGAATTCTGCTTGATGGACTCTAGAACACTTATGTTGTTCTTCTCTAGAAGATGAGTTAGGTGATCTATTTGTTTCTTCATGCATTTGTGTTCATCATGCCCTGTCTTTTTACAATAGGCACACTTAACCTTCTCCTTCTTAGGTTTAGCATTGGAAGAGGAAGTCTCAGTGTTATTGTTCGCAAGATTGGTGTTTTCTTTCTTCTTCCCCTGGTCCTTGTTTTTTTTCTTCTTCTCCTTTGTTAAAGTCTTGTCCTTACCATTTCCAGCTATCAAAGCTTGGGGTTGAGTAGACTTCATTGTGCCCATTTGAATTAGCTTATCTTGCTCCCTAGTCAAGTCGGCAATGAATGAATCCAAAGAAGGCATTTTTCATGTAGTGCCAAGGGCACTTTTTGTGGCATGAAAAGTGGAGACAAAGACTGAATAGCTTGGACCTAACTTTACAAGAATAGAAAGAATGAGTTGATCATCTTTCTTCTCTATCTCGCATTCTTTCAATTGCAATTTAAGGGCCTTAAACTTAGTGAAGAAGACCTGTAGGGTGTCAAAGTTGCTAGGACTTAGACTTATGAGTTCGTTTTCGAGCTCATGACCTCTCATCTCATCAAGCTTTCCAAATAACTTTTCTAAGGTGTCCCATATGTCATTGGGAGTCTAAGAGTATTTTAAATGGAAGAGAAGTTCTGGAGACACAAACAAGCTCAGTAATCCATAGGCTTCATCACTATGATTGTACCACTTGACATTTTCAGCATCAATGTTGGGTTCTACTTCAGTACCCATGGTGATCCTATACAACCCTTTGCTTCTAAGAATGATTGACATTTTAACTTTTCATTCATGATAGTTGAAGGGTGTTAGGGGTTTAAGTTGAAAAAAATGTATTTTTTTTAGCTGAATTTAAGTGAAGTATTGATTGCAAGTTGTGAATTTATGCAAAAAAGAGAATGAAAGTGAAGATTTGCAAGTTGTGAAAAACAATCACACCCCCCCCGAAATATTGAGCCCCCCCAAATATGCAAGTGCACACTCAAAATACATCGGACTCAGTCGAAAATGCGTTTTAAATCAATCAGTGTAAGACTAAAGCAAACAGGGCGTCGGACTCAACCGAAAATGCGTCTCGAAAGACCCAAATTTTAGACACTTTATAAAATAGTGCGTTTTTAACAAATAACAAGCCTAAAATGTGGAGAATTGAATTAAAAACACTTTTACAAAAAATGGCACCCAAATTCGAGCTACCGTTTACAAGATATTAAAGGTTCAATTTTTTCGTAAACTAGTGTTTTGGCAAAAAAAGCACTAAAACATTAAAAAAATACCTATTTTGAGAGAGAAAGTGGCCTTCCAACCACTCGTTGGATTCGGCACGGAACAAAAAATCCAAAGGAGGTTTGTGTGAGGGAGAATTAGCCTCCTGCCAACCCGGGCCTCACTCTTCGTCTTCGACAGGGAAATATACAAGTTTTAATTGAAAACCCCCAAATTACAAAACTGTCTAAAAAATTAAATATTCAGTCAAATTGACTGATTTTTATTTTACAAGTCAATTTAAACTGAAAATAAATGCAACATAGACAGAATAATGGATGTCACGTGTCCAAGGGGTGCCAAATGGGATGCCAAGTAAGGAAGGGGCGTCCAAAAGCAAACAGTCCAAAATTTTGACTCAAAAAAGACAAAAAAATAAATGTGTAGGCCTGTTGGACACCGTACAGCCTGCTTGGCACCTTGTTGGGCAAGAAAATAAGCTAGAATCTGCTGACTTCAATGCACAGCAGGTCTGCGCAGAAGAATACAAGAAAAAAAAGCCATATTCACAAAAAAAAAACAGCCCTATTTTGGACGCCATACCGCTGATGGCGTCGCTGGAAGGAATGACTTCTGCGACTGGAACTGAAGTTGCTTAGAGCTGCTCCTCCCTCTGCTTCTTGCACACAACAATGGTGCTCAGGCTAACTACTGAACCAGCGCCTGAAGTGAAGACAACCAAGACACTTAAAGGCCAAGGATTCCAAGGAAACGATACCAAAAAAGATTTTGAAAGTTTTTTTTAAAATTTTAGATCAGAGCTAGAAAATTAAAAAAAAACAAAAAGAACTCCACTCCTCTTGATTTCAAAATAAACTAAAAGCATAACCAGACACACGATTACCGTTCTTGCTCTGATACCATATCGGAGTTGTTCCCAGAATTCGGATAACGAGAGTGCAATGGAGACGTGATCACACAAGATGAAGCAAGTACACACCACCTAGATGCTAAAGCAATTTGAAAATAACACAAGAAGATAACTTGCACAAGACAAAATAGAGAAAACCAAAATCTAATTAACATGAGATGGCCAAAGTGAGGACTACAAATAAGAGAGTACGTAATTAACTCTTCCACAAAATGTGAACAAGGCACCCCAAAAATAGACTGTAACTCCTCTATGAAAGGTGATGAGAAGGTGCTAAGAATAGAGAAGTAACTCCCATCAAGGGAGTTACATATGACATTCTTATGACATCTATGACATATCTATGACACACACCTCCACATAAGCTAGCATATCCCACAAATATAAGAAAACTCCATGTATGCACAAGAAATACAATTTCCCTAATTAATAAATAGGAAAAAATAAAAACTTACACTAATAGCTTCTTCATTTGGTCAACCACATTGACTCGAGGGTTGCCTTCCTTCAAATTTTCTTTGAAATTATTTACAACCTGAGGTGCAGGCTGAGGAGTTGAACGTACAACCAGTGGTCTGAAGCTTGGGACCTTTTGATTTACATGAGATGAAGAAGGTATTGCTAACGTTTGGGTAGCAGCCTGAGCTTCTTCCATTGCTCTCATTTTGAGTCTTATGTTGGCTGCGACACAGTCAGCCTGATTGTCCGCAGCACCCACATAATTGACTGAATAGAATTCACCTTCCAGATGATTCATGAGAGTAGAATCAGGTTGGATTTGACTTCTGCTCGTGCTGGGTTGCATTGGAGCCTCAAAAACTTGGGAATGGGCGGCTACCTGATTGTCTTGTACATTTGGGTAATAACCCGTCATTTCATTTGTATAAATACCCTGCTCTTGATTATATCCCATGATTGAACAACTTGATTGTTCTTGCACCAGATTGTTTTGAATGGGTACCATAACCTTGGATGATGAAGGAGCACCTGGATTGTAGCCTTGAAAGAGTCTGGTCTGAGTAAGCTGACCCTATCCTTGATTGTAATTTCAGAAAGGGGGTCTAGGAGCTTGACCATACTGCTGGTATATTTGGTTTGGTCGGTTGCTTTGAGTTTGCTACCTTTTAATAGCCACAAGTTCATTTGACATATCTTGTAAAAGACTCTTGACTTCATGAATTCATTGGATGGAGTAGCAGCTGGCTTTTCTATGCTAGACAGAAGAGCTAAGGTGAGAGCAGCGGTCTGAATTAGAGGCAGCATTTTAGAGAAAAGTGGCATATGGGGTTTAAGAGCTATTTTCTCAGCTTGCACTAAGCAATTTTCAGCTACTATAGCTATGTCATAGGAGGCAGGCAACACATGTCCTCCCATAGACTGTATCATAAAAACGATATCGCTGTTCAATGCTCTTAAGTAATACATGAAAGTATAGATAGGAGTCCGTCTTACCAGAATGGGGATTCTATCCCATGTCTTCTGAAATCGAGTGTTGAAATCTTGCATGTATTCATGTGGGGCTCTTTTCATGGTAGTCAGCTACTCAACAAGTGAGAGGTGGTTGCTCTTTTCCCCAAAATGGTCCATCAAGTGAGTGCCCAATTCATTCCACGAACTGATTGAATTTATGGTCAAAGTCCCATACCATTCCAGAGCTTTGCCCTTGAGAGACAATGCCAGCAATCTGATTGCAATATTCTCCTCAGTGACATGAATATTACAGAGGTTAGCAATATTTTGGATGTGTTCAATAACTGTAATGGGCCCCTCTCCATCAAAGAGAGGCACACTTTTGAGGACTGCTCCTAAAATTGGGTCATAACGCTAGAAATTCAACGGACTCTGACCACAAAAAGTCACAAAGGGTAATGCCATAGCTATGACAGGATGTAACCACGGCCTTCTTGTGTAGGTGTTCTTTATAGCAGGTTTGGGAAAGTGGTTTGCTGAATAAGGATGGGTCTTCTCAAACCTCAATCGTTTTGCTGAGTTCAAAGGTAATTCAATGAATTCGAAGGGGACACCCTTAGAAGCAGACCGTGTGGTGATTTTAGGCATAAAAAGTCAGATTGGCCTTTGATTAGAAAATTGAAGCTCTTACTAGTGGAGTCGCCAGATGCTGAAAATAGTTGATTCGCTGTAACAGGACCAACATCAATCCTGAAACTTTATTGAGTGTGAAAAATTGAGTCCCACTGGTCGTGCTAAAAACTGTTGACGCAATGGATTGCACCCGGGGCAGGACGCCTAGCGCCTGCCTTCCACACATCAAAATGGAAACTCCCCTCTCGCCTGTGGGACTAGCCAAGCTGGAGGGGAGAGTCTCTAGATAAGGGCTAGCTCCCTTTGATGCATCTGAGTTGTTCCAATAAATGCTAATGCATATATATATATATATATATATATATATATATATATATATATATATATATATATATATATATAATGGGAGGGGTGAAAAGGGAGAAGGATTACAGAAAACAAAACCTACTCTAGGAGGGTGTTGCACCAAAATGACTCGACCTATTCACACTCACACTCTGAACCATAAGACACATACATATACTTTAACTAGTAAAATGACCAGACTGCATGAAGCTTAACAGGGAGGCTTTAATGGAACACACATGAGCAGGGACTCACCATAGGTGCTGTAAAAAAATCACACTGTGTAATGACTTCCTTCTGTCTCTATGCTCCAGGTACAACTCTTTTTGTCACCTGCAAGAATGACGCCTTATAGATACCAGATGCATTGGGGTCAACCCTGTGAAAGCATTAGGAAGCAATGACTAAACACAAGACTAACACTCAGACACGCACAGAGATATCTAACCAAAATAGAGGTAAAAATACATTTTATTTATTCTAAGTGAAAAATTGTCAGGGCTTCACCTTACAAATGTAAAAGATCTCTTTTCCAAATGAGAAGTCTACAATATATAGAGGAAGAAATGAGGCCTTTTGGCGCCGTTTTTACAAATGGCCCATATGCGTCCCAAGGGCATTGGGAAGAGGAAGCCGCTAAAATATAAATGTTGTGTCAGTTCTGATTTTGACTTCAAGCATTTTAAAACATAGGCCGCGCCATTTCCCCATAACCAAGACTGCTCCTTGAAGGCACCCACGTGGTTTGTCTGCTCATAAATGCAAAATGGAGAAAAAATAGGCCGCACCGTTCACTATTTGCATCCCATTTATGACCACTTGGCGAGCACTATTCCAACCACTGGAATAACTCCTTGAGTCGATGCCTCCCTTCGCCACTTGGACTATTTGTCTGTTTCTACACTTGGCACTTTTGTCTTTTTCCCTGCGTTGACTCTTCTGGCTCTTTGGCCCTCGGGGGTTATCTTCTCGTCCTTGCTGGCTCCTTGGGCTCTTTTCATAGTAGGTCGCTGAGTTCATTCTCAACCTTTGTCTTTTTATAGCGTCATTTTCCTAGTTTCGTCCTTTTTGCTGGCTTCTGTCTCTTTGTTCTCTTGGCTCTTTGTTGGCATTTAAGAATTCAAAGGTCAAACGGTTATTTCTCTACCGTAAAAAAGACGTTCGCAGGCCCATCACCATTTGAAAAACAACGGCTAGTCTATCTCCTTGAAGTTGACGGCTTCAAAGACGTCACCATCCTTGGCAATTTTTACGGTCTTTTCTCTTCGGCCTTTTGAGAAGTGCCCTTCGTTTGGCAGCCGAGAGTCCCCCGCAAGGGCACTTGCCCTTCGGGGTCCTTCAGCAGCCTTTGTCTTTTCGGCTTTTCTCTGCGGACATT
Source organism: Torreya grandis (assembly GCA_037957365.1). Taxonomy (NCBI): domain Eukaryota; kingdom Viridiplantae; phylum Streptophyta; class Pinopsida; order Cupressales; family Taxaceae; genus Torreya; species Torreya grandis. The sequence goes on from JARHVA010000195.1 coordinate 2,271,930, forward strand.
TTCTCGCAGACAAAAAGTCTGCAAGAATTGTCTTGTCACTTTTTTGGAGTTCTTCCCCGGGTTTTTCTGGGCTCACGGCTTCCTTTCTGAATTTCTTCGGACTTTTTGTCTGAAGGAATTCCTTTGGACAAAAATTTTGAAGAAATTATTTTCCTTGCCTTGGTCTTTCTGCGTGTTTTGAATTTCTTCAGCTGCCTTCAAAGTACCCTTCCGAATTCCTTCAAACTTTTTGTCCGAAAGAATTCCTTCGGACAAAAAGTCCGAAGGAATTATGCATTTGCCTTAACAAAATTTTGAAAGAATTTACCTTTGCAGCTTTCTTTTTGTGGCCTCTTTGAAAGTTTTCCTTGCCCTCCGCAAAGGCTATTGAACCCAGAACTGCCCTCTGCAAGGGCACTTGTCTTTTAGGAGGCTTGAACTTTTGATTGAACCACTCCTTTGAACCAACCGTTGAACCAATTGATTGAACCGGTTCAATGGTTCAAACAGTTGTTGAACCAAGGCATGAACCAAGCTTTGAACTGAGCGTTGAACCAAGCTCGTTGAATCGTCCGATTGAATCAAGCTTTGAACCATTTGATGAACCGACTGAGTGAACCAAAACATTGAACCAAGTCAACAAACCGAAGCATTTGAACTTTGCCGATGAACTTTGTGTTGAACCTCAACCGTTGAACCATTTGATTGAACCAATGCAATGAACCAAAGCATTGAACCAAAGCGTTGAACTGATTCAATGGTTCAACGGTTCAAAGATGTTAACTCTTGAAAAAATTATGTCATTGAACCGCTCTTCCAACCTTAATAAAAAGTGTCTTTGAACCATTTTAGCTCTCTTTCCTTATGAATTTCTTCAGACAAGAGTCCGAAGAAGCTTTGTAAAACCTTGCACTCTCTAAATTGGTTCTTGTGCTGAAAGACTATACTTGCAGAGTTCATAGAAGTCCATGTGAAGTCCATAGAAACCTGCAGAGTCCGTAGAAAACTTCACTGTTGAGTCCATAGAAATCCAAGCTTTGTAGAGTCCATAGAAATGGACCTGCAGAGTTCATAGAAAACCTGTAGAGTTTGTAGAAATGGACCTGCAGAGTTCGTAGAAACCCTGTAGAGTCCGTAGAAATTTGCTAGACTCGTGCAAAATCAAAGCACTGGCTCAAAACAGCATGGAAAAAAAAGGGGGGACCAATTTTTTAGCTTGTTGGGCCAAAAATGGTCAACAGAACCTTAAATGCTTCTTCATCAATTCACAACTACCTGAAGTGAGTTTTCTATTGAGACAGGCCGGCCATATAGACCTTGCTGCTACTCAGGATTTAGCTACTGAGATAGAAGATGACCTTATCTTGGCAGAAAAAATAAAGAGAGATCCTAATAGAGGTAAATCCACTTCATCTTCTGAATACTCACCTACAGCGACTACTGACCCAATGGTGCAGAAGCTAGCAAATAAATTTTTAGCTCTTAAAAAGCAAATGGTGCAAGGAATGCCATCTGGTCCATCATACAGAGATGTACCAAGGAGGACATTCCCTAATCAGTCATACTAAGTCCATTCTGTCAAAAATTAAGGGCAGCCAAATCGTCTTCCTCCCCCACGGGGAAACCTTGACATTGAAGCACCTCCAACCATTTCAATAGTTGGATATCTTGAAGCAGAATCAGATTTCTCCTTCCAACCTGAATCGAACCCTAAAAATGATGCTAATCTCTTCACAGAAGGAGAAGAAGAATTAGTTGGTGACTTCAACATTAGTTTCCTGAATTATTATGATGAACCCAGAAGTGAAGGTGGAGCAGTTGAAGGAACTTACGCTGTATTCACCCAGTCCAAAACCAATCAGCCCAACAAGCTGATAAAGAGAAGACAAAGGAGCGACCTCAACCAGCAATTTCAATTGCTAAACGGGGAACCAATATGCCTTTCCAGCCAAAGGACCTGGTGATTGCAAGAAAGGTAAGTGTATCAAATATCCCTACACCTTTTACTTTAAATTCACAGACCAATCCTCCCCCTTCCAAAAACCAAAAGGATGAACTCTCATCCTCTGTTCCTAGTCCATTTAAGACATTTGACATAATTGACCATATAAAGAAAACTAAGATTCAAATGTCTAAATTTGAATTCCTATAATCTAACCCTGAGCAATTGGATAATTTAGTGGAATGTGTGAGAAATAAAACCTTCCCTGCAAGACCAGTTGTTCTAAAGGTGACTCCCACGTCTACCCAAAATAACCTTGTCATTACTCCACCTGCTGCTCCCAGAAGAACCAAACCATTTTATGTCTCTTTGCTGATAAATAGACACCAGCTGAACAATTACATCATAGACTCAGGTGCATCTGACAATGTCATGCCTACCAAAGTGGCTGAATCCCTTGATCTCACACTGACCAAGACATTTGGGAGATGTTTCTCCATGGAGAACAAACAAGTGCCACTACTGGGACAAATCAAGAACGCCCAATTTGTATTTGCAACATTCTTGAAAAAGAGAATCAAGATGACTGTCTTGGTGGCTAACGTCCCAGCTTCATACAACATCCTTTTTGAGCAAAATTTTTGCAAAGATGTTGGTGGTGAGCTGAGCATGGACCTGTCTGAAGCAAGGATCCTAGTCAAAGGCATTATGCAGAGATTGCTCCCTGAGAAGAAAGCAAAATATGTGGTCACTAAAACATCAGCGCCTAAATCTCAAATTCTATTTGAGTCTTCAGGCGTGGGTAATTACTTCTTGACTACAGAGGATGTTCCCATCTTAGCTGATGAAACCTCTGAAAATGACAGTCTGACAATTGGTTCGAACGGACCAACAGAGGGCAGGATAGAGCGCAGTATAAGCATAGAAAAATCCTCCTCTTCACATAAAGAGAAATCTGAGAAAGGATCAGTTTCAAATGAGGTATGGATACTAGAATTTGATAGCAGCTATTCCTCTATCGGTTCAGGAGCTAGGATTGTTCTAATATCTCCCCAAAGAGATGTTTTTCCTTCTTCATACAAATTGCAGTTCAAAAATATTAACAATATTGCTGAATATGAATTGCTACTGCTTGGATTGAAAGTTGCTCAAGATAAGGGCGTCAAGCTCCTTCATGCCAAAGGAGATGCTGAGCTAGTGTTTTGTCAGGTGAGAAACTTATACCAAACCAAAAATGAGAGATTGCATCATTACCACAATTTGGTTTGGAAACAAATTGAAAGCTTTGATGCTTTCAGTATCTCTGCAGTTCCTAGAAAATTTAATGACAGCGCTAATGCGTTCGTTGTCTCAGCAACTCTTTTGGTCCCTCACCCTAATTTTAAAAGAGATAGGTACACAAGCTATGCAGGGTTTTCAAATAGGACTAAGGGCATTAAGGCCCAATGATTTGGTTAAGTCCATGGGGTTAAGCCCTAGACCTCAAGAGTCTCTCATAGGAAGAGAGAAGATTGAGTTACAGGGAAATAGGGAGCTTCAAATATCTGAATTTGTCGGGCAGCCAAAAAATAACATACAACTTCACAAAGGGTAGCTTAACAGGAGGAAGAATGAGTTTCAAAAATCAAAATTGTTGGAGAAACTAAGGGTTTCCAACTATACAAGGGGCAGCGATGGGATCAATTTCCTAAAGCTCAAAAATCAAAAAATTTGGGACAACCAAGTAGCAAAATTTCTAAGTTTCACAATACAGAGATTTTGGAGTAGGAAGAAGAAGTGTTTCAGCTAAGTAAAAGGCAACCAATGATTGAATTTTCTGAGCCACAAGAACCAAAAATTCAAAGGTAATCTAGTGAAGGTTTCCAACAAGCTATAGAGCAACCAATGGGGTTGCAAAGGGGAGACACTAAGGGAGGAGTAACAGAAAAATCAAAACTTCCCAAAGTGAAATAAGAAGTTGTTCAACAACTTCATGAGCCATCAAAAGAACAAGAGAAAGAGGAAGAAATCAATGAGCATGAACTAAATAAAGTGCAAGGTAAAAATCTTTTATTAGTAGAAAATGTCTATTTATCTTCTAATGATTGTATGCATGACAGTGAAGTCACAGATGGTGAAAACAAGGAGCTTGAGCAAAAAAGGGATGACATTGAAACAAAAAGGGCAACACTTGTTGTATACAAAGAGTTTAAGCTTGAAGAACTTGCACCAACCTTCAAATATCCATTCACTGATTTTCACAACAGTCGTACAAAGAATCATGTGATCAAAGAAAATATTAGAAATCTTGAGGATACAAGAGTTGGAGGTATCTTCACAAACCCAAGTTTATCCAGGGAGAACAAGTTTTTCATCACTCCAAGATATGGGAAGGTTGGTAACACTTCAGATTTGTTGCTTCATGCTATGCCATTTCAATTATGTTGTCCTTATAAAAAGCATGCAAGAAAAGGTGATAAAATGAAGGTTATTGTTTGCAATATGAGGCATGAGGACTCCTTGATTGAAGTTCACAATTATTGGCACCAAGAAATATTGGCACAATTATTGGCACAAGTTGACATTGGAAGGTTGGCATACAAAAGAAACTTCTTATTTGAAAACCATAGTATTCACAAGGTTGGAGGTGTGTAATCACAACCCATGTCTATTCAACAAAGAAAGATGAGCGTTATAATGCTAGCCAAATGTATGCAAATAGCTCAGATTTATGACTTCCACTCATGTCATCATTGTATTTTTGTCATCTTGGATGGCATGCACATGTTTTTGTGATTGAAAAGATCTATCCTTTAGTCAAGTTCCAAGGTATGCTGGATGGGACCGCAACATTGTCCTTTTACATTGGTTTTGGTTCAGCTGATAAGCACAATCATGAAAGAAGAAATGTGAGTTATAGGGATGAAGATGTTGTGTTGACAAAGAGAGACAAGCATGCTAATCACAAGCTAAGGTATGAAGGTCTTCTAGATTTATTTTTATCACTAAATTATGGTCATCATGCCCAACATGCCAAGATGGATGTTAGAAGCCTTAATTTCAAAATGGTTGATAAGTTATTCATCCTATACATCCATAGAAAATTCATACGGGATCATACATGGAATGTAATAAATTCTAACAATTTTGTGAAGGGCCAATACACTCAATTCATGAGTCGCTCATTGGAACCAAATTGTAAGCTTGTTGCCATGCAAGTAGGTGCAGTCATTAAGGTGAAAAAAATTTAGTTTGAAGCTACTTTTAAGGGATTTTCAATCCCATGTGAATAAAAGTTCAAGGGGAATGGGAATGTATTGCTTCAAAAAATGTTTGATATTGTAAGTAGGAACGTTGTTGCCATCATCATTTTCGGACAACGCAACAACTTGTATGCAGTCCTGCAAGTAAATTCAGTCATACATTAGGATAATCTTTCAATTGTTGATATTGTTGGAGCATTTTTAGCCATTGTATGGTTTTTTTCAGCCACCATTATCTTAATTTTGCATGTGATGATGCAATGCTACACCCAAGATATGATGATACTCTCTATTTCACATGTTGCAATGCTAGTGTTTTCTTTGGATAGCTGTAATTTGAGAAGTTTGATGATGTTTCCTTGGTTTAAAATATTGCTTGAAGGAATCCACTAGTGGGGAACACCAAAAACAAGTGTTGGAAGTGTCCTACCATCAAAAGATAGAGGTAAAACAACTGGGACAACAAAAAAATTGGGTTTTAGTATTGTTGTCATCTCAATTTCCAACCACCTCATAACTTCATTTGCTCTCATACAAGTGGGCTTACTGGTACTTTCAATCATGTAAAAGTTTTTTTTTTTTTTTGACGTTGCTAACATGGTATTTTCAGTTCTTGCATGGTTGTTTTCATTTGCCAACTTGTTGAATGTTACAAGGAGATGTTGGATTGGTTCCAACTACATTATTTTCATGTTGTTGGCCATGAAAATGATGGGCATAAGGTTGTTATCAATTGTAAATAGTAGCAAATTTGCACAAAATAAGAGGAAAAGGTTAATGAAAATGAGTGGAGGAAGGGTTCAGTTGAAAGGCATCTTCAAGGTAGCCACCAAGGCACCTAGTTGGATGCATTTATGAGTGTTGTTTGGTTGTTGTGCCTTGTTTTCAACGCACCCACAATCTGATTCGCATCATATACTGAGTGGGACACCTTGCCAAGTCATGAGAGGATATATGAGAACTCAAGGGTTTGGTGTTCCAAAACCTTCATTGCATGAAAATAGCCCAATGGGACTGCTACAACACGATGATCGGAGATTCCATCATTTGAATGGAATTCATGAGATGATTGCAAACAATGGAAGAAAGCTTGTTGTCATGTCTATGAAGCATGATGAAGGTGTGATTACAAAAGTGTTGTTAAATACTATTTTTTCTCTAACTTGTTTGTTCCATGTGCAAGTGTAAGAGCTGAGACTTTTGATTTCAATTGGGATTCATTTCCAATCTACATAGAGCCTCATTCCTACCTGGTTCTGGAAGGTACAACCCTTCTTTTTACTAAAGAGATCAGTTTACTTGGGTTTTGGATTGAAGACAAGGATGGCACTTTGGTAAGGGTTGATTGGATTTATTAAATGCAAAAGATATATCAAAATTCAAGCATACAAAAGTTAGCTAAGTGGAAAGATATAGGGCAGTTGAGTTTGCAGTTGTTTGAAGACAAGCAATTTTGGGAAGGGAAGACTATAACGTTCCTTTTTTTTAAATGAAAGAAAATAGGTTGAAAACTTTTAGCTTAATTTTTCCATAGGCTAAGGGATGGTAGTTAGAAAAAAATTATTTTAATAATTAATTAGAGTTGCCCGAATAGTGATTTTAATCATTTGTTACTTTAAAGTAATTTTAATTGATTATTAGAATAATGGAACTATCATGATTAATTATTTAAATTCTCTGAAAAGTGATTTTTTACCACTCAAAATTAAGATAATTTAAGTAAAATTTTGAAAAATGTTTTCAATTAATTAATTGTTCAAAAAGTGAATTTTATCACTCTTGAAAATAAAGCAATTTAATTAATGAATTATTACATTATTTGCCCCAAAAATAATTTTAATTACTATTATATAAGTCAAATTAATATAATAATTGGAGAATGAATTGTGATTTTGTTGGTCTTTGAGTTGTTCCAAATTGGAACGCCACCCTTTGAGTCAGATTTGAAAGTGAAAAAGATGAATTAAAAGTCAACAACGATTTTTAATTCATGCATTACACTCCTTCACATAGTTCACCCCGTTTGGGAGGGTATTTATAGCAAGCAAAGGATCCAATTTTGATATGCTATGTTTTTAAAATATTCAATCTATGTCAAAGATGCCAAAATTGGCCAAAGTATTTTGAGGACGGAAACCCTCACAGTGTAAATCCGGTGTGAGGACAAAAACCTCCATATCTTTTATGTATCTCTACATCAAAAGCTACAAAATTGTGTTTCAACCGAGAATTTCAAATTGTGGATGCTAGATGACTTGTTTCTAAGGGTTACATGATGTTTTAGGAGGTCATTCTTCGGGTGGGGAATTGCATGGAGGTTTGAAGACCCCTCTTTGAGGGTTGCTCTACAAAGAAACTATTTCCTAAGATTTGGATATTAATTCTGATTTATTGTTGATTTATTCCAAGTTGAGCGATTAGGTTTGGAAGGATTGTAAGGCTTTTTGAGTGGCCAAAGTATGCACTAAATGATAATAATAATAATGCTGATATTATTGTTATATTTTTCTAATGTTTATCATACTGAATTGAGGTCATTTTGACACCAATTGTGGTACATTAAATTTTGAACTTTGTGAGCATTTACATATTTTCATCTAGGGCATTGACTACATACTTTCAGGGTTTGAACTCAGTTTCGCATGACTTCCATCCAACAGAAAATTATGATTTGTATTTTCTTTGAAAGCTCATATTTTAGCTTCAATTTGAGCTATTATTCAATTGGAGATCTTCCGTTTTGAGGGAGATATTGAATTTCTTCATATTCAACAAATTCTGAAAAAATCAATTTATTTGAGTTTTGAATTTCATTTCTTTTATGAAATCTTTTTGGGAGAATTATTTGCAAAAATCTAAAAGTGGTTTCATGCATTTTGGTTGGATCAAAGTCATTTTATGATAAAAACCCTAGGCACTAAAGTTAGGGTAAAAAATTAAAAAAATTGGCATCCGTTTCTAGAATTACAGCATTGATTTTCAGATTACTTCTTGCGCTGGATATTGTGCATTTTCAAAATTGTTAGGATTTGTGGAAAACCTTTTTTTTTGTCATGTCCCAACATTCCCGCGAAAAAGGATCAAAATGACAAACTTGGTGTCAGACAATCCAAGCTAAGAGATGCTACTAAGTAAAACCTTTTGCAAAGATCTCGGTGGCGAAATTCAGATGGATTGAACTTGTGCTATTATTCTAGGTAAAGGAATTAAAGAGAGCCCATGTTGGAGCCTAAAGCCAAACCCCTGGTACAAAAATCAAAGGATCCTAGAGTAGATATTCTACATGATGTCAAATAAACATTTGGAGCTACCTAAGCTCATTGAAGGAAATGCAAATGATGTATGGACCTTGGCATTTGATTGAAGTTGTACGTCTATAGACGCTGGGATAATTTGATTTCTCTTTGTAATAATCTTTTCTTGTTATCATGCAAACTCCAATTTGAATGTACTAACAATACAACTGAATATGAAACTAGGATTGTAGTCAGCAAAAGAAATGAGAATCTAACACCTTGTGGCACGGAGAGATGTTGAACTGATTGTAAAATGGGTGCAAAATCAATATCTAGTTAAAAAGGATAGGCTAAAGCACTACAGAAAATCAAGTCTAGGATTGCATTGAAATGTGGGCAGCTTTCAATATTGTTTATGTACTAAGGGAAGAAATTTAAAATATCAATGCTTTTGCTTGGTCCACATTTTTTGTTGATCCCTCATCTTGAGATAGATAAAAGATAAATATACTATTGAAATAGTATATTGCCAAGTCCGTGGGTGTTCAATAATTATAAACGAACCATTGCCTTCTTGGAACATGTAGATAATTTTCAAAATTTGTATTTCAAGGAAAGTTCCTTACCCTACAGATATCCTCTTGGAAAGCCAAAATGGGGATTTAGATGAAACAAAAAAATCAACAAACTGTTATGATCCTGGTGGGTGGATTCACTAACAGTCCGGGCTTTTGGTGTAGCAGTTCGTTACATTTGGTATCAGAGCAACCACCCATGTTCGAGTCGCAGAGCGGGTGGGTTACGTCGGCATCGCAGTGTTCGTTCGGGGCTCGTACACGTAGTGGATCTCGTGTACGTGCGCAAAGCCAGCCCAGAGTCTGGGCTTCGAAAGCGTGGTGGGATGTTATGACCCTGGTGGGCCGATTCACTAACAGTCCAGGCTTTTGGTGTAGCGGTTCGTTACACAAACTTTGAGTAGATTGAAACCAATGAGTATAGAGCCATTCAACTCAAAGGAAATAAAATCTCAAAAGGCTTATAGTATCAATGGAAAATATAATAAATTCCAAGGGATCCCCAGATTATAACAAGGTGAATATAAGCATAGATAAAGAACCGAGATGTGTGAATATCAATGAATAATGTTCTAAGGAAGAACACGAGGTTCATAGCTCTCTCCAAACTATATAGACATCTTCGCTTGGTGCTATGTTGTTTAAAACTTTTCACCCAAAAGATATGTAGCATAATATCCCTCTGAAGCAGGTTATAAATCCCTTTAGGGAAAAGCTAAGGCAATATAATCCCAATATTGCAAATACTGTGTATGAAGAGATCAAAAAAATGTTGGATGTTAGAATCATATTCCATATACAACACTCCACATGAGTAACAAGCAATGTCAGTAAGAAAGAAGAATGGAAACGTATGGATTTGTGTAGATTTCTGAAATCTGAGTCAAGCTTCACTTAAAAATAACTACCCTCTACCGATAATGAATCAAATTCTACAAGCAATAATAGGGTTTGAAATGATGGCTATGCTAGATGGGATTTTCAACTACAATTATGTGGATGTAGCTTGTGAAGATCAATATGAAACAACATTCAATACACTATGCAGAGCATTCACTTATCGAAGAATGTCTTCCAGAGTTATCAATATAAGAACCACTTTTCAAAGAGCTATGTATTAAGCATTCAGTGATTTGGAGAACAAAATTATAGTGATCTATTTGGATGATCTCACTGTCTTTCGAAGACGAGAGAGGATCATTATGAATATTTGAAAATGGTTTTAAAAAGATGTAGAGCTCATGGTATTTCTTCGAATTGTAAAAGTCCATTTTTGCAGCCTGGAAAGACTCCTCGGAAATGTAGTGCAAAGAAGGTACCAAGATTGATCCCGAAAAAGTCAAAACAATTCAGTGATTGTCTTTACCTACCAATAACCTTGGTACACAATCATTTTTCGGCATGGTAAATTCCCTAAGAAGATTTGTACCTGATTTTGCCGAATTGACCAAACATATAGCTCGGATGATGAGAGGAAAGATTGTTTTCAAGTGAAGTAAACAAGGAAAGATGGTGTTTGAAGACAACTCAAATCACCTATTACCTTCTGAACATGCCCCAACACGAGAAGAAACTTACTAATCAAAAATATACCTTCTCATATTCTTCTCTTTTATTTTTAGGATAAAAACAAAATTACATATTAGTGGATTACACTTTTTACAATAGGTAAATCCTTGGTCTAGACTAGACAGAGAGTCAATGATAAAAAGTTGTTCGAAAGATCAAATATGAGTCAATTTAACAGCAACAAAAGAGAACTCGAGCTAAAAACACTAAGAACTAGGGGCTCAACTTAGATAGCATATATATATAGTGTATGCTCATCTGCCTAGAAGAAGAAGATAGCACATTCATTCCATTGTGATGACAAAGAAAGCAGTTTTACCGTACGCTTGTAACAAAACTGCACTTTTAGTATTAGTTTCTTTACAAAGCAGGTCTTTGACAAACATAAAATCAAACAGGAAACTAGACATTTGCCCATCTTTGGGTCTATGGAACTGTTTTGGAGCAAGCTCCAGGTCCTGCTCCTCCATAGCAGCGTGATCTCCATCCTAAGGGATCCAAGGAAAGGCACCAGCCATTGGTATAGGCCTATACGACAAGGAGTTCCATTTTCCTCATAATCTATTATTCAGTGAGTAAACATGGATATTATCACAAGGGGGCGGCGAATACTTTGGATAGAGGTCCTGCAAAGGCTCGCCTATCAACCACCACGCTAGATCCAAGAAGCTAAATTTCCCAACAAGCATCGAGAAACATATAATAAAACAATCAACAAGACTGGGAGGTCACTATTTTTCATGATCAAACTGCTTCAGAAAAAAAATTATGAATCTCAAGATTGCCCCATCAATGACACTGATACGTTACAAGTTATGTCGGTACTTTGTAACTGGGCATGCTGTCAATCTCCATTTGTATTTCAGGGTACTACTTTTTTCTTGCTAAGTCTTCATGTTATGAGGGGAACTGTCCCCTATATTTTGATGACATCCTGAACGTCCCACACATTTCAGGGACTTGAAGGGGACATCCCCAATTTTTTATTTTTACTCCAAAATAGAACAGCCCCTCCAAAAAAACGTTGTTATTTTTGCAAAAACATTGAACCCCCATTCCAAAAGTACCTTGAAAAACAATTAATAAATTTTAAACCACTAAATTTATTTGAATAAAATTAAAATATCTAAATATTAATTTTTATTTGCGATTTTAATAGCTGTCCTCAGCCACCCCAAAATCTGGAAAATTTCTTGCCGTCCCAGAAACCCCCTTGCCCCATCCCCGAGACTTAGGTAACTATGATTATATCACATATATGCAGGCTACCATTTGACCCATTAAAAAAGGTTTCATAGACAAAGCATCTCTTATTAACAAACTGCGACCATTTATTATAATGTTGTAAAACACATGTTATGGTCTATGTTGCAACTGCAATAGAGGACAAGCACCAAGCCAGTGTATATGCCAATTTGCATCAAAGTGTGTTATTGGAAAACTCGAAGCATTCAAGAAATGTATTTTTTGTTTCAAAAGTAGTTTATGAAAAAAATCATAGCAAACCAACCTGCAAGAAGAAAAGGACATGCCACATATATGTATGCATCAGTAATAATTGAATCACACTTTTTCAATTGAAGAAACCTCAGAAATGTATTACTGCCTTCTTGCATCACATAGCATTGGATTATACCAAATTAAATGTTAAAGAATAAATGAGCTTGTCCAAGTGACTCACATATGGAATAGAACAGAATAACTGTTTATAAACATCATAATCGCTTTGTAAAGTGGCTTGTAAAAGCAAATCTCTTCTGAAGCTGGAAGTAGAATATGCAACTCCGATACAATTGCTTTATAAAACCTGAAACTCTAAAGATACCACAAATGCTATACAGTCAAGAAAATTTTCATGTATAGAGTATAAACAATCATGCTGGACAGAAACACTTACATCTTGCTCGCACTCGACATTGCAAAAATTCTACAAACTCTGACACAGAACTGAGCAGCTTTCCAGTCAAAAATGTCAACAAGCACGGGCGATCTTCAAAAACAATTATGGGACAAAAGGGACAAGAAAATTGCTGTCAAATATTTAATCCATGACAGCTATGTTAAACGCAAAGCCATTTCTTGGAGAAGAACTCTTTTTTGTACAGCATTAATCACACCTCCACACTCTGCATTCTCAAGCACCTCAGTCACAATGGCTGCAGCATGACCCAAAGGCTCCTCAACAGCCCTCTTCAACATGAAAGCCTTCATGAAATTAAACAAAAGAAGATCAATATACTGTTGCAGCCTTGAATCCATGTATTAAAATAGCATTAAATGCCCTTGAATCCATGTATTAAAATAGCGTTAAATACATAGTATATGTGCAAAAGCCTTTACAACCAGTCAAATCTAAAAATTAAAACAGCCCATAATGTTTAAGGTCATTAATGAGTGTTAAGGAAGAATTAGAATGCTTAGCATGATTGATGGGGGCAGAAGTTGATTTGTAATTTTAGTTGGAACACTATACCCTAAATTTGTCGAGCATCAGAGCCCTTCACAAAGCTGCCTCTGACTATAGTAAACATGTTGCATCCTCCGCTTCTATCGGTGTGAACCCTGCTCTCATCGGAATGAAGAACCAATTTTCAGCATCGAATGAGAAATTCTCCTTTGGTTTCAGTACTGAGTCCTGACACTAGAAAATGTGATCCTCGTTTGACTTCCCTATATACAAAGCTTCCTAGTGCCCAAGGAAAGACTTTTTAAGAATTTTTAACCCAGGGAGCATTAAAATCTTTGTACCTCAATGGTACTTGGAATCTTTCAAAGGATTAGCACCACCTCTTAAGGTCGCTCAATCAATAGGTACTCCTGCAACAGGGGGCCCAATACTGACATGCAATCCTCTTTCTAGGCTTTTTGCACCTGAGTGAAGTGCATCCTCCTCTTCTTTAGTTATTATCAGTGAACTGCTCCACTCTCAGAAGTCCGACAGCATGTTTTCTAAGTTGAAAAACTTGAATCGCCTCCAAAGGTAATCCTTGAAATTCTGGACGATATCAATAAATTTCACTCTCTAATGCTGCATTTCACTAATGGTTCAGTCAAACAGACCGACTCCCTTTATCCATCTAAAGGCGAAGAAGGTAGTTGGATAACAATTATGACTGCTATCTTGTCTCTTGGGGCTTCTTTATTGTAAAAATAATTTTAAAAAACAAAAAATAAAATCCTTTATTTAAGCCCATGGTTTTTCCAAAATGCCAGATCATCCATAATACCTTGGTTTTGTAAAATTTATCCAACTACTCGTTCTAAATTCAACCACAGTATGGGTTTAAACTGTTAAACCTACGTCTTAATTTCAGGGGAAAATAGACTTTAAACTGATTTGAAATTCATTGGGAAAATTCATATCCATAGTGCAGAGTACTAAAAGTAGGACTATATCCAAATGTGCTTGGATATAAAGTCCAAAATAATTTAAAGAAGGGAATTCTGAAGGAAATAATCTTTGGGAGTTATTTTTGGAACCAACCCTGGACTACTGGAATGTTATCTTCAGGTGTAAAGAGTGCAGAATTTATGAACGTGTTGCATCTGTCCATCCATCAAGGTAGTTTGTCTCGCATACACCTAACCTCTTGCAAGAGGTAAGAAGGTCTGACAACTCAAATTTGCTTTGAAAAAAACCGGGATGATGAGAGTTTCAGAAAAGGGTAAAAAAGGCAGAGTCGGATGGACCCCAAGTAAAATATATCAAAAATGAAGAGGATAAAAAGCGTTGTTGCTTCAACACCAGCATTGAATCTAAGGGAAGGTGAATTCTAGGAGTCGGATCCATATAAAACAGAACAACATCAAGAGCCAGAAAAGTTAACATCCAAGCCTGTGTCCCAAGGGGTAATGACTCGACATCTTTATGGAAATACTTGCTTTTTACTTTACCAAGCAAGGATAAATCCAATGCATCTTAAGCTGAGAGATGAGAGGTTCTCATGAAAAGTAGCCTTGCATCTTGCCTTCCACATGAATCCAATGGCACTCAACCAAATTGTGAGCCGTAAACATTTGCATCTTTCCCTAATCATCTGGGTGTCCCCAATGAGAGTCCTCGCTGAGAAGCGCGAAATGAATAAAAAATAAAATTCAGCTTGAAACCAAGCACAAAACAAATTAAAGGACATCTCACAAAAACATGATCAGCAATTTTCTCTCTACCATAAAGAATTTGTAGCACAATTTGTGAAGCTTGGTCTCAAATGCCATTAGTGGCGAATTAACCACTCCAAAGCTTCGTGCTTAAAAAAAGATTTGAAATTTCCAAATAGATTGGCATTGCCTTTAACAGCGCATCTCAAGATCCCTCATCCCTTGTATCATGTTTGACTGTGGACAAAGTCCAGATGTGTACCTCAATGAATGATATGGATCTTTTGTCACATAATTGTAAAAAGCCTACCCATTACTCCATCTCCAATCTCAAGGACCTGACCCTTGGAGCTGCATTTTATGAAGAAGGATCCCATAGGTGTCCCCAACAATTCCTTTTCTAGCCTATCTTTTGCCTGAGAACATAGGCAAGAGACCAAGCTGCCCTCTTGGGGAGTGAAATGTCCAAATAGGCTTGGCAGCTAGATCCCAAGCTTCACTCAGCATGACCAATTATGTCACCAGGTTGGAAGATGCCCTCAATAACTTGAAGTGAATCTTTTAAGTGGAGCCGAACATAAAAATGTGAATCACTTAGCATTATCAGTTACATAACAAGGTTGAAAGAGGCCCTTGCTAACATAAATACATTTGAGCAACTTGTATTTAGTGGCAGAAACGAATCTGCCATGGCACCCTCCATTGGTCTCACTGCCTGTTTTCCGGTAATGGCAGCCACTGGAGTTCTTATGTCAGGGATTCGTAAACCCCCTTGATATCTTGCCATTGTGCCCCAAAAGAAGATTATAAGCATCTTTTATGGCATTTTATTGGCCAACTGCAATTTGAAAAGGCAAGAGAAATAAAAAATGTGCCATGCTAATAGATTTTTTATTTATTTTTAAATTAATCTTGTGTTAAGTAATCAAAGCCTTCCATGAAAAATTTAATTAGATTAATAATTTTTGTAGGATGTTACTCATGTGTTTAAGTAATCTTAATATGACCTCCATGAGTAGTCATTACCCTAATGACATTTTTCTTCTTGTATTTTTTATAATAATCACAAGGCAAAGAGACCCACTTAACACACAAAGACTATAAGCATTTATTAGCAGGGGGAGGGCTTTGGGCTTCTCAACATTTAGCCTTTTCCCATTGGCAAATCTTTTGGAGCATGTATTGCCTTATAAGTCACTCTTGTCTCACTATTTGTACCAATGTGGGATTAACTCAATTACAAACCAATCATGTATTTGTGTTTAAGTAATCGAAGGCTTCCAAGAGCAATTCAATAAGATTATTATTTTTTGTGGGATTTTACTTGTGCGTTTAAGTCAATCTCAATATGACTTCCATGAGTAGTCATTACCGTAATGACATTTTTCCTTATAGAACCCACTTATCACACAAGCACCATAAGCATTTGCTAGTAGGCATCCACCACTTTGGCCTTCTCACCCTCTAGCGTCTTTTCACATTGGCAAAGCTTTTGGAGACTATAATGTGTTATAAGTCACCCTTATCTCACAATTTGTACCAATGTGGAATTAACCCAATTACAACCCAATCACATATTTGTGTTAAAAGTAATAATCGCAAGCCAAGAGGACCCACTTAGCACACAAGCACCATTAGCAGTTGTTAGTGGGGGGAGGAATGGTGGATGCAATCCACCACTATGGACTCCCCACCCTCAATCATGAATTCGCATTTAAGTAATTGAAGGCTTCCAAGAGCAATTTAATAAGATTATTAATTTTTGTGGGATTTTACTCGTGTGTGTTTAAGTCAATCTCAATATGACTTTCATAAGTAGTCATTACCATATTGACATTTTTCCTTATGGAACCTAGTTAGCACACAAGCACCATAAGCATTTGTTAGTAGGCATCCACCACTTTGGATTTCTCACCCTCTAGCGTCTTTTCACATTGGCAAAGCTTTTGGGGCCTATAATGTGTTATAAGTGACCCTTATTTCACCATTCGTACCAATGTGGAATTAACCCAATTACAACCCAATCACATATTAGTGATAATGTAATAATCACAAGCCAAGAGGACCCACTTAGCACACAAGTATCGTTAGCAGTTGTTAGTCGCGGGAGAAATGGTGGATGCAATCCACCACTTTGGAGTCCCTACCCTCCAGCCTCTTTCCCCATTGGAAAATATTTTGGTGTATGCAATGCCTCATAACTCCATCTTATCAAACAAATCATACCAAGGTGGGATTAACACAATTACAACCTAATCATGTATTTGTGTTGAGCAATTGAGTCTTCCACAAGCAATATATTTGGATTATTATTTTTTGTGGGATTTTACTCGTTTAAGTCATCTCAATATGACCTCAATGAGGAGTCATTACGCAAATCACATTTTTCCTCATGTATTTTTGGTAATTATCAGAAGACATGGGAACTCACTTAGCACATAAACACTAGAAGCATTTGTTAGTAGCAAGGAGGAATGGTGGATATAATCCACTACTTTGGGCTTCTCACCCTCTAGCCTCTTTCCCCATTGGAAACTTTTTTGGAAATGTAATGCCTTATAAGTCATTCTTGTCTCACGATTCATTCCAAGGTGAGATTAACCCAATTAAAACTCAATCATGTATTTGTGTTAAGTAAATGAAGGCTTCCATGATCAATTTGTATTAAGGATTTACCAAATTACTGAACACAAATTGCTCATGGAAGCCTTCATTTACTTGACACAAATACATGATTGAGTTTTAATTGGGTTAATCCCCCAATGGTACAAATTGTGAGACAAAGGTGAGTTATAAGGCATTACACACTCCAAAAGCTTTGCCAATCGGGAAATAGGCTAAAGGGTGAGAAGCCCAAATCGGTGGATTCCTCTCCCTCTACTAACAAATTCTTAAAGTGCTTGGCTGCTAAGTGGGCCCCCTTTCTTGTGATTATTACCAAAAATACATGATGAAAATGTGATTAGGGTAATGAATACTCATGGAAGTCATATTGAGATGACTTAAACACGAGTAAAATCCCACAAATTAAATAATATAACAGCAATCTTCCCGGCAAGAAGGAGATCATGGCTACTCCAAGCTTAAATATTCTTTTCAACTACCACTTCAATTAACAGAAAGGAAAAGCTGACTCGTGAATGGGATACCCAAGTAGCAGATGATTAACCCTAAATTTGTAAGTTTCCATATTTTATTTAACTAGATTGGAGGCCCATCTAGACAGATAAGTAAGACATCAGTATTCTCCTCAATGAATGCTACTTCAATGGCTCCTATGAATGTTCTTACACACAAAACAAATCCCTCGACAGACTGCTGAGACAATTCCAGAATTAAGGTAGAATCATCAGCAAATGTACATTAAGTAATTGGCTGTCTCTTGGTAAAAGGATACCTCAGCTTTGCCCTTGCACTCTGCCTGCCCCAAACAGATATCCAAGAGCATTTGCTGTAATCATGCAGCGAAAAGGTGCTTAAAAAATTCCCTGCTGGACAGATCTTTGTAAATGAACAGGGTCTGAACCATTCACACTAACTCTTGTTGAGGCCCTCAAAAAAAGGGTCTCCACTCGTGTATTTTTGGTAATTATCACAAGACATGGGAACTCACTTAGCACATAAACACCAGAAGCATTTGTTAGCAGCAGGGAGGAATGGTGGATATAATCCACTACTTTGGGCTTCTCACCCCCTAGCCTCTTTCCCCATTGGAAAATGTAATGCCTTATAAGCCACTTTTGTCTCACGATTCATTCCAATGTGGGATTAACCTAATTAAAACTCTATATCATGTATTTGTGTTAATTAAATGAAGGCTTCCATGAGCAATTTGAGTTACGGATTTACCAAATTACTGAACACAAATTGTTCATGGAAGCCTTAATTTACTTAACACAAATACATGATTGAGTTTTAATTGGGTTAATCCCACAATGGTACGAATTGTGAGACAAAGGTGAGGTATAAGGCATTACACGCTCCAAAAGCTTTGCCGAAAGGGAAATAGGCTAAAGGGTGAGAAGCCCAAATCGGTGGATTATATCCACTGTTCCTCCCCCCCTACTAACAAATTCTTAAAGTGCTTGGCTGCTAAGTGGGCCCCCTTTCTTGTGATTATTAACAAAAATACATGATGAAAATGTCATCAGGGTAATGAATACTCATGGAAGTCAAATTGAGATGACTTAAAACACAAGTAAAATCCCACAAATTAAATAATATAATAGTAATCTTCCCGACAAGGAGGAGATCATGGCTACTCCAAGAATAAATATTCTTTTCAACCATAACCATTAGCCACTTCAATTAACAGAAAGGAAAAGCTGACTCATGAATGGGATACCCAAGTAGCAGATGATTAGCCCTAAATTTGTACGTTTCCATATTTTATTTAACCAGATTGGAGGACCATCTTGACAGATAAATAAGACATCAGTTTTCTCCTCAATGAATACTTCTTCAATGGCTCCTATGAATGTTCTTACACACAAAATAAATCCCTCTACAGACTGCTGAGACAATTCCAGAATTAAGGTAGAATCATCAGCAAATGTACATTAAGGAATTGGCTGTCTCTTGGTAAAAGGATTCCTCAGCTTTGCCCTTGCACTCTACCTGCCCCTAACAGATGGATATCCAAGAGCATTTGCTGTAATCATGTAGCAAAAAGGTGCTTAAAAAATTCCCTGCTGGACAGATCTTTGTAAATGAACAGGGTCTGAACCATTCACACTAACTCTTGTTGAGGCCCTCAAAAAAAGGGTCTCCACTTATCTATGAAAAAAGGAACCAAATCCCAGCCAATCTAACATATAAGGCAAAAGGGACAGTAAAATTTTAGGTGTAAACTCAACATATTTGGTGAAGAGGCGAGTGTTTGGATATAAATCAAGTATAATTCTAATCCCAAAGGTGGGTAGTTATGATGATATGATCTATCTTTTGCAATTTCAAGGAAATAAAATTTCTTACACCTTATAAAATCTTTTAATAAATCAATAGTGAATCAGCAAAATATAAATACTATAACAAGTATTAATAAAGATGGTACAATGGTAACCAATGATTTCTTTTGGGCTAAAATCATAATTGAGCCAATCTCATATAGGCAAGAGCCAAAAAGTTCAATGATTCAGCAATTCCTTCAATTCTCTTGCTCAATAAATGGTAACTTTTATCAAAAAAATATTGGCAGAACTAAAGCAAGTTGTTACCTCCTTGCAAACAGACAGAACTCTCCACATGCTAAAAAAAGGACTTTCTGGTAAAGCTGAAGGAATCTAGAAAATCAAAAAAAATCTGTGGAAATTAATTATATCCACATAACACTTGTTTATACACAATCAAAGCTTGAGAGTCTTGAACATTATTAGCCAGCTTCCCTCTATAGCAGAACCTATTAATATTATCACCAAGATTGTTGTCCACCCTTTACAAACACTCCTTCCAAAGTATCTAAGTCTCATGGTGCATCTGTTGGGGATTGTGTTTGATCAGGAAAGATATATGCCATGTTTGATAAAACGATCTCCAAGCATCATAATTAATGAGTCATGTTCTTTTGGAAATTAGCAATTTTACGCAGTTGACTCTAGAAGAACATAACTCATTATTCCACTGCGAAGAAAGTAATCCCAAAACTAGAACATCATAATTAAGCTTGAAATGTCCAAAGCCTTTGATAAGTGTAACTAGGAGTACATATGCAAAAATTCAAGAGAGTGTAGGCATTAGTTTTAGTATTATCAATAAAACAGACAATTTTTTTAGTTATTGTCAAGGCACACTTGAGTCAATAGAGTATCTTGGCATGTTGTGTTTCCAACCAAGTATATGTGTATGTCCAAGTGTACTTGTGTTCGATTTGAGCGGTTGTCAGACGCTTGTCCAACCAACACACCCCCTTGGCCAACAAATGTATGCTTGTG